>CM021100.1:301461908-301681446 GCA_007115665.2 Sequoiadendron giganteum | reverse complement strand
CCTCATTTAAACACCCTTTTCCTATTTGCTATGTCTCAACTAAAATATAGTCACTGCCACCTTATCTAGCACCTGGTAGCTTGATAATGGGTAATGCAATCTACAGGTATAAATTCCAGTTACCATCTAGTAAGGTTTTTTGGCATTCTTAGTTGTCCGTTCTACTTAAAGAATCATCTCAATATTGTTTATTCCACACATTTCTAGCACCTTTGTAGTTTGCACCTTGTTACATCTTATTTATCATGGACATGTTTATGGCAATGAAATTATGGTCGTTATGTTAGTTGCAAGTAACTCCTTTTCATGAGAATGTGAATTGTGGAGATAATAATTGTTTTTATGTCGTAATTTCAAATGAGAATGATTTTCTTATTTATGGGAGTGGTTTTCCTATTCATGTGAAAATGAATGTGTTCATGAGATTATTGTCAATGTCATGACCTTAGCCATAAGCAACTTAATATAATTATTGTTTAAACAAGTCAATTTAAATATATATCAATAATCACCTTTTAAGGAGATTGAAAATGGTTAATAAATATTAAATTAAAATAAAAAACATAATTAAAGTATTTATTTTATCCTCTTGAAAGTTCAGCAAACAAATTGTAAAGCCCCCTCAAGTAACCCTAAAGAAAGTTGTAATTAACGACTTAAGCGAACCAATTTTATTTTTATTAAAGTGAATTAAACATACATGTTCACCTATAATTGACAACATCCCCTAAGGCTATGTAACCGAGATTACTTAAATCCCCATTAACATACATGATCTAAATTACATTGCATTAAATAACTCAAGTAATAAACATTCATTCAACATAAGTAAATACAAGATAGGAATAGAATATCCATAACATATATCCATTACATAAATCCATTACAAGATTAACTAATTACAACACTCATTCCCAAAGGATAAAATTCTTCATGAAACTACCTTAATGTTTGAAGCACAAACAAATATTGAATTTCAATCATGGATCGGATTAGAGAGCACCTGGTAGCAGCACAGGATAGGCAGAAGAAGTATGCAGATGCGCATAGAGTGGATTGTCAGTTTTATGTCGGCTACAGAGTATTCTTGTGGGTGCGTCCGCAAAAGAGTCCTATCCGATATGGAAAGGGTTCTAAGTTGGCGCCTTGCTTCGTCGGACCTTTCGAGATACTCGAAAATATTGGTCTAGTTGCTTATCAACTTGCTTTACCACCCAGTCTTGCAAGTATTCATGATGTTTTCCATGTTTTTGTTCTTTGACCATATCATCCAGATGTTACTCACGTCCTTGATTGGAATTCTTTATAGGTAGAGGACAGGTAGCTGGCTTTGGAGCCCATGGCCGTAACAGAGCATAGAACGCTCGCTCTTCGAGGGCGGGATATTGATCAAGTCAGAGTTCAGTGGGATCCCAGGGATGATATTTCATCCACCTAGGAGGATGCAGTTAGGATGAGGGAGTTATATCCCTACTTGTTTGTAGGCTTCCAAAAGTAAGCCTGGTCTTTGGGGGGAGAATGTAATACCCCTCGGTATTGCTTCTTGTTTGTTTTTCTTTATGCTATGTTTGGGTTCAAGCTACTATGATACTGGACACACCTTGTTGTTTGTGTTTTGATCACTACTATTGAGCAACAATTATTATTATGTGATGTGGTTATCTGATTATGTTTCACATGCATAATGGATTAATGATGTTAGTAGAGTTAGCATGAGATATTATTATTATGTGATTATTGATTATGATGTAATGTCAGTCTTTGATGAGTGGATTGGTGAAGAGGACGGTTTCACATCACTCACTTGTGAGCTTCCTGCGAATCTATGATTTCTTCTTCACGGTGTGTATTATATGCTGGATATACTGTATTATGTTGTTTACTTGGTTTTAGGTTGCAGGTACATGGCATCGACTCCAGTTGGTCTCACAAGTTTGAGCATGTCGATCCAACAGTTAAGTTGAAATGGAGATAGTAGCTAGGTAACATGTGTTAGGTCTACACCCCAGCCTTAGTGTGTCATTAGTCCTGATTAGCGAGTCATCTTTACTTGATTTAATGTTATATGATTCTTTTTGATGCATTATTGTTAGATTAATGTTTGGAATAACTGCATTGGAAAAAGTAGTGATTATTTTAATATTAAATTAAAATTATCCTTTGATGTTATATTTACAAGTTGATAATGAAATTTAATTTAGTTAAGTTTTAATTTATTTAATTAATTAAATTTTAATCTCAAAAGGGTTGAATTTTGTTATTAAATAATTAAAATTAATTAATTAAGTTTACTGGATTAAATTAAATTAAATTAAATCAAGAGAAATTGAAAGGAAATTGGAATTGTATTTTAAATTCAATTTGGGTTTTCGAAAATAGAAAAGAAAATAAATATCTCGTTCTCTACTTTGAATGCAAAAGGGAATTAGGGTTGTATTAGATATTTTTGGATTTATGTGGAATGCATGTTTTTCAATTTTGGGAGAGAAGTTTTGGAAAGGAATTCATCTTTCAGAGCATTGAAGGATTTTTGGAGAATTTGTAGAAGAAGGGTTTGAATCAGTTTTTGGATTTTGGATTGGATTCATTGCACGTTTGAGGAAATTCTTGGAGGAGGCTTGTATAAAAAAAAATTCATCTTTTTCTGTAGCTTTAGATTCCAGGTTTTGTACTTGTTTGTTCAATTCAATTTCAATTTAATGGTTTGGGGAAAATTTGTTAAATTTACTATAGGATTTTATTCTGTAAACAAAATTCGTAGATCCATTGTTGAAATTCAATATTTGTTTGTGCTTCAAACATTAAGTTAGTTTCATGAAGAATTTTACCCTTTGAAATCATTCAGATATGTTCTTCAAACTCAAACCCTCATAGAAAATCTCCATTGAAAATTAAATAAAATCAAGATCTATTTTATTTTCCTACTTTTATTTTATAAGGAATTTAAAGGAGTGATTTTAATAAAAAAAAAATCAATATCTTTTTTTTTTAAAAGTGTGAAGTTTAGAAAATCATTCTGGAAAATTTTATTAATCTTTCTGAAACTGGATATTTTTTTTTATTATTCCATCAATTTTACCAGTCAAAGAAATTCTGGTAAATATATATATATATATATATATTTATATATTAAATTTATTTACATATAATATATAAAAATATCTATATATATATGATATATTATTTATTCTATCAAAATGCCATTGAGAATTTCTTTTATTCTCGAAATCCCGTACGAAAATCCCGTACTCGCATTAATGGCAGAAATTTATTGTTTTGGGTTTTTGTTAAAAATAAAAAATAAATAAAATAAATAAATAAATAAATAAATTTAAAACACACAATGGATGGTGGCCATGATCCCACTACCCGCAAACCTATGTGGGAACGACGCTGTCCCATGTGACAGCACGCCCACCTTTTAGGGGGACGCGCTATCCCATGGGAAGCGCCGACCCCACTCCCATCGCAATGGATGCGACCGACGGGTACAAGGTATTGCCGGCGCACCACTGTATACTTTTTTGACTTTGCTTTGCTAGAAAATGGAATTCTGACCCCTGTGAATTGATATTTGTTTTTTGTTTTTTTTTCACTTATGAAATAAATTTTCACCTTCATACGGGCGCCCGTTCATCCTTCCACCATCCGAGGTAGCTCGGAATTCAAGGCTTGGTTTTTAGTTTTTAATATTAAGTATATAAATACTATATAAATAAATATATATTATATGATTAATATATGTATATATGTTTTAAGAGTTCATCATGTTTTAGATTTTTCTAGATATAATTAATACTTAGACTGGTAAGTTTTATTAAACAGAGGTTGTTGATAGTGTATGATACAAGCATGTTTTAAATATAGTGTGTGTATATAAATAAAATGTAGGTATTTAAATATTTAAAGGATGCTTCATAATATATATTTGAGTGTATATATATATTTGATGTTCAGTTTTAGGCATATTAATACATACAAGTAATTAGGCACTAATTTAAACTGAAAAGCTTATTGTGCATGTTTAGATAATGTTGTGAAAAGTATTTATTTTAATGAAGGAATTATTGTGTTTTAATGAGAATTCAGAAGGATAGTATTTTAAATTTGCTGAGAGAAGCATTAGATAGGAATATGGATTTAAGATATCCAAATATAGTATTTTTCATTATCAATGCATTATTATATTAATTTCCCTTATGTTGATTGCTTTGGGAACGGGTAATCGTGTTATGTATTGTAAAGTCTTCTAGTGAATGTGGGTCATTCCCTTGTTAAGTTAATGTTCATTTTTCCCTTGGGTAGTGTTGTATGAGTTTGTTTTCCTCCAAGTGTTGGAGTGGGATTCTTTATTGTCGCCTCCTAGAATAAGAGAGATTGTGTTGTTCAGTTCTATAGCACTTGAGTTACCCTTGGAGTCTATATTTGAGTAGCGTCTTATCCATTAGAAGAATGGCTTTTGTTAGGGGTCAGAGCCCAAAGAGGTAAACCGGGTAACCTTCAAAAGTGTTTTTAATAAGTGATAATTAAAGTAATGTACTTAGATGACTAGGATGCATTCACATTAATCAAGATAAATTAACCTCACTCACAAACACAAGGGCTTGTTTAGACCTGGGGTGAGTGAGAAGGCTTGGAATGGCAAGATCAACCATCTTGTCCTCACGAGAGGTAGTTGATTCCGCTTGAGTGAGTATGAGGGTCGGGATTCGATTGAGGTCACCGGGATTACCTGAGCCTATGAAGAATGCCCAGAGGAAATCTCATGATGAATCTTGCGATGACACTTTGTCTAGGATAACATTGAGTTTATGTTGTGTGTATGGATTCTTTAGCACACTTGATTATAATATGTTTGGAAGCAATGTAACCATGTTAGTGTTAGATTTATATTGTGCATATGTTTGGTTGAGTCAGTATGAGTCTTCCTTTAGTTAGAGGTAGTAGATTTCTTGTCCATGTTGCGTTGTTACTATCTCCTAGCATAGGGGGTGGGCCTTCGGGTACCACTAGGTTGGGTGGAACATGCACCGAAACCATTGGGTCCCTATTGTTCTTCAGTTCATGGAGGTGACACATCCAATTGGACAACTCACAGATCTTGTCATTATTTTCTCGTATTGTTGTAATTCAAATTTTAATGAGTTGTATTTAACCCTCTTGTTATTATGAGGTGGATTTATGTAATTGTAATACTTATGTATTTTGACTCATTCTCGGAATGAGTGTTGTAATCATTTAATCTTATAATAGATTTATGTAATGGATATATGTTATGGATATTCTATTCCTATCTTGTATTTACTTATGCTGAATGAATGTTTATTACTTGAGTTATTTAATGCAATGTAATTTAGATGATGTATGTTAATGGGGATTTAAGTAATATCGGTTACGTAGCCTTAGGAGATGTTGTCAATTATAGGTGAACATGTATGTTTAATTCACTTTAATAAAAAAAAAAATTTAGTACGTTTTTGTAGTGAATTGAAACTTCCTCTAGGGTTGTGTGGCGGGGCATTACATAAATTCTTGCTACTTATATATTTTTGCAATAATTATTTAATATTAAATTAATAGTAATGGATATAATTCTTAAGCCATTGATCAATTAAGAAAATATAAGAAAGGCTTTGAAATCAGAAATTAAATAATTAAAAGATGAGAGTCATCAGTGGTAGTCTTCTCGTCATCTTTCCTTCGAGCCTTTGGAAGAAATGACCTAGAGGGAAGCTAAAAATTCTTAGGGGCTCTTGCAATCAGGGAACATAGGTTACTGGAAAGGATTCACATTTAATTGGAGGTCTCTCTTTTCTTTGACTCTTCTTCTTCTCACCGCAACCACTATGATTTTGCTCATCATTCCTACAGAATAGGATTGGCTTTCATGGTAGATCACAGTCTTTCATTCCTAAGACGGGAAAAACATCTAGTCTTAGCTACTTATTCACTACTCTCATGTCTTGTTGAGCTTTATCATCTTCTTCTTCTTTAAAAGATGAATTATGTGGCATTTTTCTGAATTTTCATAGACAGGCATAGTGAAAGTCATGGTTTGAGTTTGAATCTTCTGCACCATACATTTGGAGAATTTGGTGTGGGGATTCTTCAAGTTTTTTCGTTCTCAATCAGGCACATAATAGTGTTTTTTCCAAATATTTTAACCTAGCTTTGACATAAATGTTTTTCTCAGGCGTTGCTTATGAATTACAAACATAATCTTGACAAGCTGAAGGTTTTAGTAGAACTCATAAATCTTTGATGAACTTTTCATTGAATGAATGTTGGATAATATCTTGCTTGAAACTCTCCACGTTTTCCTTTTTGGGAAGTATAGTGAATGCTAGCCAAGCAGTAGATAACCTCTTGTTTGAATCAAAACTTCTCTCTCTAAAAACTATTTTTAATTATTTGAGATACAATATTTATAATTTTTCTTCTTTGAACTCTTGAACATATTCTTTTCTTGCAATTCATGTCGATTGGGTCATAGTAGAATTTTATAGTCAGACATAGGGATAATTCTAATAAGTGTATATCTTTTAGCAGATTCATTCAAGTGCACCTTCCTTGGCATATAAAACATAACTTAAGGTCTTTTAATATTGGAGAAATAAAATTTGGTTGGAGCCTACCAACCCTTGTTCCTCTCTAAAAATATGATTAGGAATTTCATAGAAACAAGTCTTTTCCTTATCACCAAACTAGTCTTTGAAAATCGAATGCTCTTAAGATGTGAATTGATATTGAGTCATCTCACTCTCTTTTAATATCTATTATAAACTACTAAATCGGGAATCTAGAAGAAAAGATTTAGAATCGCACGTCTTTAAAATATAAAACTTGAACTAAGTGATATCATGTTGAGCAAGGGTGAGAGTGTTGATAGCACAGGAGTTCCAGAGATAATAAATCCTTGGCCAAGGTATGCTACAAGGTAGGCATTGGTCAGCTAACATAAATTAGATGATCCTTCTAGTTAGGAGGTACCTACTAAGGAGGGATCGACTAGCGGTATAGGTTCATGGCCCCAGACTCATAACGGCATGATGATAATTTTGATCCATGTTGATTACCCTCATAAAGGGATGGATTCTTCAGTTGAAGAAACTCGGGGACGAGTAGGTCTTGGTTGAGCGGTAAAGCCCTTGACGATATCACTCTTACTCTCAATCATTAAGTTGTTTAAGTCATCTAGCATAATGACAATGTCATATTGTATTATCTTTCTCTCTCTCATAATTCTAGGTATATGCATTGTCAATTTAAGATTATTTGCAATGCTGCAATAAATTGTTATTTACTTTTGTTAAAAGCTCATATGTAAAACCTATAGTTGATAAATTACATAGTTATTGGACTCATTCAACAAAAATGAAAGATAATGAATATAAAGAATTTTTTTTCTTACCTTCAGTTCGTTAATTTGTTAAATCGGAACCCTAGAGGAATTAATTTGTTAGTTACTTTTGGTATGAAATGTGGTAGTTAGATTTTTCCATTTCTTAAACCATAGGATGACAGTTGCACTTACGTTATGAAAGCAAATAAAAGTTGGTTGTTGTTCTTTCATATTTTTTATATAAGAAATTAGTTAGTTGTTTCATTTCAGCTGAAATGAAAATTCTAAAAGTTAGTTGAGAAATTGAATATGATGTATTTATTTAAATTAATTTTCTTTTACGTTCAAATTGTAAAGGAAACCTAGCGTGAAAGCAAGTTAGTTAAACTTCAACTGAATTTTGAAGTTCATTTGATATTTTTAAACTATAGAGAAAGTAGAGTGTTACATATGGTATCAGAGCAAACTAGGTTCAACACATGGAACTATGAGCTTGTGATGAGAAAAACTATTAAGCATTCAATAGTTGGATAAGGTTCACAACTAGTTTGATGCCAGAAAAGCATAGAAAGGAAACTGTGAGGAAGACTATTTTTCCAGCATTTACCAAATTCATTGGCTATGAGAAAGCCATTTAAGGAGTTAAAACTTTAAGAGAAAAACTATTCTGAAAGGGTTGCATATTAGAAAGATTTTGAGACTTAAACCAAAAAGGTGAAACCTTCATCAGTCACTAATTAGACTAAGAGCTTGGTTAAAGTAGTGTTAGTAGGAGTTCAAGAGAAATCTTATTTCTCAAAAATAAAAGGATCAGAAAATCCACAAGTAATCAATCAAATGCAAGACCAACTAATCGTTGGAAAATCCTAGAAATAATATCAAAGATTCATAGATAAGAAAAACTCTAGTCTAAGTTCTAGATGGCTTGGAATGAGCCAAGTGGAATTAAAGGATCAATAAAGGACAAGTGGTGATATATTGGCATGGAATGTGGAGAAAAGAAGGTATAGAACTCAAAAATACTTTTGTTCACCAGGATTCATGAGAAAACCAATTGCTTTAAAAAAATAATTAAGCATAAGTAAGGATGAATACAAGACCTTTAATAACTCACGAAGCTTTTGGAAAGTATTTTAATGTTTTCAAAAGAGAACATACCTAAAGAGGATCATCTCATACAACATTTGACAAATCAAGATCAAGATTAGAATTATTATTTAAATTTTTTTGTTAAGAATCTTCTTGGATATTTCAAGATAAACCATAATAGTGGTAAGGAAAATATATTAGTTATTCTCATGACATTATGGCCAAATGATCATGAACTATGAGTTTTCGATTTTGATGAGCTAATAATTATAATTGCATCAGTGAATATCGCTATCACCAAGGTATCAAGTGTCCAAGTTGTTTAAGTCTTAAACATGTAACCTATCTAGTAAAGAAAATAATAGAGCTTTGTAGATTGAAACAAATAAAATAAGTTTGTGTTTCAATTGTAACCTTTTTGATGCTAAAGCACAATATTAAGATGTTATCAAAGTGATGAACGAAAGATACTCGAGGAAATGGGAGTGGTTATGATCTTTTTATTGCAAATTTTTTTGAGCATGATGGAATTCTTGAGAGAATTATTTGTTTGATGTGTTTGTAATGCAATATCTAACCTATTATAAGTTTTTGGAAGGACTGATTGTAGTGCAAAAATCTACTCCCTTGATTATGACTCAGTCAAGTCACATGGTGTATGATAAGTCTTTCTCTTAGAGATTTTGGGACTTCATTGTAATTTGGTTAAAATTCCTTTTAATACTGGCAAGGAATGCCATTGCTTTATTTCTTCAATTTTTAAATGATCTAGCCATTGAATTTTGAAGATTGTTAATGGCTAGTTGGTCAAAATTTGATTTGATGGTGGAAATGAGTTCAACCTTTTGACCAATTTTTGAAGTTTTAAAAAAAATACTATGTATATTTTGATATTAAGTTAAGTTATTATACAAGAACATTTTGGTTTTTCACAAAGTTGAATGTAATGTTAATCTCCATCATGTTCTTGATGGGCCTGTGATAGAACCTGTAAGGAAGTAATTGTAATAAAATGCACCTAGTATGTTCTTAAATTCACAAATAAAGAAACTTTGTATTATGGTATGTGGACAAACAAGTAGTCCAGTAAGTCAAGTTGATTAGTCTTACCAAGTCGAGCAGGGTGGTGAGCCACTTAACTAACTAAAGTTGTTATACTCAGTAGGATTTTATCCTTAGTAGTGCAAAAAACTTGGTTAAGTGGGGGTACCCACCAAAGCTTAGATGGAAACTAAGGGGGAATCCCTCTTTTTAGTGGCATGCCGAGTCTTGGAGGACAATTAAATTGGAATTTTTTTTTTATCTTTTCTCCTATAATTATTCAATAGCTTATTTTAATGAAGCATCAGATAAATAAAATTGGTACTACATATTTTATGGTTGGAATAGTTGGTATTATTGAACAGTTGGTATCCTTGTATATTTTATAGACTATTACAATGGAAGTTGAATGCATGAGTTAAATAGACAATAGAGAAGAGCTAAACTCAAAAGAATAACACAATGTTTAAAATGTCTATGATGTTCATGTTGTCTTTATAAAATTTTCTTTTAAAAAAAAAAACTTGGAAAAAGAGGAAGCAACACAAGTCCTCTACAGTGTTATGCATAATATGTTATCCATGGACTAGTGAACTCATGGAGTAGTTATCCATTTGACTCTTATGGAAGCAATAATTTTTGAATAGTGATTTGGGTCTTTTGTAGTGTTATGCATTTAATATGTTGTGTATTGTGTCTTCTTGACAAATATGTGATATTTGATACTTGGTACAATGTTTAATATTGAAATTTCATTGGATAGTAACAACAATTACATGTTGATAGTGATTCAGGGATCTGATAGTGATTTCAGTTGTTGCCCTTGTGCATTCAGATAGGGAGAGATTTCAAGATTTATATTTTATCCATGGCACTTATTTTTTAGATATTGTGGTTGATTTTCTTGGCATGTTCCTATCATTCTCTACTAATTTTGATAGATGAATCATACAAAATGCAGAAAAATGTCTACTGCACTTTGTTTTTCTTGATATGAGAATACAATGATTAGTATGGGAATACAAGATAAATTCAATGATCATCCCACTTAACAAGGTTGGTTGATATGAGTATAGTTTTAGTATATGATCACATTTTGTGTGCATTGTGGTACTTGATATCTCTCGGTGACTTGGTTTAGATTTGATGCATTTGTTATACTTTTTGGTGAAGTATCATTGTAGTATCATTTTATTTTACTTTTCTAATCACTAACAAGAGTGCTTTATTGTCTTAAAATAACAATGAATATGGTATAGTTTTTGTTTTGCATACATGAATATGGTTTATGGAAACACTTTGTAAGTGGTATTCAACCCTTAGTGATAAAGAAAGATGACAAGATAACATGTTGTATTTCCATGTTATATGGTACTATGATTAGATTGAACTATGGTTACATCAGTAACATCTTGATTTAGTAAACATTCATAGTACAATGATCATAGACAAATATTCTTAGGTACATAAGTATCTATTGACAAGTTGTGAATAAAAAAGAGCATATTCGAAGAAAGGTTATGATTAGCTTCAGTTGTTATCTTCTATTTAGTTTTCTCATTCTTGGCATTTGAGTTGAATTTATTTTGATTTTGATTTTCTTTTTACCCATTTTGTGTTCTTCACCTTGAGCAGTAGCATTGGTAAGCTATAGTTGGTTTTCTTGCTTGAACTATAATTCTTGCTTGTCCACACAGTGCTATATTTTTGTTCTCTGTGAACAGTTTTATTGAAGTTTTGGACATATGCCATGATTGTTATATGCATAATTTAGTGTATTTTCAATTGGTATTTAATACTTAATGAAAAAAATTCAACTAGAAAGGTGAAGGTTGATGTTAACCTTTGGTTAAATTCTCTTGGTAAACCTATGTTAAAAGTAATTCATTGCTATAATTAGGAAGAGTATCCTCCTCTATGGTGTTGTTATAACAACTTCCATAATTATTCTATCAAGATGATTCCTTTGATATATTGGATAGAGAAGATGCCAAATTCTTGTAAGCTGGGTAAATGAGAAGACAAGATTAGCATTAGTCCAAGAATGATGTCAACAATGGTCAAAAAGATCAAACCAACTAGGAGATATTGGTGGAAGCTATTAATAGCTACAAAATCTAAGTAAATTCCAACCATAATCTAACACAATTCTTGGCTAAGAGAATAAAAGTTTCATAAAGTAAGGGATGTGTTCCAAACCAACTTCTAGATAAAAATGATTCTTCAAATTATCGTTGAAGGATGTTACATGTGAATCTAAATTTGAGTTTATAAATAAATAGTCAACAAGGATGATGATACTTAAGGGGAGATGTATGTTACATATACCCTTTATCATGGAAATTCTTATTAAAATGAAATTATGGTCGTTATGTTAGTTGCAACTAACTGATTTTCATTAGAAGGTGAAATTGTGGAAATAATAATTTTTTTTATGTCATAATTTCAAATGAGAATGATTTTATTATTTATGTGAGTGGTTTTATTATTCATGTGAAAATGAAAGTGTTCATGATATTATACGTTGAGAATGATCTAACCATAATTCTTGCCAATGGATGCAGGATTGTCGACGCCATGAGAGAAAGGGAAATATCATCAGAGAGAGGACATGATTAACAATGGATCAATTTTATCATCAAACCTAGAGTCAATGCAATACATTTGTGTCAACGTCATGACCTTAGAAATAAGTAGGTATGTGCAGGATCATGATGGACCAAAAAGTGGCGATATGTAAGTGATATGATGGCCCATGTGGCTAATGACATTTTTTTTAACCCAAAATTGATGAAATGAAAAGGGTTTTTCAAGGGTATTATCAGATTTCCACCAATATAAATTATGCTTTACTTTCAATTTAATAAATAATTATTATTCATTTTCTATTTGAATTATGACTGAACTCCTGATTGATAGGCTGATTGAAAAACATCTATAGCTTTCAAACGATATCACACTTTTTGGATCCAAAACATGTGTCACATTCTATTCTTTGCATACTATAGGAATTTATAAAAAAAAAAATTTCATGAAGTTTTGACCAAGTTAAGGTGGTTAGACACACAAGTTTGTATATTTTTAAAAAGTTGTAATAAAAAAATCATATTTGATTATTTAGATAGAAAAAAATTACAAAAAAAAATGCATCGCATCAAGAAATGAGTCCTCTACTTATATCTAAAATATTATAAAAAAATATTATCATTTTATTGTAGTTAGGGTGGTCAGATAGACACCATCTTCTTATTTTTTCCCTGAAATTTAAGTACTACTGCATTGAAATTTTTACATCAAGTTGCCTAACTTTGATTGTTTTGAATTTTATTGCCACTTAAGGGCTTGTTATTTCCATGATGACCATGCACATACCCAAGTAACTTAAATATAATTATTCTTTAAGCAAGTCAATTTAAATATATATCAATAATCACCTTTTTAGGAGATTCCAAATGGCTGATAAATATTAAATTAAAATAATAGACATAATTAAAGTATTTATTTTATTATCTTGAAAGTTGAGCAAACCAATTCTTGTTACTTATTTATTTTTTCAATAATTATTCAATATTAAATTATTAATAATGGATATAATTCTTAGGCCATCGATCATATAAGAAAATATAAGAAAGGATTTGAAATCGGAAATTAAATAATTAAAAGATGAGAGTCATCGATGGTAGTCCTCCCATCATATTTCCTTTGAGCCTCTAGAAGAAACGGCTAAGAGGGAAGCTAAAAAGTCTCAAGGGCTCTTGGAATCAGGGAACAAAGGTTACTGCGAAGGATACCATTTAATTGGAGGTCTCTCTTTTCTGTGATTCTTCTTCTTCTCACCACAAGCGCTCTGCTTGTGCTCATCATTCCCATAGAATACCATCGGATTTGATGGTGGATCATAGTCATTCATTCCTGAGATGGGAAAAACATCTGGTCTTAGCTACATATTCACTACTCTCATGTCTTGTTGAACTTTTCCATGTGCTTATTCTTTAAAAGATGAATTCTATGGTGTCTATCTGAATTTTCATAGATGGGTGGACTAAAAGTTATGGTTTGAGTCCAAATATTTTGCACCATACATTTAAAAAATTCAGTGTGGCGCTTCTTCAAGTTTTTTCCTTCTCAATCAAGCATGTAATAGTGTTATTTCCAAGTTTTCTAACCTAGCTTCGACATAAAATTTTTTCTCAGGCGTTACTTATGAATTATTAAGGAAATATTGGCCACCTGAAGGTTTTAGTAGAGCTCGTAAATCTTTGATGAACTATTTCATTGAATGAATGTTTGATACTATCTTGCTTCAAACTCTACATTTTCCTTTTTGGGAAGTATAGTGAATGCTAGCCAAGCAGTCGATAACCTCTCGTCTTAATAAAAAATTATCTCTCTCTTCAAACTATTTTCAATTATCTCAGATAGGAAATTTATAATTTTCTTCTTTAAACTCTTGAAATATTATTTTCTTTGAATTCAAGACGATTGGGTCATACTAGAATTTTATGGTGACACGTAGGGATAATTCTGATTAGTGTATATCTTTTAGTAGAGTCGTTCAAGTGTAACTTCCTTAGCATATAAAATGAAACTTAAGATATTTGAATAGTGGAAAAAAAATTTGTTGGAGCCTACCAACCCTTGTTCCTCTCTCAAAATATGATTAGAAATTTCATGGAAACAAGTATTTTCCTTACCACCCAACTAGTCTTTGAAAACTAAATGATCTTAAGATGTGAATTGATATTGAATCAACTCACTCTTTTAATATCTATTATAAATTTCTAAATCAATAATCTAGAAGAAAACATTTGGAATCATGTCTTTAAAATATAAAACTTTAACTAAGTGATATCATGTCGAGAAAAGATGAGAATGTTGATGGCACATGAATTGTAGAGATAATAAATCCTTGGCCAAGGTATGATTCTAGCTAGGCATTTTTTATCTATCATAAACTAGATATACTTCTGGTCATAATCATCCTTCTAGTTAGGATGTACCTACAGAGGATGGATCGACCAGTAGTATAGGTTCATGACACCAGGCTCAAAATGGCATGATGATAATTTTGGTCCATGTTGATTACGCTCTTGAAGGGATGGGTTCTTCAGTTGAAGAAAATCAGGGTTTAGTAGGTATTGTTTGGGTAGTAAAGCCCTTGAATATATCACTCTTTCTCTCAATGATAAATTTGTCCAAGTAATTTAGCATTATTATGAAGTCACATTGTATTATCTTTCTCTCTCTCATATTCCAGGTACACACATTATCAATTTAAGATTATTTGCAATGGTGCAATAAATTGTTATTTACTTTTGTTGAAATTTCATATGCGAAACTTGTAATTGATTAGTTAGATAGTTATTTGACTAATTCAACATAAATGAAAGATTTAAAATTAGATAATGAATATCAAGAAGTTTTTTTTTTGCCTTCAACTTGTTAATTTGTTAAATGTGAACCCAGAGAGGAATTAATTCATTAGTTACTTGCTGGATGAAATTTGGTAGTTAGCTTTTCCATTTCTTAAATCATAGGATGAAAATTGCATTTACTGCTCTTACTTTATGAAAGAAAAGAAAAATTGGTTGTTGTTCTTTTGTATTTTTTGTATAATAAATCAGTTAGTTATTTTCTTTCAGCTAAAATGGAAATTCTACAAGTTAGTTAAGAAATTGAATATGATGTGTTTATTTAAATTGATTTTTTTTTCCATTCAAATTGCAAAGGAAACCTAGCATGAAAGCAAGTTAGTTAAAATCTAGCTGAATTTAGAAGTTGGTTTGAAATTCATAAAGTGTAGAGCAAGTAGAGTGTTACACACCTCATAGTATAGTATACCAAATTCAATTTTTACTTTCTATAAACTTTCTATTGCTTGTATTTAAGGCGACATAATCCTACTTGTTATCCATACAAGTATCCAAGGGTGAAATATTATATTTTTTAACAATCTAGGTAGGAAAATGTGTAGATTAGTATTCTCACCATCTAGCTTAAGGATAATCAGATCAATCCTCCTTCGTAAATTACCCCTCACCTTATGTGATGCAACATAATAACCCTCTTCTTTTAAATAGTCATACAAATACACAGTTTATAGGACAGAACCTTCAAATAACTAATTTACATAGATACAATGCTTATTCAATTCAAATTCTCTCTTTGAAATTCAATTGATTCTCATACCATTCTAAGATGAATTCTTATCTATTCAAATACATGTTTCCAAACTTGCTCCCCTCTGCTCTATTCCTTTAAACACCCTTTACTTCTACACATTATGCTATGTTTCTTTACTTCATCGATTATCCCTTTCAACTACAACACTTATCACTCATTGTTGATCATTAACTTTCTCTTATGCACATTCTCTTTTCATTTGATACACATCTATCTCTATCCATTTATCCTTGTAAATCAATAGATCTCTTTCAAAGGTTACTAGCCTCTTACAAAGTCTATCAACCTCTCCTCTCTTTCATTACTGTGCATGTTTCACCCACTTACCTCTACACATTTTTTCAACTCATTTGCAGTGCCTTTCTCTTTACCAGATGCACATAGGAATAAACTCATGTCTCTTTGTCTTCCCTTGATCAACCCGAAGCCATATTGACCTTCCACCAAAGTTTCATTGGCCTTTTCTTTCTTTTCATTTTTCTCTATTCTTAGTCGCTCCTCTTCTTCTCTCTAACCTGTTGTCTCCCATACCATCATGGAAAATGAAAAGATACTAATAAGTAGTGAATTAAAAAAAATTATCATGCCCATCAAAATCAAATAGTATAATGTTATTTATTCGATAAATAATAAATCAATTAATCTTCAAATTGAACATTAAATTCCAAGTCAAAAGTCTTACACCTACCAATTCATATGTTTTAATCCTTAAAACCATCGATCAATCACTATTTGCATATTTTTGTCTTCAATTCCATCTTTCACATTCATGTCAAACAAGGTAGTTGCAAATACAACATTTGATAAAATTTCACCAAAACTCCATGTCTCATTTAAAAATTTAAAAAAAGAGGTTTAGGTATTGCATGAAAACCAAACAAAAACAACCTAAAATTTGAAGAATATCAAACCAACAATATTTTTTGGTGGTGTTCATCGCCTGTCCATCCATGTGCTCATGCACTAGAGACACTAGGTAGGTGAAATTTTCCTTGGATTGGTAAACTTAAGAACATATGAAGGTGCATGGGACAGTAATCCCATGTTTATTTTTGATCCACAACTTCTTGTATGTGGGAGCCTTCCCTCTTCTACTAAAGTTCAACACTTGAGCTATCTCTATTGGTGTTATCTCATTTCTCTAAAAAGCTTCCTACCATAGGTTAATGTCTGTAACCACCACATTATTTTGGGCTGCTATTCTTTATTCCTTTATTGCATTGCTACATTAAATTAGAACCCAATGTTCCCTTTCCTCTTGAATTATACTCATTGCATGATATCAAATCACTCTACTCACTCTGTTCCTCTTCCTCTATTCACTAGTTTTCCACACTACAACAAAAAATATAGTTTGATTCTTTCATCTACTTTTCCTTCTACTTAAGAGAATTTAACATATACTTTTGTCCATCTTTTTGGATGGTATAAACATTCTTTCTTCCATCATAGATGGCTTCCTTGTGAAACTATTATCATGGCTTACGTAGAAACACATGACAAGTAGTCACAGGCATCACATCACACAAAACCTTATATTTATAGGAGCTAATCTGAAATTTAACTACACATTGCTCACTAACAGTCATCTCGTGCTCCTTCTATAACCAAGAAAAATTGTACAGAATAGGATGCTTACACCTTTTAAAACCTATCTTTTCTACCATCTCCTCTGGAATTAGGTTATTCATACTACCACTACCTACTATAACTTTTCAACACTTACCTACAACCTTGCACATAGTTTGAAAGAGACTCCATCTTCGGGATTGTTCTTCATCTCCCTAGGGGTTCACCAAAACTCTCCTCATTATGAGAGATTTGCCTACTTCCAAGTCTTCACCTTTTGGGGATTCTTCATGTTCCTCATGCTCTTGTGCCAAGTAGTTTCTAAAATACAAAAAATAGGGTTTATCATGACGATTCACCTATTTTTCTCCATATTTCATTTAATATGTGTGCTCTATTAAATGCAAATGAATAACACAAATCAAATATAACCCAACTACTAGTCAAAAGATAGATCTCAAAAGGGTCCAATGCTATGTACCTTTCACCAAAAAATTAATTCAAACCTCACTAATGACTCATTCACCCTATGGCAAATGGATCCTGGCTAGAGATCTAAAAATTTAGTTTCCAGATTCCTCTCAGTCTGTACTTCCATATTCTAGTCAGGCATTTTCAGAAATCTAGAAGTAAGTCCTATATAATAGTTCAACTTTGTACCTTTCTCCAATATTTATTTCTAATTGATATTCAACCTAAAACTTACAATCACACATCAAAGGGAGAAAAATGTTGTTTGGTACCTGGAATAAGGGTTTTCCTTTGTCAAACCCCATTTTGGTAATTAAACTTTGAAAGTAATAAAAGCATTAAGGAATGAGGAATTAAAAAATGCAATGTCACAACTCACCACACCTTATTTGTACTTTAGATAAATCTATAGTCTAACATGAAGCAACCTAATGAATGTAGGTCTTGATCATGAACTTGATATGAAACAATGCATTTGATATGCTTGATATATCTTGAATGCTACATAAACATCATAGCTAAAAAAACGTGGATGGAGGAATCCATTTTGGACATGAAAATAGAAATCTTGATTGCTGCAATAATATTTTATAAATTTACCCTTAGATTCCTTAGAAATTCTCTTGAATGCTCTTGATAATACTCACTTGAATAAGTACAGTCTGAGTTTCATTTATTAGTATGCAATTAAGGGTTATCAGTTTACTTGAGCTAAATTATTTATTAATGTATGCTTGAATGAAGTGTTTGATTAATCTTAAGAAGTTCATGTATTGTTCTAGATTGATTTCAAGTGAATTGTATTGTCTAGAACTCTTGACTTGATCTAAGGAAGCATGTACTCATTTTCTATGGTGTTTTGCATGAGTGTTAGCTGACCTTGTGTTTAATACTACATTGAGGCTTATGGAAACATGTTGAAGTGTGTTGAGATTTATTTGGATCCCAATTAAGGATTTATGTAGGAACTTTCCTTTCATTCCTATCCACTATAGGAATGTTTGGGTGTTGAAGTATTTTAATTTTGAATGTATTTAATAGCTAGTGGCCGACATTCGAGAATTTTTTCAAGATAGATCTTGATATAAATATGTATGGTGTAGATGCTAGAAGGTGTGGAAAGAGTGAGAAGAAAGATAGATGTGAAATTATTGCAAGAGATGTGTGTGGTATGAAATTAAGCAAAGCAGTGTGAACTTCATGTTAGGTTTCCTAAAGGAAGTGACATGAAGGCATCTAATATCTTTCATGTGAGACTATGAAAGTGTGTGAAGAAACTGTGGTGGACTCCTTGTTGCATTGGGAAGTGTTTTCTCTATGTAACTTTCTTTTTCTATCTTCTTGTTTTCTTTTTGTGGCAGTGATCCCTAGCTATGAACCTTTTTTGATAGTGTGTCTTATTTTGGAAGTGAGCCCATTTGTACCAGTTTTTTTATTATTTATATTGTGATCTAATCATCACCATGGTTTTTCCCTCATTCAGTTTTCCATATAAATCTGGTGTTCTCATGTGTATGGTGTTGTGATTTTAGTTTTTGTTGTCTACATTTAATGTTTAATCACTAAGTGGTTAATGAATTCTTGTGGATCTACTTACTGTTAAGGGTTTTGAAGATTTAATTTTCTACAACTAATTCACCCCCCTCTTAGTTGTCTTATTAATTTCAACACTCCTAATCTCAAAAATGATTATTATTTTATGGAATGTGAGGGTTATGAATTAGCATCCCTCGACAAAAGGCTATTCAAAAATTGATTGGTACTCATGGTCCTAATATGGTTTTCCTTTTTTAAACTAAGTTATATGTGGATGGTATGTTAAATAGAGATCCTCTCATTTTCCATCATGGATTGTGTCAATGTGTGGGGGCTAATGGTAATTCTTGGGGATGGTCTATTTATGGGATCACGGGAATATTGCTCCTCTTTGGTGGTGTTTGAGTCACTTTACTATGTTTTTCATTGCTTCCAGTTTGGAGTCAACTGAGACTTGTCTCTTTACCAATATTTATGCTCCTATTTCATCTATCCAGTAAATCTCAGTTGTGGGCTCATGTTAGATAAATTATATCTTTGGCTCCCTTTCTCTTTTGGATTTTGATAGGGGACTTTAATGATTTTTCTTGTCTTGAGGAGAAACATGGTGGGAATGCTAGGCTGGAATAGTCTACTAGCCTCCTCAAGGACAATATTGATCTTTTGAACTTAGTTGATGTGAGGCCAAATAATGGTATTTTCACTTGGAATAATAGGAGATGTGGGGAGAATACTATATTTAAGAGGTTGGATAGTTTCTTGGTTTCCTAATTCTATGTGGGGGATAGATGATCTACCAAGTACAAGATTTTGGATTGGAAAGGGTCTAATCACTAGGAAATCAAGATTTATGTTAATGCTTTTAGAATCTTTAAGAACCCTTCCATGAATTTTTAACTAATGTGGTAGAGAGACTCTTCTCTTCATGACCTTATGGTTGATTGGTGGCAACAAGGGAAGCCTACTCATGCAAGGTCTATATATTCCTTTACCAAAAGATTACATTATATGAATTTTAAGCTCAAGAGGTGGAATAAGAAATGTTTTTGAAACCTTCATTTCAACAAGATGTTTGCTCAAGAAGATTTAGTTGGCATAACTTGTCAGATCCGTGACTATGGTATTAATGATGATTTTAGTAGGGAAGAGTCTATAACTATTTAGGATTTAGAGGAATGGGAGTTGATGGAGGATATTTTCTGGAAGAAGAAGTCCGATGTTGAATGGCTTCAGGAAGGGGACCGAAATACAACCTTTTTTCATAGTTTTATCAAATATAGAAGGATGGGAGGTCTTATTCCCACTCTGGTGTCATCGGAAGAGATGCAGTTGTCATTTATGGTCGAGATTTGTATGGAGGCTGTCTAGTTTTTCACTACTCTATTCACTGAAGACTCTACCCTTGTTGCTAATGAGCAAAGTGCTATTTTGGATTGCATTCCTTCTCTAGCTTCTAATGAAATGAATGTTTTCATAATATACCCTATTTTTTTGCCTGTGCTATAAGTGGTAGTGTTTCAAATGAAGAAAAAATTATGGCCCCAAGCCTGGATGGATTTCCTATTGAATTCTTCCAAGAGTTTTAAAAATTTCAAGTTGGTTGTTTTTGAGGTGGTCTAAGAGTCATAGTAGAGTCAATAGATGCTTCATGCCATGAATTCTTTCCCTTATTCCAAAAAGGGAGGGATATTTTTTTTTTTTATCAATTTAGATCCATAGCTCTTTGTATTGTGGTTTATAAAACTATCACTAAATTGATTTTTGAAAGACTTAATCCTTGGCTCAACTCTTTGATATCTTCTCATCAAGTAGGTTTCATGTTTGGAAGGAAATTTTTTGATGGGATTGTGATTTCTACAAAGTCCATTCATTCTATGGAAATTTTGAAGGAGAAAGCCTTATTCTTCAAACTTTACATGGAAAAGGCTTATAATAGGGTTAGATATGCATTCTTAAAAAAGGTTTTTCAGGATTTTGGCTTTTACTAGGAGTGGGTTTATTGGGTTATGAGCTATGTGAATTATTCTACCTTCTCTATTCTTATTAATGGTGAGCCTCTAGAATTTTTTTGGGCTTCTTGGGGCATTCAACAAGGGGCTCCTCTTTCTCCTTACCTTTTAATCATTATGGTTGAGGAGTTGGGCATATTTATCAAGTTCTATTTTAGTCAAGGTTTGATTTAGGGGTAGAATTGGGGTCATAAGATGAATGCTTATTCTCATTTGTAGTTTTTTGATGATATAACTTTGATGGCTATGGCAAGAATCTAGGAGGCTATGAACTTAAGGAAAACTTGTGATACCTATATTCCTTCTTTTGGACAAAATATTAATGAGGATAAGTCCTCAATATTCTTCTTTAATATTTCTAGACTTATTAAGAACAAGATTTCTCGGATTCTTCTATTTTAGATTGGTTCTCTCCTCTACTCTTTTCTTGGGATTTCCATCTTAGTGGGTTCCTAACTCAAAGATCTTTGGCATGACGTTTTCGATATTTTTCCTAAGAGGGTAAGTCATTGCACTTTTTGATGGGTCTCATTAGTTAGGTGCATGACTATTTTGAAGTCTATACTACAAGCTCTTCCTATCTATATATTTTTTGTGTAGGTTTCTCTTTCTGTACTTTTTATGGAGTTTGAGGCCGTTGGCCACCAATTTTTGTGGGTTTGTAATTTGTCTTCTTGAAAATGGAGCCTAGTCAAGTGGGAATATATTTTAAGGCCAAAGTAGGAGAGTTGCCTTGGTCTCAAGCTGATAGGTGTGATTTACCAGGTCTTGGCTACTAAGTTATATATGTGATGGTGTACTAGCCAAGATTAGGATTGATCTAGGATTATCACCATTAAGTAACTTTAGGGGGTGTGCGTTAAGGATGTGCTTGGTATGGAATTTCAAGGAGGGATCCATGATTTGGGAGACTCTCAAAAGAGGGAAAATCTCGTTAAGCATGGTCTCTTTTGGATTTGCAATAGGGTCTTAGATTCTCTCTTTTTCCCCTCTTCAATAGTTTTCTTCATTCTAGTTGAAGTATAGTGTGAAATTTTAAATTGGTGTAGGCTCTAGGTCATGTGGAAGTTGTACGTTGGAAGTATCCACAAGAGTGGTCACTAGGGGGAACTAAGGAGGCTCAGTTCGAGCTTCTAGAATCTTGGTGAATAGAATGTGCAATTCCCTCTTTGGGAAGGATACTCTCTCTTGGGGTCCCTTTCCAAAAGGTAAATTTATTGTGGCCTCGAGCTATCTTGACCTAGCAAGAAAGTTTTTTGGAAGGATGGAGATGCCTTGGTGGAATCAAGTTTGGAGCAAAATTTCCTAGCCTAAATGTAACTTTTTCTTATGGCTAGTTGTTCAAAATATATGTATAACCTAGGATAATTTATGAAAGAGAGATTTTAGTGGTCTCTCTATCTGTGTTCTTTGTAATAATAGTGAGGAAAGTACCTCTAATCTCTTTTTGTTATGCCCTTTTGCTCGAGTGATTTGGCATTTCTATTAGGGGCTTGGAATCATGTCTATGTTCATGCCACTTCTTTGGTTAATTTTTGGGATAGTTTGGGTATGCCTCCTACCCATACTTCTTTCCTAAAGTTTTCTTGGATCCTTGGCCCTTCCCTTATTATTTGGTTGTTGTGGTTGGAAAGGAATATGAGGATATTTCAAGATGTGCAAAAGGGTGTGGCACAAATTTTGCATAAGGCCCTTGACAAGGTTTATGAAATTATTTTTGCAAAATGTGATATGTTGGATGTTGTAGACCCTAGTGATAAGGCTATTATAAGGAATTTGAACTTGGTGGTTGGTGGTCCTAGATACTTGGGTAGAAGAGTTACCCAACATACATATTTTGAGCACGTATAGCTTGCTAGTTTATATTTCCTTTTGTCATATTCCTAGAGAATGGAATTGAACCACCAAAAACATATGCTTACAATGGAATGTGGATTCCCTTACTAGGCTCTTAGGGTTTTTCACCCTAAGGGTTCCTAGTTAGGAATGACACTCTTTCCTCTATGTTGATATGGTTTTGGGTAGGTTCATTCAAAGGAAGGATGATTGATGAAGGTTGTGATAAGTGTGTGTGATGTGTGTGGATAAAACTAAAAGTACAATGATGCTAATCTAAATTTATGCAATAAAAATAAATAAAAACTAAACTAATGCAAACTAACTAAACTATATGCCCTGAATGAGAGTAATTTGGAAAATAACAAAGGAGGACATAAGATGTCTACCTGGAAAAGTGATGTTGTAGATGAATGCTCTTGAGAACCTCTGGAAAATTCTTTAAAATATAAGGACACTTATGCCAAGTGGGGCTACCTAGTCCTCCAATCAGGAAACTGTGCCAAGATAGGTTTCAGGGAAATGTGTACCCAAAAATACAAAAACCTTTTTTCGGGCCTAGCACAGGGACAAGATCACCAATAGGGGTGACCTAGTCCTCTTGTAGCTTTATGAGGAATCAAACTTTGATTTTGTGGGTCTCAGTTGATGTTTCCCTTTTCTGCAACAATCTGTGATAGGAACTTCTAAAAGTGACCTCTAGGTTGTCTTCTTCCTCCTTCTAGGGTTAGAGACTTGGATATGACTTGAGGAGAATGTTGGTACTTCTTGCAACAATTTTTACTTCACGTAATATGCATCAAAATGTACAATCAAATGCATATACCAAGAGAGTATTGGGGTTAGGAAATAGGGGTTTGCCTAAGTCAAACCCCTTTGTAGGTGATTAAACCCAAATGAGATGAAAGCAAAGGAATGTAAGATTGAATGAATAACTCAGTGTAAATTCTTACCAAACCTTTGTTGTTGATGGTCTACAACATGCAAGAGCGTCTCCAATAGAGATATCTTAAAAAACCTAATACTTGTTTGCTTGCTTGTGAATTCTTGGTTGATTGAGCACTTGAGTAGAGAGATGTAAAAAATGAGTTTGGGAGAGCCTAAGAGTGAAAATGAGCTAAGTAGAGGGAAAAATTAAGGTGAAAACTTTTATTTGTACATTTAAAGCCCGAATTTTCCTGAAATGCAACTTGATAGGTTGACCATAGGGTTTAGGAGGCAAGATTCCCATTGATTTTTTATATAAATTTGAGTTTTTTGCCTAAAAGGACTAGGTCACCCAAAATGGTGACCTAGTCCACTTGGGAAAATTTTAGTGGTGGTCGAGAATTAATTTGTGTTTATTGAGATTAATCAGTTTTTCCTCTCGAAACACACTTAGCTCAGGACTAAATATGTATTAAAAGGGCAAATTAACATTGAAAAAGGGTTAATTTAATGGTAATAAGCCTAGATAAGTGTGAAAATGCAACACAACACTTTGTCTTAAGGCCTAGGAATGTGTAAAAGTGTATTATTTAGGTGAATTATGTTCAAAGGGTCCTAGAAATGTGAGGAAATGCATTACAAAACTTCACAAAACCTTAGCAAAACACCGTTAGGTTATTGATGAATTACAAGCTTACAAGGCTGAATCAAGGTAAACAAGGACAAATCCAATGGAAAAGGCCAAAATGAGTGAAAAAGTGCTAAGGTATATAATTTTTGGTGATATAGGAACAAAGTTGCTATATTTCTTTTTGTCATATTCCTAGAGAATGGAACAAAGTGCCTAAGTTTTTGGGCAAGTGGGCTTTAATGTAGGTGGATATGTGGTATGTGGGAGATTGTAATATTCTTCCTCTAGAGTATGTGAGCTATTTGGAAAAATTTATTCTTTATGAGAGGAATTTGTAACTATGCGCTTCTAGGGCCCCTTTGGGGAATCCTTGCTCTCTTTTGGCTAATTTTGTATTGTTTCTTGGATTTCTAATAAAAAATATATTACTTGATAATATTCTTAAAAATGTAATATATTATTCAATAAATTTTTTTATCAAATATATATTGAATTCTTTTAACAAAGAATTCATTAAGAACCATTCAAGCTCACCAATAAATCAAAGGCTCAATTAAATATTAAAAAAATAAAATACAATTTTCAAAACATTGTAAATGTATAATTTTGTTTAATTAATAAAATATAGAAGGAAAAAATCCTCAAATTTATTGATTAAAAAACTAAATTATTTTTTTATTAAAATATCAAATAAAATGTATTTAAATGACATGCTCTCATAACTTTTCCATATGATAGGTAGGGGAGACCCTCAAATTATAGGTTTGAGTAGGAAAGCCTAAATTCTTCAATAGACCCCAATTTTTATGTTTTATGAATTTGTGAATGTTAAATATTTCCTATGTAACTTATTTAAAAATTCTCATCATTATGTATTTTACTATTTGATTTACTGAATTTTTATTTGTACACAATAAAAATGCTATAAAAAAACTCAAATCAACATAAAAAATAAATTATCGCAACAGTAAGACCTAACAAATATTTAAATTTGTACTTAATAATTCTATACACTTTCAACACAATATTAATACTTATATTATTTATAAACATATTCTCATAATAGATATAATTTACAAATTAAATAATAATGTTGATTTATTTTTATTTTATATTAAAACATTAAAATAAAAATCAAACAAAAATTATGAAGAAAAAATGTTCAATAATTTCAAATAGTTTATTTTTAATCTAAATATATTTCACCAATAGAAACATTTTATTTTTTAAATAATCATTTAAATGGAAGATATAATTTAGAGTTAAATCTTCAATTGCATAATCTATAATAAAATTTAGAATTAGAATGACCATTGTTTGGTAGCTAATTTTCAAGTTTATCTTATTATACTAATATCTTCTCTAATTTAAGGAGAAGAATAATAAACAATAAAATATATAAAAAGCAAAATAAAATTTCAAAATATTAACAATCCAAAATATCATAATTTACTTAAATGATATAGAATTTTTCTTTAACAATATAACATTTAATTTTAAAAAAAATTGAAATTATGAAATTTTGAAAAATATACAAATTATATCTAAATTATCACATTAAATATTAAATAATTTTATGAATTTAATACTGTTAAATTTAATAAGTCTTATAATTATTTCAATGTGTATTCTATGTAATAGTCATTTCAATGTGTATTCTATGTACAAACTTGCGATTGCAATGCTCTTTGATATTAAATGAAATTCATTTAAACCAAAAATTAGACTAACCTTGGAAAAAAATCAATCTAACAAATCCAACTTCAATGATTTTCTAGATATGGTGTGACCAAGATTGAATTTTGAAACAGAGGAGCAAAGAAAACAATATCAAAGAGAATATCATAGAGAATATCAAAGAGAATATAGAAAATGATGATGAGAACAAGTGAAAAATGTCATTCAAATGGAATCCTTCACGATGATTTTAAAAAAATTCAAACACAATTTCGACATCAATTAGATAACTTGACAAAATTAGGCATGTGTTATATTTGCAAAGAATGCTACCTTAGAATGAAATTATTTCACACCTCTCAAAGTGCAGTTTATAATAGATGTCGTCAAGAGAAAGGGAATCATTGATTTTCAGCTTCGTATAATATGGATCCTGGGCAACAACCAAAAGAACTCACGAAATTAACGCAAGTAGAAGAAATGTTGATTGCACGTGTCAGTCCAATATTACAAGTTACCCGTGCAGTCGGTGGTCAGTATAAATACAAAGGACACACAATAAGCTTTCCACAAAATATGGAATATGTTGCAAATTTTTTTCCATGAACAATAAGAGAGCTACCAATCATCATTGTTCGAAGAAGAGATCAACGTGGCACAAATTATAACTTCATAGTAAATAGGGATCATGTGTATAAGGAATTAAAATACAAAGTAGACCATGACAAGTTTTATTCAAATGTCAAAATCAATGAAAATTATCTCAATGATCTCATAGGAAATTCAGATGAAAAAATATTCAACAAATTACAAATAGTGCATTTGGGATTTGATTCTACTTCAAATGAAATTATATTTGCTAGTCCAATCATGGAAATGGATCAAGGAAATATAATTGAGCACACAACATCAATGGATTCTAGAGCACCTAATCCTCGAAGAGAAATGGAATTGATTTAGGAATGGTTTAATAACCCTACAAAAAATCTAGCAGCATTGATTGATTGGCCAAAAATACGTTCATCTCTTATCAATGAATATGTGACTCCAAGATTACTTGATATGGCATTCCCAACATTCTTCCCTAATGGTAAATGTGATTGGTTAGAACCACAAATAAGAACAGTGCATTTGCATGAGTTTATAAAGAATCTAGTGTGTTATAGGGACAATCGTTTTGGTCGGCATCCAAGATTTTGATATTTTATGATGAACATGATAATGACACACCATGCACAACATTCATCAGCTGTACTTTCCAAAAGAAGCTTTCAGGACATGCCAATCACCATCAATGAATTGCGTCAACATATGGAAAACATGCCACAATCCTATCTAGCTGATAGGTTAATGTGATTTGGAACAACATTAAGGGGTACATGACCATATTGGACACAATGTCGTGCAAAATTGATTGGCATGCTTCATCAAATAGGCTCTCCTACAATTTTTTTCACTTTGAGTGCAACAGATCTATTTTGGCCAAATTTGCATGCACTAGTTCTAGGAACATCACCAACTACACCACGAGAGGCTCAAATAAGGAGAAAACAAAATTTTATTGAATATCCTCATATAGTCATGCAGTACATGCATTTACGACATTCCATCTTCATAACATAAATACGATAAAAAGGAATAAAAATTCAATATTTTTCATCTAGATATGAGTGGCAACATAGGGGCTCACCACATGTGCACGGATTCATTTGGATACACGATGCACCAAATACTGACAACTTGGATTGGTCAAATCAAGATCAACGAAAAAGGGCAGAAAGATACTTCAATTCAATTGTTCAAGCATGGAATCCTAGAAAAGATCAACATTAGCAAAACATCTAGGCATGTACAAAATTTCAAAAAATATGCATATCATATATGTCGTAAATGATTTGTAGTTTAACACATAACTAATCAGTTTATTTTTCTATACAATTGTAGGCATTCCAAAAAAATTCTCAACATCCAAATTTTAAAAATACAAGACAACTTGCAGAGATCAATACTAACCATGACTATGAAGAGCTACTAAATTGTATAGAGCGACACATGGTCTGTAGGGAGGGTGCATGCCTACGAAAAAAAAAGGAATAATGGTTTGCAGGTAACAATCTCCATAAGTTAAAATACTTGAATTCAAATCAACAATCATATGTTCCTAAACTAAGAAAAAACATTATGTATTCCTATTCATAATAGGTATAAAGCACCTTGGCCATTAAATATGGAGGAATCCAAATTATATGAAGACATAGAAACAGGTGACAAAAAATTTGAGGCAGCAAGGAATGAAGACAGATTAAACTTACACAATCATTACATATTGCAATTGTGGAGAGCAAATATAGATTGGCAACCTGTTCTTTCCAAACATGCTGCAATCAAATATATTGCAAAATATGAAACAAAAGCAGAAAAAAGTTCAGAAACATACCAACAGATGTTAATGCAACTTGCAAATATGGAAAATCCAGATGACCTGGCTGAAAAAGCATATAGAAGATTTATAACTGAGACTGTCATAGAAAGAGACATTGGAGCTCAAGAGGCATGCCACATGCTACTTGAAATTCCATTGGTAGAGAGTAGTAGGATATTTATCAATCTAAATGTCTCATGTCAGGTCTTCAAACCTGTAAGTCTAAATGATGAACAAAATAATGAAGAACACACAACAAATTTCATCCAAGGATATAAACTAAGGCCTCTATCTATGGAAGATGTTACACTAATTAATGCAGCCAAAATGTGGATATATAATCCTAAGAGAAGGAGAGATAAAAAATGGGAGCCAAGAAAAAAAGCAGTCACTGTTAGAGTATGTCCTAATTTTTTATCCATTTCTCCACGTGAGTCAGATAAATGGATTTATTTTTGTTATTTAGAATTATTGTTGTAAAAACCTTTTCATGATGTCAATAGAGATATTGGTCGCAATGATGATTCAATCAGACAAATTTGCGATTCATTCCATTATAACCCTTGGCACGTGCAATGAATAACAATTGAACAACATCTGGGTGTTTGATAAAATATGCTTAAATGGGACCCAGAGCAACTGTAGGGTGTGGTATAATAGAGCTTTGAAGATGGGGGGAAAGAGAAAATGTGTGGAGCCGAGCTGCTTTCAAGAGCATAGAAAGAATGCTAAAGCTTGGGAAAGAATTGAAAAGGGAGGCTTAGTCCCATTTCTGGAAAAGCTCCATGGTTCTGACGAGAGGATGTTGGACTATTTTGCCAAAAATTGGAAAAATGGTGAGATTGTGTTGTTTGGTAGGAATGTTAAGTTGAATGAGGAAATTATCAATGAGATTACTGGTCTTTCGACTGAGGGAGTGAAATTTTATCGGGACCGTTGGTTCTCTGATGAAGCGGTCATAAGATTTCCTAAAAAAGACAAGGAGAAGGTTAAGTTGGTTAAGGTTTCCAATAGCTACTTTGATGTGGAGTCCATTAAATCGATCTAGAGGAAAGTTTTAAGAGTAATAATGGAGTATATCACGATTGACGGGCGCTTCACCAGGGCGTATGGGTATCACTTTGCCATTTTGAACCATTTCCATCACAAGGTTTGTATCTCTTTACCTTTTTACTTATTCTCTTCTTTGAAGAATTGCCTTGATGAAGTTGAAAGAAACCCTAGGAGGACTTCTATTATTCACCCTTGTCTTGTTAAGCTCATCTATGAGCATTTTCAAAATTTACCTGCTTTGCCTAAAATTGTTGATATTGGGGATTTGGATGATGAGGATACTGAAAGTAGTAGGGTGAACGACCCCATGGCCCATCCTGCTTGTGCCCTTGTTGGTCCAGTGCTCCCCAGTCCCTATCTTGTCGAAATGACCTTATGGATTTTGCTTTGCCTTCATGTACTAATCTGCAGCCTTTGCATGATTGCCCTATCCCGGGTTTTGCCTCGTCACCTTGTCTTAATCCCTAGCCGTCTCCTGGCTGCCCTACCTTGGGTTTGGTCTTTGGTTTTAAAGGTACCTCAGTTACGAAATTAGTCTCGTACTCTGGGAATTCTATGGAAAATCTTTCTGATAAACCTATGGTCAGTAAAGAGTCGGCCCCTGGTGCCCCTACGACTGGTGGTTTTGGGAATACCCCTAATGATTCCCCTAATCAAGATGAAATTAATTCTACCCTGAATAAGCTCATGACTGAGGACATTGTGAGTGTGGTGGAAAATAGTACGGATGGCCTTTTCCCTGTTCTCAAGTGGACCCAAAAGGAAGTCTGGGATTTGAAAGGCCATAATAGAGATCTCAGCAACAGAGTCCTGGATTTGGAGCAGAAGATTAGCTGGAGTCGTAATGAGAATGAAGGATAGGAAACCCCCTTACCAAGGAAAAGACAACATTCACAGGAGGAAAGATTGACTAGGCTCAAGTGTAATCTGTCCAAGATTGGCCAAAATATTAGGGCCACTGTGCAGAATAATCACAAAATTTCTAGGCATAACACCATTATCATCAATGCTATGGTGGAAAAGCTCGAAAAAAATCAAAAGGGCTCGTTGGTCGTGCATTTGGATGCAGACAGAGGTTGCAGCAGATCTGTTGTTGATGGGATTTCGACTCGCACCTGGGCTAATCCGAAGAGGAAGAACCCGATTTCTTCACATATGGTTCAAATTCTCAAGCAGGGGTTACAGGATATGAAGGATGTTGAAAAGGAGACCGAGGAGTTGATGAACACCTTGGAGTAGTGCGGTGGTGTTTGTTTCTGGCTTTTTGGTGGTCCTTTTTTTGGACCCTATTGTCTCTTTGTGTTGTCGTTTCCTTTTTGGGACAGCTGTCTGTTTGTCTGGACTTGTTTTGCTCTATCTTTTGGTGTTTTAACTTTGTGGTTTCAAGTCCCTGTAAAACCTATGTTTTCCTTTTCAAAAACAATTGAACAACATGATGAAAACATAACTGATACTGAAATAGAAGATAGTGACACTCTTCAAAGAAATACTAACGAGCGTGAATGGGAAATACTATCAAGACTAAATTATGGTCAAACTATACAAGTATTAAAAATAGAGATGTTGGGAAGGAGAGATTTTGATAGAGAAAAATATTGTTGTGATGAATATCGAGGTGAAATCTATATGAATCAAGCAATGAACTTCATCGGTGACATGAGAGAACATGGATGCCTCATAAAAAATGAAATACCACAACTGATGGAATACACAAGCCTCAATGACAAACAAAATAAGGCACTCAACGTAATCATGAAATATTAACATAATAATAAAATGAGACACCCTTGTTGATAATAATTCAAGGAACAACAGGGACATGAAAGTCATATCTAATTGGTGCTATTATTCAAGCTATCAAAAATGTAGCATATCCTTGACCTTCTCCTCTTCTATTACTCACACCAACTAGAGTTGCAGCATTCAACATAAGAGAATCCACTGTTCATTCAAAACTCTGAATCCCAATCAAAGATTTTGCTCAATTGGAAGGATCTAGACTCGCAAATTTTCAAGAAGAAATAGAAAACATCAAGTAAATTATAATTGATGAAATGAGCTTCATTGGTCAAAACTTGCTACAAAACATTGATTCTCACCTCCAACAAGCATTCCCACAAAATGCAAATCAAAACTTTGGAGGTAAATATTAGAAGATACTTGATGTAACATGCTTACTTCAATGTTAATGCCATGAGTCTCAAATTCAAAAAAATAATATATGCATATGTTAATGCCATTGCTTTGGCCCATTTCAAAATATATTAAATATGAATTTTCTTATATGATGATGATGCAAGCATGGATCCAACCTACAATCCACATAAGCACCAAGTTGTTTCAAAAAATGAACCTGAATACTTGATGTAACATGCTTAATTTCTTCAATATTTATGCCATGAGTCTCAAATTCAAAAAAAAAAAATTGTGTATCATCATAAGTTTTCTAATATATTCAATTCATCTACTATATGAAAAAATAACAAATTATCAATGTTTCCAATTACTATTCCATTACTTTTTCCCTATTTGAAATCTATTGAATACAATTTCTCTTATATGATGATGATGCAGGCATGAATCCTACAAAATATCAACATAGCCACCCAATTGCTGCAAAAAATGAACTGCATACAACAACAATTCCAATTGCAGCACTCAATCCATACCAGAGTAGATGGTCAATAAAAGCAAGAGTTACTAGAAAGGGTCAACTTCGTCATTTTAACAATGCAAAAGGAGATGGCCAAGTGTTTACTTTTGATTTGGTTGATTCAGATGGTAGTGAAATAAGAGTAACATGTTTTAATGTAGAACTGCAAAAAAATTTTATGAACGCATTCAAATTGGGAAAGTGTTTCTCATCTCAAAAGGGAGACTCAAACCCGCACAAAATAATTTCAACCAATTACACAATGCATGGGAAATATTCCTAGAAATGAATTCAACAGTTGAGTTGTGTTTGGAGGAGGATAGTTGTATACCAAAACAACAATTCCATTTTACATCAATAAGACAAATTGAAAACTTGAAAACCAATTCTTTGGTTGATATCATTGGTGTTGTTCTCTCAATTGACACACCAAACACGGTATTCAAAAAAAATGCCACACAAGTTAAAAAAAAACCCTTCGACTAAAAGACATGTCAGGCTGTATGGTGGAATTAACAATGTGGGGTGATATTTTCAATAAGGAAGGGTGGGATTATATTTGCAATAAGGAAGGTCAAGTCCTCCAAGAAATGTGCAATGTAGGAACTTCTCCCATTATTGCTATAAAAGTTGCAAGAATTAGTGATTTCAGTGGAAAATCAGTGGGAACAATAATGACAACACAAATCCAAATAAATCCAGATCTTCCTAACTCACACAAATTGAGATTGTGGTTTGATACAAAAGGGAAGAATCTCCAACCTTATTCGGTTACAAAGGAAATCTCATCTGCAATAGAAGAAAAAATGTTAATAAATATCTCACAAATACAAGATCATGAAATTGGATACTCTGGTAAACCTTATTAGATACTAATAAAAGCTACCTTATATTTTATTAAGATAGACAATTTTTGATATACAGCTTGCCCCTTGAAAATTGGAGATAGGCACTGCAAAAAAAATTTCAACACGAACGAAAAATGGTCAGTGGTATTGTGGAAAATGTGAACAAGCTTTACCTTAAGAGGATTATAAATATATACTTCAATGCAAAGTGCAAGACCATACATCATTCACTTGGATAACAACTTTTGAAGAAGCGACAGAATAAATAATGGGTGTTACAACAAAGAATTGAAAATTTTGACATGAAGAACAAGATGATGTGAAGTTTGCACAAATTATACAAAAGTCCTTATTCAACAAATACATATTTAAAATTCAAGTCAAAAGAGAGACTTATAATGATGAACAGAGGACGAAATGCACAGTAATTAAAACAAATTTTTTTGATTATTCATCTAAGAGCAAAGCTTTAATGGATAAAATTGCAAAGCTATAGGTTTCACCAGATTCAATTGCTTTAATGCATAATGTTGACAATGTATTCAAACATTTCAAAAAAAACAAAAAATAGTCGATATATCTAAGTTAGTGAATGTCATTTTGATGGGATATTGTTCTTTGATGTTATCAATACTAAATCAAATGAATGATGAAAATTCCTAATTATACATTTATTCTTCTTAATTGATTTTTGTAATATACAACTTGGAAAAATTTCAAATTTGAATGTATACTCTCATATAGAGGGATTGAAATCAATAATGACAAAAAAAATTTAAACAAAAAAATGGATTGCTTTTCAAATTCATATTCATGAAAATGTAACCATTATTCCTCTATACAAAAAGGATCTCAAGAAAAGATAACTCTCAAAAGATTTTACATATATTAATAATAAATATAGATATACTAGTTAAGTATATTAGATACACTACTTTTTGTATCATAAAACATAATAGAAGAAAAAGCACAAAAGAAAAGCTTATCTTATTGTTTTTAATTAGATTATCCGCATGTTTAAAACTTGATATGGCTGATTGTTTGTTGCAGGGCCATTTTATTCAAAGTCTCCCATTCTCCATAAGTAGAGTAGCATTCTCAATACATTCGTCATGTTTTTCTTTTTTGTGTAGTTGTAGGCACACCCTAAACAAATTGCATCAATAAAATACGTTTAAAAATAATATCAGTTATATTTAGATTCTTAATTATTTTAAGGGTTTTTTATCATATCAAAGAAGTTGAAATCTCTTCTGAAAAGAGTTAATTATTATATCTCAAATCAAAATTATTTACAAATATATGGAAGATTGTAATTTATGTTCTAAGTATAAATAGATTAATATTTAAATATAAAAAAAAAAATAAAAAAAAAAAAAAAAATTACAATAATTTAATCTAATTCTATGATCATATTATTCAATTTAATATAATATAGAAAATAAAAATGTAAATTTTTTTAAGTTCACTCTTCCACCACTCCAACTTGACGGCCGATGTAATGAGTATGTTTTTTTCCTAATTACGTACTCTCTTTTAATCTTGCTACTTCATATTCATTGTCATAATTGTTTCTATCTCCTTCACACTTATCACTCATTTTCCCTCTTTTCAATTAGAAATCTTCTTTTAAATTTATGTTTAATTAATAAATATTTTTATTATTAATTATTACGTGCATTTAGTTTATGAGTCTATATTATTTTGTATTATTTTGTAGACTACTTGAAAAGTAGCCGTTCTTTTATTTCTACAATTGTAGGCAAATTCAATCTCAAATCTTGGTGCTAATTTTGCTTTGCCTTTTGTTACTCTTATTTTCATTGCAAAAAGACTCAATAAGGATTTGATAGGTTCTTCATACGTTTCGATGAAACATTATTGATCCTAAGTTCCCACTATTTAGGAATGATATTTTTGATATTTGTATTGCTATCTACAGAAGGCAAGGCTGTAAGTTTTAATCACCTATTTATGGCAGCTTGTATATGGTAATAAGGTCTTTTCTTTATCATCTTTACAACTTCTGATAAGGTTCTTCGATTCATAATATTGACGCTGCATCCTTCATCTACCTTGGGATCTTCTTTCAAGATGGATGAGCCCTTCAGGGTAATAAGCTCTCTAAGCACCAGGCTTCATAGATATATTTTCAGTGAACTTGAAGCCCTCATTGAATGTGCCTTTGCCATGGAACTTGAGATCCTCAATCTCAATTGCAGAGGGAAAAATACCTGTCAAGGCTCGCAGTATATGTCGTCTTCATTAGATCTAAAATGCAGAAGACTTGGAACCTCGGGTTGCTGCTGCATGCTATTATGAATCCTTCTTGATGAACCAATGGGTATACAAATCTATTTATACATCTTTAGTTTATCATCCTTTGTAGGGCTGAATGGCTAAGTTACGAATTCATCTATAAGTAAGCCTGCAAAATGATTCAATTGTCATGATGTTGTCATGAATCAATGGGTAGACATATATATTCATCTTATTCTCTAGGTTTGAATGATTATGACACCATTTTGTCTACTACTAAGTCAGGCTAGATGATCAGAAAGTTGTAATGCTTGTATACCAATAGGTATAGAAATATTTTTATCTTTATGCTCTCTTTCAATGGTGCTCATTGAATATGGTCTGGTTAGATGATTCAAGCAGTTGCAATCTGTCATGTCTCTATGGGAACTAGTTTCTATATCTCTTTCCCTCTAAATCTGTAGATGTCTTGGTTGCAAAATTTACAAAAAATGGATTCGAAGAAAAGGCTTTAGAAACTCATGAGCAAATGGTGGTCTCAGGGGCATACATCAAAATATTAGTCTCAAAAATTAATGTGAAGAGCAAAATGTAGGTCGTAATGCTAAACAAGACATGCAACTCCACATGTGGAAGCCATGCAGTTCATTTAGGGACGTGGCGTTCCTAATAACTATTTTCGAATACCCACTTCATATTTTTCTTGTAAAAGGATATTCAAGTCGAGAAGAACAAGAAAAAAACCAAAAGCATTGTGCAAAGATCAGGACATTTTAGGATATTAAATCAAAGAAATGTGGAGTCATAGAATCTCAGTCAAGGTACGTGGATAGTCTTAAAAATGTGGAAGCATAGTCAAGCCACGCGAACCATTGCAAGACACCACGCATCTGAACTACAATTTTACTTTAGTGAATATTGTGTGTGCATATACTCATTGTACCAAGGGTTCCACTTTTGTAAACTCCACAAGCCTTCAAGTTTTAAGGGTTTCACATTTGTAGAACTCGAAGCTTTCCATTTTTATTTTATAACATTACACATAAAGCCCATTAGACTTTAACTCAGATTTTTTTAATCCGGATATTAGAATATCTCATAAAATCTTTTTGCCCAAAACAAGAATTAGGAAATATTTAGTGGGAAGTGTTTTGGATTATAAGAAATGGTTTGTCAAAACCTTCTCAAATAAAGATATATTCTATAAATTTGGTTATAATATCAATCATGTTATGTGCTATTATAATATATATATATTTTTTGTTATTTATCATGATTTAAATTCAAAGTAATGGCAGGTTACATCTAATTACATTCATTTTGGAAATTGTAATTATCAAGTATCTTCAAAGACATAAAATGATTAACATATATAGAGATACCAAAAAAATCATATATAGAAAAGTGAATAATTGTAGGCAGGTTTGAATAGTTGGCCTTGCATACATGATAATCAAAACTAAGAAAATAAATTAAAATGAAAATGGAAAAGATATTATAAATTGAAAATTGATAGTTACTTCTTATACTTATGTACTTATGTTTTCATTTGTATTCTTCATGAATTAAATTTTACATTCATAGTAACATTCGGTCTCAACATAGATTTTGGTAAAGATATTTCTCTTACATACATGATAATCAAGCGTTTAGATCTATATAATGAATATAAAAACACTAGCTTATAAAATTACTTCTTATGATTTTTAATAGAATTCTTATATAAGTATAAATTAAATTACATTAATAGTTAAAAGATTTATGTGGATGTGCAATTATAAATTAGATCTTAATCTAAGAAATTCAATGTAAAATACATAAGGTGTAGTTAGCTCTAGGTTCTATGATAAATAGTTGATGAAGATTTTAAAATTTACCTATATTATATTTAAGAACATGACGTTTTTATCAATGCATTGCTTTAGATTTTGTATTATGCATGTAATCTATCATAGGTCAAGTTTGTACTTCTAGGTCACTTCTACATCTATAAATTCATTATTCGTTGTGTTGATCTAATCTTGTTAATTTTACACTCTTGCTCTTTGAATAATTTAATTCATCTCCATTTGTTTTACTATCTTGATTGACAATATTTCTGCATAGCTTAAGTGGGTTGTTGAGATCACTAAAGAAATATTCTCTTGGATCAAACCACAAAAAAATAGTTTTTACAATCAACCAAATGATCAACAAACAACACACCCTACAATGAATATGTAGACTTTGAGTCAATTTAGTGCACCTAACCAAAGCATTCTCCTAACATCATTACTCATTAAATGCTCTAGGATGAGATGATCAAATGTGATGCCTAGATAATATAATGAATGCAAACTAATGTCTTTGTCAACTCATATGGGCTAGTGTAATGGGAAAAAGTAAGACAATTTTAAAATTTGAATTTTTGAAATTTATGGTTAGATTTGTAGATGTGTGATCAATCTTCCACTCATAGACATGACCTAAGATGATGAAATTCCTAAGGGATGGATGTTTAATCATTGAGATCCAATAATGTTGTCTATATAGATGGATGTGTAGAAATAGATCAAATATAAATAAATTTATGCAAATGTGTGTATATAGGGATATGTGAAAGTCAAAGAAATGAAACCAATATCACACAAAAGTATGTCATTTAAATAGATATATAAATATGTTGAATCATTTACATAAAATAATCACATAAATATGCAAATTCAACCTTTACACACATATAAATTTTGAATTATAATTATATGTAATATAAAATAAAGATTTAAAATATACAGTAAATTATTATCTAAAAGTGGTAAATTTGAATAAAAACTTAATTGTTATTGAAGTTTTTAATCAAGTGTTGCTTAAAATATATAAAGACTTGATTTAAATTTTTCTACTTTTTAATGAGTGAACATTGTGGATAGCTCATTTAATTATATTGTGTTTTAAATCAATTTATTTTTAAAAATAATAAAACAATCATTGTGTTCTATTAAAAATACAAATCATTTTGTTTCATTCATGTCTGGATCCTTGTAAGTGGATGCATAGTTTATTTGAAGCTATCACTTCTCTATTGAGATGTCAATTGAACAAACAACATCATTTGCTAAATGGCCCATCAATTGACCTCATGTACTACACAAAATTATAAACAAAAGTAACAAAAATAGACCAAATTATTTTATAACTGACCTTCCACACCTCTTCCGCATACCCATTGCACACCAAGGTGAAATTGCTAGTTTTAATTCATTTAAAATTTTACAAAAATAATAAAAGTTGTTATATTTTAATTGAATATAAAAACTTATTTTGTTTCTTAAGAATATTATAACATCAAATCATTTATTGATTAAATAATGGCATATTGATTAGTTTTTATTTTATATAAAACAAATGAAATAAAAAAATAATAATAATGGAGAAAAAATATGTAGTCATTTCAAATAGTCCTCCTTATCTAATAATTGTCATTAATAAAATAGAAACATTTAAAAAAATAATAGAATTTAAATAGTTGACATAATTTAGGAGTTAAATTTTTAAGCTCACAATCCACCAATTAAATTTGATACATAAAAGGATCATTTTTTAACTAAATTTCAAGTTTATCTATCTTTTGACTTAATTTAGGTGCTAAACCCCTTAACTAACAATTGTCACTAACAAAATAGAAACATTTAAAAATAATAATCATATTTAGATAGTTGACATAATTAAATTTCACAATCCACCAATTAAATTTGATACATAAAAGGATCCCAACAATTAAATTTGATAGATAAAAGGATGATTTTTTTGATACGAAAAAAGATCCCATCAATTGAATTTGATACATTAAAAGATCATTTATTTTTACCTAAATTTCAAGTTTATCCATTTGACAAAATTTAGAAAATAAATATTTAAGTTTAGAATCCATCAATTAAATTTGATACATAAAAGGATTATTTTTTTACCTGAATTTCAAGCTTATCTCTTTTTCTAATTACTTGTCAATTTTACAAAAGAATAAGGAATTGAAAAATATGTCAAAAAACCAATAAAATTTTCAAAATATACAATTCAAAACATCAAAGTAGAATGTATGAATATTCAACTCTCTTAACACTTGGATCACTTGGTGGAGCTTGATAAGATCATTTAATGCCCTTACTTTGTAACTTTTTCTGATTTTAATAAAAAAATTACCCCTCCTTGATGTTCAGATGCATAAACTATCTTCAAATGATCATAAGAATTTTTATTTTTTATTTAAAAAAAAAATTCTTATGAGATTGAATCTTTACTGGGATGTCATGAATTTGAAGGAGACATTGAGAGTCGCTTCAGAATAATAAATACAAACTTGTCTCTAAAAAAAGATATATAGAAAAAGCACCATCAAAAACTATTTTTTAAATGGATTCCGTGTTGTAGAAGAAAACACTATCATGACTATGTGATCATAAACTACTATGGCTCATACGTTTCAAAAGAGCTGCTGGAGTATTGGTTGCTCAACGTTTGTAACATCAGCAAAATCCTCTTTTCCTTCACCTTCATCAAACACTGTCGTTCAGTTCACTATTAGTAATTTCTAGATCGCAGTGGCTACTTTCAAGGCAGGAGGACTGGTCTGTAGTTGGATTTAAATCACTTATATTGATAATTCAAGGTTTAAGAGGAGGATTATTAAGACACGCAGATGATCCATACATGAGTTGATCGACATTGTCATATACAAGAGCGGCCTCATACATGATGTCGAAGGTGCCAAGCTAGAGGCGCCTTCCTCAGCCATCCTTTGTCCCGCATACATCTTTTTCTTGACCTCTTCTGATCTGCTCTTTTTCTTTCATATTTCTCACATGAAATCAACTGCTCACAGAGAAACCAAACTACCTTCTTGTTTTTAATTAGATCATCAAAGGAGGGATGAGGAGAAAACATTCCAGTAGTATCAGACTCCATTCAAAATCTTCTGCAACTCACCTCACTAACTTCTTACATAACCAAATTATTTATAGCGCAGTAAACAGCACTTATAAAGACACGTAGAGTGATGTCGTGTAGAGATTTTGCAGAAATATAATGACAACTTATAAAATGCATGTGCCACTTATAAATTTGTGTGACAGGTATCATATGGCCTGCCACAGGTATTTGTCCAGCACAAAGTATAAATTAAAATAAAATTCAACTCTTTGAAAATATGTTTCTGTAAATTCGTAAACTTTATACTATTTAATACTGGTTTTCATAACATTTTATTATAAAATAACCTTTACCGTCTGATGTGAGAACCCTGTGATGGGTAATGTAAATATTTTAGTATACTAATTGTTTCTTAATGTTGATAAGTGATCAGACTTGTATAGGTCTTTTCTTTTGTTTTCATCTGTAATGGAGGAGAAGACTTATTGGATTTTTCTTGGGCCGTAGCTGAATTGCAGGTTGTTTTATTTCTTGTTTTTGTCATTGGCATTTGAAATCAAAAAACATTCACGACAATACACGAACCAAATATTTAATTTAGTGGCATGCTATGTTATTTAAGGCCAACTTAAAGTAGACCTCCAAACTTGCAAACAGTATACACTCATACGTAGATTTTCAAATTTCTATAGGTTTGCCAATAAGAATTATTTATGTACATTAATTAGAAATGTTTTATTGTAGTGGAAAATTCAATAATATTTATTTAATTTATAATAAGTTAATATAATATATTAAATTTTAATTATTTAATTTATAATAAACTTTAATGTTATTATTATTATAATTAACAATAATGATATTCAAAATTATAATCATAAATTAATCTTAATAATAATTATTTATTATTAAATAATTAGAAGTATAGGTAAAAGTTTATAATAAGTTAATAATAATAATTAATATACAATAATCTATTCTTACAATAAGTTGATATAATATATTACTAATTAATAATTTAATATAAAAAATAGTTTTTTATTATTAACTTTAAATAATTAATATTATTATATATACATTATTTATAAATTTATTATTAATAATTTACAAATAATGTCTCTAATAAGTTAACTTTAATAATAATAAAATTAATTTGTTAATAACTATAATAATATTTATGGTTGATTGCTTTCCTAGAGAAGCTTCATGGTTCTGACCAGGAGGCTACGGATCTCTTTCGTCAAAAATTGACATGATGGTAATTTGATCCTGTTTGGCAAGAATGTGGAGTTCAACGAAAATCTTATTGTCGATGTTATGAGATTACCCACTAATGGGAAGAAGTTTTTTAGGGACAGGGTTTTTTCTGATGAAGCTGTTATCAAATTTCCCAAAAAGGACAAGGAAAAGCAAAGCTTGGTCAAAATTGCTAACAGTTAGTTCGATGTTGACTCCATAAAAACTATATGGAGAAAGGTTCTTCAGGTCATCATGGAGTACATTACGGTGGACGGGCGATTCACTAAAGTCTATGGCTACCACTTTGCTTTTCTCAACCATTTCTAGCACAAGGTAAGGGTCTCTATCCCCTATTATCTTTTCTGTTCCTTGAAGAAAAATTTGGAGGACAATAAGAAAAACCCCAAAAGATTTCCCATACTTCACATTGGGTTAATTAGGTCGATTGTTGAACATCTTCATGTGCCCGCTCATGCTATATTGGAAACCAATCCAGATTCTGAGAGTGATGATACTGAGCCCAGTGGCTCGGAGTATTTGCCTAACCCTAGCCCAGTTAGAAAAGCCCCTAGTTTGCTTGCTGGCCCTTCCAGGGAGTCGGGTAAAATCCGTGTTGAGCCTGAGCCTGACTGTCCTCCTCCTAAGATCAACTCTGTTGGCAAAAAAATCCAAGCTAAAAGCCTTGTTTCATACTCCGAAGAATCCTCTAAGTCGGAGGAATCTGATACCAACATTTCTGAACGCTGTGCTGACCCTTTGCCAAACATTCACATTGTAGATAATTCCCCTGTTAACACTGGAAAAGAGCCCTCTCTTGATTATCTCAACCTTGCTAAAACCAATTCTGAGTCCCATTCCAAACTCTTGGATTGGACCTTCTTTTAAATTAATGAGCTGAAAATTAAAAACTGGGCCTTGCAAAGTAAGATCGATGAAATGGGTGCTAAGATTGTTAAGATGGATAAGAAAGAAGTGGTTCATAGTAATAGGAATATTGACACCGAAGCTGAGAGCTTAAGGAATACCATCAGAACTATCGCTAAACAAAACAACCGTATAGCAAGACATAATGCTATAATTATTAATGCGATGACTGAAAAGCTTGACAAAGCCCAGCAAGGATCTCTGGTGGTTGACCTGGAAGATACTGAAGATAAAAGCTAGGACACGAAAGCTGGCATTTCTAGAAGAACCCGTGCCAACTTGAAGCGCAAGGCCCCCCTTACTCCAAAAATGGTTCAAACCTTTAAAAAGGGGGTTAAAGATATGCAGGATATGGAGGCGGAGACATAGAATATCCTTAGGTCTCTGAAGTAATGGCTGGGGTTTCCTGTGTGCTTTCTCTGCTATCCCTTCTTTCCTGACCTTTCTGGTCTTTTTAGTTTGGTTGCTGCTGATTTTTTCTCGGGCAGCTATTTTTTTTGGTGGAACTTTGTTGTTCTTTTTGCTATTTTGTAAACTTTGTGGTTTCGAGTCCCTGTAAAACCCGTTTTACCCTTTTATCAAAAACTATAATAATATTTGGTTCAAATAAAGTTAATATTAAACTTAATTAATTTATAATTAGTAGTAAGAATAAGGATAAGGCTAGGTTAGCATTAAGATTCAATTAGATTTCAATAATTATTTGGATTAGGATTTAATTAGGATTATGGTTAAGGCTAGGGTTCATTAGAAGATCTAAGAGGTAAAGAGACAAACACATGAACTATATTCAATATTGTATTTACTCATAATTACATTAGACAAACAAGGTGTACATATATAGTAGTGAGAGAGGCAATCAACTTTCACAAAATGACGATAGGACTCCTCACACATAGAGTGGTAGCAAGTTGCCTACCACAAATGAAGGAAGAGGTATCAAAAGTAATTTGACACCTATCAACATTGAAAACTCAATGAGAAAGAGTCAATGGGATTACACCTCGATGATAGTGAGTTAATGAGATATTTAAGTAGGCTTAAGTAAGCCAAGTGTATGCATAAAGTGCAATATATATACTAACACCCTCCTTAAGCATATTTTATGTTGGAATGAATTAAATGGACCAATATGTACAATGCAAAATAAATGTCTCTCAACCATGAAGCCCAATATGGTAACCAAGTACAATGCAATCTCTTAAAAGTGAAGTAAAAATAAAAAACCGAGAAAGAAATAAAAAACCCTTGTCCAAAAAAGAGAATTAAAAATAATATAAGCCCTTTTAAAATATGGTAAGAACATATGATAGAGCTCATGAAAAATTTTAGAGTTATAAAATTTGAATATGATTGGTGTCTCTCTGATGCATGAAGGTTGCAAAGAGAAATCCTTCATGTCAGGTAGCTTCAATTTTTGTCCCTAACTTTAATGATTGCAATGGTCAAAAACCATCTCACAAATAAAATAAAATTCTTAGATAAAGGTACAATTTTGTTGGGAGGCTTCTTGCAAGAAGTTGAAGGCCTAAACACATCATTGAGTACACAAATTACTCTAAATGGCATCATTGCAACCAATAGTAGAGGGTGTCAGGACTTCTTGTGCCAAATTATGGTGTCAGCCAAAAGAAATACTACCTTGCAAATGATAATGCAAGGGTTGAATGCATTTGGCATGGCAACTAGCAGATTACAAGCATCCTTTGCGCACATCTCAACACCCACCAAACCTCATGAACAACTTTGGAAGTCTCCAAATAGTGTTGAAGAAAGGCAAATATGGGGGTTGCAAACTATTCACACCTCCTTGGATATCTATCACTTGAATTACACTTTTATGTTGACTTCAAATGCATGCGGGTGTGAGATGTGTTTGGGTGCCGCTCCAAATTGGATCCCATCCAAATCACAGCTTGTGGAAATTGTTGGAAAATATATTGCTCCTGAAGCCTTCTGCTCACACATCAGACCACCGAACAACTTCTCCTACCCATTAGGAGTTCCTTCCAATTTTTGGGATCTTCCTTGCAACAACTCTAGAATTAAATGTGGTAGCTTGTTTTGAATTCCCAATTTATGGTGGTGGGTAATTTTGAATTTTGAAGAGGGAATGTTGGAGAGACAAAAGGAATGCAAGAAGTTATTTTATTAGTCTAAAAATTGGAAGAAGTTTGCAACAGTAGCATGTGTGAAGAATTTTCTGTGTGAGCTCCCAAATGCTCCTGAAAACAATAGTTGTATTTTTTTTGTATGTGAGCAATGATTTCTCCTAAAAGAGCTCTACGTAGCTCCTGACAATGAGCTCCAAGGAGCTCCTGAAGGCTCCCAGTAAATCTGTAATCCATAGATTAATTTTAGTTTTATGAGTTTTATGTTTTATTCCCTTCTATATTGTCATTTACAGTTTCAATGAATATAAAAGAAAGTTGCATGTCTCCTTGTGCTTCCCTATTTTGAGTTTGTGTATTCCCATTTGATTGGGAAAAAGAGCAGCAACTTTGTGGTATTCTATTTTTTAGAAATTTTAACATGGCATTAGAGCCATAGGCCCCATTTATTCATGAGTTAGGGCATTTTTTTTCTGGGTATCAAGTTTTTCTACAAGAGACATGGCTAGAGATGAAGGGAAGAGTTCGCAACAACAATCATTTTTTAATGGAAAAAACTATGATGTCTAGGAAAAGAAGATGAATACTGTTATGGTTTCCAATGATTTGTGGGATGTTTTGACAAATGGGTTTATGGATGTTACTAACCCAACATAGTATGCAACCGTTTCAAACAACCAGAAGACCTAGTTGAAGGAGCAAAGAAAGAAATATGTTGAGGCATTGAGTTTAATGGAAGTTTCCTTGACAGATTCCATTTTTACGAGAATAGAAACAACTAAGTATGCAAAGAAAGCTTGGAAAATCCTCCAAAATAGTTATAAAGGGAGTGATAAATTCAGATTGGTGAAGCTTCAAATACTTCAAAGAAATTTTGAGACTATTGAAATGAAGGAAAATGAGTCTATTTAGGACATTCACACAAGGTTCTCAAGTTTGACAAAGAAGTTGAAAACGAATTGAGAAATCATGAAGGAGTAGAAGATTGTAGAGAAAATCCTTGGATGTTTACCCACAAGGTATGATGCAATCATCATTTTCATTGATGATTCAAAGGACCTCTCTATTTTGATGGTGGATGAGTTGATAGGTTCTCTTCAAACCCATGAGCAATGCATAAATAGGTTTGCTACTTATTCCCAGGAATAGGAATTTAGATCTTAGTCAAATGCAAGAGGTAGGGGAAGAGGTAGAAATAGCTCCCGAAGAGATCATGGCAGATGTAGACAAGTAAATTCTAGAGGAGAAATCTTGGGATGAGCAAGAAGCCAAGAGGGAGCGAGTGTCTCTCATACCAGCTTCCGAAGAGGCATGAAGAACATCAGTTCGAATTAGAGGAATGACAAAAGAAATGTTGAATGCTACTACTATCATAAATTTGGTCATTATACAAGTGATTGCTGGAAAAAGTACAATAATCAGCCAAGACAAAATGAAAATGTGCCTGATTCAAATGTGGCTATAGGAAATCAGTCCACAACCTTAATCATGTATAACTTTGGTGACGAAGGCAACCCCGAAGTTTGGTATTTGGATAGCGGTTGTAGTAACCACATGAGAGGTAATGAATTTTTTTTTTCTTTCATTGATAAGAATGTAAAGTCGAAGATAAGAATGGGGAACAATGGATTAGTTTGAGTCAAGGGAAAAGGATCTATCATGATCTACACTAAGCAAGGTGAAAAGAAGGAGGTGAAAAATGTATTTTTTTCTCCTCGGTTAAAGAATACCCTCATGAGTGTTGGACAAATGATCCAAAATGTATACAAAGTGTTGATGGAGAAGGGTCAATGCATCATCTATGACAAGAATGAGAGGATGAAAGTGTTTGCAGTAGTTCAAATTACAAAGAACTAGATGTTCCCTTTGAATATTGAGATGTGTTTCTCATCTCAGTCTGTTGTTGCACCTTTCACAAATGAAAAATGTATAGTAGTACATTCAATAGCCCTCAGGATCTCCATTCAAGACCCCTCCAAGCTATGGAATCTCAAGTATGGAAACTTAGGCTTTGTTGGCTTGAGTCTTTTATCCAAGAACAATATGGTTGATGGTTTCCCAAGAATAGTAGAACTTAATGTTAGGTGTGAGGCTTGCATTTTGGGTAAGCAATAGAGGCAACCCTTTCAATCAGGAAACTCTATAAGGGAAAGAGCACCACTAGAGCTGGTGCATACAGATTTGGTAGGCCCTACGAAAATCAAATCTATTGGTAAAAGATAATATTGTATGACCTTTATTGATGATTACATGCATAACATATGGGTCTATATTTTGTAGCATAAGTCTAAATCTTTTGATAAGTTGTTGTTGTTTAAGGACCAAGCTGAAAAGGAGAGTGGACACATGATCAAGGTCCTAAGGTCGGACCAAGGAGGAGAGTATACCTCAAATCAGTTTGTGCATTTTTACAAGAAAAAAGGCATAAAGAAGGAGCTAATAGCCAGGTATACTCCACAGCAAAATGGAGTGGCTGAGAGAAAGAATAGGACCATCATGGAGATGGCATAGAGAATGATTAAAGAAAAGGGACCCCAAACTGAATATTGGGAGAGGTTGTAGAAACAACTTGGTATCTAATAAATAGAACTCCAACAAAGGCAATCCATGACAAAATTCCACAAGAGGCATGGACAAAACACAAGTGGCTAGTTGAGATATTGAGAGTGTTCAGGTTTGTGGCATATGAAATTATGCCAAAAGAAAAGAGGAATAAATTATATGACAAGGGTGAGAAGTACATTTTCATGGGCTACAATGAAGAGTCTAAAGCTTACAGTTTGTATAACCCAGACACCAAGAAAATCATCATTAGTAGAGACATGGATTTCTTAGAGGATGATTCATGGGATGGTCTAATAGATCCTGATAGTTCACAAAAAGTCCCAAAAATTCTTGAGAGTTCATGGTAATGAAGAAGATCAACATGAAGATCAACAAGATCTTGTAGTAGTAGAAATAGTCGACTCGTGATAGCTCCTAAAACAAATAGGTAGTTAAATAGACTATAACACAACTCAGTTGGAGAGACTTCTAGTCGGCTCCTAACATCTCTTGAAGCTGGTAGATAGTCAAAAAGATAGTCATGAATAAAGAGGTCCTAATAGCTCCTGAAAGAAGCAGACATAAAGGCAAGCAGCCATAGATAGCCAGAAGATTGGCTCTTGAAAGCTCCCGACAACTCCTAAACCAGCCTTTTCAGCAAACCAACAATAGTAGCCAAATTTCACAACCCACTCTCACCTTCCTAATCCCAAAGAATACCAATATTCTAAGGGAGATCTATCAAAATGAAGCGTATGATGAATATTTTGATGAGAACATAAATTTTTCACTATTTTCTCATAGTGATCCAATTTATTTTGAGGATTTTGTGAAAGAAGAGAAATGGTGTGAGGCCATGGATGAGGAGAGAGATGCAATAGAGAGGAACAACACATGGGAGCTAACTGATTTGACTCCAAACAAGGAAGTTATTGGGCTGAAATGTTTCTATAAGACCAATTGAAATGTTGAAGGAAGCATAGAGTGACACAAGGCACATTTATTGGTTAAGAGGTACAAACAATAGTTTGGGAGAGATTATGATGAGATGTATGCCCTTGTTGCAAGAATGGATACCATGCAAGTAGTCATAGAAATTATAGCCAACACAAATGGAAGGTGTTTCAAATAGACGTGAAGTCTGCCTTCCTTAATGGAGTGTTGAAAGAGGAAGTTAATTTTTATTGTTGTCTTGTATGTAGCTGATCTTGTTTTTATAAGGGATAATGATTTACTCATTGTTGATTTTAAAGAGGCCATGAAAAGAGAGTTTTAAATGATAGATTTAGGTCTCTTGAGATATTTTTTAGTCATAGAAGTAAAACAAATGCACGATGGTATATTTATCTCTCAAGAAAAATACGCAAATGAAATCTTGAAGAGATTTAGGATGCTTGAAAGAAAGCCTGCCCCAAAACCAACAACTGCAAGTCTAAAGTTTGGAAGAAATATTGCAGCAACAATGTAGATCCAACCATGTTCAAGAGTTTGGTTGGAAGCTTGATGTACTTGATTGCAACTAGGCCTGATATAATGCATGGACTAAGTCTTATTTCCAGATTTATGGAGACTCTAAGAGACACCCATTGGGAAGTGAGTAAAATAATCTTGAAGTATGTGAATGGCACCAAAGGATATGGTATTTTGTACACAGTATCATATGTGTTTGGGATGGTTGGATTCACAGATAGTGATTGGGTAGGAAGAATGAATGATAGGAAGAGCACATCGGGCTATGTATTTCATTTGGGTTTGAGAGCTATCTCATAGGCTTCTAAGAAGCAACCCATAGTTTCCCTATCAACATACAAGGCTAAGTATATAGCAAAAAATGCAACATGTCAAAATATTTGGCTGAGAAGAATCTTGGAAAATTTTAAAGAAGAACAAGAAGATGGAACAACATTTTTTTGTGACAATGTTTCATCAATATATTTGATGAAAAATCATGTGTTTCTTGGAAGAAGCAAGCATATTGAAATTAGGTATCACTTTACTAGAGAATTCGTTGAAAATAGTGAAATTAAAATGAAATTTTGCAGGTCTGAGCAAGAGGTAGAGTACATATTCACCAAGCCTTTGAGGAAGGAAAATTTTGAGCGCCTAAGGAGAAGATTGGGCATTGTTGATTTGGATAAATATTGATCTTGTATTGTTAGTTCAGAACAAAGGGGGAGTGTTGGAAAATTTATTGCTCCTGAAGTCTCCTGCTCATATGTCCGACCACCCAACAACTTCACCTACCTATCTGGATCCACCTTCCAATTTCTGGGATCTTCCTCTTAGGGTTAGAATGAAGATATATAACAATTTAAATGCAGATCTGATCAATAAAAAAGAGAAATAAAACACATAGAAAATTAGAGAAGAAACAAGACAACATACAGAATTTAACATGGTTCACCCAATCTGGGCTACATCCACAAAACCATAGTCATCCAATCATTTTATTATCTAGTGAAAAAAATATTACAATATCATGAATAATTCCATGCTACAACTCCCCAACCCAACCGCTTATAACAAGATTTTAGAAGCTTTCGAAAATTAGGGTTTACAAAGTTTGCCTTTTTCTTTTTCGATGACGAAGCAAAAAAAGGTGAAGAGTGTGAAGTACTAAAGAGTGTACAATATAGCATGACCAGTCGTCACATACCAACAATCTCCCAGTTGGAGACTAATCTTGGATGACACCACTGCACTTACAGCTCCCACTGACAATAAGCACCTTGGACCTTGTCGCTTTGTTATATTTTTAACCATGAAGACGAACCAAAGTTGAAGAGGAGCTCAACTTCTCCCTTGTAACTTCCTTTGTAAACATATGTGCTGGATTGGCATCTGTATGTATATTTTCCAGCTTTACTTGTCCATCCTCCAACACAAACCGAATGAAATGATATCTCAGGTTTATGTGTTTGGTCTTAGAGTGCAAGGAAGAAATATTCGCAAGATGTATAGCACTTTTGCTGTCTGTAAACAAGTGATTTTTATCTTGTTATTTTCCCAACTCTTCCTTGAAAATATGCAGCCACATCATCTCCTTTGTGGCCTCTTTTCCAAAAATACACTCTACCTTCATGGTGGATAAAGCAACCACCTTTTGTAATTGATAAATGCAACTCACTTTTGTCCCACCAACTATAAATACATAGCCTTTGGTACTCTACCTAGTATCTATATCCCCTGCCAAATCTAACTTAGCATAGCCTTTTAAATCTATATTAGAGCCCCCAAAACATAAACATTTATTGGATGTAGCTCTCAAGTACTTGAGAATCCATTTTATCACATTCCAATGCTGAACTTTGTGATGACTCTTATACCTACTAACAACTCCTATGCCATGTACAATATCCAATCTCATGGATACCATGGTGTACATTAACCTACCTACAACTGAAGCATAAGATACCTTGGACATTTTTCATTCCTCCTCTGGTTTCTTTGGACACATATCCTTAGTCAATTTGACATGACTTGGCAAAAGTGTGCTAACAACTTTTTCATTCTCCATATGAAATATTTCCAATACCTTTTCAACATAATCAGCCTGAGATAGAAATGATTTTCTATTTTTCCTATCACTTGTAATCTTCATACCAAGGATTTGTTTTTCTACCCCCAAATCCTTCATAGAAAATGAGTTTTCTAACATCTATTTTAACTCCTTTATGTGATCCATGTTAGACTCCACTACAAGCATATCATCAACATATAAACATAAAATAATGTAGCTATCTTCAGCTAACCTCTTAAAGTAAACACATTGGTCTGAATTAAACTTGTTGTAGCCTTGATCAGCCATAAAACTATCGAATTTAAGATACCATTGTCGAGGTGCTTGCTTCAAGCCATATAAAATTTTCTTCAATCTACACACTATTTTCTCCTTACCTTTGAATTCAAATCCTTGTGGTTGTTTCATATATATTTCCTCTTCCAAATCACCATGCAAAAAGGTAGTTTTAATGTCAAGCTATTCTAAATGCAAATCTTCAGCAACCACAATACTTAAAACAATACAAATGGAAGTCATTTTAACAATTGGAGAAACGATTTCAGCAAAATCAGTACCCTTTTTTTGTGCAAATCCCTTTACAACTAATCTAGCTTTAAATATTTTCTTACCTCCATCCTCCTCTTTCAACATATAAACCCATATGTTTGGTAAATCCTTTTTACTTGTAGGTAACTTGCATAATTCGCAAGTCTGATTTTTTAGCAAGGAGTCCATTTATTCTTCCATTCCATGCTCCCATTGAACCTTGATATCCACATACATAGCTTCATCATAATAATCTGGTTCACTTGCATCAGTTAATAAAATAGAATACAAAGAGGGGGAAACTATCTTTGGAGGTCTACTTATCCTTGAAGATCATCTAACATTTACTGGAGTTTGTGGTATTTGATGTTTATTTTCTTGTGGAGCATGAGAAACCACTAGACAAACATTGTTTGGAGTATCATCTAGCACTGCATAATCATTTTCTTTCTTCTCATGCTATTGCAACTGATCTTTGTACAACACTTTCTCGTTGAATATGACATCCCTAGTTCTCACAATTTTCTTATTTTCAAAATCCCAAATCCTATAACCAAATTCATCAATGCCATATCCAACTAATATACATTTCTTTGATTTTGCATCAAACTTAGTTGTATTTTAAGAATCTACATGTGCAAATGCTTCACAACTGAAGGTTTTGAGAAAATAATAACTCAACTTCTTAAATGTCCATGGTTCCTCTGGAATACCACAACCCAAAGGATTAGAGGGACCTTTATTAATTAAATAAAAAATAGTGTTTAAATCCTCTACCCACATATTTAAAGGTAGCCTAACATGTAATCTCATAGTTTGTGCACACTCCATTATTGTTCTATTCATGCGCTTAACCACTCCATTTTCCTCTAGAGTCCTTGGAACTATTTTCTACATATGAATACCATTAAAGGAACAATAATATTCAAAATCTTTGCTGTAATAATCACCACCATTATTAGATCTAAGACATTTTAACTTTTTACCCGTCTCATTCTCATCCAAGCCTCTCCATTTTTTAAAAGTTTCAAATACATCAGATTTTTGCCTAAGGAAATAAATCCATATCCTCCTAGTTGCGTCTATTGGCATATGGATAAGGAGATTGGCTTGTACATGTTGTCATTTATGGAAACCCAATTCATGCAACTCAAGTCTTGCATCAGATTGAGCAACACTATTTTGGCTCCTATGGGCATAATAGAGTAAAGAACAGGGGATCTAGTTAAAGGCATAAAACTTTATCTAGTCATCCCACCGGATATATATTTCAGGTTATGGATCTATGAGGAAGGTCTGTAGAGGATTGTAGTATCTTGGTTTTGATGCATAATCACTGGTAAGCAATATAGGAGGTATAATACACTAATTTGTTAGTTATCTATGCTAGAAGGCCGACCCGACAAAGATGGAATTCATGGATGTATAAGATGAAATTAATAATAAGTCTCCATGTTGGATCAAGTTTTATTTGGTTCCTCTCTTTGTCTTAACCAACTTTGGAGGATGCACATTAATATTTTGCAGTGGATCTGTACGACAAGTTAAAATAACTTAATACCTTATGAAGTCATCTGTTGGATGAATAAGTCTTTGATTGTGGATATATATAAGAGATATTTTTTTTCATTTAAGGATGGACTTAATGTGTAAAAATATTAAGAAGTGTGAATTGTGAGATCTAGTAGAGCAGTAATGTGAATTTTACCATAAGTGATGTGAAGAATAGTAAAGAGAAGAACATGGCAGAGTGAAGTGTATAGTTAGAGAGTAGATCCAGAATAAGATCCATGAGATTCAACAAAACTGTTACCTGGTATGGTTAGATGTTATTATCTCAGTTCACCCTTAAGATGTTTTTAATCTAAATTTTGTAGGAAGTAAGCCTTCTCTTTTTGAGCAGTGAGCTCTAGGCAGTGCGCCTGAATGCAAGTGCATTCCTTTTGTAAACAACTATATTTTGAGTACTCAAATTGTTGATTAATCTCCACCATGGTTTTTCCCCTAACAGGGTTTCCACGCAAAAATCTACTTGTCATGATGTTAGGAATGTTTAATTTCAATGCATACATATTTTCCTTAATGGAGTGATGAAATGGTTTCATTTTTTGAATGAATGAAGTTTAAAAATTTTTGAACACTGATTGCCCCCTCGCAGTGTTCCCTTGAGTCCAAATACTGGTATCAGAGATAGTTCCTCTAAAGAAGTTTTTAGCTTGAGGTGTATCCTAGAATGTGATGGACTCTGGTAGTCCTCAACAACAACTTATGGTGGCTCTTGATGACCTTGATCGGTCTAAAGTAGAAGTTCAAGAATTGAAAGCAAAACTTAGAGATGCTGAGAAATTCATTCAGTCATTAAAGGATTAGATAGTTAAATCCAAGGTGAAAAGGGAAAATCTTTGTGATGAGATACAACAAAAGGAGAATGAAGATATGGATGATTCTCACCTAAATCAAACCTTGAAGGAGATAACCAAAGAATGTGAAAAGCTTGATAGAGACAATACAAACCTAAAACATGAGATAGAATCTATGATGATGAAGATGACTAAAGAGATAAAAGAAAGGAAGAAAAGTGTGGAAAATATTGCTCAGACCCTGAAAGATAAATCTAATGAATTGAACAGAATGAGTGAAGAATTCACTCAAATGGAAAGTGAATTACAAAGAACAAGAAACAATGAAGAAGAAATTGGTAAGTTGATTACTACTCTTAGGAATGATCTTGTCGGTGTAAATGAATAAAAAGAGAAGTTTAAAATTAGTTCAATAAAGCTTGATTAGCTAACTCAAGGACAAATGAGTGGAAATGATAAGAGAGGTCTTGGATATGAAAAGCGATAAAATTCTAGATCAGGGAAAAATAATTTCAGACATAACAAAAATGGAAGATATCTGGTAAGACTACCTAATGCACACAAATTTAATGGATTTTTTTTTCTGTAATAAGTTTGGTCATATGGCTGTTCAATGTAGAAGTAATTTGAGGTCAAAAGTTTCATAATTCTCTTATCAATGTTTCAATTACAAAAATCCTAGTCATAAATGAATTGAATGCATAAGTATGTCAAGTCACTCTATTGATAGAAGAAATGTTGAATGTTATGCATGTGGGAAGTTTGGGCATATTGCTAATCGATGCAGATTAAGACAAAACCAATGGAATAGACAAGGAAACATTATGTGCTATAACTATAACAAGTATGGTCATATTGCAAGATTCTATAGAAACAAGAACATAGATAAAAGAGGTATGATATACAAAGACATAAATACAGAGAAAAATGATAAATGGAAATTAAATATAACTATGGATGATATCAGAGATCAGATGAAGAAGACATGTGCAAATACAAATGATTCTGATGTTGGAAATGGTACCATACCAAAACTTGCTTTTGGAAATTCTTTTGGTAATTGATTTGAGGCCACTGGCCTAAGGGGAGTTTCACAAGAAAATATTTCCTCCCCTGTCTATGGATGGTACCAAAATGCATAAAATAGTCAAGAAGATACACTCACAGTGTACAAAAGTTTTGGATGAATTATGCAAAGGAAATTCAACAAATTTGTAGGTCCGTAGAAGATTTTTATGTTGTCGTATGTGAAAACAAAGTCTCCATAAAACCTAGGTAAAATGCATTTATTGTGCATGTGTGGGCTACAAAAGTCAAGTCTGAGCCGTCATTTTTAACTTTGCATTATTGAAGAGAAGAAGGAGAGCACTTGATAAGTGAGTTTCGGAGCAGCAAAATCAAATTCATCGGCAAATCTTGAAATTTATCAAGTACTTCAAATAATTCTTAAACTCTTGATATAGTTTGGTGTGTAGTTGTGAGCCCTAAAACATGAAAATGAAAATGGAGCAAATTAAAGGTTTGATCACATTGGACAAATACAATAGCGCAAATATTAGATCTATAAAAAAATTATTGCTTCCTGATGAATTAAAACAATTGAGCGAAGCCAAGCATGAAAATTTGGATGTGGAATGAGTTTTCGTACCTTGAGAATGTGGAATTCGTAAAATTAATGCTAAGGAGATTACATGGTAATTTTTTAACTTTGGACAAACCTTACATCATCTCAAAGGATGTAATTGAGAAATTAACTTGATTTTGCAAAGTCGGTGATGTTCCTAGAAAGAAATCTATCTGGAACAAATAAGTTGAAACCCTAACTAGGATAATTGGAGATCAAAGAGCTATGTTGATAGAAAAAATAAAGAATCTTGTTATGAAGTACATTGCACATGGCATAAACTATTAAATCTTCTATCAAAATTGGGAAGGGGCTACATTAGTTGGCACAATAAAAATTGCTCATAAAATAATAATTGAAGGTCATGAATTTGACCTATGTGGATTACTAAAAGATCATATGTTGGAGAATGTTCAACTGAGAAAGGAGTCAAGGTATCCATTCATGTTTGACACTCTAATTATACGTCTAGTTATTTAGTTTTTGAACTTGTTGCCAAAAATCAACATCGTAGCATGGAAATCAGACAAACTAGTATGCACCCAAATAAACTCTTATTCTAAGAGTTTATCTAACTGGGATTCATAATTTAAATTTTTTTGTAAGAATGTTCTTGAAAAATGTGGATAAGTCAATATTTCCCCTTTGGTAAGGATAATGGATGTTGTTTCCTCCTCTGGTAGCTCTGATAGAGGATAGAAAAGAGGACATGAGATTATTGAATATTGTTGACATTCCGGATGAAGAACCTGAGAATCCACTAGAAGATGATTCTAGTATTTAAAAATATAGTGAGAAATAAGAATATCTATCAAAAGAAAAGCTACAATAGCTTATCCAAAGTGTAGGTGGTATGCAAAAAATTACAAGGTTGTGGTAGGCCAGACCATCATACGGTCAATACTTAATTCTGGAAGTTTCAAATTCTCATATTGAGCATTGTAAGATAAGATTGTAAAGTCTGAAGGATATCCTACCCAAAGAAATTATTGAGTGTAGCAAAAAATCAATGGGCTCTCAAGACAAAAGCAAAGAAGAAGGTGAAATTATCTCTCACCTAAAGGGAAAATTCAGACTATCCCTTGCAAAGCTTAAGAAGAAAATGAATGAGTTGAGGTAGCTCATTAAATCAGCCACAAGAATCTATAAATATTGTGTCCATTGGCCCCATGCAGTTAGAAATTACAAGGAGAATTTGGATCAGATTGAGACAGACTTGAATGACATTGGCAAAAACTTTGACATGTCTCAGGATCCGCATAACATTATCAGGAGAAGAATCTGGGAGTTACAAGCAGCACAAATAAAAATCCAACTTCCCAAGAATTTTCTTGTGGGCACCTTCTGGAAGGTAAAAGACTTAGTTGAGTGCAAGCTGGAACAGCTGCTCAAAAATTTGAAAAATGGTGAAAAATTGGAAGAAGCAATCACAATTCTTGAATCGAGCTCTTTGAGATTATCAACAAGACTTCCAAAACAAATAGCTTGATTATCAATATTGGAATTGCAATTGATGGTTGGAAGAATTTTCTTCCAAAAGTGAAGAAAAAAATAAGATAATCATCTAAAGATAGCAGCAAATTGTTTTCAAGTTTTTGCAATTTTGTTCAAAGAAGAAGAACTATAAGCATATATGTGCTAAATTTTTGAAGAATTGATGATTTTGAACATGTTTTTTGTCACCTTTTTTTGGCATATGGAATCCATTCTTTGTCATTGATGTCAAAGGGGGAGAGAATGCAGTGAAAAATGCCTTATAGGGGGATACAATGCCATGAAAAATTCCTTATAAGGGGAGAGAATGCCTTATGAATCTTAGGGGGGGAAAATGCAACAAGCAGTTTGGTAATATACCTATAATGATTCTGACACTTAGTCATTTTTAACTCAGTGTTTCCATCAATTCCAAAGGGAGATATTTTTGGCATATGGATAAGGAGATTGGCTTGTAGGCATTGTCATTGATGGAAACCCTAGTCATGTAACTCAAGTCTTGCATCTGATTGAGTAGCACTATTTTGGCTCCTATAGAATAAATAGAGTAAAGAACAGGGGATCTGGTTAAAGGCATAAAATTTGATCTAGTCATCCCACCAGACATATATTTTGGGTTATGGATTTTTGAGGAAGGTCTGTAGAGGCTTTTAGTATCTTGGTTTTGATGTGCAATCACTAGTAAGTGATCTAGGAGGTACACTACACTAATTTGTTAATTATCTATGCTAAAAGGACGACCCAAAAAAGATGGAATTCCTAGATGCATAATTTGGAATTAATTATAAGTCTCCATGTTGTATAAATTTTTATTTGGGTCCTCTCTTTTTCTTAACTGACATTGGAGGACGTACATAAATATTTTATTGTGGATCTGGCCGACAAGTTAAAATAACTTAATACCTTATGAAGCCGATTGTTGGATGAATAAGTATTTGATTACGGATATATATAGGATATTTTTTTTATCATTTAAGAATGGAAGTAATGTGTTAAAATATTAAGAAGTGTGAATTATGAGATCAATCAGAGCAATAATGAAAATTTGATCATAAGTGATGCGAAGAACAGTAAAGAGAAGAACAGGGTAGAGCGAAGTGTAAAGTCAGAGATTAGATCCAAGAAAAGATACATGAGCTTTATCAGAACTATTACCTAGCATGGTTAGATTCTATTATCTCAGTTCACCCTTTAGATGGCTTTAATCTAAATTTTGTAGGCAGTAAGCCTTCTCTTCTTGAGCAGTGAGCTCTAGGTAGTGTGTCTGAATGCAAGTGCATTCCTTTTGTAAAAAACTATATTTTGAGTACTCAAATTGTGGATTAATCTCCACCGTGGTTTTTCCCCTAATAGGTTTTCTACGCAAAAATATATGTGTCATGATGTTACGAATGTTTACTTTCAGTGCATACATCTTTTCCTTAATGCAATGATGAAATGGTTTCATGTTTTGAATGAATGAAGTTTAAAATTTGTTGAACGCTGGTTCACCCCCCCTCTTAGTGTTCCCTTGAGTCCAACAACATCATCAATGAATGTAACATAATACTGAGACACCGAGAGAAGATACCTTAGCTGGTCCCCATACATTCGTACGCACAAGCTCTAATTTCTCATTTTTCTTTTATTTCCCATCTTTGAGAAAACTAACTCTCTTTTGTTTGCCATAAACACAACTTTCATAGAAATCCATATTAACAGATTTTAGACCTGGTAAAACATTCTTTGAATGAATTACCTTCATACCTTTTGCACTCATATGCCCAAGTCTATTATGCCATAGTGTTGATTCGGAATCTAGAACAACTATGATTTTTTGCCTACTGAACTCCAACAATTGTTCCTAAACATTGATTTTTATCTATAATAGCTAAAGTAGAAGGAACAATATGACCTGTACAAAGCTATAAGGTGCCTAGTTTCACATTTTTTTCTACCACTAACCCACCTTTTGTAACATTCCAATTTTTATCACTAAATGTAACAACACAAGCTTCATCATCTAGTTAACCTACTGAAATTAAATTTCTTCTTAACTTTGGAACATGCCTTACCTCATGTAGTAGTTATTGATTCTCATTCTACAACTTAATCTTGTTTCTTCCATTTCCAACAATCTGATAGGGTTCATTATCTCTCAAATAAACCATCCCAAAATCCCCTTGGACATAATCAAGAAAATAATTTCTACGGGGCATAGCATGATATGAAGCCCCTGAATCTAAAACCCAATAATCATCAAAATTATCAAGGGAAAGAATCAAAGAACCCTCCTTAGATTTATTACTTACAAAATTTGTCTCTTTATTTCCTTCCTTTTTATCTCTTTATTTTTTTGAGACCAACAATCTTTCTTTAAATGACCTGACTTACCACAGTACCAACAATCACTCTTGTCTCTAGATTGGGACCTTTTGTCCTTTGATTTTCCTCATGACTTCCCATGAATTCCAAAATTGTTTCCTCTCTCCTTTGTTCTACCCCTACTTTATGCATTCAAAACACTACCTGATGTGGATGTTCCAACTGAAATTTTTCCTATGAATTTCCTCACTCAAAATAACACCAACATCATCAAATTTCAATGTATTCGAACCATAAATAGAATTGCTAACAACCATTACCAGGCTATTCTAGATTTTAGGCAAACAACACAAAACAAAAAGAGCCCTAACTTCTTCATCAAATTTTACATTTACAAAATTTAACTGATCGGTAATTGTATTAAACACATCTAACTAATTAGCAACTCACCCACCTTCTACCATTTTCATATTAAATAAACACTTCATAAGAAATATCTTATTCAAAGCAGAAGGATTTTCATATAAATTTGCTAGGGTTTCCATCAACTCTTAAGTTGTCTTTTCTTTTGTAATATTGAATGCCACCGATTGTGCTAGGCATAAATAAATACTACCAAGTGCCTTTCTGTCCAAAATATCTTAGTCCTCATTAGATATTGTTGAGGGCTTCTTGGTTTTCCCTTCCTATCACCACCATAAATCCTTCTAATAGAGTTATTCCTTCATCTACATCTTCCATAACTAATAGTTCTTCCCATTGAACTTCTTAACCTTCAACTTACCCTCATTTTCCATTTCTCCTACTCAACTGTGAGACTCCCACTCAATTGTGTGACCTTTCTGTATATAATAACACAACCCAACCTTGCTATGATACCACTTTTTAGGGTTAGAAGGAAGATATCTAACAAGATAAATGCAGATTTGATCAATAAAAAAGAGAAATAAAACACACATAAAATTATAGAAGAAACAAGACAACATAGAGAATTTAATGTGGTTCACCCAATCTAGGTTACATCCAAAAAACCATAGCCATCCAATGATTTTATTATCCAATGAAAAAAATATTACAATATCATGAATAATGTCATGGTACAACTCCCCATCCCAACGACTTATAAAAATATTTTAGAAGCTTCTAGAAATTAGGGTTTACAAAGTCATTTTTTTTTCCTTTTTAGGTGACAAAGCGAAAAAAGGTGAAGAGTGTGAAGTAATAAAGAGTGTACAGTATAGCATGATCAGTCGCCACATACCAACACTTCCCTGTAGCTCCTAACAACGCCAAAATTAAATGTGGTAGGTAATTTTGACTTTTGAAGAGGGAATGTTGAAGAGACAAAAGGAATATAGGTAGTTAGTTCTATCAATCTTAAAATTGGAAGTTTCCAATAACAATCCGTGTGAAGAATTTTTTGTCTAATCTCCCAAATGCTCCTAGACAATTGTAGATTTTTTTTTTTTATGTGAGTAGTGATTGCTCCTGAAAGAGCTCTATGTAGCTCTTGACAGTGAACTCCCATGAGCTCTTGAAGGCTCCCAACAAATTTGTAATATGCAGATTAAGTTTACTTTTTTGAGTTTTATGTTTTATTCCCTTCTGTATTATCATTTCCAGATTTAATGAAAACAAATTAAATTTGCATGTCTCCTTGTGCTTCCGCATTTTGAGTTTGTGTATTCCCATTTGATTGGGAAATAGAGAAGCAACTCTATGTTATTCTATTTTTTGAAATTTTGATAGGAATTGTAGTAAATCCCTACACCATTAGAAAGGATTTCTACCTAAATAATTAAAAAATGTTGATACACAGGTTGTAATGCCTAAATGATGCCAAATAACAAGTCCTTCACAATACAAAAAATGTACAAATTTTGGGACTTAGCCATCATAATTGTCATATTTTCTCCCTGTGGATGAATTCAAATGCAAGAAATGATTGAATGCTACTAAATTTTGGACAACCTACTAAGGAAAATTGACCATGGTGGAGGAAAATCATGTAGGACGGTGGAAAATAGTGATCACCTTCATTGTAGCTCAACCGAATGAAATGAATCACCCTATGGGCTTGTAAATTTGCTACTAGTTTTGCAAGGAAACTACTCACACAATCACTAGATTAGAGCACTTCAAATCATGACAAAATCCTCTAAAAAAACACCTCACAACATCGTGATAATAGAGGTTTCATGATTTTTTACCGAAGATTGCATCACACATATATATTCAAACAACAATAAACTCCAAGATACAAGTGTGGGTGGATGATTTCTTCATGTGTGTGTAGGTTGCCTCCAAAAAACACCTGAAAACACTTTTAAAGAAATCTAGCCATCTTCTTAAAATTCCACTAAACAATAGAAACAAACTAATGTTGGAAGTGGATTCACTCTGAGAGGGGGAGGAGGTGAATCGGAGTGGAGTAATTTTAAATTTTAACTTTGAAAGCATAATGAAAATTTTACTCATTTAACCCAAAGTGACAGATTTGTTTAAGAAAGTGAACAATAACACTTTAGATCAGATTGACGTGAGACCTGACTAACATTTACAACCCATATTAAAAGCATTATATGATATTGTTCAATTAAAGTTTTATGAACAATCTTGTTGTGCTTTATCAACAGAACTATAAAAGTTCATAATATGCAACTTTGACTTGATTTTGACAAAATTTTGAGAATTCATATAATGAGCATACAATGCAAAAGTTAATTCACTTTATGAAAGACATTTTGCATCAGATTTGCACAATCTAAATTTGTATGACAGACTTGAGAAAATTGACTTTAAAATTTTAAACAACCTTAAAGTATCAGAGCATTGACCAATTGAATGAGCACAATAACATAAATGACTGAAAGAAAGAGTATGCAAGATAAACATAAATCACACAAAAGAGAGACACAAAAATTGCCAAGTGGAAAACCCTCCAGGGGTAGAAAAACCACTCATAAACTGCCTTACTGGCTTAATTTCAAAACCACTGCTTACAATGCCTTATAGGCTGATTTCTGAGCACCAAATCAAGGAGCACCAACCCCTCATTTAGAGACACAACTCTCAAGGAGCACCAAACCATTTTCTGGTTTTAGTAAATCACACAATGATACAAAGGATCTCATTGTTTCTCTCTTATCTATCAAGTGCCTCTTGATAGATAATATCTAAAATCCTCAAAGTTCCAAAATGAACTTTTCGAATTTCAGCCATTGTCAAGCCTTAAGTCAGCTTGATTATCAACTCATATTTCAGATTTTCAATCTCAGAGCTCAACATTTTTCAATACAATCACTGCGATCTACTCACATTAGTTTTTTCCTTTTTGTTTCATACTTTTCTAATTTTTCTTCTCTCCTTCTCAATTTTCTCTCTTTTTCTATTTTTCTTTGATATTAAAGCCCTAATCTCCTTATTTTCTTACGGATTTCATCATTACATTCAAGGAAGGTTACAAGAGTTGCTCGATTTTCTATTTTAGATAATAAAACAAAGATGATTATCAGGTTACGAAACTTCAATCCACCAACAACTCCAGGTGTTACAGTGTCTATGTGTCAAAGATCAATATGAAGAAGTTCTTCTGACAAGAATACCCAAGAATTATGAAAATATAGAAGGTAGAATGAAACCTATCCTCTCAAGCAGCATGCACAATCAATGCTAAAACAAAAATAGAATAAGATCTAAATAAACCATAAACCATAGCCACTGAAACTAATGCTATATTAAAGTAACTGACATATCAAAGTAGTGAAACTGAAATCATAAATTGATGCATTCAAGAATAGTTACCAATGACTCCAAGTGTAAAACTGAGAAGATTCTTTAGGCTTCATGATTACCCACAACCTAAAAATACCATTCTTTAAATCTGATATGGTAACACTATATAAAACATAATTCTAAGCATGCAAAATCATTATAGTTCTGACTGAGAAGAAAATAAACCAAATCTTCAACTTCCATGCAGAAGCAAACACTTATCCCTTATTAACCTTGTTAGTAAAGGTAACAGTTTTGCAAAGATAAATAGATGAATACTTGTGAAGACCATAAATGAATTTTCCATGAGCATTTTACCAGATCTATGAAGTAACTGAGTGTAGCCCGAGCTCCTTTCACATTCGAGCTCTTACCCGATGGCAGGAGACTGCCAGGTGAATCGACCATTGTCATGGTCTTCCAATCTTTCCTATACACTATCAAAGATCAATAAGCCAGTGAGTGCAAAGAAACGATTGGGGACAAGATTTCATGGTGGCGCCTAGTGTAGGGTTTCAAAAATGTGAATAATGAGAAGCAAAACATAATGACCTAAACTTCCAAATTAACCAACACATGAATTCATTTCTCCACTGCGCTACCGCACCCTTCATTCTGTTCACCCGTGGTATAGCAGTGACTAGCACTAATCGTTACCACTTCCTTACCTCTCAACCGCGTGCTCTCTTCTGACTACCCATGGTATAGCAGTAGCTTCCTTGCATATTGCTAACCATTTCCACCGCACTATTGCCGTTAACTTTCTGACTACCTGCAGTATAGTGGTAGCTGTCACGCATGCCGCTAGCCGCTTTCACCACACTAGCATGGCTACCCTTATGGCTACCCGTGGTATAGCGGTATTTTCTATGGTTGCCACTAACCGCTTTCATTGCACTACTGTGGTTACCAGCTTAACTATTAGTAGTACTGCAATAAGATGCCTGTGGCCATACCAAAAACATACTAACAAACTCATTACCGTTTGACAATTGTTGACTATAAGAAATGTCGAAAAAATAGTGCCATGAAAAAATACCACCAAATGTCGATGGCCATTGACATTTATATCGCCAAGAAATCAAGGCTAAGTCACTTCCAATGTGACAAATAAAAATTCTCAAAAATATTATTTTTGTTGTCAGCTTTTAAGCCATGTGAATTAACCAAGATAAGACTAGATTGCAATATAATATACACTACCATATAGTATGCCAAAGATAATATCCAATGCCAAATGATATGCCAAATAATATCCAAAGCCTTGTGAAGTGATAAAGACTATCATTCATGCAAAATTCAAAATTCCTTTCACCCATGCCAAATACCATAATCTATATGCCCCAAACCATTATCAGTGGGCTAAGGAAACCCGATAAGGTTTTCTTAAAACTGAAAAGAAACCTGCATTTTATAAACTCGAGCATCAAGAACCAGAGAGAATTACCTGAACATGGGAGCATTAAATTGTAACCATGATTGTTGCACATGAAACCAAATAACAAATGTGTCAATCAAATGCCATAATAAGACAAGACTGAGAAATGCTTCCAAGGTACCAACTCAATGCATTTTTGACATCAAGGACAAATGCCACAGAAGAATTCAACAAACTCCCCCTTTGTCCTTGATGGAAAAAATATGAGCAATCTAAACCACCATTTTCTCCCCCTTTTTGTGACAAGGGCAAAGGAAGAAACCTGTGATATACAACAACCATTTTCTCCCCATTTTCTCCATGAAGCTCAACAACAATCGATACCGAGCTGGAGATATAATAGGAATGTAGCAAAAATGCAGACCCAATACCTTGGTCACTTGATATACCTATTTGTACCAGAAACAAGTGCATGCCTATGCAAAAGTATGACCAGTAACTTAAACTGAATTCATGATCTTGAACAACCTGTAGCATAATTCTCATTGTCAGTCCAACAAAAAACATAAGCATCTACAAAGGATAAATATGAATAGGAAGCATGAATATCCTAAGAAATAAGTTTTGTAAGTTTCCACACCATGAATTCCACTGGATATAATCTTAATGTCATGAATTTAAACAAATTTATCAATCTCGGGTTTGAAATCAAGAGCAAACCAAAATGACTTAAAAAACCAGCAACATCGTAAGGCTACAAATCTGAACACCACTGAACAACCACAAACCAAGCAACCTGTCAAAGATTCATAACCAAAACTACACACCAAGGCTAACTGTTCCACTTTTTGGTCATATTAAACTTCATTCTCCATTGTCAACTGTAAACACACTGTTACCAGTATGAATAACCATGCAGTAATGCACATCTTGTTATAATGAACATATGGCAAACATCAGTACCAACATATAAATAATAAGTGCATGCAATGAAACATGTGAACCAAGAACTAACTGTTCACAGTATGTGCCACCAAGGTTATGCAAATGTGTCATCAAAGATAGTATAGTTACCAAAGACAGGCAACCACAATAAACATCTGAAATCCAAACAACTAATGAAACCAACTTCAAATAAAATTAGAGCAGCAAACAATGATAAGCAAGTTGTAAGAGAGAAACCATAGAACCAAGACCCCCCTACAAAGAAGCTTCATAAAAAAAAATCCTTTTTGATCTGTAAGACACCATTTCTTTTCTCAAGCTTATTGAAAAATGTGCCAATTCTTCAATTAGTGACTCTTTATTGTTGATACAATAACTTACTGCACATTTCTCCATGATCATAGTGAAACACATTATGATGATCAAATTCATTTGCAAATGAAACATAGAAGTATACTACTACCAAACCAGATTTATATACATCAAGAAGCAAGTAGATACCACTGTATATTCAATACTTTACTTAATGAACTAGCAGTAAGATAATTGGGCCAACACATTTTCATTGCAAATAACCTTTCTCTTTAGAATAATATATTTTACCATAATAACATCTTTTCCCATAATAGAACAAAGTGACCAAATCTATAGCATACAGTCCACTACATAAGTCTCAATTCTCCAAACTATCAGTATCAAGAAATAATCAATTGTCAAAAGAAAATATTAATCATGAGATGCATATTGAAATCTTTATCAACCAAGAAGACCCAAACTTCTATCAATGTTGTTTGTTTGTTCTCAAGTACACATATACTGTACCAACATAATCAATGTCAAAACATGCTACACCAGCAACCACAACTCTAGAAAACTGATTTTATATCAAATACTTAGTATGTTGTCCATGATTTCCAAGTACAACATTGCAGAACTCAACATTTAGTATTAATATTTTTCAACTAACTGCCTCTATAATTCTTTCAATTAAGGCCTCAAACAGTTCACTATCTTAACATGCTCTGTTGCTAAAATATCATTCATATAAATCAAGGCACTGAATTTTAAAAAAAAATTGTTGGATATGGTTTCAAAGTATCGAACAAAGATGAGACAATTTAACAAGATTTGATGAAAAATACAAAATGAGCACTGCTTCACTATTAAAGCATCTTAACCTCATATACCTCTTGAGTAACATAGACCATCACCTATTCTGATAAGTACAAAGGAATTTTTTATCCTTCTAGCCCAAACAATGCATTATAACAATTTTTTCACAAATGGTGGAAAGCATAATTTGTGTCATAGTATCTTTTACTACGGACACTCCCAAAGAAATACAAAGCATCAACTACAGCACCACCAATAGTCATATGAGAAATCATCTTCTAATAGAATGATGAAATAAATGAACCATAGCATTAAGACAGTTATCATCAACTCATTGTCACTGTTATTCCCAACATAGATAATAAAACACATCTTTGTCATGAATTTTGATGATAAATTGCTTATGAAACAACAAGATTCTACTACCTATTATTTGATATCAAAGGGTTTTATTCAAAATGCATTAATTATCTCCCCCTATCTTCATACTATCTTTCACATGCTTAGTGATAATTCTTCTACAACATGCACAAGATTTAGTTCTTCATTTTTCTTTTCTTTCTTTCTTCTTCATACTTGTATAGGCTTTGTCTTCTCCTTACTCACGGTATTATTTTACTTTTTTTAGAACATGTAGTCCTTAGAAGGCTTTATCAAACTTTTCTTACACCACTATGCTTTGTGACCAAACCTATTAGACATATAACATATAATAGTGTTGTCTAGACCATAGTGAGAAGAATTTCTTCTAGGCACATTGTATGAACCTCTCTTGACATTTTTCACATGATTATGACTTTTATTCATCCAAAACTTTCTTTCTCTATGTCCATAAGAATTACAACAATGAAAATAGCAATGCAATTAAGAGTGGTTGTACCTATTAAATGAAGCTTTTGATGGTCTTTTTGTCCTAACCCATTTTTCTTCTATCTGAGCAGCAACAATATGGTGACCGAGATCAACCTTTAATCTTGGTATTTTCTTGGCTGTAAATAAATTTCCATCTATAGTAGCAGAAACTATTTCATGTTTAGATTCTTCTATAGAGCCTTTTCCAACTTCATATCCCACTCCTATAGGATCTTTAAATCGCTTTTGTTTGCCAATCATCTCATTCAATAAATTAGTACTACAATCAAATTTATAATTTTTATCCAATTGAACCTTAACAGTTTCAAGCTCTTCTCTTAATGCAACTACTTCTCCTTCAATTTTTAGATGTTCAGTCCTTTTAACTTCCAAATCAGACCTTACAAAATCTGCTATCCTTTTACATTCTTCAATTTTCATTTTCTGACTAATAATCAAATCATCTTTAAGAGTCAGTTCTTTTAACACAAAATCATTGTCTGAACGTTTCTTTAATGAGGCAACATCATTTTCCAGTTTATTAAATAATTCACTCTTTTCTTTTAACTTGGTTTTTAATCCCTCTTCAGTCTTTTTCTTGTCAACCATTTGGGCTTTCAGAAATTCAATAGTCTTCTTATCATCATTATGATCTTGTATTACAACTTTATTGATACTGACACTTTCTTGTAAGCATACCTTAAGATCTTGATTTTCTTTTCTAATCCTCTTAAGCTCATCTAAGGCAACAAGAAGTTCTTCCTCCAAATCAACTTCAAACTAATCACCTTCACAATCCTTTTCACCAAATTCTTGTTCAAAGTCACTTACTAAGTGATCTTCTTCACCAACTACAAGATCACTTTTAGTATTAACTCATAGGGGTACTTCTTGAGACAAAACTTCACTGAACTTGGCAGAGGTTGATTTATCAATTGTTTTCTTGACATAAGTATCTTTCTTTTGACCTTTGTTCCTTTTGCACTTAGCCATGATGAATACTCCACGACACACCAAAATTAGACTTCAAAGACCAGAATCAATCCTAGGTATGAAACCTAATGCAGGAACCTACGCTCTCATACCACTTGTTGGAAGTGGATTCACTCTAGAAGAGGGGGGTGAATTAGAGTGGATTAATTTTAACTTTCAGCTTTGAAAGCATAATGAAACTTTTACTCATTAACCCAAAGTGACAAATTTGTTTAAGCAAGTGAAAATTAACACTTTAGATCAGATTGACATGAGACTTGACTAACATTTACAACCCATATTAAAAGCATCATATGATATTTTTCAATTAAAGCTTTATGAACAATCTTGTTGTGCTTTATCAATAGAGCTATAAAACTTCATAATAAGCAACTTTGACTTGCTTTTGACAAACTTTTGAGAATTCATATAATGAGCACATAATTCAGAAGTTAATTCACTTTATGAAAGACATTTTGCATCAGATTTGCACAATCTAAATTTGCATGACAGACTTGAGAAAATTGACTTTAAAATTTTAACTAGCCTTAAAGTATCAGAGCATTGACCAACTGAATGAGCACAATAACATAAATGACTAAAAGAAAGAGTATGCAAGATAAGCATAAATCACACAAGAGAGAGACATAGAAATTGCTAAGTGGAAAACCCTCCTAGGGTAGCAAAACCACTCCTAAACTACCTTATTGGCTCAATTTCAAAACCACTTCTTGCAATGCCTTATAGGCTGATTTCTGAGCACCCAATCAAGGAGCACCAACCGCTCATTTAGAGAAACCAATCTCAAGTAGCACCAACCCCTCTTTTAGAGACACCAATCTCAAGGAGCACCAACCCCTTCTCTATTTTTAGTAAATCACACAATGATACATATGATCTCTCTATTTCTCTCTTATCTATCAAGTGCCTCTTGACAAACAATATCTAAAATCCTCAAAGTTCCAAAATGAACCTTCAGAATTTCAGCCATTGTCAAGCCTTATGTCAGCTTGATTATCAACTCATATTTCAGATTTTCAATCTTAGAGCTCAACATTTTTCAATGCAATCACTGTGATCTACTCACACTAGTTTTTCCCTTTTGTTTCATACTTTTCTCATTGTTCTTCTCTCCTTGTCAATTTTTTCTCTCTTTCAATTTTTACTTGATATTAAAGCCCTAATATCTCTGTTTTCTTTTGATTACAGATTCATCATTACATTCAAGGAAGGTTACAATAGTTGCTCAATTTTCTATTTCAGAGAATAAAACAAAGATGATTATCAGGTTACAAAACTTCAATCGACCAACAATTTCAAGTGTTATAGTGTCCATCTGTGAAAGATCAATATGAAGAAGTTCTTTTGACAAGGATACCTAAGCATTATGCAAATATAGAAGGTAGATTGAAACCTACCCTCTCAAGCAGCCTACACAATCAGTGCTAAAACCAAAACAACATAAGCTCTAAATAAACCATAAACCATAGCCACTGAAAGTGCTGCTATATTAAAGTACCTGACATCTCAAAGTAGTGAAACCGAAATCATAAATTGATGCATTCAATAACAATTACCAATGACTCCAAGTGTAAAACTGAGAAGATTCTTCAGGCTTCATGATTACCCACAACCCAAAATACCATTATTTAATTCTGATATGGTAACACTATATAAAACGTAATTCTAAGCATGCAAAATCATTATAGTTCTGACTGAGAAGAAAATAAACCAAATATTCAACTTCCATGCAGATGAAAACACTTATCCCTTATTAACCTTGTTAGTAAAGGTAACGGTTCTGCAAAGATAAATAGATGAATACCTGTGAAGAATATAAATGAATTTTCCATGAGGATTTTTCCAAATCTGCAAAGTAACTGAGCAACCTGAGATCCTTTCACATTCAAGCTCTTACCCGATGGTAGGAGACTACAAGGTGAATAGACCATTGCCATTGTCTTCCAATCTTTCCTATACGCTATCAAAGATTAGTAAGCTAGTGAGTGCAAAGAAACGAATAAGGACAAGATTCCATGGTGGCGGCTAGTGTAGGGTTCCAAAAAAGTGAACAGTGAGAAGCAAAAAATAATGACCTAGACTTCCAAATGAACCAACACATGAATTATTTTCTCCTTCGTGCTACCGCACCCTTCATTCTGTTCACCCGCAGTATAGCAGTGACTAGCATTGATTGTTACTACTTCCTTACCACTCAACTGCGTGCTCTCTTTTGACTATATGTGGTATAGCACTAGCTTCCTTGCATACCGCTAACTATTCCCACCACACTACCACGATTAGCTTTCTGACTACCCGCGATATAGCGATAGTTGTTGTGCATGTCACTAACTAGCTTCACTGCACTACCAGGGTTACCCTTTTGTCTACCCATGATATAGTGGTAGTTTTTGTGCATGTCGCTAACCGCTTTCACCGCACTACCATGGTTACCAGCTTAAATATCAGTGGTACCACGGTAAGATGTCTCTGACCTTACCAAAAACATGTCGAAAAACTCATTATCATTTGACAATTGTTGACTATAAGAAATGCCGACAAAATGTTGCCATGAAATATTACCACCAAATTTTGATGGCCATTGACATTTATATCCCCAAGAAATGAAGGCTAAGTCACTTCCAATGTGACAAGTAAAAATATTCAAAAACTTTATTTTTGCTATCGGTTTTTAAGCCATATGGATTAATCAAGATAAGACCCTATTGCAATATAATATGCATTTCCATGTAGTGTGCCAAATATAATATCCAATTCCAAATGATATGCCAAATAATATCCAAATCCTTTTGAAGTGATAAAGACTATAATTCATGCAAATATCAAAATGTCTTTCACCCATGCCAAAAACCATAATCTATATGCCCCAAACCATTATCACTTGGTTAAGGAAACCTGATAGGGTTTTCTTAAAACTAAAAGGCAACCTGTATCTTATAAACTTGAGCATCAAGAACCAGAGAGGATTAGTTGAACATGGGAGCATTAACTTGTAACCATGATTTTTGTACATGAAACCAAATAAAAAATGTGCCAATCAAATGCCATAATAAGACCAAACTGAGAAATGCTTCCAAGGCACCAACCCAGGGCAGTTTTGACATCAAGGACAAATTCCACAGAAGAAGTCAACAAATAAATACAATTTTGTTGAACTATAGCTTGTACTATCTCAATCTCTGATGCTAAATTAGAATTAGGAGATCTAGGAGTTAAGAGATAATCTCATGAATAATATGCAATATTGTATTTAGCTGACTCAATTAGATTAGGAAAACAAGGTGTACATATATAGGAGTGAGGGAAGAAACCAACCACTACAAAATGATGATAGGGCTCTTCAAAAATGGAGTGGTGGCAAGTTTCGTACCACAAATGAAGGAAGAGGTGTTAAAAGTAAGTTGACACCTCTCTAGACACCTATCAACATTGATAACTCAATGAGTGATTCAATGGGATGACACCTCAATGAAAATTAGTCAATTGGATACCTAGGTAGGATTAAGTAAGCCAATTGTATGCATAAAGTCCAATGTATACACTAACATCAATTAAATTTATGGATCTACGAGAAAACTTGGGGTTAGAGTTTAGGTTAATTGTTGTCTTGACTATATCATATTGCCTAGGGTTTCTGGAATCGCTTATAAATATTTCATGTTTAGTATACATAAATATATGTAGTTTTTATAATCAATTATAATTATGTTATTTGAAATGGACAACTATAATAATATTTGTAGTCCTTGACTCAAGTTTGTATAATTTTCTCATTCATTGACAAGAAGACAACTATGCAAGCTTATTTTATGACCAAGGTCACCTACATGATCAACTACATAAGTGAACTAGTAGAGGCATTCAATCTAGGAGCCACTTATTGCATGATATTTTATTGTTATAATTTTTTTCTCTAGTATGGATTTCTTTTCAGGAACCTTGATACTAACAAAGGATTGGCCATATCAAAAAAAAATTATGCTTGTACAAAAGTAAAAATTTTAGGATTAGTTGGCCTATCATTTTTAGCCTAGAGATTCAATTCAATTTTTGGGTTACCAAATTATTTCTTGAATTTAGATTATATGATTTTGTAACAAAAATTTCTTGTAATGGTTTTGTACTATGGTAAATGGCATGAACCAACATCTACTATTTGATGCCAGAACCCTATTGATGGGTAATATAAATATTTTAGTATACTAGTTTTTGGAGCATGTATTGAGCATTTTTGTAGATTTTTTTGAGTATAAAATAAAGTATTCATCAATGGGCGCTTCTTCTACTGGTGAAGTTGAAAGGTTTGGAATGAGCCCACCAGGGATCAAGTCTTGCTAAGTTCAAAGCCCCGACACCTAAAAAGGGATGAGCGTGGGATCGTGCCTCGGGTAGATTTTGGAAAAATGGATACCCTTTATTATCCACACTAGAAGAAGTGATAAGTCACAAGATTTATGCAAGCAACTAGATTTGGATGTATTAAAAAATGAGCATGTTATTCATAGGTGACATGATACTTTTGAATCTAGGTATAATATTTCTATCATTGTATTCTATTTTTAGTTAAAAAATATACCTTTTAATAACTTTTTAGCATTTACACAGTTATTAAATCAAGATAGGAAACCCTGAAATGTGTATGTTATCCTAATCAAAATAACTAATAATTTTTCATAGAATCAATTAATTTAGCATGACAAGGGGTTTTTTAATAAGTAAATATGGTAGCTGATCTAAGGATTATTGAGGCTAGTATTTTCATGATTATACTTCCTTATTCCTAAGTTTCTATAGGCACTCTTTCATGTTTTTCTCTATATGCAACCATTTTAATGTAATATTCTTCAAATATACTACTATTCTCGTATACCACATGTTTGTTGGTCTTCATTTCCCTAGGGTAAATGATGTATCCCCTACTACTTTTCAGTATATTGTTTTATCTCTAAAACTCATAATTGAACATTTTTGTTGTGAAATTCACATGGGTTGTTAGTTGAAGAAGAAAATGTGGCTTTAATGTGATTTGTATCGATGACTCCTTGAATTTATCTATCATATCTATGACTTCCTTAGATATTTCTAGAGACCAAATGAGATTTTGTAGTGAAATTATTTCTTCTCTTTTAATACATATAGGTAGGATATTTTATATTTCTTCAAATTATTCAAAGATGCATTTAGGTAAATTTAGAATGATATAAAATATTTATATTGATATCAAACCCTTAATATTTCACTATATATTTCCATTGTTAGAGAATACTAAAATTTTATTGTAAATAGGATAAGGAATTCTTGAGTATTATTCGAACCGATGAAAATGGGGTATTAAGTTTTATCCTATGGTTTAGCACATAGAGAACACCCACTTTAAACATGATTCCACTCAAGGATGACCCTAGAGATATCAATGGAAAAGAGAAAGAGACTGTGCTATAGGTTTGTCCTAGGAGCTAAATATGACATAATGAGGGGTTCACCACTAAGTTTAGACTTGGAAAAGGTAATGAAATGTAAGATGCAACACTAAACCCTAGTTCGATGCAATGACCTTCAAATTGAAGTAGAAAAGTGTGCAAGACAAAATAAAATGTTGCAAAATAGAATGTGTCCACTTGGAAACTTGTAGAGAGTAGAAATATTTTTTATCCTAAAAAAAATTTTGCCTACTCGGACTCATTCACCATTTTGTGTGAATCACTCCTAGATCTAGATTTATGTACAGGAGCAAGTTTCGAGAAAATGGGTACCCAAATCTACAAAGATATCTGAAAAACACCTATAGTGGGACTCATTCACCACTTTTGGTGAATGAGTCTAGTTTGGTTTTTCTAGAAATGAAAAGTTTGAATCTTCTCTTCTTAGTCTACTCAATCTATTCCTTCAGGTTCCTAGATTCAAAACTTTGATTTTGAGGTTGTACATGACCTTTTAGTGAAGATTATTACCTTGCAAATGGGGATACAACTCCATCAAGCTTGTAACCTACTCTGCAATGATCTTAAAGTCTACAAATCACCTAGATTTGCAATTACACAAAGAGAGAGAGAGAGAGAGAGAGAGAGAAAGTGTTGATTGATACCTACAATAGGGGTTTGCCTTGGTTAAACCCCTTTTGGGTAATTGAACCAAATGATGATACAATGAAATTAAGACACGGAACATGAAAGAAATAACATGAATCATGGACAATAATACCTTCAATTATGCCTTACATATGATGTCTTGCAAAATTTGTAACCTAACATGAAATGGCCGTGAAGGATGTAGATCTTGATGTTTGACAATATGAGTAGAACAATTGTTGATCATGGATCTTCAATGTTACATCATAAAATTAGCTCAATAAAATGCTTGATTCTTGATATTCTTGACATGATCATATATGTTGAATTGTTGCAACAATTGATGAACAATTCTACCCTTTAATGCCTTAGAATTGATCTTGAATGCTATCTTGATGATGTTATAAAGTCTTGGAATAATTAACTCTTAATTTCTTGCCTTGATAACATGTAGGATTGATGAAATAATGATTTGAGAGTTTTTTCATATAGGCAAACCACTTAAATGGTCGTTAATTGGATCCCTAAGGCCGACATAGAAGAACCTATTTTTTATCACTCAAACCTTGAAAATAGATCAAATGGGACTCATTCACCAAGATGAACAAATGAGTCCCACATAGATGGGACTCATTTGCCAAGCTAGGCGAATGGGTTCCATAGGGGATATTTTTCCAACTAAGATGTGAGGGAGTCAAAAAATTAAGCTTATATGATGATCTTGTAGGGTTTTTCTTATTAAAATATTCCTTGAAATGTGCAATATGGGGTTATGGGGTCCTATTAATGATGATATAAAGGTCATAAATACAATAACAATATAAAAATGTAAGTAAATACACTTTACAACTTTAAATTAAGGAAAAATTGGGTTTATTTAACTTAGAAGGGCCCTAAATCCCATGTGAATGTGTAAGACACAATAAAACACTAGATTAGGTCTACGTTGTTTTGAAGCCTCTTAAATTTAATGTGAAGGTGTCAATAAATACAGGTTACAACTTTAAATTAGAGAAAATTTAGGTTAAAATAGCTTTAAAAGGGCCTAAGACCTAATGTGGATGTGTAGAACACCTCACAACACTAGATCAAGGTGATATTAATTCCAATTTATCATTAATTATTCCTAAATCAAGGAAGAGGCATAATTTTTTGGTAACTAAATATAGCCCCCAGTTTAGTGAGAGGGTGAACTTGCTTCAAACTCACACTAAAGTAGACATTCAGGAGGGGTCTAATCATGTCAATGTGGATGTCTAGGATAAAAAATATCGAGTAGGTGGTCAAGCCCATAGGATCTAAGATCCTAAGTCAAACCAAAATAAGCACAAAAGTTCATGCATGAGGTGTATGATTTGTAGCAAGACAAGATACACAAACATGCAATGTCAATGACTAGAAGAAATAAAAGAAAAAATAAAAAAGGTGGATCAAGCTTCAACTATTTTTCCAACATGATGTGGATTAGATCTAGGTTTTTTTTAAAAAAAATGCATACTCACTTTGTGGCAATGGAACTCCTAGCTAGCCATTGGGTGAGAAGTCCAAAAAGGTGAGAAACACACACTCATGGTTGGTATGTACTCACAAATATGTAAGTTGCTTTGGGAAAATTCATGCCTCGGTTAGGCTTCCCACTCAAATCATACCAAAGTCACACCTTTTGATAACTTTGGTAAGGTGCCACACAATAATTATCTTCAAGCTTCATGAGACAAGAAAAACTTTGTACGCTTTGAGCTCATGAAAAAATCAATTTTGTAAATGAAAAACTATGTAGGGAATGTTCAAAGGGATTTTTCTTGATTCATGCAAGGTATCTTTTTAGGGAACATTGTGCCTAATGTCTCGAAGAGAGTACAATTCAAAGAAATATCAAACTCTTGGAGGAAATCAAACCCAATGACTCTACCAGGAAAAGGATGGATCACAAAAAAAAATATCATGTAGTGAACATGAGTGTTGATACATGCCTCCACTTTAAAATGGTTTCTAACACCATTAAAATGAGGAATAGCTTTAAAGTAGAATAATATACTAGAGGTTATTTGGAAAACCCTATGCTAGGTAATATGTTTTTTGAATGATATTATGTCATTAATAGGTATGTCACAAGTGAGCCAACTTAAGGCACATCATTCACGTCCCAAGCTTTCTCATATATGTTCATGGAAGGTGATCAACTAGGCAAAAGAGAAAATTACAAGTGACATACGAGGACAAGGCTACCTAATCCATTTCCCCACTCAGTGTAGGACAAGGGTGAGCCGAATACGATGAAAACAAGCTTCAATCAGAGGAACTAGGTGATTCAACCCAAGGAAGAGAACCACAGTCCTTAAGATGTTGATATTTTTTACTCAAAGCCTTACATTCATTAGTAACATGACCATGAACTCTATGATATGCAAAAAATGAACTCCTATAATAAAATCTATTTTGTGTTCTTGGTGGAAGGGATATCGAACAATCTTGGAGGAGTCTCGAAAATATACCTTCTTTATCAATGGTACAATATGTTGCTTTATTTTGTGACAAATATATCTCTTTCTTAGTACAAGATGTCATACTTACACAAGACTCTTTAGATTGCAAGATTTTCTTCTCTCCTTTATTGGAGGGTGTAAAATCTAATGAATTCAAGTCATTAGTGTTTTTTGAGATGACATTGAAATTAAGCGAAGATTTATTTATGTGTTTCATCTCTTGCAAAGGAAAACAAGAAAGACCACTAGTGTATATTAGTTCAGGATGCACTATTGTTAAAGTCGGCTTAGAGAAATCTTTTGTAATAATTTTGTTATTGAGTGAAGTTTTGTTTAATGGGTTGATTTCTATGAAAGGATAATTTGCAATACCTTGATTTTTTTCTTGTGTGTTAGCTTCTATAGGAACACAAATACCTTGTTCTCTAGCACCACATCCTTTTCCACTATATCCAAGTTTCTCATAAGTTTGTAAACTTTTCCATAAATATTTTTCCTTGATTTTGGATCTAGTGGTTGTTTGTAATTAGCTCCATCAAAGGTTGTTGTGTACTTTTTTTTGTTTTGATCTAGAGTAGTTAACGTGGATTCTTTTGAAGGGTCTTTTGAATTTTGTGCTGACATTACCACTTTTCCTTTTCCCTTTTCAGAGTCTTTGTTTATGATCTTGTATTCCTCCATGAATTTTTGTGTGAATTCCAAGGAACCACAATCATCTTCTAATAGATTTTTGACTTCCTCAATGTGTTTTTCTTTGGGGTATGTGCAAGATCATCATGGAAAAAATAGGCCCTTAAGTGGCAAAAAATTCAAAAAAATCAGAGTTAGGCAACTTGACATAAAAATTTGAATAAGTTATGTATATTATTTTAAAAATATGGAAGAATAGAATTTGTAGAAAATTGAATTTAGTTTCTAAATTACTAGGTTTATTTACAAAAAAATAAAATATGTTTTGTGAAAATTTGAAATTTCAATACAGTAGTACTTAAATTTCAGGGAAAAAATAAGAACTAGGTGTTTGTTTGACCACCCTAACCACATTAAAATGAAAATAATTTTTTATAATATTTGGGAAATAAGTAGAGGACTCATGTCCTGATGTGATTCGTATTTTTTTCTAATTTTTTTCTAAGTAAATAATTAATTATAATTTTTTTATGAGAAATTTTGAAAAATATAAAGACTTGTATGTCTTAACACCTTAACTTGGTCAAAACTTCATGAAATTCATTTTTTTATTTTTTAATCTTATAGTATGCAAAGCATAGAATGTGACGCATGTTTTGGATTCAAAAAATATGATACCTTTTGAAATCTATAGATTTTTTTCAATCAGCCTAAAAATCAGTACTTTACTCATAATTCAATAGAAAATGAATAATATTTATTTATTGAATTCAAAGTATATCATAAGGTATATTGGTGGAAAGTTGAGAATCTCCTTTAAAAACCCTTTTCGTTTCATCAATTTTGAGTAAAAAAATGTCATTATCCACATACCCATCATATTGCCACTTTTTGGCCCATCATGATCCTGCACATACCCTTTGTCTTTATGTTTCATGGGTTCTACTTGTGTAGTTGGTTTTAATGGTTTAAAGGGTTTATCTTTAATTTTCTCAAGTTTTAAGACACTAAAAGGTTCATGATCAGCATCAAGTGTGTGCACTTTTTTTTTGTAGACATACTTCATTTTATGATGAAGAGTAGAAGGAAGCTGCATGCATCTCATGAATCAAAGGTCTTCCTAAAAGAAGATTGTATGAAATATTATCAGGCATGATATGAATAGGTGTTTCTAATAAATATTTTCCAGCTATAATAGGCATTGTAATCACATTGAGCAGTTTCTTTCGAAAATTTTCAAATCCACTAATAGATAAAATGGTTGGTTGAATTTTCGATTTGTCTATGCCAAGCCTATCCAAAAGGGATGCAATACACACATTAAGGGTTGAGTCATTTTCAACAAGGGTTCTCTTTATCCATTTGCTATCGTATTAAGATATGATCATGAAAGTATCATTTTATTTTTTCACTTCCAAAGGGGGGAGTTCACTTTGGTAGAAAACATGTCAGCATTTCTTCCTTGAATCAAGGCTAATATGTCATTTGGTTGCACATTAGAAGGGATGGAATTTTTTTCTAAGGTGGTTTCAAGCATAGTGTGATAATTAGGTGAATTTTGAATTAGGTCCCATAGGGATATTATGACTCCGTTCCTACAAAACATTATTCTTAGGTGGGTAAAGGATAAGTTAGGGTTTGTTTTGAGTTTGTTGTTTGTGTGATGGTGGGTAAATAATTAGGGTATTCTTAGGTGTCTGACAGGGTATGTAGGGGGTACAATAGTCAAAGGGGACCTAATGGACACTTGCACATTCATAACCTCGGCGGTCTTGGTTTGATGTATTTCTAATAAAGGGAAATCTAGAATCATATTTTTATCATCACCTAAGGAAGTCAGCTTACTATTGTTGTCATTTTCTTGCACCATGATATTCTCACTAGGAAGAGAGTTTTTAGGAGAAATACAAACCAAATTTTCTTCATATTAAAGGATTGGTTAATCCAAAATGAATTCATCAGAAGTTGGAGAATGATCTATGGTTGAATTGTCTTGCTGAATAATGGTTTCCTTAGGTGAAGAGGGGAAACTAAGATTCTCATGAATTTCATCGATTGTGTTTTCTAGCATCAAAGTATCTTCTTCACAACCAAGAGATATACTAGGAGAATAAAAAATTTGATTTTCAAGATTGTCCAAATTGTCACTCTTTTGTCCCATAATCTCTTCTAAGATATGATAGGTAGGGGAAGAATCATAAAGTTGGTTTTTATAGACCTTAAAGGCTTGATCATCCAACACCAACATATCTTCTTCACTTACACTTTCATCCTCTAGAACATTATCACAAGAGGGGAATATGTTGGGTGATGAATATAGGATAGTTGAAGTTTAAATGGTCTTTTTGTTTTGTTATGTTATCATCATGATTACCTATGTTTTATTCTTGTTGTTCATCAATGTATTGTCGAATAAGAGCTTGATAGAAGGAGAGAAACAGCTAGGATTATCAAAACTCTTATTGATTGGTTCTTCTAACACCAAAATATATTCTTCGCCAATAGGAGAGATATTAGAAGAATAATGAATATGATTGTTAGGAATGTCCAAGGTTGTATTATATTTCACTAAAATGCTCTCATAGGGAGGGGATGTGAACTTTTTCTTAGCATTCCTATAAAGTTAAGATACTAGAATTGTTTGAAAAAAAATGAAAAGAACTTCTAACCATTTTATTCAATGCTTTAAGAATGTAAACAATGTATATCCAAACATGCAAAAAAAATTTATGCATGCAAAACTTTAAGAATGAAAACAATGTATATCCAAAAATGAAAAGAAATTTCATCAAACTTATGCAAAGCTTTATGAATAGAACCATTGTGTATGGAAAATTGAAAAGTGTTTTTATCCCTATGATGCAAATTTTTAGAAATGTGAACGTTTTCAGATCTAATGGTGCTCGTAACTAAAATGATATAAAAAATGACTACCTTAAATTGATTTTTTGGACCTAGATGCATAAACGAAAGTTTCCAAAACTTTCTATACTTATATTGTATGTAACCAAGAGGCTTAGGAAGCATAGAAATGAGGTTTTTAATTTCTTAAAGGCATTTTAAAATTTGGACTAGGATTGATTCACCCAAGGTGGCGAATGAGTTCTAGTTAGGGTTTTTTTTAATTTTCAGAAAGATTTAATATATTTTTATGCTTTTTTGTTTTCATGATTTGTGACCTAAATGAAAATGTAATTTTCAAATGATTTGAGATGAAAAAATGCAAAATATGTGCAGTTTCACTAATGCAAAAAATTGAAACCCTAGAATGTCAATTAACTAATGCAAAATCTAATGTAATTCTAATGCAAGCCAAAACAAGGATGATGATAGATTCAAAATAAAATAATGTATTATAAATGTAGGATCACCAAAATGGAACCAATGAAAATGGGGTATTAAGTGATACCATATGGTTTAGGAAATAGAGCACACCCACTTTCAAGATGATTCCACTCAAGGATAACCCTAGAGATCTTAATGAAAAAGAGAAAGAAATCTTTCAATAGGGTTGTCCTAGGAGATGAATATGACCTAATGAGGGGTTCACCACCAAGTTTAGACTTGGAAAAGGTAATCAAATAAAAGATGTAACACTAATTCCTAGTTCAATGCAATGACCTACAAAATGACCTAAAAAGTGTGAGAAAATAGAAAGTTGCAAAAAAAAATGTGTGCACCTATAAACTTGTAGAGATTGGAAATGTTGTTCATCCTTTTGGCCTACTAGTATTTATTTTCCATTTTGGGAAAATCAGTCCTAGATCTGTATTTCAACACAAAAGAAAGTTTCAGGGAAATGGGCATCAAAATTTGCAAAGATATCTAAAAAAAACTATAGTGGGACTCATTTGCCACTTGTGGTAAATGAGTCTAGTTTGGATTTTCTAGAAATTCAAAGTTTGAATCTGCTCTTCTCAATCTGCTCAAATTGTTCCTCCAAGTTCCCAAATCTGAAACTCTCATTTCAAGGTTGTAGATGACCTTTTAGTGAATATTATCACATTTAAAATTGGGAGAAAACTCCAACAAGATTGTAACCTAATACTCAATGATATTTAAGTATTCAAAGCACCTAGATCTGCAATTACATAGAGAGAGTTTTGATTGTTAGGGAAAATGGGTTTGCCTTGGTTAAACCCTTTTTGGGTAATTAAACTCAATGATGAGACAATGAAATGAAGTCATGAAACATGGAAAATTATACCTTGAATGATGCCTTGCAAATGATGTCTTGTAAATCTACAACTTAACATGAAATGGCCATGAAGGATGTAGATCTTTATATTTGAAAATAGGAGTAGAAAAATGCTTGATCTCGGATTTTCAATGCTACATAACAACATTAGATTAATAACATGATTTATTCTTGATATGATTGACATGATGATCAATCTTGAATTACTACAACAATTGATGAAGAATTATGGCCTTGAATGCCTTAGAATTGATCTTGAATGTTATCTTGATGATGTTGTAAATTCTTGGAATGCTTAACTCTTACTTGCTTGGCTTGATAAAATTTAGGCTTGATGAAATAATTATTTTAAATCTTGTTTATATAGGCAAGCCACTCAAATGACTGTTAATTGGATCTTGATGGCTGACATAGGAGAAATTTAAAGTTAAAACCAAGTTTCTCCCACTCAAACCTTGAAAATACCTCAAATGAGACTCATTCACCCAAAGTGGCAAATGGGTCCCACAAGGGCTATTTTTCGATCTAAGATATCAAGGAGTCAAGAAGTTAAGCTTATATGTTGATCTTATCAGTTTTTTGATTAAAATATGCCTTGTGATGCATAATATAGGGTTATACGGGCCTATTAATGATGATATAAAGGTCATAAATGCAATAGGGCCCAAAATTCAATTTTAAAGTATAAATAGATACACTTTACAACATTAAATGAAGGTAAAATTGGGTCTATTTAGCTTGGAAGGGCACTATATCTCATGTGAATGTGTAAGACAAATTACAACACTAGATCAAGTCCACTTTGTTTAAAATCCTCTTAAACTTATTGTGAAGGTTTCAATAAATACACTTTACAACATTAAGTTTGGGAAAAGTTAGGTTAATTTAGCATAAAAATGGACCAAGACCTAATTTGGATGTGTAAAACACCTCACAATGTTAGATCAAGGCAACATTAAGTCCATTTTATCATTAATTATTCCCATATCAAGCAAGGAAAAGGTTTAAGTTCTTGGTAACTATAATTATTCTCGCAATGTCTCATCAAATGGTCCAACAATCTTCTCTGCCTCAAAATTTTCTTTGGTCCTTTTGTCTGATACAACCTAATTCTAGAAGCTATATATCAAAAAGCTCATTTGAAACTTATATACACATATTTTTTAAGATAAATCCATGTGCCCTTTAATGAAATAATTATTTGTAAAAATTCAAATAAAAATTTCAATTGTTGTGGAGAACTCACTTTGTATGATTCAATAAATTTTATTTGTTTAATTCATGGGTTAGATCACTACATATTTTCAATAATTTCTATATCAACACCTCCTCATTTGAAAATATGTATATTCTTCAAGGTTTCTACAAGTTACAAGTTTCTCACCAATTTTATAGGACTCCATTTTTAATTCATATGAGTGATTATTCTTCTATTCTAACATGGCTACATGAGCCTTCAATTCATCAATATACAACCTTGCATGCCTCAAAATATGCCATTGAGCTATCTAAAGCTATCTCATTTTGGAGCACTTTAGGAATTCACATACAAAACATTCTTAAAGAGGTTGTTTAAATTTGTATTTATGTATCTTCTATTGGAGGCCATAAACAAATTTTCTATAACTTTTCGTCCAATTGATTTTTTTTCTTGTGGTAGGTATTGTGTTTATTTAATTATCCTGATCCTTTTCAAATGGGAGGTCATGTACAAAAAGATAGTGATATAGGAGTATTTGGGGGTAAAAACAATCAACATCACCAAAAATATATTTTTTTATTTATTTAATTTTCAATAAAGGATAATATGGGCTAATGTATTGAAAAATAATTATTTTAATTTACATAATATGTAATTTCCCCTATGATTATTTATTTATTTATACTTTTGGAGTCAAATTAATTTAGTAAGAGTTAAAAATGTATCTCTAAGGAATATTCCAACCTAGGCATCCTTTTTCAAGGTGGATACCACTTTTCCATGCATGTTGATTTTTATGATTTGGATGCCCTTGCATGCTCGGAACCCAAGGTTGTATATTGGTACATGTTCTTGCATGGAGTCATTAGAGCCATCAAAGAGTAAGGAAAAATCCAATTTGACCAAATTTAATTGGTAAAATTTTAGGTGCCCATGTGAAGGCTATGTGAGCATTTTGAATATTTTATTATTTAATGATTTTTCCAAGTTGATAATTTCATGTTGTTTTGGGAAACCAAAATGGTTTTCTCATTCACAAAAAATTATGTATTGAGGCCTTTTTCATTTAAGAGGTTCTCTTAGAGTAGTTGTGGGTTTAAATAACCAGATGCTACTAGATAAACTTGTGAGCTTATGCTTGTTGTAATCCCATTTCATATTTTCTTCCTCATCCTCTTATGCCATTATTCCTCCAAAATGGGTGGGATAGGGGAGAGGAAGAAGCATGATTCTCATGACATTAAATGATTATATCTCATTTGACCAAAATACCTTCATCACAAGTAGGGGATGTACTAGGAGAAGAAGAACTATGATTGTCATGATTGTCTATGTTTTACATCCTCTTGTGTTATGACATTCTTACAAATTTGATAGATATTAGAAGGATAACTAATTTGTTTGTCAAAGGTTTTATTTTATTTTCCTGGATTATGTCCATGAATAGGGAACATAGAAACATACAATCCATGTGATACTCTATGAACACCAAATCTTTGAAAATGAAACATGCTTTTACGAGAACTAATCTATCCAAAATATACAATTTTCCTAGATGCCCAAACAAACATTTGAGTCAAAAGTTATGACTGTCAGAAGTCCTTGCATCAAAAAATTACTAGAACACCTATACATGGACAAATTCGGCGAATGAGTCCTTGTATAGAGGTTTCAAAAATTAAAATTTGAGTTTTTAGGTTACTATGTAGGTTCCTTGTTTGAGAAACTGTGGTTTGTATGATTTTATTTCTTTGATTTTGGTGTCTAAATGCAAGTGCAATAAACAAAAAAAAATGAAACAAAAATGAGTATTTTTTTAATGCAATTTTGATTAAATTTTTTGATATAAATGACTAAAAGTACACTAATATGAAAGTATTATGCAAAAGCAATGTAATATGTATGGAATTTTTTAGATTTTTTAGAATATCAACAATGCAAAATAAAAATTTAAAACCCTAGATGAAGTGTAAACTAAAGCAATTTGGATAACCCTAGATCAAATGAAAATTAATGCAATGCAATGAAAAGTAATGTAAATCCTATATCTAAGGTTTGAATGACCTCCAATTTCAAATTTGTAGATGTACAATGTCAGGTTCACCAAAATACAACATAGAAAAATGTATGTGGGTGATCGAAAATAGAATGATTAAATTGATGTATGATGCACCTACAATTTATTTATTTTCATTAGGAAAAGATATTCCCAAATGTAGGATTGAATTCCAACTTTTAGGTGAGTCAACTCTACTAGGAGATTTGATGTTTTCCTTATGATACAAAATGGTAAAATATTTTTCCTTAAAGATCAAATAAATAAATCAAAGATAAAAGATAATTCAAATATTTGAATAAGATAAAAGATGAATTAAATAAATAAATAGAAATGTTTCATAAATAAATGGTTAGTTGTATTAATCAATTTTATAATAAATAATAATAAATTATAAATGTAATGTTTGAATTAATGAGAAATAATTGTGATGGTAGATTTTGTGAATTGTTAAGTTGAAAAGGTAGGAAGATTTTGAAAAAATTATTTGTAAAATATGTAATTGATATAAAAAAAAATCATTTTTTATAAAAGGCTCAATTCACATGAATGGATCATTATTGTAGCTAAAGTAGGTTGGTGGAAAAATGGAGGATAAAATATAGAAAACTATTGAGAATAATAAAAAGAGACAAATTGAAGAAATCGATACAATCAATACAAATAAGTGTGTTGATTAAGACACTAATTGGAATAAGAGATGTCCATTAAAACTTAAAAATTTTAAATTTTTTGGGTTATATTATGCATCAAGAATTATAGATGACAACAAATGGGTTAATCTAAGGTGCTTCAAGATTTAGACTAAAATTTAGAGTTCAATTAGGGTCATGCTTAAGGTTACGATTGGTGTGAAAGTTCAATTAGAGTAAGCATTAGTGTTAGGGTTAGGATTAGGGTTCAATTAGAGTTACAATTTAACAAAAATTAAGGTTATAGATAGTGTCAAGATTAGGATTATGGTTAGCGTTAGAGATAGAATTATGATTTGGTTATGGTTAGGGTTAGGGTTAGGATTAGGGTTAGATTTAAGATTATGAATATTGTTGGGGTTAAATATAGGGTTAAAATTAAGGTTAAGGTTAGGGTTAGAGATAGAACTAGGATTATGGTTGGGGTTTGCATTGCAATTAATTTTATCTACTTAGGGTTAGGATGAGACAGGTTCAAGTTTAGGGTTAACGTTAGGGTTAGATAAATAATTATGATTAAGGTTAGGATTAGGGTTGGGTTAGAGTTGGGATTAGGAAGAGGGTTAGAGATATGTTATAGTTAGATATATTGTTACGACTAGGGTTGGGTTAGGGTTAGAGACAAAATTAGGATTAGAGCTAGGGTTTGCATTAGGATTAGGGTTAATCTTAGGGTTACATTTAAAGAGATAGGGTACAATTATGTTTAGGGTTAGGGTTAGAGATGAAATTAGGATTAGATTTAAGGTTAGAGATAGGGTTAGTGTTAGTGTTAGGGGTAGGATTAGAGATAACATCATGATTATTTCTAGGGTTAGGATTAGAGATAGAATTAGGATTAGAGTTAAGGTTAGAGATAAAATTATGATTAACATTTGTGTTAGCATTAGAGATATGGTTAGGGTTAGAGATAGTGTTACGATTAGGGTTAGGGTTAGAGATAAAATTAGGATTAGAGTTACAATTTGTATTATGATTATAGTTAAGCTTAGGGTTAGGGTAAGAGATAGGTTACAATTAAGGTTAGGGTTAGGGTTATGGTTAGAGATAGTGTTATAATTAGGGTTAGGGTTAGAGATGGTGTTAGAATTAGGATTAAGATTTTAGTTAGGGTGAAATTAGAGGTTAATTAATGTTCAATTAGGGTTAATATTACGTTTATGTTACAATTAGGGTTTAATTAAGATTCAATTATGGATATGACTAGTATTTAATTATTTTTAGGATTATAGTTAGAAAAGTGTTTATGTTCAATTAGAATTTATTACAATAAATATTATGATTCAATTAGGGTTATGGTTAAAATAGGGTTAGGCATTAATTAAAGTCACAATTATAATTATATTTTAATTAGGGTTTGAGCTAGGATTATATTTAGGGTCCAGTTAGGGTTAGTGTTCAATCAAGGTTTAATTAGGGTTAGGGTACAATTTTGGTTATGATTTAATTAAGGTTAGTGTAAATTAGCATTTAATTAGGGTTATGCATACATATATATTTTATTCTAAACCAAAACCCTAACCCTAATCCTAATGATGTTTCTTAACCCTAACCCTAATCCTAACTATTCATCTTAAACTTAACCCTAACCCTATTCTTAACTAAATCTCTAATCCTAAACCTACCTATATAATGACCCTAAACCTAATGATATTTCTAACTCAAAACCTAACCCTAAGCATGACTATAACAATTAGGCAATCTCTAACCCTAACCTTATTCATAAACCTAACCTTCACCTTAAACCTAACTATAACCCTAATCTTGAGCAAATATTGATGTTATCCCTAACCCTAATTTTTATGATAATTATAATTTTCATCCCAACCTTAACCATAATCATAACCTTAACTAAATCTCAACCCTAACCCTAATCCTAACTATATATCTAGTCTTAACCTTAACCTTAACCATAACCCGAACCCTAATCATATCTCTTAACCTTAACCTTAACCCTATTCCTGGTAACCTTAACCCCAACTATTATCCTAACGCTAACTATATCTCTTAACCTTAAACTTGAACCTAAACCTAAATGTATCCCTAATTCTAAACTATTCTTCATGCTAACCCTAATCCTAATTTTGATGCAAACCCAAACCCATATCCTAATGTTAACCATATTTCTAACCCTAACTATATCTCTTAACCCTAACCATAAGCTTCACTATATCTTTGGTCCTATCCCTAACCTAAACCCTAAACCTAACGATATCTCTTAACACCAACCTAACCATAATCCTAACCCTAAACTTGATCGAGAACATATTTATAACCCTAATCGTGATAACCTTAAATCCAATTACTATCCCAACCCTAACAATATCTATTAACCCTAAACTTGATTGCAAACCTAAATGTAACCCTAATCCTAATGCTAACCCTAACCCTAATTTTGATGTGAACCCTGACCCTCATCATAATGTTAACCATATTTATAACCCTAACTATATCTCTTAATGCTAACACTAACCCTAACTATATCTCTAGCCCTAATCCTAACTTGAATCCTAAGCCTAACTATATCTCTTAATCCCAACCTAACCACAATCCTAACCCTAAACTTGATCCAAAACATAACTATAACCCTAATTCGGATAACCTTAACCCCAATTACTACCCCAACACTAACTATATCTATTAACCCTAAACTTGACACTAAACCTGATTGTAACCCTAATCCTAATGCTAACTCAAACCAAAATTCTAAGCTAAACTTGATGCAAACCTTGTCTCTCATCCTAATATTAACCCTAACCCCAATCCTAACTATATACTAACTCTAACACTAACCCTAACTATATCTCTAGACCTAACCCTAACCTTAACTATATCTCTTAACCTTAACCCTAACCCTAATCCTAACTAAATATTAATGCTATAATATGTTTTATTATAATATTATAAATATACTAAAAACATATTTATAATATTTTAACTTAACATTTAACTATTAAATTATATATATTATTTTTTTAAATTGAATTACAAATATTATACTATCATTTTATAATATATTAATTATTATAATAATTTAATATAAAATACATAAATACAAAATTAAATTATTTAAGATATTGCATGCTATGTTGCAACTTCTACTAGCATATATATATATTTAATAATATATATATATAATATGCAAGAGATATCCTTATTATATATATATATATATATATATCTATTATATATATATATATATATATATATATATATATATATATATATATATCTATATATATATATATATATATATATATATATATATATATATATATATATATATATATATATATATATATATATATATATATATATATATATATATATATATATATATATATATATATATATGTCTATTTTCATTAGGAAAAGATGTCTCCAAATGTAGGTTTAGGTGAGTCAACCCTACTAGGAGATTTGATGTTTTGCTTATGATAGAAAATGGTAAAATATGATTGAAATGCACTTTGGGGAGATAAACTAAAAATTATTAATTATATTTATTGTGCAATATAAAACATGAAAAGCGTATTTAAAGCATATTACAAACAACAACAAAAAAATTGCAGGAAAATTTAGGGGTTGGAGGTTGATATCTACTAACCCAGAAAAGAAAATGAGTCCTTGTAGGGGATTGACTTCCAAACTTTAGGTGAGTCAACCCTACTAGGAGATTTGATGTTTTCCTTATGATAGAAAATGGTAAAATATGATTGAAATGCACTTTGGGGAGATAAACTAAAAATTCTTAATTATCTCTATTGTGAAATATAAAACATGAAATGAATAAAAGTTTGTCCCAAGACCTATAGAAGGACACTTTCACCAAAAATTGACACTTGGGCCATTGGGCGAATGAGTCCTTGTAGGGATTTTTGCACAACTTTTGGGGTCCTCTGGAGATGGATCTAAGATGATTTTTTCCTCAGGTTTGGAAAATGTTTTCTTCTAGTGGATAAGGATTTACCTTGGTCAAACGCTAGTTTGGTAATTAAACCTTGATAATGAAATAGTGATAAAAAAGGAGGAATTGATTAATGAACAAAGCTTGTTAAACATCATAGAACCCTATAATTCGACTTCCCTTAGAGGACTAAAGTCTAACACATCTCTCTAAGGATTGGATCTTTCATGAAATGACTTGATTTCTCGATAGATATTGATGCTTGAATTCTTGTTTGAAACATGAATCTAGCTCACAATGTTAGCTCCAAAAATATATGTGAATCCACATAAACTTTTCCATGATGATATGATCTTGATTGCTAATAAACATCACAATCTGACCATTTAAATTTGAATTTGAATCATTACAATTCTGCCAAAAACATATTAGAAATTTGTTCTAGAGACAAATGAGTCATAGGCCCTACATCTATAACACACATTTTCCAAGATGTTAAGTTTAATGTAGGCATTAATCACATGTGGGTTTCCCTTTGAGAAAACAAAATGAATTAGGCTTGTGAATGTATAACTGGGTAAATTAAAGGTTTAATTAAGTCTAATTAATTAAGGGGATGCAAACATGTGCTAAAATGTAAAGGTGTACATTTTTCTACAATACAATATGTAAATAAATTTTCCTAAACCTTTAAATTTTATTAATTTTTTTGAAAAAACTGAACTCAACGCTTATACCAAACCAAATGAGTGGTGTAAATAGTTTTTGATAAAAGGGTAAAACATGTTTTACAAGGACCCAAAACCACAAAGTTTACAAAAAGGTAAAAAGAACACCAAAGTTCCACCAAAAAAAATAGCTGCGCGAGAAAAATCCAGCAGCACCCAAACAAAAAAGACCAAAAGGGTCAGGAAAGAATGGACAGCAGAGAAAGCACAAAGGAAACCCCAGCCATTACTTCAGAGACCTAAGGATAGTCTCTATCTCCGCCTCCACGTCCATTTCCTGCATATCTTTAACCCTCTTTTTAAAGGTTTGAACCATTTTCGGAGTAAGGGGGCCCTTGCACTTCAAGTTGGCACGAGTTCTTCTAGAAATGCCAGCTTCCGTGTCCTAGCTTTTATCTTCAGCATCTTCTAGATCAACCACTAGAGAACTGTATTGGGCTTTGTCAAGCTTTTCCATCATCGCATTAATGATTATAGCATTATGTCTTGCTATGTGGTTGTTTTGTTCAATGACAGTTCTAATGGTATTCCTTAAGCTCTCAGCCTGAATGTCAACGTTCCTGTTACTATGATCTGCTTCTTTCTTATCCATCTCAACAATCTTAGCACCCATTTCATCAATCTTACTTTGCAGGGCCTAGTGTTTAATTTTTAGCTCATTGATTTCAGAGAAGGTCCAATCCAAGATTTTGGAATGAGACTCAGAATTGGTTTTAGCAAGGTTGAGATAATCAAGAGAGGGCTCTTTTCCAGTGTTAACAGGGGAGTTATCAACAATGTGAATGTCCGGAAAAGGGTCAGCACAACGCTCAAAAATGTTGGTATCAAATTCCTCTGACTTAGAGGATTCTTCGGAGTAAGAAACAAGGCTTTTAGCCTGGGTTTTGTTACCAACAGGGCTGATCTTAAGAGGAGGATAGTCAGGCTCGAGCTCAACACAGATTTTACCCAACTCCCTGGAAGGGCCAGCAAGCAAGCTAGGGGCTTTTCTAATTGGGCTAGGATTAGGCAAATACTCTGAGCCACTGGGCTCAGTATCATAACTCTCAGAATCTGGATTGGTTTCCAAAATAGCAGGAACAGGCACATGAAGATGTTCAACAATCAACCTAATTAACCCAATGTGAAGAATGGGGAATCTTTTGGGGTTTTTCTTATTGTCCTCCAAACTTTTCTTCAAGGAGTAGTAAAGATAATAGGGGATAGAGACCCTTACCTTGTGCTAGAAATGGTTGAGAAGAGCAAAGTGGTAGCCATAGACTTTATTGAATCGCTCGTCCACTATAATGTACAACATGATGACCCGAAGAACCTTTCTCCATATAGTTTTTATGGAGTCAACATCGAAGTAACTATTAGCAATTTTGACCAGGCTTTGCTTTTCCTTGTCCTTTTTGGGAAATCTGGTAATAGCTTCATCAGAAAAAGCCCTGTCCCTAAAAAACTTCTTCCCATTAGTGGGTAATCCCGTAACATCAGCAATAAGATTTTTGTTGAGCTCCACATTCCTTCCAAACAGGGTCAAACTACCATCATGCCAATTTTTGGTGAAAATATCCGTAGCCTCCTGGTCAGAGCCATGAAGCTTCTCCAAGAAAGGAATCAACCCTCCACTTTTAATCTTGTTCCAAACCTTAGCATTTTTCATGTGAATTTCGTAGTTGTCCGGCTCAGTTCGCTTTCTGTCTCCTCCCATTGGCTGACACAGTGAGGTAGGTCCAAACACAAACCTTTCTAAAATTGGCCCTGCCAAATCTTAGAACCCACAAAGCGTGCAGAGTTATCTTGCAAATTACTCCACTGGGCTCAGTCCCATGCAATCTAATGATTGTGATGTGATAGATCCAACCTGTCCTCATTAAAGGGATAACACGTCACCTTACCATGTGATTTATCATAATTTAATAGGGCACAGACATTAAGATTTAGATCGCTATTATTTAGCCAAGTACACACTTCTTTACCCTTAACTCCTTTATTAGCAAAAAATTCTACCACAGCATTCGCTTCTCTATAGGCGTGTGATATTTTAACTTTTTCAAACTTGGCCAATTTCAGTTTGGCTTCATCAATCCACCAATTGATGGTGTAAATAGTTGGTCACTTTCTCTCAAATATTAAAAAATTATTTCAAAACAAATGGTTGCATAACTTTTACCATTACTTGTATCATCATTGGTATAAAATTCAACATCCTTGATCATAAATTATTTACATCTAGTAATTTTTAAACAATTTACATGTAACTCATAATGTCTATAATAAATCTACAAAAATATTATAAATTTCTCTAAATGATATTATTGACTTTGAATCTTTGTTTGATGACTAAATGTATAGTTCTATAAGAAATATATAATAGAGATAATACAACATGATAGAAAATAATTATTTGTGATATGAAATTCCTTATTCTACCATCTTGCACCATAACAATGTTGGATATTTAGATCTTTAGATCAATATATTACAAAATGTATTCCTAAAATCATTATAGATAAATTCACACTCTCTCAAAAAACTTTCCTCCTTTTACTTTTGAATATTTAACATATTTAAATCTCTTTCAAATAAATTAAATTGAATAATCAATATTCTCAAATTGTCTTCAAAATTATAGAATTTATAAATATATTGTACTTATAGAAATGAAAATATTTGGATTAAATTTTTTCTTTAAATTTTTTTATATGATTGTAGTTGTAGATATAAAAAACATGATTTCAATAGCAACAAGTTTTCCATACTAAGAATGTTCCTAACCTCTAAAAAACGGTTTCACAAATCTTCACCTATAAAATACTTTTCTTGAAGCCTCTAAAATGTTAAGTTTGTGTAAAATATTTTCAATTAGAAATTTTGGTATCATCTTTTCTTAATATTTATATCATGTACATTATATTGTAGGAAACATGAGAGTGGTTTATATCTAATATTAAACTTCTTATTTATTAAATCTAAAATTTTATCTTCTAAGGAACTCTACAAATATTAGATAAACTATTTTTATATTTCAGAGCAGTTTGGTAGATACATGTATTAAGATTATGCAATTTCTTGAACTTATCTTCTATTTCAGAACTTTTTAATACATAATTATAGTTTCAAATTAGATATTTTTATTCAAAAACTTCACCCCAAATTTTTTAGAATGTAATTTAACTATGTTCTCAAATAACATATATTTAGGTGAAATTTTCTTGAAAATAAAATATTCATCCATCTCTATTAGATTTTCTATATCATATAAAAGAATGTATCACAAGTTTTCTCTTCACTTATATTATTTTTATATGCAGAAATGTAACATTTTACTTCTTTATTAACATTTTCTTCAAGTTGGTCATCAAAAATTCCAATGCATTACTCCTAACTAGATATTCCTAAAATAAAATTTAGTTTATGTATTCTTTCTTTATTTCCCTCTTCATCTAACCTTCTTAATGAAACAACCTTTATATATTCCTTTTTGTTAGAGTTGGTTATGGATATTGGTACCCAAGATCTAGAGGCCAAATGGAAAGAAAAAAAGATCGATATCGAATTCTCAATATTGTAATGAAATCAAATCCAAAAGAATCTATTTACAAATGAGAACTCCTTGGTTATATAGCCAAGGTGAGACATAGGATCAGACAATATAATGATAAGTTTCTTAATCTTGTGACTTGAGACAACTAACTTAATAGAAAAGTAAAAAAGATAGATATAAATATGAAAACTAAGTTTTCTAGAAAGAATCTTAGAATGTAAGTAAACTGAACAAATGAATAAAAAAATTGAAATGTCTTTGTGCGGGAAAATATTGAGTGGGGAAAACCTTAATTCAACGGTCCCCTACAAACGGCTCTGTGGTCACTCCTATGGATGTTGCGATTGAGATTGGGGTTGTGCCTTCGATGGATGTTGTGTGGGTATCATGCAGGGTCCATAGGGTTGTCGATAATGATGGTGTATTGGGCAAGGGCATGTCCTCACTTCCATCGATGGTTCTGGGGGCTAGGGCTCCTTCCTGTGTCGTGGGGTCTAATGTTGTTGGTTTGGGGATTGGCACGTCTTCTCCTCTCCCTAAGATACATCCTTTTATCCTTGTTGTTGGGGGTTCCAATGGAGATTTATGGAAGTCCTTCTCTGATGCAGTTTCTAAGAACTATGTGCTTTTCGTGTCTATTGTTGCGGCTAGGACTCGACCTCTGCCTTGTGCTCGGGCCTCCCCTATGGTGGTCTATGGGCCTGAGTTTGTTAAGAATGAGGTTTTTTATTTATGTCAGGATGTGGTCTGTATTTTGAATGGCTTGTGGCCCTCCTTGCCTGATCTCCATAAGTGGCTGACCAATTTTAGGAAGCCTTTGGTTTCTAGACATATTGACCTCTATCCCAGTGCTAAAGGTTTTTTCTATGCAACATTTTCTACCCCTGAGGATCGAGACAGAGTGTTGGATAGGGTCTAGATGTGGGGTGTTCATTCTCTTTTCATCTAACTATGGTCTCGCTCCTTCAATCCTCTCACATGGCCTCTAAATATCATACTAGTTTGGGTTCATCTACCGAATCTCCCTCTCCAATTCTAGGAGGATTCTTGCTTTGAAGCTATTGGCAATGCCATAGACAGTTTTTTAAGGGTGGATTCTATGTCTTGAGATCTTGAACATACTACGGTGGCTCTCATTTTAATCAACTTGGATATCTCTTAACCTCTCCATGGTGATGTGGTCGTGTTGGTGGAGGACAAACCGTGCAAGCAACTGGTGGACTATGAGGGGCTCCCTTTTCATCATAGGAGGTGTTTCCCTATTGGTCACTTAGCCTCTAGTTGCCCTCTTTCTCGCTGTGAGGGTGTTGCTACCTAGTGGAAGGATGCTCTCACGGACCATCTCACGGTTGGTTGTCCCCCTTCAAATTGTTTGTTTGAGAAGGTTGACTCTCCGTCTTCTCCCACAGAGTTAGTGCCCTTCCCAGATCTTCCTTCGGTTTTCCATTCCTCAAAACGTCTACCCCAATCTGTCGTTGCAGTGTCGTCAAAACCTTCTTCTATCTTTGTCCCACTGGATCCTATCCGTCCTTCGTTAATTGAACCAGTCGGTCCTTTGTTTGTTCCTATCTCTACTTCTTCGATGTTGCCTCCCTTATTGCTTGGTGGTTCCTCTCCCGAGGTGGCTGTTGTGGATCCTTCCCCCTCACCACGCTCGGTGGATGTAATTCCCAAGCCTTCCTAGTCAGTTGTGCTGAGAAAAAAAAATGGAATCCCCAAATTTGTGGCTACTATGTGGCCTCAGATCTAGGGAGTTAGATTTGTACCCTTCGGTGTTGGGGTTGTCTAATCTATTTTGTTTTTCTACAGTTGTCTATTAACTATCTCTGTTTTTTCCTCCTAGTTCATGTTCTCTTTGAACTAGTTTCTTTTTTGGCCCATTGGGCTTTCTATATGAAGGTTACACCACCCTTTAAATGTTGCTTACTTTTTGAAAAAAAAATTGAATAAATCTCCTAGTAATAATTTTCTAGGTACAAGACTTTTATTCCCCATTCTAAATTAGAAATTTAATTCACCTATACACCCATACACATGTACATCCTAATTGAAGTAAAATTTAAAACTAAAGTCTTAAAATATCATTTGAACAATAAATTAGTATTTTACATTCTACCATTAGGGGTATTGTGAGATATTATCTAGTCTCCCTTTCAATAACTATGGATTTTTCAATGATACAAAAAAAAAGTATAAGGGAAAATGGTGTATGTGATGTGGGTTAGAATATTAGGAGAGGAAGAATTTTGAAGTATGCGAAAAAAACTATTAAGAGTAGAAAGGAAAGTGAACCAACCCTGCTAATCTTATGATAGTGTTGTAGCCCAAAGTGCATGCTAACTACAAGTGGGGGATAAGTAGGAGATAGTTCAAAAGGGAAGTGTTAAAAAACTAGTTTCAAAGGGTGTAATGTGTGAATAAATATGATTTTCCAAATCATGGCCTAGTAGGTTCAAAATAAATGAGACAAGTTAAGTATCACAGGAAATAAAATGGTTATGAGTTCATGTAAATAATAGTATGGAGGTGGATATATCAAGAACTAAGTTTATTGTTGCTACTACTAGATTGTTGTGGTGAATTAGAAAATAATCTCAACTTGTATAATAATTGATGTGCAATTTATACATCATAATATTTAATTCATTTTAATAAGATAATTTATTTTATTAAAAATATATTTTTCTTAAATAAAAATCTATGTATTATAATTTTATTAATTATGGAAGCTTGGGATAAGGACCCTATTAGGTCTCCTTATTATACATCTACACCTAATTATTATTATATGTATAAAAACAAATATAATAAAGTTTTCTCATATTGTCCTAGTAAATATGCATCTTCTCCACATTCAAATAAACGATTAAGTGCATCTTTTAAAGATAATGAAGTGTTGTATCCTCAACCGCACCTCACAACTACAAAATTATAAGAATTCAGGGCTCCTAAACCTCTCCTTATTTTTGGTATACATCTAAATAACTTTGTTTACTTATGGGAAAAAAATGAGATATCTAGAGAATGAGGACTCGTGGACGAATTAATGTTTGTTAAGACTCTATGTGTGGATGCTACATAGTGGTATAGCATACCTCCTTGATTTCAATAAGAGATACACATGGGGAGTTGAACCGTGTGATATTTTACAAGAACTTGATATTATCAAAGTGTAAGAGAGAGTTTGTTTCATCTTTTCATTATAGATTTGGATTATGTGAAAAAATTCAGTTTGTATTGGTCATTTGTTTTATAAAAGTCTAACATAAATTTATACTTTTAATTATACACACATCTATATATGTATATATATACATGTATTTATGTATGTATATATATGTTGATATGTACACACATACATATATATTCTAATTGAACCTTAATTATAATCCTAACCCCAACTTTAATTGAAGTGTAATTTAATCTATATTAAACCTTAATCTTAAACCCAAACTTTGTAATAGTTCTCTAATCCTAACCTTAATCCTAACTACATCATAATCCTATTTTTTATTGAACCCTAAACCTAATTTAACCCCAACCCTAACCTAAATTTATTTGTCATTAAATATATAATTACATAATATTAATAATATTATATTCAATATTATTAAACTATATCATATTAAAATCTTTAGTTATAAATATAACCTTAATTTGATAGTCAATGTATATTAAATATATATAATAATTAATATTTAATAATGTATTAAATATAATTATTATTTATTTTTTTATATAGTATATTTTAATTATTTATAGAAGTAAATAATTAGTGTAATATGTTAATATCCATACATTAAGAAAAAAAAAAATCTTTAATAGATCCTCCTTATCATTCAAAAGAGTCTACTACTATCAATCACAACTTGGTGTGCAATGGGTATGCAAAACAAGTGTCTAAGGTCAATTTGAAAAATAAATGCTCTTTTTTTTTATACACTAAAGGAGGTCTGAATGGAGAAGTTATATACATCCATTTACAAGGATCCAGTTGAAAGGTTCTAAATGAGCCCACCAGGGATGAAGTCTTGCTAAGTGCAAAGGCTCCGACACCCAAAAAAAGGATGAGGTCGGGATTGTGCCCCGGCGAATTTGGCGGAATGGATACGGCTCAGTCCTTGGCCCAAAAATGAATTTGTGGATGACCTCCATAAAAAAAATCTTTAAATGTAGAAAATAATCAAACTGCTTTACCATAATATCTGTGTGGGTCTATTTTGTTTGACATTGCTATTTTGTCGTTATTTGTTTGACATTGCTATTTTGTCATTATTTGTTTGACATTGCTATTTTGTCATTGTCACTCACTTGTTAGTCTGTCATTATTCATATCACCTCTGATCATGATTGCTCACAAATGATTGCTTTGATTCCTAATTTTTAAAAATAATAAGAAACCCAAAAAAAAACTTAACCAATAAAAATATTAAAAAAATAATGACAAAAAATTCATCAGACAATAAAATGAAGAACAAACTAAGCTTAAATTTGTTAACTGCTTTTACTGTTTATGGTCAGATTGTGGTCTGTCACACTAAATACTCCTACAAATTTTGTATCTATTCCTAGATACGCTATTATGGAGCCTTGTGTATTCCACGTGTCTGACACATCTATAATCCGCCATTGGAAAAATGTTTAGCCGTCTGAAAGCTGTAATAGGAAGAATAATGTATCAATTTTACCTCCCCAACAAAGCCGAGTTTTCAAATGGGTGTTGCCATTGCAACTTATAGGGCCATCAATTAACCCGTAGATGCCCTCTCCTTGCAATATATTGGAATCTTTCCTCTCAAAAGAGGGCTCAATGCCCTTTTGCCCCCAACAAACACGAGCTTCCTGTAGCCGCTCTCGCCCCACAACCATTTGACACCTTGTTCATTTGAATCGCACGGCTAATATTAAAAAATGTAAAGGCTTGAGAAAAGCTTGGAAAATCACAGATGAGTATGTGGATGAATAGTAGCATTTCGGATTTACACATGTTTAATATTTCATTTATGAGAGTAGCATTTCTTCATTATACAGTGAATTTGTTAGGGAAAATTAACTTTTGGTTATAACATCTGGCATATGAAAAATAATTAAATATGTTAAGAAAGCTTTGAAAATCATTCCCAAGTCCTAGTTTTACAAGTTTTTAGCTAGCTTCTCTAATAATACCATACAAAAGAACAAAGAAAGATTTGTCAAATTCAAAACAAGAGATGATGACATGAAACCAAAAGAATTATATGAACTAGGGATATTCATATGAAAGAAATTATTGCCATCAACATTCACATCACTACATACTAATTGCATTATAATTTGTTGAAATCATGTCCAAAAATCAAATCAAGTATTTACAATACACACAAAATTAGTCAAGTCCGGTATAAGGTTCCAGAAGCTCTTCAAGGAGACTCTCCTTCAGATGAAATTGTCTATCGAAAAATACGACATTCCTCATGTACATCTTCTTATTGCTGATATTCTTGAAAAAAAAAATTGTATTTATTGTTGTAAATTTGAGCCAAAACTCTGATAAGTGATTTCCTTCATATTTTGATTATCAAGAGCATGTTACGAGTATCAATAAAATTTTGTACATCAAAATAACAAATCAAACTGTTGCTGCTGCTCATGTTATAGTTGGGTTCAGTAGCAATTCTCTGAATCTAAACCAATGCTATTTGAAGAGATTTTCTTCCCTTGTTCACCATTGGAGCTCAGTCGGTCTGCTGAGATCTCAATTGCTGTATCAAATGAGCTTGAATCTGAAAAGAAACCATGAACAATATTTTTCTTTACACTATCAGTAATGGATCTCAACAAACTGGATGAGTCTTGACTGAAAGGATTCAAAACTTGGTATTCCTAGAGTGGATGAAAACAAAAAATTTCAATGGGTTTCAAACTTTAGGGCAGCTGGGATTATGTTATTGGTGGTGGCAATGTTGAGAAATGAAGGTTTGTTGAGAAATAATGGATGATTAGCTGTGGAAGGCTCCTGGTTGGTCTTTTGGTGTGAACTCAAAACAAAGGAATTTTGTGACAATGAGATCGAGGATGGTGGAAAGAATTCAAAAAAGGTGTTATTAAAGACAAGTTGTGATTGGGTTTGGTTGGAGGAAGTTGTGATGGCTAAAACCGAATGCAAACCCAGGAGTCTTGCCGGATTAGCTTCAAATAGTTAGTTCTTGCTCTGATCCCTCTCATTGCTCTCACAGCAAAATCATTAGCGTATGCAGTCAATTATGTGGTGGCAAACAATTTAAGAGAAACATTTCTTTTGGTTATGAGATCTCCCAAATTTTGCACTGAGCCATAGGAAGGCTCTATCACTAGTGCTTCATTCACACAGTTGCCTAGAAGAGACACTCTTCTCAATTTAATGTCTCCTTTGTGCAATATTTTACGAATGGATGAGATCACTTTCATCATCTTACACCCCTTCTCCAACACTGCATATTGTTGATTGCTCAAGTCAGCTCAATTCATTTTAAAGAGGGATATAAAAATATTAACTATTCATGCCAAATTTATTTGAGAATAACCCTCTACATATTCTGAGCTATAGCATATATTCTGAGCTATAGCATACAGTAGGAAAAATATTTGTGGTATTTTTAGCCCATGAAATCTAAGTTGTAGGAAGAGGTTGATCCTATATTACAATTCTAAAATTTATTAGATCCTTTTGTCTTATTTTCTATGATTTTTTAATAAAAAAATATATTATAGATAAATATAGTATAAAATTGTAGTCTATAATATTAATATATATTATATTATCAAATATATATTAATTTAAACATGTTGAAAGATAGAATATAATTATTTATAGTTATAAAATATTTTTAATAAAATTATCTTAAATCTTTTTAATATGAATTTAAAAACTTTCATTTTTTTTATATTTATTATTAATGATTTATAATATATCATTAAATAATATGGTAAACAACAATGGCTGGATATTTTAAAATTTTGGAGTGAGCAGAAGTCAATGTCTACTCACCACGGATTATCCACAGGTCATATTCAACGCTCTACAAGGTTTACAAGATCAGTTTTGTTGAAATTAGGGGAACTGCAAATTAGGATGGACTCCAAACTCGATGCATATGGTTGGTGGATGTGCCAAAAAAATATAAATAATTTATATAATAAATAAAATAAATAATAATTTATGTAATAAATAAATAAAATTATATAATAATTTATTTATAAACTAATTTATATAATAAATAAAATAAAAAAGATTATTTAAATAAAATACATAAAATAATATAATAAATTTGTAATAAAAATAAAATTTGTTCTATGTTATAAAATTCAAATAAAAAAATAAAATTATATAATAAATAAAATAAAATAAAATAATTTTTATAATAAATAAAATAAAAAAGATTTTTTAAGTAAAATAAATAAAATAAGATAATAATTTTTTAATAAAAATAAAATTTGTTCTATGTTATGAAATCCAAACAATAAATAAAGTGAAAAATGAAAAACTAAAGCTTGATAAGATGTGTTGTTTTTGGAATGAATTGGAGAGGATGATAAAGAAGTAGAGAGGGAAGGGTAGAGAAAGAGAGAGAGGAGGGAAAAGAAGTAGAGAGGGAAGGATAGAGAAACACAAAGAAAGAGAGAGGAGGGAAAAGAAGTAGAGAGGGAAGGATAGATAAAAAGAGAGAGAGAGAGAGGAGGGAAAAGAAGTAGAGAGTGGAGGATAGAGAAAGATAGATAGAGGAGGGTAAAGGGACAAGGGAGGTAGAGAGGGATAAGTGAGATAGAGATAGGGAGGGAGAGAAAGATGGAAATAGAAAGAAGCAGAGAAGGAAAGAGAGAGACAAAGAGAGTGAGAGAGAGAGGGAGGGCGAGGTAGAGAGGGATAGGGGAGATATAGATAATTAGAGGGGAAAAGAGAGAGGTTGAGAGGAATAAGTGAGAGAGGGAGGGATATGTAGAGATGGATATGTGATATAGAGAGAAATAGAGAGGGAAGAAGAGAGCAAGAGGGAGAGAGAAGGGGGGAGGCAGGGAGAGAGGGAGAGGTAGAGAGGGATAGGTGTGAGAGAAAGAGAGAGGAGGGTAAAGGGATGGATGGAGGTAGAGAGGGAAGGATAGAGAAAGAGAGAGAGAGAGACGAGGGAAAAGGGACAGATGGAGGTAGAGAGGGAAGGATATAGAAAGAGAGAGAGAGAGAGAGAGAGAGAGAGAGAGGAGGGTAAAGGGATGGATGGAGATAGAGAGGGATAAGTGAGATAAAGATAGGGAGGGAGAGAGAGGTGGGATATAAAGTAGTGGAGAAGGAAAGAGAGAGCTAGAGAGAGAGAGGAAGGGAGGAAGAGGTAGAGAGGGATGTGGAGTTATAGAGAATTAGAGGGGGAAGGAGAGGTATATAGGAATAAGTGAGAGGGAGAGAAGTATATAGGAAAGGAGAGAGAGAAATAGGTGGGATGGAGGGAGGGATAGGTAGAGAGGGATATGTGATAGAGAGAAATATAGAGGGAAGGAGAGAGCAAGAGGGAGAGAGGAGGGGGGAGGAAGGGAGGGAGAGGTAGAGAGGGATAGGTGAGATAGATCGCTGTTTTCTTCACGTCGTCCACTGCTTTTCATGACTGTAAATAATGTGGGTTCAATCTATCGGCGTAAGTATTGCACCTTATTGGGGTGCAAGTGCTAGTTATGAAAATTTATATTAATGTTAACTATTTTTTAAGATAAAATACAATTTTAAAAATATTACAAATGTATATTTATTGATAAAAAAGAAAATGATCAACATATATATATGATTTCATAAGATTCATAAAAAATAAATTAACATTAAAAAATTCACATAAAATCTTACCTTTTTTATAGGATTTTTTTTAATATAAATTACAAAAATTTCATAAACATATGATAGTTAGAGGTGGCAATCAAATTCTATGTTTGAGCATAAAGACCTAAATCACTTCCTTGTTATTCATCAATAGACCACAATTTTTATTTTTTCATGAATGCTAATAATCTCTATGTAATTTATTTCAAATTTATCATCATTATATATTTATTGTTTTATTTAAGAGTTTTTACGTGTACAATATGTTCAAAAAATAAAAATTCAAGTTAAAATATAGTAAAAACTAGAAAATCTTTAAATTTGTGATTAAAAATTTATAGCAAACAATAAAACACTATCAAATTTAAAGAGAATATAAATATTTATATTATTTTTAGATATATTGTAATAATAGATATAATTTACTAATTAAATAATGACACATTGATTTATTTTTATTTTATATTAAAAACTTGAAAGTAAGTGAGAATTATGAAAAAAGAATGTGTAGTCATTTCAAATAGTTTATTTAGTTTAAATGATCATTTTTTTGGCACCTAAGTTTCATGTTTGTCTTCTTATTCTTTTGTAAACTATGTAAGAAACAAATCCATTTTTGAAAATATTAACATTGAACAGATAATAATTTTTATATAAATGAATATTCAATTATCAATTACCTCACAATGATATCTATCTATTGTTCAATTTAAATGACATTAAATTTTACTTTCAGAAAAAATAAAATTTAAAAATTTCAAATTATATTTAAATTATACATTTATTAATTCATTACTATTAAATATTTATTATTTTTTAATAAATAATGATAAAAGTCAAAATTACTAAACTACATAAGAAAATAATTTCTTTTAAAATAAAACTAGTCATAAATGATTCAATTTAAGGTGACGTAAATTTAATTCTATAAAAATCCATGTAATCTAAGAGGAGAAAAAGAAGGAAATAAAAGCTTATCTTATTGATTTTAATGAGATCCTTGCCGCATTGTTGAACACTTTAAATCTCTTATAGTTTGTTGTAGCACCATGTTATGAGTGAAAATGTTTGTTGAAAGAAAAATTCCATAAAATTTTGAAAGAAAAGTATTTGTATTTGTTAACTTTAGTTGAGAAAAAGAAAAAATCTTTTTAAATGTTAGTTTAAAATATGTATTATATTTCCTTTCTTATTGTAGGTGGTCTAAAATAATTTGCAGGAATAAAATATTTTTAATAATACTATTTATTTCATTTAGATATGTTATTTTTAAGGTTTTTTTTTATATCAATTTAAATAAGTTGAAATCTCTTATTTAAAGGGGCAATAATTTTTTGAATTAGAATTGTTGAAATATATATATATATATATCGTTAGACTTATGTTCAATTATAAGTGGAATAATATTTTCATATAATAAATTATTTTAATAAAAATAAATATTATTTATAAATATTTAAGGTCATTGTATAACCATTTTATAAAATTTACTACAATAGAAATGAATAAAAAAATAAAAAGTTAAAAAATACATTCTTCCATCATTTCAATTTGATCATTCCTATGTATGATTTTTCTCCAAATAATTACTCTCTTTCAATCCTATTCCTCCATATTCATGGCTGCAGTCATTCACACATATCACTTATTTTTGTTTTTCAATATCAAATTTTCTTTTACACTTATATTTAATTAATAAATTTTAACAAATAATAATTCTTCCAATTTATATTTTAAATTTTATAACAAATACTAAAAGTCTATCATATTTAAATAAAATAAGAATTATAAGAAAAAAAATTCTAACAATTTCAAGTACACTCTCTGAATTAATAATTGTCACTAACAAAACAAAAAGCTTTAAAAAAATTAGTTACATTTAACTCATAGATATAATTTAGGAGTTAAATCTTTAATTTCATTAATTAAAATTTGATGGATACAATTATCATCTTTCGATATCCAAATTTCAAGTTTATTGCCACTTTTTAATAGTTTGTTGATTCTCCTCAAGAAAAATAGTAAATTGTAAAATATGTGACAAATAAATCAAAATTCTTCAACATTTCAAAACATCAAAATGTTAATATGTATGAATATTCAATTAACTCAATTTATATACATGATTGTTTAGTATAATGAAAAATAAATAACACTCAAATCATAAATGTTTCAAATTATACTTAAAAATACGTAAATTAGTTTTAAACAATCATATAATATATTACATAATTTTTTGCAATCCATTACAATTATTATGTACAATTATTTTTCAATGAATAATGACGAAAAATAAAATTATTAAATTAGATAAGAAAATAAACTAGCAATGCACCTTGGTGTGCAATGAGTACACCAAAAAGTCAATTAATAAAAAAGGTTGGTTTATATTATGTGCACTATTATTTTATTAATAATAGTGAACATAATATTATTCTATTATCAAAATATTATTCTTACAAAAATATTGTTATCCTTAATATTATATTATTAATAATTAAATATTATTAATATTAAATGAATATTTTATTTATTATTATTGTTATATATTATTAATATATCTTTCAAAATTTATTTTACAAAATCAACAATTTACAATGTATAACAAAATAAATGCAATAAGAGTGATGAATAGCGGGCACGGGCCTGGAATTTTGAATCCCGCTAGTTGCTCTAAAGATTGATGGAACCGACCCTGATGATGACAATGATGATGGTTGGTGCTCTATTTGTTGGCATAGGATGGTTGTGTCTGGGTGTTCGAATTGTGCCTTGGTGTTGTGGTTGCCATGGTGCCATGGATTGTCTGTTGCTGCTCGACTTTCAGCCCTGGTGCCTTGTTGGCTGGGGAAGCCTATTTGGGTGTCGGTTAATGGTGAGGAGGGTTTGTAGTGCGCCCTGAGGGACCTGTTGCTTCCTCTTGTTTCCTTTACCTTGCTCTGGCAGTCGGGCTTGGTGCGTTTGGGGGTGTTCCTTTCCCAGCTTCCTGCACCTGTTATGCTTGATGATGGTTTTGTTACCCCTGTTCTTCGCTTTTGGGCTTTGCTGGGTATTGATTTGTGTCTTCACAAGCTCCCATGGGTTTGTGGTATTGATAAGTGCTTGCCTCTTTGTCTCCTCTGCTTTGTTGGGGAGGTCAGTGGCTCGGATTTTCTCTGGTTGTTTCCTAAGTTTGGTGTGCCTCTCTATTGCTATGGTGTCTTGGAGTTTAAAACTACTTCCTTGGGTCCTCCTATCTCGTTGGGTCCCCTTGTCTTTGTGGCGGTTTTGAGTTTGTGTGTTGGGATTTCCTTAGAGCTTTGTGGATTTGGTGGAGTTTCCAAACGGGCTTCTACTTTGGCCTTGGTGATTCAAGGTCTCTGGATCTATTGGGCGTTGCCTAAAGTGAGGGTTGTGGTGGATCCTATCAAGACTATGATAGTTGCTATGTTAGGGAGAAGGTTCCCTGGTTTTGTGCAACTACAGTGGTGTTTAGGGGAAACTTTCTTGGTTGTTCCCTAGTGCTTTTGGAGTCTTTCGTGTCTTGGCCAGTGTCTAGTCAAACGAGACTTGGGCTTTTGGATGGCTTCTTGGTTGATGGAAGTGATGGATTTGGTTTCTGTGTTTGAATGGATGGGGGGACCCTGCCCTATGGGAGTGTTGTTATCCTTTACTTGTCTTTGTGGTATGGATGGGAGTTACTTTGTCCCCTTTCGGTGCTTTGTTTCTCAGTGGGTTGATGTGGGGTCTCGGATTTTGGGGACTCCCTTGGTTGATTGTTTTCCCCCTGTGGAGGATGGTGCCTTTTTTGGTGGAAGAGTTGTTTGGGTTTTAGAGGTTTTTTGTGTTGCCTTTGTTCCTTCGGTCTCGGTACCTTGGGAGGAGGTGTGTGCATGTGCTGCTAGAGTTCCTTCTTGCTACTTTGTGCTACAATCATATTCTATAGAGGCGAATATTTCTCCTACTAAGGTGGAGCCCTCTCCTATTGAGCTGGAGCCGATGATTGTAGTGTTGGTAGGAAGTGCTTCTCTCTTGGGTGTGCTCGCTTTGGAGGGAGGCTTCTTTCATAGTTTGGGTACCCACTTCTTCCTCTCCTATAGAGGAGAGCCCCATCCTTTTGAGGTGGGTTTAAAGTTGGTGTTTGGATGGCTGGTGCATTCAAATGAACATTCCTCCTCTACAATTTGTGTTTCATACCCCTCTTCTAGTGAGGGTCTGCTTGGCTCAATACTTTTTTATTCGAGCGTAAGATTGACCATTGTCCAACTTTTGTAAGTGGTTAGTGATCATGTTGCTTCAAACAACCTTATTGGGCTAGATGTGTTAAGGGTTGTTTCTTGGCTCAAGGCCTTTAGTTTTTTTTTACTTAGGACTGTTGTTTGTCCTAAAGGTTTTATCACTCCTGGGTTTGATGCCTAGAATGAGTTGTTAGCTATTTCTGACTTAGGACTATTGGTTCTGAGTGTGTTGTTGATCCTGGTTGTCTGGTGACTAGGTGTTGTTTGGCTTTGTTGCATGTCTGTGGTTTTTGTTGCTCTCTATTTTGTTGGTTTGTTAGTTCTTTAGTGGGTTTATGGTCCCTTCAAAACTTTGCTTTTTGATCCTCCTTGGCCCTTCCGGCTCGCTGTGTAAAGGGTATGACACCCTGTAAATGTTACTTATCTTTTCAAAAACAAAATAAATGCAATCTCCCAAGGAATTTAGAGGAATGGAAATAAAGTCATCATATCATTGTATTTCACACATAGATCCAATAATAATGTCAACAACTCAAAAAGAAATAAATATTCATATTAGTTATTCTTAGCTTTCACAAAACATTCAACATTCAATGAATAGTTCATAGCATTCTACCTTTCATGAGATAGTAGACAATTGAAAAAGGCATAAATTTCTTAATTAATTCTAACATAATTTTGATCTTCTCCTTTCAAATTTATTTCTTGAGCTATTGCATAAATAAATTGATCTTTTGAATGATTTACAAAACTTTCAAAATTACTTTTTTCACATTGATATATATAGCTGATTGCATCTCTAATAATATTCTTCAAAAAAAAATTCATTACTACCTTTCCCAAACCCTTGTAGCCCTTTCCCAAATCCTTGTGTGCAAAACACAAAGATTTTTCAATACAAAACATTACCATGTAAAAAATAATACAATAAAATAGCAGGAAACATAAGGAATGTAGGTAATATTTTATTCTTTCTAGCAAACTATGTGATGATATTGGATCTATCAAAAACAAGGTCGTCTTGCTCTCTTCCATACACTAGTTGTAGCAACACTTTTTATCCTGTAGTAGCATAAAATTACATCGTAGTGATACATTAGCTGAATATAAGAGTGGTGATTTTTTATGAGGCTTCGAAAAGGGATAAAAGAAATATTGAAATCAAATCTATATCATAGACAATTACATACTAGAGTGAGTCAATACTACTACAATTTGTTTGAAATATGATGCATGCAACTTGAGATTTGATAGCACTATTAATTTCCCTAATCTAGTTTGTAGAGTCCTTATGTGTGCTTAAGAACTATTACTTTCAAGGTTTGAGCTGAAGAGTAGACTAGATATTTCAAGGGTTGAATTGAGGAGCATACTTGTTGAATTAGTTTAGTATGAGAGCATTTTAAAATGCTGGAAGAAAGGATTATTTGTTCTCAATAGATTTGTTGTGTTTCTTTATTTGAAGATAACTGTCCACCATTATTCTCTATACATGGGCCTGTTAAAAATTTACTCTTTTATTGTTATGAATGATTCATTGTAAAAAGGAAGTTATTGTAAAAAGGAAGTTGGTTCATCTTGCTTGGAAATAGAATAGTTTGCATGTAATATTTTTTTTCCTTATGTTTTGAGAGTATAAGGCTGTAATGTTTCATTGGTTGGCTAGTGAGTAGTATATATGTATTTGAAATTTTGCTTGCTTGTTTTTTTTTCTATTTTTAGTTTTAGTATGAGTTACAAGATTAGAGCATCTAGATTAGAGTGTTAATCTAAGGCTTGAAAAAATTGGCTATAATTTCTAATTGGAAATTTAAGATGGAAGACTTGTAATTAATGAAATAGCTTGAGTTTTTGGTAGACAATTAAAACCGAATATCAATATTATGTATCTACCAATCATTTTTTATTATTTAATTATCTAGAATTAGATGACTAGGTGAATTTCTTTTATAAACAAATGATTCTTGGAACCCCAAATGAGGACATATGACTAGGAGTAAATATGCTAAGGGACTGGCATGAATATCCCCAATGAAAGCTCCAAAACCTAGCTCGTGCAGTTCCTACTTTATCGCCAAGTGGGGTAGATTTGCTCACTGTATGTTCTTCCTTACCCTATCAACTCATGAAACTCAATCATCCTAATTTAAAATCTTATTAGAAGGATTAAGGGACTGATAAATTGTTATAATTTGCAAAAAATGTTGCACCACAATCTGCAAGGAGAATTTTAGCCAAGGCGACAATGAACCACCCCTACTTTGATGATCTTGACAAATCTCAGTTTCTGAGTAATTTGTTTGAGATTTGTACTATTTATGGACTATTCAAATGAGCTTAAAAGCCCCCTGTTCAAACTTTAGTTGACTGATGACTACTAATATAGAAGCAATAACAATAGCATTTTTTGCTATCTTGAAATTTGGATCAGGAATGCTCAATAGACACTTTGAGTTTGGTCTCATTGTTTGCAAAAGCAAACAGATCAATTATTCCAACATTAAGAGTTGATTCATTTCTAATTGTTTATTTGTTTGTTCCATAGTGATGATGGGCTTCCTTAGCTCAATGTTGAAGGAAATAGTTATAGATGGAAAACAATCTTATTTGTTGAGTTCAAAAATTTGGATAATCAAAATTACCACTCATATATGACTATTCTAAATTCTAGATAAAGATGTCTAATGAGGCTACACAAAAATTACTAAATTCTATTTGATTTTTAGAAACCACAATTAAGTAGCACTTTTCATATTTAGAACTAGTTTTCTAGAATTTAAGAGTGAAATATCTAGGTCTTAATTTCCTGTCTAACATGAAATCAAATATTTAAGATGATATTAATCAAAGTTTTTTTTCTTTGATCTACTTTCTACAAATTCACTTCTATGTACTTTTCAATAGTTAATATCAATGAACTAAATCTTCCCATGTCTTTCAATATTTGACAATTCAAAAACTAAGGGCCATGAGTATTGTGTAAAGGAATACCTTGTTCAGTAGAAGAGACACGCGTTTGTGCAGAGCAGAAAAATGTCTTAGGTATGAGACAGATTATTTGTGGCTTTGCAGGAGCAAAATATCTGCACAACATGAAAACATCTACTTATATTATAAAAGTATACAAAATTTCATATTGTGTTAGTTTGAAATCTTTCTTATTTATAAAAATTACTATATTATCAAATGCAGATACTATTTATGAACATCACTTTTCCTAGCCTTTTTCTTGCCATAGTGGAGGCTAAACTCAAAACTTCAAATATATGTCACTTCTGTGAAACTTTCTTGTCCTCACAATAAGAATGCTTGAATGCATAAGGATACCAATGTCATAATGATAAAACTAAGCCTAAAGAATTCATGTCCTATGCAAGTCAACATGTTTTGAGATAAAGAGTTTTTATGAGCTGCCTATAGCAGTAATTGTTTTCTTGTTTCTTTGTCATAGAGAGCTCCACCCACTTTCATAAACAAAAGATATATCCTAAATGGGCTCGTAGCAGCTCCAAGATTACAGAGAGATGCATAGAAATTTAGACCAAAGAGCTCAGAGATAATAGCAAGAATAACATGTGATTGAATTCCAATAGAGAACCTTATAGCTATGGAGGCCACATATAGTGAACCTTTGTTCAAAATTGTATCTCCTTCATTTACTTTTGCAAACAAGTAAGTCCTGAAAAAATATTCATAATATTTTTTCTCTAGTGAACTAGCCCTTAGATTCATTTTAAAACTTTCAATAAATAGCACTTTTCATATTGAATTTCCAACCAGTTGGATAATCTACTAACGTATGAAGAAATCCAACCACCATATTTGCATAATCCCAACAGGAATAGAAACTGTCTAGGAATGGGTAGGAACATAACTTTTAGCTTTTACTTTTAAAGTTGTCCATAACATAAATTCATATTTCACTTGAACTAATGACAAAGTTTCCATCAGTAAATTCATTCTTAGTCATTCATGGGCATTTGGTAAATCCCCTAACATTGTCACTCCCTATGTTGTTCTCTTTCCTTAATAGTTTGTGTGTTAACCTTATAAGCACCCTATGGACTAAACCTCAGTTTGAATTGTCAAACCCATAGCTAAGGACAAACTACACATCTTCATATTCTATTTCCTCAGATGCTTTGTTGATTTTTTTTTTTTAAATTAATAATTCCCAAAAAGAAATTAATCTTCTTATGCATGTAGAAATCCATCCAACATATTTGCATAATCCCCACTCGAATTAGGACTAGGTAGCAACATAATTTATAACTTTTAACTTTTAAATTATCCATAGCATAAATCCATATTTCACTTGCTAATAATGAAGCTTCCATCAGTAAATTCCATCACCAACACCAAGTCCTCACTATTATGACCTCATCTTCATTCTTTAGAGAAATAATGGTGAAGCTGGAGAATCTGAGCAGTCTAAATGATGAGGCTCAAGTGCATAGTTGAAGACAGGAATACAATCATTCTTAATTTTTTTAATTTATTTGCTTTTATATTTTCTAGTTCCATAGATGACCTATTAGAAGCTCCTTACAACAGTCAACAAAAATTGAGACATTATTAAAAGTTTAAAACTTGATAACAATGAACATTCACCACCGCTCCACCCTCACCGCTTCCTCTACTTTATAGTAAGCCCAAGGTGTCGATGATGTACGAACTAAGAAATATTTGAACACCAACTTCTTGAAGTTAAGATAAGAGAGTCTGCATCCGACTAAACAAAAATAGTAGCAACTGTTTTAATATTTTGCCTCCAATACCATGTAAATATTTCTTCTCTTTTCCAATATCAACCATTTGTACATGCTATCATTTGTTTGTCTATTCAAAGCTTTGACAACAATCAAAATCATTATCAAGACATAGAAAAATTTTGGGGACATCCCAAGTTTCCAAGATGTTTGAGGGACTTCAGGGAGTGACTTTCCAGTGCCCCTCAATGCCCCAATGAGGGGGAAGTCTTTTAAATGTTTCCTTTTTAAGGGGAATGTCCTAGGGTTGTTTACTCTCTGGTGGTGGATATGGCAGGGTGAGGGGATGTCTCATCCTTGTCACTACATCTCAGGGGGTGAGTGGCATCCCTGTGGAATATTGTTCCTCTAAAAATCAGTACCATCTACTTTATGTACGAGAAATTTGTAATTTATAATCATATATGTGATATGTATTGAACTTGTTATTTGATTTAGAAATGAAGGTAGTTTCAAAGTACTTATGATACTCTAAATTCAATTTTAAATTTTTACGCATGTTCTTAAAAGACTATTTTACAATTTATGTATTGCTTAATGTTCGGAAGTTTCACCAAGTCCAAATTTTGAATCAAATTTTAGGCATGACAAGTTGTTTTTGAACCATGAGATTCATACATACCCCTTTCAGAGCTACTCATAGAACAACAACAAAAATCAAAAGGAAAAGAGACTTATTTATCACCATTAAACCCATGAAGGATGATTCTTGACCATAAATTTTTATCCCACCCAACATGAAGTCTTTCAAAACCCACAGTAATCACAAAGGCTTTGAATAACCTGGAGTAATCTTGAAGGCTTTTAAGTTTGACGTTTTGAACAACCAGCAGTAGTCAATCGAGAAAGGTATGCTAATTTTTTAGGACAACCAAAGTTCTTTGTAGATTAGTTATTTTTTCAAGTCTTTAGAAGAAAAATATTGATTATAATGGGTTCAGAAGGCTAGTTGGGAAAAATTCTATATTTGTCCTCTATTTCGATCAATAATTACTTTTGGAATGTGGTGTGGACTCAAAATCATGATTGATAAAAAAAAAAATGGGTAAAAAGAAATACGATGTCTTCAAAGCTTTGAATTAAATTTACAATCCTTAACGTGCTTCAGTTCAAACATCTAAACTTGATTCATCTGATAGTGAGCTTGTTGAAATACCTGCAAAGCATTAAGTTGCCATCTTCAAATGGAAAGTGTTGCATATGCATTTTTTCTATACCAACTTGGATTGGATTGATTTATCTAAGCAATTGTTCATAGTAGCCAAAATAAAATATAGGATGTATTTGTTAGTGCAATGACCATATGGTTGACACAGTAGGGAAAAAAATATGCTCAAGTGGGTATTTTTGTCATTCATTATTTTAGTTCTTACAATTTTCTGATTGGCCAATGTGATTTTAGCAAGAGTTTCTGGATATTTGAATTATAAATTGTTTGGCTGCCCAATGAGCAATAGCGGAGGAAAATATTTTGTATATCACTAATGTTTGAGGGTGTTGTCGTGTCTTCACAGTGAGCGTTAGGTGGTATTGTTCATGGAGTTCACGTGCCTAGCCTCTGCTGTAACATTCTGCATTCGTGGCTAGCACAAAAATTGTTACTTCACTGTACGAGGGCCTGGGTATATTTTCTTTTCTCAAGTACAAAAACATTCTAGTCACAGGCCTAACAGGCTTTGTCAAGTGCTTCCTCTTTATATTCTTCAAGGTTTCCATCCTATAATTCAGGCCTTTTGGAGGATAGAGCAATGTGCTTTGTCGCTTCAGAGCAAGTGCGTAGAGGCTTTCATGCGTTTCAAAGTTGGTGCATATGTAAGTGCTCTCAAATCTTAACACTCTCTCAATCAAAACATTACTTGAATTCAAGCCATGCAATATTGCTTTCTGGACCTGTAGGTTCCATTTTTCCATCTTCCTTGATTTACCTCCTGTTTACATGGAAATGAAAGACAAACCGATGTGTTGTCAGTTATAAGATTCAAAATTGGTCATGTTGACTCTATTCATTTCTTCTATTTTGATATTTCCTGCAAATAGTAGCTTGTAACTTATGCAGAACATGGCTAACATAGACGGAGTTGAAAACACCCAGCACATGTATTCCGCTAATTTATAGCTGCTCTGAATTTTCCTGTGACCGGCATGCATTCGATGCAAGGTGTTTTTGCTATGTGCATTCAATGGCAGGCTGCTTGAGATTTGAATGTTGCAACGTTGGAATTGTAGTACTTGAATGACTAGATTTTGGCGACTCTCTTTGTGCCTAGGAATTGTAATTATGTTTGCTATAAACTTGCTATATTTCTGATAATAAATTTATGTAATTGTTCTTGAATGTTCTAGTTAACTGAATTATCTGTTAAGTGTAATTCTTGCTACAATAAGGGGATTAAATAGTGATTGCAAATTATTGTTCATTTTGCAAGGATTTATCATACATTTCTGCATATGCTTTTTTGCTATTTTAAAGACACAAGGTAAATGTTGCTTCTTTGTTTTGTAGCATCTCATTCTGCACACCCTCGAGTATGCTAGAAATGATTCGTAGGGGTACATGTTTTTAGGGTTTCAAGGATTTACCCCATCCTTGTTATTTCTGACAAGTATTCACTGGAGCACTATGAGAAAATGCAAATCCAATTTCTTCGCATAAGTAGATAGTAGGATACCATAATGCAAATTTACATAATTAAAAAAGCCCATATGCTATCATTGGTTCATCAAGTTTTACTTGTTATCAACAATTTGATCTTTTCATCTAGTGATCTTGAAATCAATTATGTTATGATTTTGGGATCTTGGATCTTTTTCATAAACGTAGAGAAAAATTCCTTGATAAACTCTAATTCTTAAGAGGTTTTGTATTCATTTGCATATATGTTTTCCCATTCACAGACTATGCAATCTCGTTGGTTTGGTGTAACAACAGATTGCTTGAAAGTTTATGGGATGCCTTTGATGTAAGTAAAAGTTATGAACTAAAATTTTATGGAGTAAGCTTGGACTACATTCCTTAATATTAAAATTATAATCTCTAACTAAGCAAGAGCATTTATATCTGTTGAGTAATTTTTTTGGTGGTAGCTATTTTTCTTTGCTTTTGAGGTTTTTATCTTTGCAATTATTTGAGTGCTCAATTGAATCATGCAACCCCCCCACACTTCACACCACAACCTTGGAACATTTCCATTGCATTATGAGCTGCCTTATTTCCAAAAGTAATTTGTGGCACCTTTATGCCTTTGTGAGCATCTTTAATGTTGTATAGGTTAATTTTGGTTTCAGTTCATTGTCTTGATTAATTTTCGTTGTATCTTATATTGTATGGATAGTTTTGAAATCAGGCTATTAGTGACTTGTTTTGGTAGTTTAGGTTATGTTGCACTTGTACAAATCTGTTGTACAATATGTTGGTCTCCACCAAGCGTTTTAATGATTTTTAAATGTGATTAATTTTTCATTGTAGCTTATATTATATGGATTAGTTTTGAATTTCCTTTTAGTTTCCTATTGCATCACACCACATGGTATGAGGTAAGCATGGCTTATCTAACTTACTGAGATTTATTGAGATTCATGTACTCGATCATTCTTAAACATTCTTAATTTTTTTGAGATGTCCATACAAAATAAATGTATGTGTTTCTATGTGCTTTATCTTTTGAAGAGTTAGTTTCTCTGTAAGAAGTGACTGCGTCATTTGAATTCTACTTTGAGTGGTTTTTCTGGAAGGAAGCTTTTGTCTGGATACTGTCAAAGTGAGCCTAACACCTTTTATCATATTTTGCAAGTTACTTTACCTTGTGAAGAAACTCGGTCCAGGTGATCTAATGAATTTCTCACATTTTGGGTTGAGCCTTATTCTGTTGTATTTTACAAGTTCTTTTACTGTCGGAAGAAAATTGTGTGTCCCTTGTGCCTTTATTTTTGAAGGAAATTGGTACAATTGTTGCATTGGACCACATATATCTTGGTTTTATATCACATTAATTATTGTACTATAGAGTATGTGTGCTTGTGTACTCTGGTCCATTGGATTGAATGCCCCTACTTTTCATGATGCTTCCAGCTTTATTCTATTTATCTTTATGTCCAGCATTGCGATTACTAGAAGTTTGATGTCTACACCTATAAAGGGAAATGCAAGGCCTGTTATCACATTATGTATCCCTTTCCCTATTTTCCCCTTGCAAGTTGAATGTATGGAATAAATATTGGAAACATGACGGCCCTCTTACCAATTTTTAGTCACAAGAACTCTAAACGCATAATTTTCTTTTATTCCTATCTAAATTCTTTTTTCCGTATTGATGTCTTTGCACATTGAACCGATTCTCCTATAAATTTCATTAGGAAGCTTCATATGATTTTCAAAACTTCATGTGATATCTGTGAATTAATTTTTAGGTGATAATAGAATTGGTGTCTAGAATTCTAGATTTTTTAGACTCCAAGAGTACAAATGTTCAACCTGATGTTTTTTGCCAATTTTGGTCTGAAATTTTGCAGTGTGTTTTGTGTTAAAATTATACCATTTAGATATTGAAAATATAATGATACATTTTGTATGTTGTATGGGCTTTCTCTATTTCATTCTTATTGCTTAGTATTCCAATATCATTTCTAGAATCAGGTGTTTGGGTTGGCATGACCTACTATGGAATAGGATTTTCCCTTGAAGCTGTCAAGTAGGCTTGGAGATTGCATTGACATCGATAAGTGATGTACTCTAAAGTCTAAACCATTTTTTGTTTTCATTTTATTTATTATCTATCTTCTTTAGCACCAACTGTTAGGAGAGTGATGCTTTCATGAGAAGAGTCCACTCAAATGAAAATAATTTTAAGATGTTATCTTTGTGAGAGGGGATTTTTCAAAATCTTTACATTTAATGATGTCACTAACAATGCATAGTTTTCAAGCAATTCCTTATACTATTTCTACTACATCAGAAGTCATCTTCTCTTTTCATATTTTTAGCAGGACTTTTTAGAACAACAGTCTCCAATAGCGGAGAATCACTTAATTTAATTGTACTTTTACTGCTTCGAGGATTCATTATCAGCAAAGGTATGCAATCCTTCTCATGTTACATGGTACACAGATAAGAAAAAGATTCGTTGGATCTCACCTCTTTAACATTTTATTTTTTGCACAGATAGCATTCCCAAGTGGTTGAAATGGGGTTATTGGTGCTCTCCACTAATGTATGCACAACGATCCCTTGTTTTGAATGAGATACTTGATCCCAGATGGAATAACTAATCTAATTAGCAATTTAGTTGTAAGAATAGCAAACAAGCAACTAAGGAGGTGAATGAAAAGGTACAGCAAAATAAATACTTGATGCATTGATTATAATATAGGGGTGTTATTAGTTAGTTACTTGTAATTAAAATAAAAGATAAACTAGTTAATTACTTTTTTCAAATTCCTTGATCTTGGGTTTATGTTTAATTATAGAGTACAAAATATTCACCAAATTTGGCTCTTGGAGTACTTGAGAGGCGTAACATCAAGCCTGAAGCATACTAGTATTGGATAGGAGTTGTTGCTTTGTTGGAAGTTCTAAAATTCTAAATGCACTATTTCTATCTTAAAAATTAACAACAAACATTATGGCCACAGAGCAAGAAGAAAACAACCCACAAGTCTGCACTCAAAATTGACAGTGGTATGCAAAATTTTCCCATTCATTTCTATTCACATTTCACTAAGTTGCCTTGTGAGCTATGGTTTATATTTTGTGTTTTAGTGAGATGAAATTTCATTTTTTTGTTGTTGTGATGGATTCCAGATTCATGGCAGATAATGGGAATGATGTTAATGACGAGTTTCAAAAGTGTATAAATTTTGGTATATTCAAATCGTTTTCTAGTTCCTCTAGGGTTGGTCTTGTGAACTATTGGCATGGTTATTTTGAGTGGTTTGTCACTCTATGCCAACTATTCAACTATGTGCATTTAATATGTACAACATAGTTTTACTGTGTCTGTCATTATGTCTAAGGAAGAAGAATTGGTGATCAAATCTAAATCCTTAGCTTTTAGGAGTACTTGCTTCCTGTAGCTCAAACTCAAAAATCTGCAAAACTATTTATAAAAAAGTGATTGTATCTTTCCTATCAAGACCACAGGGTTATAATTTTTGTTTTGTTCTTCTGGTGTTGATTCAACAACAAAATACTCATAGCATTGTTGTTCAACACCAAAATACTCATAGCATTGTTGTTCAACACCAAAATAGTCATAACATTGTTTTTCTTCAGTGTTGAGTCAACTGCAAAATACTCATAACACTATTTTCTCTACACCCAAACTTGCTTAAGGCAGGGATTCCAACTCACACAGAGCGCTTGTTTCAAATTGTAATCTTAATGTTATTGCATTTTAAATCTGTATTTTCTAACATCCATTTTGGTGTCATTTTATTTCTATATTTATTTTAGGTTATTTATGTAATATTTCAGAAGAAATAGATCTTTAAGGATATGCTATTAACACTGCATATGAATGACAATTTTTTTGCCTAAATTACTATTTTTTGTTTTAACACAATTTTTATTTCTTTGAAGACAGTAGAAGGTTGTGAGTGGTTGATTTTATAAACTATTTCTCCAGATGCTTTGTTGATTTTATTTTATAATCTAATAATGCACAATAAGAAATGAAAACACATAATCCAAAGACATTAGAAAACACTGGAAAAAGTTCAAATCCCACGAGATATGGTGAAAATTTGAGAATATTGCATCCTAAATTATGCAAGTAGTGTACCCCAATAGATGAGAATGAAAAAAAATCCCGAGTGACTAACAAAAGTGACACCCCTTCGTTAAAGTATCTCAGCCTATGATTATTACACCCAAAAGGGTAAATTTGTAAAAAAAATAAAAAAATCACAATTTTTCTCACACTAATCCTAATGGGAAAATGTGGAGAGTCCACACACATTCAAACACTATGAAAATGCTAAGAAAAAGATGTTATATGTTCCTCTCATATATCTTGCATATGTCTTAATGAACACATTACTTCAAGTATTGTCACTAAAAATTAGAAAACCATTGAAATCAGGGGCAATATACGCAGTGATTGAAAAAAATTAAAATTCACAACAGTTAAAAGCATCAAACAAAAAGTTCCCCATTCAATATTAATGAAAAGTTACCCCAGCAACAAATTAACAAATTTTAGAGGATTTGTGCCTCAAATTGCTTTCGACATTACAACTACGATCCAGAAGGCTAAAAAGAAAAAAGAAAAATTAATTGTTAAAAAAAATATTGTTCACACATCTGCCAGAGTCTTATACTAATATAATATCTCAAAGAAATACACTGCAGATAATTTTCAAAAACATAATCTTGTAGCAAAACTGAGCGAAATTTAATAAGCAATTCACCTGAAAACACAATAAAAATAATGCAAACAAAAAGCAGTTAAAGGGGAAATAAATATGCAAAGAAGAAACAGTTATTTGAAGATAATCGAACTCCACTCACCGCCGTAATCGGAATTTTCGTTGCCTCCAATCCCCAGACAACCACATTCTTCGGTACGAGAGCTCCCTGACTGTAATGCCAGAGAAAACGCGGTAGTGGCGTTCAACATATGCAAGGGCACAAAAATAATGGCTTTAAGGAGGGAAAGCACACTGGTTTTTTTTTTCTTATATGATCTTTAAAAAACATTCAATGGATGAGACTTAACTAACCGATGAATAATGCAAGCCGATAATTACTCACGCCTTCTCACTCGTCCAACATGCATTCAACTGTTCATCTCCTGTCTAAATAAATCTGACAAAGTCCATTTTTTATTTCTCTTTATTATGGGTATTTATCAAGAAAAACATTTTAAAACATTGTATTGACGAGATTAAAAGATTCGTATTGGATTGCTTGTAATTAATTTTTGATTGTTGATTTCATAATTAACTTTACAATTCTCAAATAAGAAAATCAGATCAATTCTTTTGTAAACAAACTCATCTAATGGTAAGATAGCAAAAACTCAAACTTGATAAATAATTAAATAGTGCTTACTCCAATTATTTTGTATCATAAAACGTAATAGGAGAAAAGGCACAGAAAAAAAAACTACCTTATTGTTTTTAATTAGATCATCACGGGAGGGATGAGAATTTTTTTTTGAAAAAGTGTGAAGTTCCATTGAAAATCTTCTGCAACTCACCTGACCAACTTCTTAAAATCAAATTATTTATAGCACAATAAACAGCATTTATAAAGACACGTAGAGTGCTGCCCTGTAGATATTTGCAGAATTATAATGACAAATTATAAAATGAATGTGCCACTTATAAATTTGTGTGACAACTATCATATAGCCTGCCAGGATTATTTGTCCGTCATAAGGTATCAATTAAAATTAATTTCAACAAATGCTATTTCACAAAAATGTTTTTGTAAATTTGTAAACTCTATACTATTTAATATTGGTTTTCATACCATTTTATATAAAACAATTAATTTAAAAAATTGGAATATTTACAAATATTTATTAATATGGTTATTTATATTTTTGAAAATGGAAATTTATTAAAACTAAATATTTATATTTATTAATATATTAAATTATTTTTTAATCTATATAAATTAATTCATTTTATAGAATTATGTTTTATGATTAGTTTTTCATTATTTTTTATTATTGTGTTTATATTTATTGATTTATCAATTTTTTGTGCTTTGAAAATCTTTTATTAATCTTTATTTGATGTTTAATTATTAATTGTTTGATCTCATTCTTAATTCTATATTATATGTTGTATGAGAATTTATGCCTTCAAAAAATTATATTTTTACTTTATTTAACATAAATATATTAAATATAAGTAATCATAGGGACTCTACAAAATGATTGCGACAAAACATGTTTTCAATACATGGAAAGCGAGGGCAAAGGCAAGGGAGGTGAGGTTGATGAGGAAGTGATTTTAAATGGAATTTTGAACCATGAGCATGAAGGGGCATATGAGAAGTAGGTTGTGCATCTATTAGATATATGGTTGGATGCTTGCTACAATGCCAGCTTTGCCCCTGATCTCTAATGTGATCTTTCCCGTCAAATTTTATCTTTTCATTCCATATAATCAAATAAAAATTTCTTTGGGGTAAAACTTTTTTAGGGAAGCCTTTGTGTTTTGGATTAGAAGTTGCATAGTGGCTTCTTGACATGTCTCTATTTCATGCCTCATTAGTTTGTATTATAAGAGTGTGAGGGATATTATTTGACACACCCAATTTGACTGCATTTTGATTAGAGTATTTTGATATTCTTTGTTTTAGAATATTTTAGAATATTCTAGAATATTTTGGATGATCATAGACATTAGATGTTATGTTTGATTACCTATTTATGATGCTTTAAGATAATTCTATGTATGCTATACTTTCTCTAGTTTCTATGTGCATGTTAATCTAGTTACCATGATGAGAATGGATAAGTTTTATGATATAGATTTGATGAGATGTAAAATTTAAAATAGGTGATGATGTGATATCTTTATAACAATGTCATGATTAGTCATAAATTTATAGAATATGTTATTCCCAAGACAAAAGGTAAATTATGGATATTGATATTTCAAATTTATCGATTTAGGGATTTTATTATCTTAATTACATAAATAGAATTGATTATTTAACTATTGATTTTGCATGCATGGGATATATTGACATGCATCTTTGAGTGTCAAGGTACATACCCATGGGCAATGGAGCTAAAGGTAACCAAGGGTACCACATTTTACTAAGCCATGCTAAATGGACTATGGTCTATTTAATGATACCATAGTCTCATAAGTGTTGTGTTTTAATTTATGATGAGACTATTTAATGTTTAATCATGTAATTATGTTTAATAAGTCAATAAGGGCCTAGATGGATGCTTTGGAAAATTTTGAAGTGAAATTATCAAAGTTGAAAAGTTGCAAAGTTGTCATCTACATTGAAAGATCACAGAAAGAGCTCTACAAATTTTGTTTTAGACTTTTAGGAGTTGGTCACTTGGGAGCTGAGAGTACAAAACTTCAAGAACATAACCCATAATTTTGTTTTCAGAAACCTTCATAGAGACCCATTCGATACTTGGAGCGAATGAGTCAGTGACCTAAAAATAACAATTTTTTAGCAAGGTACACATTGTTTTAGCCTCTTAAAATTTCCCTCACTTTTTCTATAATAGTTAGGATTGATTATTGATTTTAATTTATGCATTTTAGCCCTAATAATTGAGTGAAACATCTCTTAGAAAAACTTAGGGGTTTATCATCTTGTTCATTCATTTTGATAAACCCATTTTTTGAGGTTTCATTAAGTCGAACCCTACTTATTGAACATTGTATTTTTCTGATCTTGGAGTCTTTCTTCTCATTTTATGTTAGATCTTAGATTCATTTTTATCGAATTACATATCATTTAGGGTTTCCTAATTTTCATTCAAACTTTCATTTCATTTAGGGTTTTAGATACTTCCTCAAAAGAGTATGTGCCTAACAATTTTGGTGAAGGTGGACAATTGGAGAAAGAGGTGTCAAGTTTTGAGGATATTGAGGATTCTAGTCAAGAAGAGTAAGTTGGTAATAATCAACAAGAGGAGGAGCATGAAATGGAGGGGGAGAAAACCATGTCAAAAGAAAAGGAAAATATGAATGAAATCCCTATCATTGTGGACGATACCGAAATTAACACCAAGTGTAGACATGCAAAATTTTCTCATGCATCTGATCATTTTTCATTCAACATTATTTCATCTATTAATTAAATAAATCAATTCAATTAATTTACTAAGCTTATCTCTTTAATTAAAAAAATCAAATTATTTAATTATCTCCTAAATTTTCTTGATTTAATTAAATCACATGCATTTAATTAAATGGTTAATATTCATTTTCCTCTCATTTGATTCAAAAAAAATACAAACATGCAAATCAAATGTCACACCACCTAATCACTAGCTTAATTAGTCAAATCTCTGATTAATGCTAAGACTAACCCATGCCCCACCCACTTGCACAATAAATAATTTAATTTGAGTTATTAAAACCCCTATTTTACTCACAAGGCATATTTCCAAGGAATATGCCCTCATTAACTCCCCTTGTTTGACTTTTTTGTTCAAACAAAATTCCCCCCAAATCCCTCAGCCATTTGCATTCAATGCCATTTTCAAATTTGAAATGGGCACATTGGCCAAAACTTGCACAAGCATGGGCCAATCACATTGTGACAAGTTGCTCTATCTTATTTTATGGGGATTAATCCCACATTCTTCAATTTGGCCTCTCCTCTCTTCAAACACGACTATAAATTCAATACCTTTTCTCTCATTTTTCATCTACAATTTGGAGCATCCTCATCATAGGAAACTTGAGTTCACTTTGCATTTCATTGTCTATCATCTCAGTTGACTTGTTAAGGATTGGGAAAGGGCTACCTTCTACACAAATGATAGCACCAATCCACTATGGAATAGGTTTGCATCCATGTTTTATATGCTTTATTTGGTTTTCCTTGTTGTTTCAAATTTAGCATATTTAATTAGATGCAATATTTCATAGGGTTGTTGGTTTTTGTTATGTTAGTTTCATTTCTAGGAAGAAATTTATTAGTATACTAAAATGTTGCAGAATTTAGCTACCACATTTGGTGCTAGAAGGAGGGCATTATTCAAAATCATCTTTTTTGACTTAACACACTTAGTCAAACTATCCACAATCAAAATCAAATCAAATCAACTCCTAAAGTCTAGCATTGATCCAAAGCTCCTAAAATTTCAAACACCCATATCATTCACCCCTTTCATCCTTCATCTCATCATTGGTCCTAAACCCCTTAGAGGTCAAGAAGGTCAAAACACAAGAAAAACACGAAATATAAACTTGATTCCTACATCATGAGTAATCCAGTTCAACCAAACTATCCAAGCCTTACAATACCAATTGATTTTCGAAACTTGCATTTGTACAATCCCTACATGGGATCATTATCTCCTCCAAACATCAATGGTACAATGTGAGCATGCCCAATCTAAATTTTGGAACATCTTTTCCTATGGTATATTAAAATCAAAACTAAAACTTACAATTCTATCAACCAAAAAATCAAGCCATGAGCCTTCCCCCTTTACCAACCATCAATCAACTAAATCTGAGCAACACCCCCTTCATAAGTCAAAGCATCATATCAAACCCTCCCATTTTTCCATCGATATCGCAACAACCAATGGAAACCATTCAATCAACTCCAACAATCAATACCATTCCCAATCCACCACCACCACCACCAAAACACAACATGACAAATTCATTCTCTATCATGTTGCAAGCCACTCAACAAGCTGCCCGCCAAAAGGCACTCCGAAACCAACAAGTTGCATAGCTAGCTACTCAGCAAGCACAAGCACTATTAGCCGCCCAAAAATCTGCACAAGATGCACTAGTTGCTCAAGTAGCCCAATAAGAATAGGCTCAAGCTCAAGCCCAACACTAGGCTCGAAAGGCACAAGCACAATTCCAATCACTATTACAAGAAATCCATCAACAAGTGTATCAACAAGTAGCACATCAACAAGCCCAACAAAAAGAATTGTTGGCACAACAACAACACGACCAACAACAAGAGTTGTTGGCTTAGTAGAAAATGCAGGCCTTACTCCCACAATAGAGCTTGCAATAGATTCCCATCACAATCGTTGAAAATGATGATCAAGATCCCTCGACCAATGATCATGTTGAAAATGTCTCTACATCACCTACCGAATTAGAAGACATATCTTTAGAATGTATTTCAAAGCATGATAGACATCTTCCATCAAGGACTAGCAATGGCCCTTCCAATGAAATGTTCACATCCCTCGACCTTATTATTACGGATAGTGAAGGAATCCTCAAAGATCAAAAGAATATTGAGCCACTTTACATGCATAAGAATGATGTCCAAGAACCCACTATAAGCAATCCATCCTTTGAAATCGACCCATGTCAAGAACTTGATCCAAAATATGTCGAAAGCAATTATGAAATCACTCAAGATCAAGAATTTGTATCTCTGAGATACTACAATTATCTAATGGAAACTCCTATCTATAAAAGATGTCGCAAATAAGGATCATATCCATATGGTACGTACCCCTCCATCTACCTGTGAGATTCTTTATTTAGATGGACATATAGATGATCTTCATTCAAAACAAGAGTCTCATACTCTTGAGATCATTACCAAGAAACAAGAGTCTCCTACTCTTAACATTTGTACACATGATAAAAGTATAGAAAGTTCTAGAGACATACCAAAGGTGGCATAAAGAAAGTTTCTACAAAAGTTGTGAATCAGAGACATCATTTGGAAACATATCAGAAGGTTTGTAGAAAATTTGCAAACCAGAAACATCCTATGGAGACATATCAAAAATAGATCACGAAGAAGGTTTCTACAAAAGTCGTGAATCAGAAACATCCTATGAAATGAATCATGTGGAAGAGTTTTATGCGGAAAATGAATCATAAACACTTCTTGACGAAGCATTACAATTAAATATCTCACAAAATCAAGCCAAAGATATCAATCTAGCATTCATCCCACATATGGAGGATCCTATCACTTATAAAGTTGGATCACTTACCTTTGTTAGGGAAAGCTACCTCATCAATAAAAAAATTTTCACTTTTGAAGATCCACCATAGAGCAAATAAATATTAGCACCTTGTTTCCAAGGTAAATCATATTCTATTGCAGATAATTTTTTTTAGTAGATGAATTATCAAGGTAGAGGATTAGGCCTACATGAATAGGGTATCCTAGAACCAGTGCAGATTATTGGCAATCCTAAGCATCAAGGTCTTGGTTATTTCAAAATTCAGGGATTTAAACATGTAAGTTATACCTATATAAAATTGGGGGCAACTTCATCTCGAGCAAACATCAACATAGGGAGCATGACGAATCGTTATGATGAAACCAATGTCAATACTACAACCAGCCACGTCATGAATCTTCATCCACCCATCAGCCCATCCACGAATTGGGACAAACATCAAAATAAGGGATATTTGAATCAAAGCACGAAGAATGCTATCATAGAAAAAGTAGCAAAGCACGAAGGACAAATCAAATACAAGTGGATACCAAAGAATACAAAGAATAATTATCCCTATCAAACTCCATCAGTTAAAGAAACTACGGGACAAAATAAAAAAGGGAAAAGAATCCATCAAAGATGTCCACAAAGGAAAAAGCAGGCTTCTTAAGCAACGTACAAAGTATACCAAGCTATTTGTCCTAATTCCACGTAAACTTCCGTATCCACTCATCATTTCTCATCTTCCCAATTTTGGAGAGTCAAAAATTCAAAACTGTCAACCAATCCATATTTTATTCCTAAACATGCTTCATCCATGCCTCCACACACAATATCCAATTCTCACATTGACCATGAGTTGGAAATGACCCTTAATCATAAGGATTCAAAAGGCACTCTATCGTGATATGCGCACAAAGATGAAGTTAACTACAATATCAGCAAAGCAGATCAGGGATCTCAAAAGTTGCATTCAAGTGCACATATTTGGGCAAACCAACTCCTTCAAGTAGGATATCAATGGCACATTATGAAATATTCATCTACATCAACAATATCAGGTGGTTCAACATCAGCCTAAAATCTCTCAGAAAATACCAAAAAATATATAATAGAAATATAGAAAAAAAGGATTGAAAAGAGTAAAGAAAAAAAATCGTCCTTTAGTGAAAACCATTTGGGTAGTGCTTTGGGCAGGTACCATGATGAAAATCTAGCAAATAGGCGTCATGTGTAGAATTGAGCATCTACATGCACCATTTCAGTTGAAAGCATCTCATCACATCCATAATAAAGCCAGTATTCCATTCATATCATCCATTCATCCATGAATCGTATATCCAATCCATGTTCATATATTTGCATCCATAATCCAAGTTATCTTGATCTAGGCAAATTTTGGTGCACACTTTACACTTGCTTATGGTAAACATCTTGACATGGGTCATTTTCACTGATCCCATCCTACCTAGCATTATCTGAGCCTTGAAGCATTATCCAAATGAGAATACTCTATTTGAACACCCTTATCTTATCGCAAGATAATTCATATCCATCTGTCTAAGAATCTACTCATGGTCATTCAAACATTGCTAGACATTGGGGCCAGATATTTACATCTTGCTTTGGGAATAAACCTTGATCTATATCATCCAAATTATGTGGTGATCCGAACATTGGCAAGCATGAAATCAAATTGGTTAAAAAATTTGTGACAACCAAGTCAAATCACTAGCCCATTGCATATTTTGACAAGAATACATTTCTTATCAAGCTTTATCTTTTGTCGAACATCAATCCAAACAATTCATATCAGTCACATCTAATGCAAATGTCGGTGTCACATTAAATCATCAAAATAGTTTTGTTCCAAAACAAGCTTCATCAATCTTGATCAATCAAATCCAATCAATTATCACCTTGTTTGACTTAACACACTTAGTCAAACCACCTTCTTGTGTACGACTTTACTCTAGGATAACACAAATTCCTAGAGTTTACAAGTGCATTATCATCTTATTTGACTTAACACACTTAGTCAAATTATCCAATCCATCATCAACTTGTTTGACTTAACACACTTAGTCAAACCATCCTCTTTTGTACAAGTTTACTCTAGGATAACATAACTTCTTGGAATTTACAAGTGCATTATTACTTTTGTTTGACTTAACACACTTAGTCAAACTATCAATCCATCAATCCAATCAATCAACATTAAGCTTGGTTTTCAACAAAATCCCAAAAACAAAGCATCGATATTTTTTTCCATATCCAAATTTTCAAAATCATGCGAAAATTCAAAAACATTCAAAATTTCATCAAAAAATAAAACATATTAAAAAAATCCATCCAAAAATTCAAAAACATTCAAAAAATCAAAATTCAAAAACATTGAAAAATCATTCCAAAATCCAAAAACATTAAAAATTCCATCAAAAAGTTCAAAAACATTAAAAAATCTATCAAAGAATCCAAATCATTCAAAATCCAAAAGAGAGTCAACAGGCCAAACTACGCTATCTCTAAGCTTGAACATAGGCAAGGTTGATCTTTCATTCATCCCCCGAGATACCCTAGGTCAGTCCTTAGGCGTTAGTCCCAATGGCAAAATGTTTGCCCATTTGGTTTACATTTTAGGATTTTAGCCGTCCATTGTAATGGCATTCATTTACCCATCTATTTCACATTTAGGTCAGTCCTTTAGGCATCTGTCGCAATGGAAATCCGTTTGCCCATCCATCTCATTAGAATTCAAGTTAATTGGAATCCGAACTAGATCATCTTTGAGATTAAACGTAGGCAAGGCCATCTTTGATTGGCCCTCGAGACACAAAATCCAAACAATTCATAAAATCTCGAAAATACCAAAAACATTGAAAAATCATAACATCAAAACAACCTCAAAACATTTCAAAAACATCAAAAACATTTTAAAACCATAAAAAAAAACTCATAGGTAGGGGATATGAATTTTTTCTTAGCATGCCTATAAAAGTAAGGTAATAACATTGTTTGAACAAAAATGAAAAAATCTTCTAACTATTTTATGCAATGCTTTAAGAATGTAAACAATGTATATCCGAAGATGCAAAATTTTTTTATCCAATGTATGAAAATGTATTGTGTATGAAAAAGTGAAAATTGATTTTATCCCTATGATGTAGAGTTTCATTAATGTGAAAAAATTTAGATCTTATGGTTCGTGTAACTAAAATGATTTAAAAAATGACTACCCTAAATTGATGTTTTTGACCTAGATGCATAAAACATATGTTCTTGAAACTTTCCAAATTTATATTATATGTTACCAAGAGGTTTAGGAAGTATAGAAATGAGGTTTTTTAATGATGTTAAATCTAGTTCAAAATCTGGAATGGGATTTATTCACCCAAGATGGTGAATGAGTCCCAATTAGGGTTTTTTTTTTTTAATTTCTAAAAAAACTTTAATTGATTTTTATGGTTTTTATTTTGGATGATATGTAACCTAAATGTAAATGCAACTTTTAATTGATTTGAGATGATTTGAGATGCAAAAATGCAAGCTATATGCACTTTCACTAATGCAAAAATTTGAAATCCTAGAATGCCAATTAACAAATGCAAACTCTAATGCAATATTAATGCAAGCCAAATCTAGGATGATGATGGAATCCAAAGTAGAAAAAAAATTATTTTGAATGTAGGTTCACCAAAATGTAACCAATTAAAATGGGGTATTAAGTGTAATCATATGGCTTAGGACATAGAGCATACCCACTTTCAAGATGATTCCACTCAAGAATAACCCTAGTGATCTCAATGAAAAAGAGAAAGAGATATTGCAATAGGGTTGTACTAGGAGCTAAAGATGACCTAATGAGGGTTCACCACCAATTTTAGAATTGGGAAAGGTAATCAAATGCTAGATGCAACACTAAACCCTAGTTTGATGTAATGACCTACAAAATGACCTAAAAAGTGTGTAAGACAAAATATAAACTTGAAAAACAAAATGTGTACACCTAGAAACTTGTAGAGACTGGAAATTTTGTTGATCCTAAAATTATGGCCTATTGGGACTCATTCTCTATGCTGGGTGAATCAGTCCCAGATCTGGATTTCTGCATAGGAGCAAGTTTCAGGCAAATGGGTATCCAAATTTATAAATATATATGAAAAAATCTATAGTGGGAATCATTCACCACTTGTGGAAAATGAGTTTAGTTTGGATTTTCTATAAATTCAAATTTTGAATCTACTCTTCTCAGTATGCTCAATCTATTCCTCCAAGTTCCTGGATCTGAAACTCTTATTTCGGGGATATAGATGACCTTTTAGTGAATACTATGATCTTACAAATGCAAAGACAACTCATAAAATATTTTAACCTAATATTCAATGATCTTCAAGTATTCAAAGCACCTAGATCTAAAATTGCACAAAGAGAGACATAAAAAGTGTTGATTCTTAGGGAATAGGGGTTTGCCTTGGTCAAACTCCTTTTGGGTAATTAAACCAAATGATGAGACAATGAAATGATGGAATGAAACATGAAACAAATAATATGAATCATGGAAAATGATACCTTGAATGATGCCTCAAGAAAATGATGCCTTTTAAATTTGCAACTTAACATGAAATGGCCATGAAGGATGTAGATCTTGATCTTTGAAAATAGGAGTAGAAAAAGGCTTGATCTTGGAAAATGCTACACCACAACATTATCTCAATAAAATTATTGATGTTTGATATTATTTACATGATGATGGATCTTGAATTTCTACAACAATTGATCAAGAATACTACCCTTGAATTCCTTAGAGTTGATCTTGAATGCTATCTTGATGATGTTGTAAAGTCTTGGAATGCTTAACTCTTACTTTATTAGGTTGATAACATGTAGGCTTGATGAAATAATGATTTTAAATCTTGTTTATATAGGCAAGCTACTCAAATGACAGAACTAATTAGATCCCCAAGGACAAGATAGGAGAAATTTGAGATTAGAAACTAGTTTGTCTTGCTCAAACTATGAAAATAGCTCAAATGGGACTCATTCACCAAGATAGGTGAATGATTGCTACTTGGATGGAATCATTCACCCAAAATGGAAAATGTGTCCTACAAGGGTTATTTTGCTAGCTAAGATGTTGGGGAGTCAAGAAATTAAGCTTATATGTCGATATTGTCATGTTTTTGATCAAAATATGCCTTGGGATGCATAATATGGGGTCATAGGGGCCTACTAATGATGATATAAAGGTCATAAATGCAATAAGGCCCAAACTCCAATGTGAAAGTGTAAATAAATATACTTTACAACATTAAATTAAGGCAAAATTGGGTCTATTTAGCCTAGAAGGGCCATAAATCCCTTGTGAATGTGTAAGACACATTACAACACTAGATTAGGTCCACTTTTTTTACAAACCTCTTAAATTTAATGTGAAGATGTCAGTAAATACAATTTACAACATTAAATTAGGGATAAGTTAGGTTAAGTTAGCTTTAAAAAGGCCCAAGACCTAATGTGGATGTGTAAAACACCTCAAAACACTAGATCAAGGAAACATTAAGTCCAATTTATCATTAATTATTCAAAAATCAAGCAAGCAAAAGACATACTTTTTTGGTCACTACAATTATTTTCATAATGTTTCATCAAATGGTCCAACAATCTTCTTTGCCTCAAAATTTCCCTTGGTTCTTTTGTCTAATACAACCTAATTCTCCAAGATATATATCAAAGACCTCATTTGAACCTTATATACAAATATTTTATAAAATAAATCCATGTGCCCTTTTAATGAAATAATTATCTTTAAAATCCAAATAACAATTTCTATTGTTGTGGAGAACTCACTTTGTATGATTCAATAAATTTTCTTTGTTTAATTCATGAGTTAGATCACTATATATTTTCAACATTTTCTATATCAACACCTCGTCATTTGGAAACATTTATATTCTTGAAGTTTTCTAACAAGTTATAAATTTCTTACCAATTTCATAGGCCTCTATTTTCAATTCATATGAGTGATTATTTTTATTTTCTAACATGCCTACATGAGCCTTCAATTCATCAATATAAAACCTTGCATGTCTCAAAATATGTCATTGATCTATCTAAAGCTATCTAATTTTGGAGCACTTAAGGAATCCACATAGAAAAAACTCTTAAAGAGGTTGTTTCAATTTGTATTTATGTATCTTATATTGGAGGCCATGGCCAAATTTTCTATAGCTTTTCATCCAATTCATTTTATTCTTGTGGTAGCTATTATGTTTATTTAATTGTCTAGATCCTTTAAAAATGGGAAGGAATGTACAAAAGGATAGTTATGTAGGAGCATTTGGGGGTACAAGTAATCAAAATCACCAAAAATATTTTTTTGCTTTATTTAATTTTTAATAAGGGATAATATGGGCTAATATATTTAAAAATAATTAATTTAATTTCCAAAATATGTAATTTTCCCTATGATTATTTATTTATTGTATCTCTAAGAAATATTCCAACCTAGGCATCCTTTTCCAAGGTTGTATATTGGTGCATGTTCTTGCATGGATTCATTAGAGCCATCAAAGATTAAGGAAAATCCAATTTGACAAAATTTGATTGGTTGAAGTTTAGGTGCCCATGTGAAGGATAAGTGAGCATTTTGAATATTTTATTATTTTTCCTTAAATTGGGATTTTACTTTTCCAAGGTGGTAATTTAATGGTTTTTTGAGAAACCAATTTCTCTATAACGCCCCACCGCAAAACCCTAGAGGAAGTTGCAATTTACTACTTAAACGATCTATTTTTTTTTTTTAAGTACAATTAACATGTAGGTTCACTACCTAATGCCAACAATCTCTAAGGTTACGAGATAGAGTTTATTTTGAACCTCAACAAAAAACATGAATCTAAACCATGTCATTTATTTACTTAAGAAATTAAACACATACATTCCAAATAAGATAAATCACATCAAAGCATGAGAGATAACTTTCGACTTCATTTATCCATAATTAAACAATAAGATTACATCTCTCATTCCTTGAATGAGGAAACTCTAATAAATATGGTTACAATTACAACTTTCCACCTTGATAACAAATGAGGGGTAATAAATTCAAAGATCAACTAAAATAAATAAAGCATGAAAAGAACCAGATCCCACAAGCTCTCCAACTGGAAATCTTATCCACACAAACTAGAAGAAAACCCAACGAAGTGGAACCCAAAGGCCCACCCCTCGTGCTAGGAGATTGTAACAAGGAATCCTAACCAAGGCCATCTACCTATAGACACAGACTAACACATAATGAACGAAACTGACCCATCCAATCACATGTACCACACAAGTACTAAAAAACATGGTTACATTACTTCCAGATATCAAAAAAATCAAGTATGTTACGAGAACCATATGCACAAAATCAAATACCAATTGTTGTCCTAGATAGAGTGTCATTACACAACTCATTATGAGTTACCCACTATGGATCTTCATAGGCTCTGACTATACTAGTGGCCTCAATTGATCCTCGGCCCTCATACTTACTAATGCGGGATCAAATACCTTTTGTAAAGACAAGATAGATGACCTTCCCATTCCAAGCCTTCCCACTCATCCCAAGTCTAAATGAGAACTTGTGTCTATGAGTGAGCCAAAATTATCTTGATTAGTGAGAAGTACCACCTAATCTTCTAAGTATTGTTTTAGTTATCACTTGATTAATCACCTCTGAAGGTTATCTAGTTTATCTCTTTTGGATTTGATGCCTAACGGAAGCCACTCTTCTACTTGACAACACACAATCCAACCAATTATGAAAGGAGCCCAAGTGCATAAAAATAGATATTACAACCACTCCAAGTCTAGGAGGAAACCTAAAAAGGAACTCACTCCAACACTGGAAGTACAAATATAACATAGCCACTCCTTACAAGGAGTCACAAATCACCTAACCCCCTCCTTCCACAAGAGGCCCAAAACATCCTTGTTTGTGAAAACTGGGTTAAACACTGACTAGATACCATGTACAACCCAAGGGATTCACCACAGGGTTACAAACATAATACGACAACCCACATAACTAAAAACCCCATCTAGAAGACTTATTAATCTCTATAACACAATTTTCCCAAATGAAAACATAAACAGTTCATAATCAAGACGAGCCAGAAGATAGGATTTAAATCTACTTTGGATTTACTAAATCCATTTCCTCATTAACATTCAATAATTTATTGCATTAGGGTATGTGCAGGATCATCATGGAAAAAACATGCCCTTAAGTGGCAATAAAATTTAAAAAATCAGAGTTAGGCAACTTGATATAAAAATTTGAATAAGTTATCTATATTATTTCAAAAATATGTAAGAATAGAATCTGTTGGAAATTGAATGTAGTTTCTAAACTACTAGGTTTAGTTTTATTTTTCTTAAATCTATTTGGTGAAAATATGAAATTTCAATGCAATAGTACTTAAAATTCAAGGAAAAAATAAAAAGTAGGTGTTTGACCACCTAACCACAATAAACTGATCATATTTTTTATAATATTTTAGATATAAGTAGGGGAATCATGTCCCAATGTGATGCATATCTTTTTGTAATTTTTTTCAAGTAAATAATTAATTATGAATTTTTTATTACAAATTTCTAAAAATATAAAAACTCGTATGTCTAACCACCTTAACTTGGTCAAAACTTTATGAAATTCAATTCTTTTTTTTTTAATCCTAAATTATGTGAAGCATAGAATGTAACACATGTTTTGGATTCAAAAAATGTGATACCATTTGAAAGCTATAGATTTTTTCAATCAGCCTATCAATTGGAACTTTAGTCGTAATTCAAATAAAAAATGAATAATAAATATTTATTTAATTAAAAGTGAAGAATAATTTATATTGGTGGAAAGCTAAGAATCTCCTTTAAAAACCCTTTTCGTTTCATCAATTTTGGGTTAAAAAAAAGTCATCGACCACATGAGCCATCATATCACTCAGATATCGCCACTTTTTGGCCCACCATGATCCTGCACATACCCATTAAATAAACAGATTTAAAATACGTCTTTTCAGACAAGGGATAAATTAAAACTTAATATTTAATTCCCTACTTTCCTTTAAACAATAATAAAATAACCTTTTATTTCTACAAATCAAAATACATTATTTTTTAAAATAAATATTGTTTCATCTTTTCAATATAACCATTTTAAAATAATTAACTTGTCTTAAAAGCATATTATTCAAAATAAAAAACTATTCGTCCATCAAATATAATATTTTAAAATATAAACAATGATTTAATCAAAATTATCCCTTTTTCATTTCTCAATAAAACTTAAATCATGCGATCATTAATTAATATTTTAATATATGTATATATTCAATCATATAAATACATATATTAAAATGAATAATTAAACTTTATGTATATAATAATATAATATACATAATTAATCATTTAAATAATATATTAAAATTTAATATTATAAAATAAAATATTAAATATTAATATATATATCTCTTATTATTATATATATATTAATATTTAATATTATAACAATATAATATAAAAATTTAAAATATATCTCATTAAAAAAAATGCAAGGATATCTTTTTAGGCCACATGTTTTTGGGGAACCAAGTGGTTTTGGGTTTGGGGTTTGAGCGCAGCTTGCACAGCTAGCCATGGGCGGTGGTTGTGCTAACACAGTCGACCCATGGTTGGGTGCGACTGTGGTAAAACATCCGACCCCTCCCAAGGGTGGTGGTTGTGTTAACATAGTTGCCCCACTTAGTGGGTGGTGGTTGTGTTAACACAGCCATCCCATTTAGTGGGTGGCGATTGTGTTAACACAGTCACCCCACTTAGTGGGTGGCGACTATGTTAACAGAATCGCCCCACTTAGTGGGTGGTGACTGTGTTAACACAGTTGCCCCTAATTGGTGGCAGTAGCAATAGACAGAGGAAGTTGGGTTCGCATTGGGCGCAGCTCCCCCCCACACACCTACCATGGGGGGTGTAGTGGGGGTGAGCCCCCAACCCCCCATCCCCCACAAAATATATTTTTTATTATATATATATATATATATATATTTTAAAAGCATTCCAACGAAAACCCATGTGGATAAGAAAAATCCACGATTTGGGCCAGGGGTCGAATTTTCACACCATTTTTTATAGTAACCCCAAAAATAAAATATACAAATAGAGTTTAAACATTTCCAAATAGCATAATAAAACTGTAAATCCTTTCAAAATGAAAAAATAATTGAAAGAACCTAGCTCCAAAAGCTTGGTACTGATAATGGAGCAAAGCCTTCTTCTCAATTTCAATATCCTTCCCAACAGTCCAATTCAGCTTCACCAAAAAACACCAAATCCAAAACCCACTACCAACAATCCTCTTCTTCCCTTCTCTCTTTTCCAATTTTCATCCTTTCTAAATTTTATGAAAATTTCAAATAATAGCCAAAAAAGGAAAAATATCTATTCAACCACCATAATCAATTTTTAGAAAAAAAGAAACAAAAAATGTCACAATTTTCAATTTGCATTTTTCTAATTTTTTAAAATAAATGAAATTTAAAATCGTTTTCAAAATATCTAATTTAACCTTTTCAATATCCACTTTCACATAAAATATCAATAAAATAAATCTAATCCAAGATTAAATATTTTATTAATTAAATTAAATTAATTAATAAATTAATCAACATTTCTAACGTTATAACTTGATTAATCTAATCAACAATTTTAATACATAAGCCATTTATTTACCCTTTTCTAACTTTCAATTTAAATAGAATCAAGGCAAATAGCACAATATTAAAAAAACCGAACCCAACTATAACCCGACAACACACTATGGCTAGGGTGATGACTTAGCTCGGAAAACCTAGCTACTATCTCTCAATCGAATACCATTGGGCAATGGACACACTTAAACCTATAAACTAGGTGGAGTCGATGTCTTGTACCTGTCAGCCTGCGAACCAAGAGTAAAGCCACATACATATATATGTCAATTAAAACACATCGTGAAGAGGAAATTGTAGAATCGCAAGGCGCTCACAAGCGACGGATGTGATATCATCCCCTTCACCAATACAATGTAACTAATTGACAAATCTAACATACTAATATAATCCAAAGCATAAAACATCATTGATTTAAACATCCATAATGCTAATCGAAAACATGTCATAATGATAGCATCATATTAAAATACCATCACATCAAGAGATAGCATTCACGTCACCTTATAGATAGCGATCAAATAATAGTTGAGTACCATAGTCAAGGTACTAACAGAAAATACAACATAAAAGAGAATAAAAATGTTTGATCAAAAGGAAAAAATGGAGGGGTATTACATTCTCATTCACAAATTTTTATGTATTGAGTCATTTTTCATTTAAGAGGTTCTCTTCCAGGAGTTGCAGGTTTACATAACCAACAATTTCTAGATTGAGCATAGGATTGAATACTTTATTGTTGCTAATTTGTGTAATCAGAAAGACCATTTTGGAAGAGAATCTTGTGAGATTCTTCATGTTGTAATACCTATGTCACCGAAAACTATATACCTTTGAAGAAAAGGACAATTTTGTGCCCATTTTGGTCCTACTTTAGGTCATATTTCATCAATTTTCACCCTAAAACAACATTTATACACCCTTAAGGTTGTTATATTTGACTCGGAGGCCTATTATACCCAAGGGATCATTCAAACTCTAACAAAAAACATCAAAATAAATCATAAAATTTCATTCCCACTCTGAAATTCCTTAGTGGGACTAGGTCGCCCAAATTGGCAACCTAGTCCTTTTTGAGGATTTTTGAAGTTTAAAGCAGGAAAATGAATATTTTATCATGAATTCTTGATGGGTGTTAGCTTATTAGGTCAAAATTCCCAACAATTAGGTCCTATTGTTTATATATAATTGTTTTTAGTTCATTTTTCCACTCTCTCTTAGTCCTTTTTCACATCCAACTCCAAAAACCAAGTGCAAAACATCTTCCTCAAGAAGATTCATCTCTCACATAGAAAAAGTTGAATATTTTGGACAATAGACTAGGGATTTTTTTAGGTCTTCAAGCTCACTTCACATCCAATATAACTCATTGACAAAGGGTGGAGATAAATGCCTATGGAGATTCATGGAGAAATCTAGGTTGATGAGGTACAACTAGCCACCAAATCACACGTAAAGATTTTTTTCAAAGTGACTCCATCTTCTAATTTTAGCCCATTTTTAGATTTGAGGTTTGCATACCATTTTAATTCCTTGTTACATTCATTTTCAATGGTGTAGGGTTTCTAGGATTAGAGTCTTGCATCATTTAAAATCTTTTACATACATCTTATTCTAGCACAATAGAATAGGGTTTTTCTTTTTTCCATATTTTCTTAGTCCTAGACACACTTAGGGCTAGGTTTTATGTAGATTTTATATTTCATTAAAAGTTAAAATACAAACTAGGGGTTTGACCAAGGAAAGCCCCGCATTAGAAACACAAATATATTCTATTTTGTAGGTTATTTTGCAGGTTTGGAGTAGGATTCCTGTGAATATGTAGAATACAAACCAAAGGCCTCTATGTCCACTTTTGGTTTCTCAAAAAAATAAAAAGGGACTAGGTCATACTTAATGGCGACCTAGTCCCATTGAAGATTTTCAAAACTAAAATTTGTAGATTCGGGGACCTAGTTGATAGAAATGAATTCTGGAGTAGATTTCCCCAAAAAGAGACTAGGTCGCCTCACTTGGCATAAGTGTCCCAGGTGGTTCAAAACCCTAATTTTCTAGTTTTCCAGTGACTTCCACAATCTCTACTTCAACCCTCTTTGATTTCCAAGTGCACTTACCTAATCTGCTAGGTTAATTTGCTCATATTGCTTTCATTTCTACTCTATTAGATCATGTGTTTTCCAGAAACATAAGTTGTCTTAGTCTAGGTTAAAATAGTTAAGTTTTCATAGCATATTTCAACACCTTTGCACACCCCACTCACATATTCAATCCCTAGCATTGAATGAATCACAAGATTTGGTGCCTACTAGAGGTAAAGAAAACTCCTCTTCCTTATAGGTGAAACCCTAGAAAGTTGTAGATGACCCATTCTTTTACCCCAAACAAAGTAACCAAATTTTTTTGTTCAATACCATTACATGTATTTTCTACCTCATCCTCTTGTGCCATAATTTCCTCCCAAATGGGTGGGATAGGGGAGAGGAAAACACATGATTCTCATGAAACTAAACTATTATATCTCATTTCACCAAAATACCTTGTCACAAGTAGGGGATGTACTAGGAGAAAAAAAAAACTGTTATTATCTTGATTGTCTATGCCTTGCATCCTCTTCGGTTATGACATTCTTACAAATTTTATAAATATTATAAGCGCAACTAACATGCTTGTCAAAGGTTTCATTTTATTTTCCTAGATTTACAAATTTTATAAATATTATAAGGGTAACTAACTTGCTTGTCAATGGTTTTATTTTATTTTCCTAGATTATGTCCATCACTAGGGAAAATAGAATCATACAATCCATGTGATACTCTATGAACACCAAATGTTTGAAAAGGAAACATTCTTTTATGAGAACTAATCTATCCAAAATATACAATGCTTTAGAAAATAAACACGATTTTCCTACATATCTGATGATTTTTAATATTGAAATGCAAGCATTTTTCCATGAACTTTTAGTAAATGAAGCAAAATGACAATTTTCTCACATGTACAATAACTATTTTATAAAACTAACCCACCCACTTGCACCATTAAATTATTTCTTCTAATTTCCTCCAACTTAGCATCTTTGAGGGAATATTCTCCTAATTTGAATTTTCCCTACCACATGACTTGTCCATCTAGCAAAGCATTAAATTCTCTTACACATCTCTTACATGTATCTTGTAAAACAAGTCAAATTGGCATTAAATCTCTTCTTTCATCCCCCCTAAACATTTCATTTCATCCAAATTCAAATTTCAAATTGGCACATTGACCAAAATGTGCACAACTCTCATCCTCTCACATCTTAATAAGTTGTATCTTGTCATTGGCTTATGAATGCTCCTACATTCATCCAAATCTCTCAATCTTCCAACCTTGAATCTATAAAAGCAAATAATTTCTACAACAACACGACTTGACCAATAATCTGAGTATTGGCATTATCATCACTTGCATCTTTATCATGTATTATCTCATATGAATGTTGAATATTTTCTTTGTTTTGAAATACTAATCATGCTACTAATGATGTGTGTTAGAATTTTAGCCATTTGCAGATTTTGATGTCCATAGTTACAACTATCAAAATTCCCTGCATTAGAAACTTGCTAGAACACCTATACAAGGACACATTCGGCCAAGGGTGAATGAGTCCTTGTATAGAGGTTTCACAAATTAAAATTTTAGTTTCAAGGTTACTATGTAGGTTTCTTGTTTTAGGTTGGAAACTATGACAATTTTTTTCATATTTTTGTGTCTAAATGCAAGTGCAATAAATGACAAAAACTAAACAAATATGATATGTTTTTGAATGAAAGTTTGTTTAAATTTTTTGATGTAAATGACTAAAACTACACTAATATGAAAGTATTATACAAAACCAATGTAATATGTATGCAATTTTTGGACTTTTAAGATTTTCAACAATGCAAAATACAATTTTAAAGTCCTAGATGAAGTGTAAACTAAAGCAATTTTGACAACCCTAGATGAAATGCAGAATAATGCAATGCAATGAAAATTAATGTAAATCCTATATCTAAGGTTTGAATGACCTTCAATTTCAAAAATTTAGATGTATAATGTTGGGTTCACCAAAATAAAACATAGAAAAAGGTATGTGGGTGATCCAAAATAGAATGACTAAATTGATGTATGACGCACCTACACGTTATCTATTTCCATTAGGAAACAAGATCCTTAAAGGTACAGTGGACATCCAGCCTTTAGGTGAGACAACCCTAGTAGAAGATTTGATGTTTTCCTTATGATATAAAATGGTAAAATATGATTGAAATACACTTTGGGGAGATAAACTAAAAATTCTTAATTGGCTTGATTGTGCAACATAGAACATGAAATTCATATTTAAAGCATAATACTAACAAAAGAAACAATTTACAAGAAAATGTGAGGATTGCAGGGTGATATCTAATAACCCAAAAAATCTTGTCCTAGGATCTATAGGACACTTTCAAAAAAATAAATTCAAGATTTGAGTTTCTTTGTCTTGACAACTTCGAAAAATCACAGTTTTGATCACCAACCCCTTTTAATTCCAGTAGATCTTGATGCTTGAATTCTTGCATGAAACATGAATCCTACATCACAATGTTACCTCCACAAATATGGATGAATCTACATAAACTTGACATGATGATATGATCTTGATTGCTAATTTTGATGAATTATAAATATTCTCTCCAATTCTCTTGACAATAATATTTTCTCTTATGAAACATAAAAACAACCATGTATTTATAGGCATTTCCTTAATTTCCCCATTATTAAATATCACAATCTAACCATTTCAATTTGAATTGGAATCATTAAAATTCTTTTAAAAACATATTAGAAATTAGGTCCTTAGACGAATGAGTCATAGGCCCTAAACCTAGGACACATTTTCCAAGATTCTAAGTTCATTGTAGGCATTAATCAAATGTGGGTTTCCCTTTTAGAAAGAAAAATGAATTAGGCTTGTGAATGTATAATTGGGCCAATTAAAGGCTTAATTAAATACAATTAATTAAGAGGATGTAAACATGTGTGAAAATATAAAGGTGTACATTTTTCTACACTAAAATATGTAACTAAATTTTCATAAACCTTTAAATTTTATTAAAAATTCTGAAAAAAATAAATTCAATTTATACCCAACCAAATCTAGTGGTGTAAATAGTTTATGCAACTTACTCTTAAATATTCAAAAAATATTCCGAAACAAATGGTTGCATAATATTTACTATTTCTTGTATAATCTTTGGTATAAAATTCAACCTCCTTGATCATAGATTGTTCACATCTAGTAATTTGTAAACCATTTACATGTAACTCAAAATGTCTATAATAAATCTACACAAATATTATAACTTTCTCTAAATAATATTATTGTCTTTGAATCTTGTTTTTATGACTAAATGTATAGTTCTATAAAAAAATATATAATAATAATAAGCATGGTGGAAAATAATTATTTGTGATATGAAATTCCTTATTCTACCATCTTGCACCATAACAATGCTGGATATTTAAATTAACATATTAAAAAATGTTTTCATAAAATCATTATAGTGAAATTCACTCTCTCCAAAATAAATCTCTTTCTTTTTACTTTTGACTTTATTAAGCATTTATCATATTTAAATTTCTTTCATATAAATTAAATGAATGATCAATATTCTCAAATTGTAAAAATGTCTTCAAAATTATACAATTTATAAATATATTATACATTCAAATAATCTAAATGTTTTAATTTTTTACATACAATAGACTTCCAAAATAATGTTGTATTTCTAGAGATGACTATACTTAGATTAACTTTTTTCTAAATTTTTTTTTATATAATTGTAATTATAGATATAAGAAAACATGATTTCAATAGTAACAATTTTTCTATACTTTATTTATATATACAAAAAAAAATTCCTAACCTCTAAAAATATCCTTTCACAAATTTTCAACTATAAAATAATTTTCTTGAAACATTTAAAATTTTGTGTTATATCTATAAAATATTTTTAATTAAAAATTTTAATATCATCTTTTCTTACTATTTATATCATCTACATTATATTAAAAAAACATGAGAGTGATTTATCTAATATTAAATTTCCTTTTTATTACATGTAATATTTTATCCTTGAACCCTCCAAATATAAAACAAACTATTTTTAGCCGATAGGCTATTCTACGTGGGAGAACTCCACCGGCGTTTCCAGCAATCTGACGCCGGCGGGAACCTCACGAACTATACGGTAGGTGGATGAGTACTGTGTGTTAAACTCATACATGTCACCTTCGCACACAGTACGCATATTCTCTTGCATTTTTCTTCGTTGATTTTTCTTGGTCTCCTAGCATGCGTATTAAATTGGCATTCACAGTCAGGGAGTAGGTATTAGAATATGCATTAATACTTTCCATTTTCTTTGTCTACCCCTTTTGAGGGCTCATTCAAAACCATGGAACAAATATATGTGGCTTGGATTGCAGTTGAAAGGTTTATTTTTACAACCAATATGTTATTTATTCTTATTTAATAATTGAATTTGATTTGTACTTTTATAATGCCCTCTCAATTATGTAAATAAAATAAATAATTTATATAATAAATAAAATAAAATAAAATAATTTATGTAATAAATAAATAAAAAATAGTAATTTATATAATAAATAAAATAATTTATATAATAATTTATTTATTAAATAATTTATTTATATAATAATTTATATAATAAATTTAAAAAATAATAATCTATATAATAAATAAAATAAAATAAATCTTTAAATAAAATAATATAATAAATTTTTAATAAAAAATATATTTTTTTGTGTTATTAAATTCAAACAATAAAATAAAAAATAATCTAATAAATAAAATAAAATAAAAAATATAATAAATAAAATAAAAAATATTCTTCAAATAAAATAAGGAGTAGAGAGGGAAGGATAGAGAAAGAGAGAGAGGAGGGTAAAGGGACAAAGGGAGGTAGAGAGGGATAAGTGAGATATAGATAGGGAGGAAGAGAGATGTGGGATAGAAAGAAGTAGAGAAGGAAATAGAGAGCCAAAGAGAGTGAGAGAGAGAGGGAGGGAGGGAGAGAGAGGTAGAGAGGGATAGGGAAAAAATAGAGAATTAGAGGGGGAAGGAGAGAGAGGTAGAGAGGAACAAGTGAGAGAGGGAGAGAAGTAGAGAGGGAAGGAGAGAGAGAGAGAGAGAGAAATAGGTGGGATGGAGGGAGGGACAAGTAGAGAGGGATATGTGATATAGAGAGAAATAGAGAGGAAAAGAGAGAGCAAGAGGGAGAGGGAGAGAAAGGGGAGGGGGGCGGGGAGAGGGTGTGGGATGGGTGGTAAAGAGGGAGGGAGAGGTAGAGAGGGATAGGTGAGATAGAGAGAGGAGGGTAAAGAAGTAGAGAGGGAAGGATAAAGAAAGAGAGAAAGAGGAGGGTAAAGGGACAGAGGGAGATAGAAAGGGATAAGTGAGATAGAGATAGGGAAGGAGAGAGAGGTGGGATAGAAAGAAGTAGAGAAGGAAAGAGAGAGTTAGAGAGAGTGAAAGAGAGAGGGGGAAGGAGGGAGAGGTAGAGAGGGATAGGGGAATTATAGAGAATTAGAGGGGGAAGGAGAGAGAGGTAGAGAGGAATAAGTGATAGAGGGAGAGAAGAAAAGAGGGAAGGAGAGAGCTAGAGAGAAATAGGTGGGATGGAGGGAGGGATAGCTAGAGAGGGATACCTAATATAAAGAGAAATAGAGAGGGAAGGAGAGAGCAAGAAGGAGAGAGAAGGGCGGAGGGAGGGAGGGAGAGGGATAGGTGAGATAGATCATTTCTTTCTTCATGTCATCCAGTGCTTTTCATGGCCGTAAATAATGTGCACTCAACCTATTGGCATAAGTATTGCACCTTATTGGGATGCAAGTGCTAGTAATATGGTTCATGTGAAAAATTCAATTTGTGTTGTTCATTTTCTTTATAAAAGTGTAACATAAATTTATAATTTTACTCATTCACACACTTACATGTGTATAAGTATATGCATGTATTTATGTATGTATATATATATGGATATATATATATATATACACATATATATTTTAATTGAACCTTAATCATAATCCTAATCCTAACCTTAATTGAAATGTAATTTAATCTATACTAAACCTTAATCTTAAACCAAAAATTTATAATAGAATTTTAATCCTAGCTCTAACCTTAAGTGCATCATAATCCTAATTTTTATTGAACTGTAAACCTAATTTAACCCTAACCCTAACCTAAATTAATTTGTTATTAAATATTGCTCACAATGATTGTTCTGATTCCTATTTTTTAAGATTAATAAGAAACCAAAAGAAAAATCGATGAAAATATAACAAAAATAATGACAAAAAATTCATCACACAGAAAAATGAAAAACAAACTTCAGAAACTAAATAAAAATAAACTTCAAAAACTAAATGTATCCTAAAAGAAAAATATTAACTAAGCTTAAATTTGTTAACTGCTTTTACTGATCGTGGTCTGCCACACTAAATACTCCTCCAAATTTTGTATCTATTCCTAGATATGCTATTATGGAGCCTTCCGTAATCCACGTATGTTTAGCAGTCTGAAAGCTGTAATAGGAAGAAAAGTGAATCAAATTTATCTGGGACCCCAACAAAACCGACTTTTCAAACGCGTGTTGCCATTGCAAATTATAGGGCCAGCAATTAGCCCGTAGATGACCTCTCCTTGCAATATAATGGACCAGCTTCCTATAGCCGTCCTCGCCCAACAACCATTTGACACCTTGTTCCTTTGGATAGCATGGCTAATATTAAAAAATGTGAAGGCTTGAGAAAAGCTTAGAAAAAATCACAGAAAAGTATGTGGATGAATAATAGCATTTCGGATTTACACATGTTTAATATTTCATTTATGAGAGTAGCATTTCTTTATTATACAATGAATTTGTTAGGGAAAATTAACTTTTGGTTATGACATCTGGCATATGAAAACTAGTTAAATATGTTAAGAAAGCTTGGAAAATCATTCCCAAGTCTTAGTTTTACAAGTTTTTAGCTAGCTTCTCGAATAATACAATACAAAAGAACAAGAAAGATTTGTCAAATTCAAAATAAGTAAAAAGATGATGATATGAAACCAAAAGAATTATATGAAATTGTGATATTCATATGAAAGAAATTATAGTATGATGATAATTTTAAACATAACGTTCATATCACTACACATTAATTGCATTATAATATGGAAGAATACACTTAATTCGTGAAACGGTAGCTTGAAATCATACCAAAAAAATCAAATCAAGTATTTACAATACACACAAAATTAGTCAAGTCTGGTATAAGCTTCCAGAAGCTCTTCAAGGAGACTCTCCTTCAAATGAAATTGTCAATGGAAAAATCTGACATCCCTCACACACATCTTCTTATTGCTGATGTTCTTGCCAAAACATTTGTATTTATTGTTGTGAATTCGAGCCAAAACTTTGATAAGTGATTTCCTTCATATTTTGATTATCAAGAGCATATTAGGAATGTCAATAAAATTTTGTACATCAAAATAATAGTCCAAACTGTTGCTATTGCTGTTGATATAGTTGAGTTCAGTAGCAATTGTTTGAATCTAAACCAACACTATCTGAAGAGATTTTCTTCTCATGCTCACCACTGGAGCTCAGTCTGCTGAGATCTCAACTGCCATATCAAATGAGCTTGAATATGAAAAGAAACCATGCATAATATTTTTCTTATCTCAACAAACTGAATGAGTCTTGACTGAAAGGGTTCAAAACTTGGTATTCCTAGAATGGATGAAAACAAAAACTTTCAATGGGTTTGGAAACTGGGACTAGGTTATTGGTGGTGTCAGTGTTTAGAAACAAAGGCTTGTTGATAAATAATGGATGATTAGCGATGGAAGGCTCCTGGTTGGTCTTTTGGTGTGAACTCGGAACAAAGAAATTTTCTAACAATGAAATAGAGGATGGTGTAAAGAATTGAACAGAGGTATTATTAAAGCCAAATTGTGATTAGGTTTGGTTGGAGGTAGTTGTGATGGACAAAACATAACACAAACCCAGGAGTCTTTGCTGGATTTGATTCAAATAGTTAGTTCTTGCTTGGATCCCTCTCATTGTCCTAAGAGAAAAATCATAAGCATATGTAGAGAAACATTTATTTTGATTATGAGATATCAAACAGTTTACACTGTAATAATTCTATGAACAGTAGGGAGGCCCTAACCACCAGTGCTTCATTCACGTAGGCTTTTAAGTTTGAGATCACTCTCATCGTCTTACATCCCTTCTCCAACACTGCATACTGTTGATTGCTCAAGTCAGCATAATTTATTTGAGAGAGGGATATAAAAATATTAATTATTCATGTCAAATTTATTTGAGAATAATCCTCTACTTATTCTAAGTTATAGTATATACTAGAAAACATGTTATAAATGTATATTTATTGATAAAATAAAGAAAAAAGATCAAATATATATATTTTTATATATTTAATATGTATGATTTCATAAAATTCAAAAAAATAAAAATTGAACATTAAAAAAATCACATAAAAATCTTATTTTTTATAGTTTATTTATTTTTCTTATAAATTACAAAAAATTAAATCATAAACATATGATAGTTAGAGGTGGCCATCAAATTCTAGGTTTGAACATGAAGACCTAAATAAATTTCTTGGTATTCATCAATGGATCACAATTTTTATTTTTTATGAATTTATGAATGCTAATAGTCTCTATGTAATCTGTTTGACATTTATCATCGCTATGTATTAACTATTTTATTTAAGAATGCAAGATAAAATGAAAGAATGAAACAATAGTTTTAAGTTAATATTCTCAATCTGATGAATTTTGCCTACCACTACTATGATTCTGGTAAATTTTGTAATTTTGTTTATAAAATTTTGAAATTTCATGAAGTTAAACATTTTAAAAGATAGCAGATAATTATTTTTAATTTTTAAAATATTCTTAATAAGATTATCTTCAATCTTTTTAATATTAATTTAGAAACTTTCATTTTTTTTAACATTTATTACTAATTAATGTTTTATAATACATCATTTAATAATATTTCTTATTAAAATATATGTCACTTTTAAATATTTTTTAAGATAAAATATAATTTTAAGAACATTGCAAATGTATATCTATTGATCAAAAGGATAAAAACGTATATATTTTATATATTTAGAGGTGGCCATCAAATTCTAGGTTTGAGCATAAAGACCTAATTCACTTTGTTGTTATTTATCAGTGGACCACAATTTTTTTTTTTTATAAATTCATGAATGCTAATAATCTCTATGTAATTTATTTCAAATTTATCATCATTATATATTTATTGTTTTATTTAAGATTTTTTATGTGTACAATATGTTAAAAAAATAAAAATTCAAACTAAAATATTGTAAAAACTAGCAAATCTTTAAATTTGTGCTTAAAAATTTATAACAGTGAAAAACTATCAAATTTCAAGAGAATATAAATATATATTATTTTTAAATATATTGTCATAATAGATATAATTTACTAATTAAATAATGAAAAATTGATTTATTTTTATTTTATATTAAAAACTTTCAAAATAAGTGAGAATTATGAAAAAAGAATGTGTAGCCATTTCAAATAGTTTATTTAGTTTAAATGATCATTTTTTGGTACCTAAGTTTCATGTTTATCTTCTTATTTTTAATAGCTTGCTCATTTTATACATGAAGAACAATAAGTTGTAAAATATGTAAGAAACAAATCCATTTAAAAAAATATTAATATTAAAAATATCATAATTTTAATATAAATAAATATTCAATTACCTCACAATGATATCTATCTATTGCTTAATTCAAATGACATTAAATTTTACTTTCATAAAAGTGAAATTATAAAAAATTCAAATTATATTTAAAATGTATAAATTATATTTAAATTATATATTTATAAATTAATTATTATTAAATTATTTTTTATTTTTTATAAATAATGATAAAAGTCAAAATTACTAAACTATATAAGAAAATAATTGATTTTAAAATAAAAGTAGTCATAAATGATTCAATTTAAGGTGACGTTCAATTTAATTCTATTAAAATCCATTTAATCTAAGAGGAGAAAAAGAGGGAAAGAAAAGCTTACCTTATTGTTTTTATTGAGATCCTTGCCACGTTGTTGAACACTTCATATCTCTTATAGTTTGTTGTAGCACCATGTTATCGAATGAGAATGTTCCTGTTGAAAGAAAAATTCAATAAAATTTTGAAAAAAAAATATTTGTATTTGTTAACTTTAGTTGAGGAAAAGAAAAAATCCTTTTAAATGTTAGTTTAATATATGTATTATATTTATTTTTTTGTTGGAGGTGGTCTAAAATAATTTGCAGGAATAAAATATTTTTAATAATATAATCTATTTCATTTAGGGGAGAAGACCCAGTTACGACCTTTTCTATTGAATAAACACCACCTCCATGCTCACTTAACCTCCCAAACAAAAATTCATTTTGATCGATTACAAAAATTTATTTGATTTGATGGTTTGAATTTTATGATTGCGTGAAGTTAGCTCTGACGGTAAATCAAAATTATTCAACATTTCAAAATATCAAAATGTATAAATATTCAATTAACTCAATTTATATACATGATTGTTTAGTATAATGAAAAATAGATGACACTCAGATCATAAAAGTTTCAAAATTATACTTAGAAATGCATAGATTATTTTTAAACGATCATGTAACAATCCATTACAATTATTATTTACAGTTTTTTATTCAATGAATAATGACAAAAAATAAAATTATTAAATTAGATAAGAAAGTAAATTATTTTAGAATCAATCAATTCTTTTGTAAACAAACTCATCTAATGGTAAGATGAAAAAGCTCAAACTCAATAAATAATTAAATAGTGCTTACTCCAATTATTTTGTATCATAAAACTTAACTTAATAGGAGAAAAGACACAGAAAAAAAACATACCTTATTGTTTTTAATTAGATCATCAGAGCAGGGATGAGGAATGTTTTTTGAAAAATGTGAAGCTCCATTGAAAATCTTCTGCAACACACCTGACCAACTTCTTACCATCAAATTATTTATAGCGCAATAAACCAGCATTTATGAAGACACGTAGAGTGCTACCGTGTACATATTTGCAGAAATATAATGACAAATTATAAAATGAATGTGCCACTTATAAATTTGTGTGACAAGTATCATATGGCCTGCCACGGTTATTTGTCAGTCACAAGGTATCAATTAAAATAAAAATCAACAAATGCTCTTTGACAAAATATTTCTGTAAATTTGTAAACTCTATACTATTTAATACTTGTTTTCATGACATCTTATATTTAGTAAAATAATTAATTAAAATAAAATTTAGAATATTTACAAATATTTATTAAGATGGTTATTTATATTTTTGAAAATGGAAATTTATAAAAATTAAATATTTATATTTATTAATATATTACATTATTTTCTAATCTATGTAATTAATTTTTCTATAGAATTATGTTTTATGATTAGTTTTTCATTATTTTTTATTGTTGTGTTTATATTTATTGATTTATGGATTTTTGTGGTTTGAAAATATTTTATTAATCTTTACTTGATGTTTAATTATTAATTATTTGATCTCATTGTTAAATCTATATTATATTTTGTATAAAGATTTATGCCTTTAAAAAAATATATATATTTTATTTAACATAAATATATTAAATGTAAGTTATCATAGAAACTCTACAAAATGATTGCAATAAAACATGTTTTCAATAAGTGGAGAGCGAGGGAAAAGGAGGAAGGTGAGGTTGACGAGGAAGTGAATTCAAATGGAATTTTGAAACGTGAGCATGAAGAGGCATATGAGGAGGAGGAGGTGCATATATTAGATATACGGTTGGATGCTTGCTACAATGCCAACTTTACCCCTAATCTCTAATGTGATCTTTCAAGTAAGATTTTATCTTTTCATTTCATATAATCAAATACAAATTTCTATAGGTTGAATTTTTTTTAGGGTAGTTCTTGTGTTTTGGATTAGAAGTTGCCTAGAGGCTTTTTGGCATGTCTTTATTTCATGCCTCATTAGTTTCCATTATAAGAGTGTGAGGGCTATTATTTGACACACTCAATTTGACTGCATTTTAATTAGAGTATTTTGATACTCTATGTTTTAGAATATTTTAGAATATTTTGGATGATCATAGACATTAGATGTTATGTTTGATTACCTATTTATGATGCTTTAAGGTGATTCTATGCATGTTATACTTTCTCTAATTTCTATGTGCATGTTAATGTAGTTATCATGATGACAGTTGATAAGTTTTATGATATAGATTTGATGAGATGTAAAAATTGAAATAGGTGATGATGTGATATCTTCTAAAAAAATGTCATTATTAGTCATAAATTGATAGATAATGTTATTCACAAGAGAAAAGATAAATTATGGATATTGATATTTCAAATTTATTGATTTGTGGATTTGATTATCTTAATTACATATATAGATTGATTATTTAACTATTGATTTTTATGCATGGGATATATTGACATGTGTCTTTGAGTGTGTGGGTACATACCCATGGTCAATGGAATTGGAGGTACCCAAGGGTACCATATTTTACTAAGTCATGCTAAACCGACTATAGTCTATTTAATGGGACCATAGTCTCATATGTGTTGTGTTTGAATTTACGATGAGATGATTTAATGTTTAATCATGTAATTATGTTTAATAAGTCAATAAGGACCTAGATGGATGCTTTGGAAATTTTTGAATTGAAATGATCAAATTTGAAAAGTTACAAATTTATCATCTACATTGCAAGATCACAAAAAGAGCTCTACAAAATTTGTTTTAGACTTTTAGGAGTTCATCACCTAGGAGCAAGAGTGTAGACCTTGAAGAACAAAACCCATAATTCGATTTTAAAAAACCCTAATAGAGACCCATTCGACACTTGGAGTGAATGAGTCAATGATCTACAAACAATAATTTTTTAGCAAGGTACACATTATTTTAGCCTCTTAAAAGTTCCCTCATTTTTGCTATAATAGTTAGGATTGATTTTTTAATTTTATTTATGCATTTTAGCTATAATAATTGAGTGAAATATCTCTTAGAAAAACTTAGGGGTTTATCATCTTGTTCATTCATTTTGATAAATCCATTTTTTGATGTTTCATTATGTCAAACCCGACTTATTGAACATTGTGTTTTTATGATCTTGGAGTCTTTCTTCTCATTTTATGTTATATCTTGGATTCATTTGCATTGAATTAGATCTCATTTAGGGTGTCTAATATCACACAAGATCAAGACAAAGATATCAATCAGGCATTCATCCCACATATGGAGGATCCTATCACTTATAAAATTGGATCACTTACCTTTTTTAGGGTAGGTTGTTTTATCAATAAAGAAGTTGTCATGTTTAAAGATCCACCACAGGGTAGATAAGGATTATCACCTTGTTTCCAAGGTAAATCATATCCTGTTGCGGATAAAAAATTTGAGCAGATGAATTATCAAGGCAAAGGATTAGGCCTACATGAACATGGTAACCTAGAACCAGTGCAAAATTTTTGCAATCCTAAGCATCAAGGCCTTGGTTATTCTACAAGAAAGGGATATAAACATATCAGTAATACTTCAACAAAACTGGGGGCAACATCATCTCAAGTAAATGTCAACATAGGGAGCATGAAGAACCCTTATGATGAAACCAATGCCAATACTGCGACCTACCACATCATGAATCTTCATCCACCCATCACCCCATCCAAAAATTGGGACTAACAACAAATGAAAGATTCAAATCAAAACAAGAATAATATCATCAAAGAAAAATAAGCAGTAAAACATGAAGGACGAATCAAATACATATGGATACCAAAGATTACAAAGAAAGACTATCCCTATCAAACACCATTAGTCAAAGAAACTATGGGGCAAAATAAAAATGGGAAAAGTATCCATCAAAGATGTCCATAAAGGAAAAAAAAGCTTCTCAAGCAATGCACAAAGTGTATCAAGGAGCTGGTCCTAATTCCACACATACTTCTGTATCCACCCATTATTTATCATCTTCCCGAGTTTGGAGAGTCAAAGGTTCCAAATTGTCAACCAATCCATATTTTATTCCTAAACACACTTCATCCACACCTCCACGCATGATATCCAATTCTCACATTGACCATGTGTTGGCAATGACCCTTCATCATAAGCATTCACAGGGAACTCTATCACGATGTGCACACAAAGAAAAAGTTAACTCTAGTATATTGAATTAAAGAGATGAGAATTGAAGAAGTTGAAGAATGCTGCAACATACATAATATGATTGGATATTGTTCAAGAGTGAGCATTGGAGGAAATCATTTAGGTATAGTGTAGGTAGAAGTTGAAATTAAGGGGAAGTGCTGGAAATAATTCCAACTTATTTTAATTCGTTTTACCATCTCCCCGTGGTAACCCTTGTTCTTCCTGGAGGTTATGTGGTGACTACCGCTATATCGCAGCCTACTCTTCATGCACCCATGGTTGTGCGACTTAATTGAGAAACTGCGACCCGTCATCCTACTCTCAGCGGTTGTGCAGTTACCGCGGCCCCGTGGTTTTCCTTCTTCCTCCTTGCAGTAGCGCGGTCTCTCTCTGCTTCACTGCTATACCGCCGACTCCTCTCTCTCCTCCCATGGTTGTGCGATGTCCACCACTTCACCACGACTCACCTTCTTACTGTAAGCGGTAGTGCAGTTTCTCTGGTTCATCGCGGCCCCACGAACTCCCTCGTTGCTCTTTGCAGTTGGGTGGTTATCTCATGGTTCACCATCATACCACAAGTTCTCCTTCCTATGTTCACGATAGAGCGGTACCCCGCGATACCGTAGGCTGGGTTTGATCCATGTGTGGTAGCACGGTTTTGGCTCATTTTGGCAGCAGTTGATGTGGCTGCTTTCAATTTGTTAGGACTGTTTTAAATATGATTTTAGGCAATTTTTTAAATGCAATGTGGACAATGACAACGTGGTTATCTTCAATGTCATTTTTTTTGTAATTAATTTCTTGTATTCCTTGTTTCGAAGTTTCTCCTATATATGTAAATGGTTGTAAATATTTTTGATGATGTGAGAAAAAGTGAGATAAACGAAAGGTTTTTTTGGATGAAGAAAAGCTCTCAAGAGTAGAGAAAAATATATCACGAATTTATGTGTACTCAAAAGAGTGAAGAAGTGTGAATATAATTTGTAGAAGCAAGATTGTAGAAGTGAAGAGCCTCTGTGAAAAAATAAAAATATGTCTTAGAATTAACATAATATAAAAATTTCTAGGTTTGGCGTATATGTTTCAATTTTTTTTAATTGACTTAAGTTGTCTTTGTTTTTCTTCTTGCCTCCTGTTTTCCAACAAAGTGGTATCAAAGCAGTTTCAATCACTGAGAGTAGATTTATATGGGTTATGTGTTTGAGATAGTCATAGAGTGTTTAGGAAATTCATCAAATCTGAAAATCTTGTCTGGGGTTAGAAATTTGTGAAGAGAGTTGATAAGAAAAGATTTTTTTTTAAAAGGGATTCATTGCATTAGATAGCCACAAATTTTCAATAAAAAAATTTGTTTGTTTCATATGCAGTTGTCAAGTAAGTAAGAAGTCATTCCTTGAAAGGAAGATATCATAAAAAGTTGAAAGTTTTTCAAAAGTTGAAACTAGTTGCAGGAAGAAGAAAATAGGAGGTTGTGTACATCAGAAGAAAGAAGAAGAATGCTTGAAGAAAACTGTTGATAAGATCCAGAAGTGTTGTACTCTAAAACAAAGAGAACAAATTACTGTCATAAGAGAAGTTATGCAAAATCCCACAAGAGAAAAAAAACTGTTACAAGGAGGCTTTCAGATTCGTGAAGATTGATACCAGTAAATTGTTTAGAAGAAGAGGTTGTGGTGAAGATAAGATTGTATAGAATACCAGTTTGTAGAACAAATGAAGTGTTGCAGAACGAGTTATTGAATAAAGGAAAAACAGAGACTGAAGAAGATCAAAGGCTCACGAAGCTGTTATAAAAATAAACAAAAATTTGGCATCTGCAAAAGATGTTTTAGAGGAAGAACTAATTTTGCTTAAAGATGAACTAGATGATGTTAAAAGGAACAATGGGTGTTATTTTGAAAAAATAAAAGAGATGCAGAAAGAGAAGTGTATACTTTTAGAAGAAAATGATGATCTTGAGAAATAATTAAGAAAAGTTAAAACTAGAAATGGAGAGTTAGAAGAAATTTTGAAATCCTTTGAAGAGATTAAGAAAAGACAAAGGAATTTGAACAAAGAATAAAGGTATTTGAAGAAATAAAGAAAAAGAATGAAGATTTGGAAGAAATCTTGAAAATGGTAGAAGAAGAAAACAATTTGTAGAAAAAATAAATATTAAAGTTGAAACAAGAAAAATATTATGTGAAGTAAAAGTATTTAGCTTGTGATGTTTCTTGTGACACAATAGATTTGTGTTCTTCATTTGAAAAATCTGTTTTTTGTTGAAAATAATAGTGATAAAAAATGTCAGGATGAACATCATAAAGAATTTGCAAATCTTGCTAGTTGTGGTAATATGTTAGAATCTGCAAAAGATGCTAGTTGTTTTGAAGAGAATTTTGGGTTAAAAATCATGAAAAGAATGGGTTACATAGGACAAGGACTAGGAAAACATGAACAAGGAATGAGAGAGCCAATTGAGGAAACAATGAGGCCAAAGTATGAAGGTCTCGGGACACTGCCACAGAAAAGGTCATATTAAGGATAGTTGTTGGGATTTACATCCTTGCAGTCTTTGTGGTTCAAAAAATCATTGTGAGAAAATGTGCTGGAATAAAATGTCAAAGAACAAATTTGTTTCAGAATGCATAAAGATGGACTGTGGATGGGTCTGTGAATCAAGTTGGCAAAAGCTAACAGGTATGTTCAAAATACTGTACAAGTGTTCATATGTGAAGATTAATAATTTTTTTGAAAGGAATGAAAGTTCAAAAGTGATGAAAAATGTTTTGAGTGAATAGAAATTGTTGTCTAATGAGACACTTTTAGATTGTGAAGATATTGAAAAATACTATGTTGATGTTTTCAAACAAGAGTTGGTGAAACTGCCGCAACAGTTGAAAGAGTCAAGTGAATGGTATCAATATTGAGAGTTTTGAAATAGAGTTTGACAAATTTGAAAAGTTTGAAAATATTGTTGTAATCATAGAACAAAGATGTGAAAGATGAAGTCACAAGAGCTTCCAAGTTTGAGTGAAAGATGTCTTGTACGCAAGGGGTTATGTGTAAAGAGATATAAAAATTCAGAGAAGTAGCTGAAGCTACCACTGCAAGACTTAAAGCATGATACAACAATAGTTGTTAAAGAATCAGTCAAAATAACGTTCAAGGATGTTCTGAATTAATGGCATTTGAAGCCATCAAGGAAGAAAATGACAATAAAATTTGACTGTGGAATGGAGAGAAGCCATCATCACATGAATAAAAAAAGGGAGTTCACAACCATAGTTGTTAAAGGACACTATCAAAGGTTTGATTTTGTAGATAATTGTCTGGATTAAAAAGAAGTTTGAACTGTTACATCAATTAAAACGTGTCATTGTTTGTTTGGTAGCAGCCGCAATGGGAGGACAAGGAAAGAAATAAGCAATATAGTTAAATGTAGTGACATTTAGTAAGTAGGATGAAGACAACATAATGACAAGATTGCCTAGCACCAGTAGTGTGACACTATGGGAAGAGTTGAGAAAATCAAGAATCAGATCAAAAAGAGTTTGCAGTCAATTGACAAAAAAAGAGTATGGTGAATTATATCGACTCTCAAGAGTCCAGAGTTGTAAAGAGAAAGAATGTTAGAATGATTGTTAAAATTTAAGAGCCACACATAGAAATTTATAAATCTTTCAAACAAAATTGAAAACAAATTTGGAAAGAACAACAGAGATTGGACATAAATCTCTACAACAATTGAAATAAATAAGGATTGATACTCCTATAGATGAATTGGTTGACTTCATAAATGCAATTGTTGGAAACCATCAGGAGAAGAAGCAAAAGATACAAGATGAAGAGTCATGTGCAATAAAATTTCATAAAATAAAGTAAGCAGGCATTATCTTGATTGGCATGGAAACAAGCTCATCGGCTAACCAGAAGAAAGCATTCAAATTGCTGAAAAATGAAGAAGAAAGATTGAATTAAAGAGAGGAGAATTGAAGAAGTTGAAGAATGCTCCAGCATACATAATAAGATTGGATATTTTTCAAGAGTGAGCATTGGAGGAAATTGTTTAGGTATAGTGTAGGAAAAAGTTGAAATTAAGGGGAGTGAGCATTGGAGGAAATCATTTTGGTATAGTGCAGGCAAAATTTTAAATTAAGGGGGAGTGTTGGAAATAATTCCAACTTCTTTTCTTTCGTTTTAGCATCTCCCCGCGGTCTCCCTTATTCTTCCTGGTGCTTATGTCATGACTACCGCTATACCGCAGCCCCATGACCTCCCTTATTGCTCTTCACAGTTAGGCACTTATGTCGTGACTACCGCTATACCGCAGCCCCATGACCTCCCTTGTTGCTCTTCACTATTAGGCAGTTATCTTGTGGTTCACCGTGATACCATAGGTTCTCCTTCCCAGGTAGAGCGGTTGATGTGGCTACTTTCAATTCATTAGGACTGTTTTATATATGTAAGTGGTTGTAAATCTTTCTGATGATGTGAAAAAAGTGAGATAAAAAGAAGGATTTTGTGGATAAAGAAAAGCTCTTAAGAGCATAGAAAAATATATCAGGAATTTATGTGTACTCAAAAGAGTGAAGAAGTGTGAATATAAAGCAAGATTGTAGAAGTGAAGAGCCTAAGCCCTATGAAAAAAGAACAATATATTTTAGAATTAATATAATATAATTTTTTTTGGGTTTGACATATATGTTTCAAAAAAAATTAATTGGCTTAAATTGTCTTTGATTTTTTTCTTGCCTCTTGTTTTCCAACAAAATCCAGGGTATCTTCGTTTGCATGTTGTGCTTCACTTGAAGAATTAATTTACATTGCAGATGAAGTGTAATTTACACTTGGATTTTATTTCAAAGCACTTAGTATTTCTTATAGTCAATGAAGATGAGGGGCAATCATCCTCATAATAAATAATCACTTTGTGAGTTCCTAATAATTATTTAATAAATAATGATAAAAATCAAAATTACTAAATTATATAAGAAAATAAATCTTTTTTAAAATAAAATGAATAAGTAATTTGTATTTTTTTAATTCTAGTTTAGAAATAAAAATTATGTATTATTTGTTCAATATTTTTCAATCATAATTTAGAAAGAAAAATATTTGTTGTCTTTCTTTTTAATCTGGTTGTGAGCACACCTTGAACAACTTGCATCAATAAAATATTTTTTAAAATAGTGTCAATTTATTAGATCTTAAAAAAATTTAAATTTTTTTATATCAATTCAAATAAGAGGATTCTTTACAATAAAGAGACAATGATTTTTTTTTCAAATCAAAATTAGTTTTAAGCATATACAAAATTTAGACTTATGTTTAGATATAAATGAATTAATATTTCAAGATAATACAAATATGTCAAGATATATTTTTATTGACCTTTTCTATTATATTATTTAATATAAGATGAAGATAAGATAAATTAATTTAAAATAATGATAAAACTAATATGTACAATAGAAAAATTATTAAAAATAAATATTAGAACAAAAATCTATATAACATAAATAATAAAAAAATAATATATATACATGTCACATAAATATTATATATATAAATAAAATTATATTTATATAATTTGAATAAAATAGATAAATAGTGTTGAGGTGTCTAATTTATAATTAATATAAAATATATAAATATATTAAATTATGTTTATAATATTCATATTTGGATCTAAATATATTATATACTAGCATAAATATATTAATTAATAATATATATATTTTTGGAAAGTTATCATTATGGAGACGTCTATTGACTTGAGGAAAAGTGCTTACATCTTCATTAACATTAATTTCAAAATTAATATATATCATTTGACTGTTTCTTTTCAAAATAAAGATAATTCTATAAAGATAAATATTAAATGTTACAAAAATATGAATTTCAATTTTTAATAATTAAAACACTTCATATTACATAAAAATTAAAAAAAAAACTATTTTTAGTATTCTATGTTTTCTTATAATCAAAACACTTTCATATTATATAAGAATCTTTTCATATTTTACCAATTCATATGAATGCGTAGCTAAGGAATCCAATACAGAACCATAATAAATTGGTGCTCAATTTAATTTAAACTCTAGCCCTAGAGAAAAACTCTGAAACTCATGAACCACAGTAATTCTGATCGTGTTCCCTCCTTGAAAAAGTTTATATTATTGTTAATGTGCATATTTCAGGGAAATTAAGTAAATCGCCAAAGAAAAATGAAATAGAATCATACAAATGTTTGCCAGTAGAATCCACCGGCTTATATCAGGCATCAATAATTTGAAGTAAAGTCCCAGCGTTTATATTTACATAAATATTCAAAGAGTATGAAAGCAAAGTAGGGAAATACTGCCAAAATGGCAACCGACATACATTTACAAAACAAAAGTATGACATAAGCCTAAGTGGAATCTAAAACAACGCACTAAGTAAACCTAACCAAATCGCTGAGCAATTCTCTTACGGCCAATAGAATTAGCACAGATAACCAATTCAATAGTCTGTTTACTTAAATACAATTTGAGCTGCAATCTACTCTGAAACCTAAAATCTACTTCCAATCAGAGTTACCATTGCAATTAAATCAGAGAAAGACTACTTCAAATCAATCGAGAGGTTCTGTAAATGAAAACTAACTCAATACCCATCTGCTACGAAGAGTAGATGGATACAAACAAACACAAGTTCAAACGTCGTTTCTGTGAATATTCCCCTACATTGGTTTGTAAGGACGTCCCCAGAAGAAACAATATAAACCTCTCGTGAGTTATTTTGCAAAATCATCTGCATAGAAAACACAAAATATGTTTTATCATAAGCACCTGTTGGTAAGATCACACACAGGTCGCTTCTTTAGGACAGTGCCCATAATGGTCCCAAACATTCCAATATACTTCCCTTATCTAAAATTGAAACTCAAGGAATGAAACGGATCTAAGAAGAAAGGGCTTTAGGACAGTGCCCATAAAGGTCCCAAACTTTCCAATATACTTCCCTTATCTAAAATTGGAACTGAAGGAATGAAAGGGATCTAAGAAGAAAGGGGAAAATCAAAGAATCTTTTGGTAACCTGTAGATGCCTTAACAATGAAATAAAATAAGCAGCTCTGCAACATCCTAAGATTCAAAGCAATGAAAGAGCCCGAAATTTTCTCATCAAGCTTCATCATTGTGCCATTGTAGGTTTTATTCAAATTTTGGCATTGTCCCCATCTCTAATTCAGATGCAGGCTTGGATATGTGCTCATTTCCATCATCTCCAAGACTCTGCCTCACTTCTTGAAATCCCTTTTACCACTTCCTTCATGGTAAGTCTTTGATCTGGATACTATACAACACAATCCATTGCCACCTGTAGTAGCTGAACCATGTCCTCCTCAAAGTTATGGTTCCTCAGGAGCTCTATGTCAAACACTTCTGCAGTCCACTCCTCGTGAACAACTGACTGCACCCAACGAGGAAGATCAACACCATCATCATTGACAGACACATGAGTAGGTGCTTTACCAGTCAGAAGCTCCAAAAGTAAGTGGTGCAGGAGCACTTGTTTGATTTCTTGACTCCATGAGGCTATTTGTAAATAGTTTCTCTATTTTATGTATTGGGTATTATAATAAAGTTTATCAAACCATTTTATAGGGTTTTGAGTTTTAGGAAGTCATGTTTGAAGTCATTTGTCAAATAATGTTTAAGGTTGTTCCATTTTGTAAAAAATGTAAAAGTTGAGTTGTCAAGCAACTTGTCAAAAGTGTCATTAAGGTGTTTTTTAAACAAACTAACTAAAAGGTGGTTGAAAATAGTTGGTTTTGGTTGTAAATGTATAAGTACACCCTCCAAAACTCGAATGGGGAGGTTGGAGACATTATTTGTGAAGTTTGATGAATGTCAACCTCAAGTTTGGTGTGCATTTTCTGGTTTTTACATTATTTCCAAGTTGAAGTTGTGTTTTGTACGGTCTGATATGCACTCAAATAATGGAGTATCATATATTGATGGAAAGATCTCTATTTCAAGTTTCCAATTTTTTTTGTCTCATTGAATTTTATTGAGTTTTGTGGAAGATGTGATTATTTTGGTGAGACTACCTATTTTAACAATATTGTGCAGAATATTTACAGTCTGAAAGAATGTGATGGTACAGATTTCAAAGTATATATTTTGGGTCTGAAACCAAGTTTATGTTGTTCCTATATGAATCTACTTTCATTTGCTTCAAGTCTCATCAAATTTCATTAAGATTTGAATAAGTTATGATCATTTTAGTGAGGGCAGGTTTGAACCCTGTCTAAGGTTTGCAGTTTTGGGAAAAATGAAATAACTTCTTTTGGGCTTCCATGGTTATGTTTCCAATGTGACATAGAATGAATAATAGAATGTGTTATACAAAGATTGATTTGGATTAATTTTGAAGAATTGGGAGATATGTTGTTGAATCCCACAATTGGGACCGGTAATTTCTGGAGCTCTATATCCCACAATTGGGCTAGCAGATGGAAACTGTTTTTCTAATATTAATAGAAATATGCAGTAAATATGAACATTAGAAAATATAGCCAACAATATTTAATTTTTCATTCAATTGATTGATTCTTGCTAAATTATTGAACCTAATAAGAAAAAAAACACATAAAAAATCTACCTTCAAAGATTGTTTTTAATTAGATCACCAAAAGAAGGGATGAAGAGCAAGCATTCAGGTAGTATCAGACTCCATTAAAAATCTTCTGCAACTCACCTTAGTAATTTCCTACATAATCAACTTATTTATACCACAATAAACAGCACTTATAAAGACACGTAGAGCGCTGCCGTGTAGAGATTTGCAGAAATATAATGACAACTTATAAAATTTATGTGCCACAAGTTATAACTCTGTGCGACAACTATCATATGACCTGCCACGGATATTTGTCCTTTGCACAAAGTGTCAATTAAAATTAAAATCAACAAATGCTCTTTGGAAAAAAATTTCAACTCTGTACTATTTAATAATGGTTCACATAACATTTTATAATAAAATAATTAACAATAAAATAGTTTTATAATATTTATATTTTATAATAAAAATATATATTTATTAGTAATGTTATTTATAATTTTTAAAATAAAAGATAAAAAATAAGTAGATATATTTATTAATATATTAAATAATTTTTTAATTGATGTGATTAGTTATTTTAGAGTATTATGTTTTATGATTAGTTTTTTCTTATTTTTATTGTTGTGTTTATATTTATTGGTTATTGATTTTGTAATGTGAAATTCTTTTACTAGATTCTATTAGATGTTTAATTGTTGGTTGCTGGACCTCAGTTTTAAATCTACATTATATTTTGTAATTTATTCCTTTCAAAATTATAGTAAATTTATAGGGTATCATATTATCTATCTACATTTATCTTGATGCATATATATTATTTCATTTGAAATTCTATAAAAATGTCTTATTACTAGCAATATACCAATTATGTATGCTTTCTTTTAAAGACTTAAAAACAAATATTTATAACATAATAAATGAAGTAGTTTGTACAACATGTAATGAGCATCAAATAAAGAAAGTATTCCATAAATGACTTTGACCAAAATTTTATTTATAGTTGAGTTTATTTTATCTCCATCATTGACAAAACCAAAATGTGATGCATTATTGTCCACCATAGAAGAAATGAAAAGTCACAACATTTATGCAAGAAACTAGAAATGGATGTATCAAAATAGGAACACTATCTTCTTAGCCAACACGATATTTTTGAAGCTAGGTATAATATTTCTATCATCACATTCCACTTTTTAGTAAGAAATGTGCCTTTTAAAAACAACTTGTTAGTATTTAGGTCATTATTAACTCAAGACAGGAAAGTAAAAAATGTGTATGTTTTTAATTAAAGATAAAACAGATTTTCAAGGAGCTTGATATCATTTACAAAAAGACACTGTCAAATATAAAACCAAAACCAACCAACAACCAACTATTTGAAAATCAATAGAAAACCAAACAATAAAAGAATTTACTATAATTCCTTTAGAATATTGGTTCCTTTAATGTCTTGCTTACACAAATGATTATGAAGGTTGGCCACCTCCACTATCTCTTTCGTATGAAGATACAAGGATTTCTTGGAATGACTGTAAGAACAAGTACTCAGACCCACTCTATCAAATTAAGATCCATGTTCACCTTTAACTTTACCCTCATAAATAGTATTAGAATCCTTCAATAACACTGCCAAATCCTCATCCTTCAAATTTTTTACCCTTATCTTTCAAGATATAGAGCCCTCAACAATATTCTCAAGTACAATCTAACTAACCTACACAACCTTCTCCAAGTTACTTTCTAAATTGTATCCCCAAACACTATGATACAAATCTCGTAATGATTCTTCTTTAGTATGGCAACCTTTGCCACCTCTTCAAGGATAGCATGGATTTTATTGTTCCCAACCCTATTTCTTGACACATCCTCACTGTCATGGATTTTGTTGTTCTCAACCCTATTTCTTGACACATCCTCACTGTCATCCCTCTCCTTGGCCTTTTTTTTTTTTAGACCGCACCTTTAACAGTAATTACTTAAACATTTAAAAGCATTCAGAGAACCCTTCTTTTCCAAACCAAGAACACTGTAAATATCCTTCATATTATAATTGAAAAAATTAAGGTCTTTAGAGAAATCATACAAAGTAGTGCCCTGTTCGTGATGAAGAAAACATTCGCCCATAATTTCTTTATATTTAGATTTTCTTTTCTCCTAGCATTTACAAAAATCTTCCATCAATTTTATAATTACCTACTATAAATATTGATTTAAAATTCATCTTTCATTATATATTTCTTTCATTCGACAATACTAAATTGGTATTTTCAATACCCTAATGAATTCTTTAAGCTTATTTTTTTAATATCTCATCATTTGATCCATCAATCTTCTTTTCCTCATATTCTTTACTCCTTTTATCTCATAAAAATTAAGTATACAAGGTATATATGAAATAAATCATCTAAGTCTCACCTACAAGTAGGTTGAACAGTAAATCCATGTGCCATTTAATCAACGAATTGTTTGTGAAAAATTCAAATAAAAAATGTTGTTGTTATGATGAACTCACTTTGTATGATTTCAAAAAATATTATTATTAGAATTCTGAAGTAGATCACTAGATATTATCAATAATTTCTATCTCAACACCTACTAATTAGAGAAAAAAAGGTATATTCTTGTACGTTTCTAAGAAGATACAACTGCACCACCAATTTTATAGGTCTCCATCTTAATTTCATATGAGTCATCATTCTTCTATTCTTCTATTGTAACATTGCTACCTAAGCCTTCAATTGACAAATATAAGGCCTTGCATGCCTCAAAAGATGGCATTAAACTATGTAAATCCATCCAATTTTGGAGCACTTTAGGAATTCACTTAGTGAATCATCTTAAAGAGATTGGTTCAATTTTCATCTACTTACCTTCCATTAGAGATCATAACCAAATTTTCTATACCTCTCCGTCTAATTTATTTTTTTCTTGTGCCATCTATTATCTTTATTTGATTCTCTTGTTATTTTCAATTAAGGATAAGATAAAACTCATAATATTTTTGTGAGAATTTCAATCGTTGTATATTTTGTAGCTATAATTTATTATATATCTTCATCCTTTGATATGTTCTTTTAAAAAAAAATATTAGGTGGTATTTTTAAATTTTCCTAAAGATGCAAATTTTTTGTATCATTTTATATAAGAAATATTTTAAACTTTTATTTTTTATTTATTTTTGACAATGTTGGAAGATCTAGATCAAATAATTGTTACATTTTTTGAGTTTCAATTGAAGAATCTTCTTCTTGCTCAATATCTATAGACTTTGGGTTGGACTTATATTTCTGTAGCATCATAAATTATCACCCTTGATAATTTCACAGTAGTTTTAGCTCCCCTTATATGCCTAGACCCATTTTTGCTCATAATTTTCCTATTTTATGACCATCTTCAAAAAATCATAATCAAATTGGAGATTATGATCTAATATTTATTTAACAATACTTAAAGACCCAAAACAAGTTTGAAATAGGGTGTTAGCACCCCTATCCAACCTATTTAGGCCCAATTTTGGATAGTTTATTCTCAAAATTTTAAAATTTTAAAATTTTATTTTATTTCTTGTCTTTTGATAATTAATTTTGTGAGAATTAAGGAAATACTTATAAATACAAGTATTTTTCACCATTTGAGATCCTAGTGAATTAGTTGAGCAATTAGAACCATAAAACGTAGTTAAGAGATGAATTAGAAAATTTTACATTAGTTATTATCAGTCAAGATCCGTTATTGGAATGCATCAAGGTTTCATGTTAGATTTTCATTTGATTTGTGATTATGAACACTTGTAGGAACTTCAATCAAGCATCCAATTTTTCTTGAAAGTGATGAGTATAATTAATTCATTCCATCAATGAGGGAATACCTAAGTGATAAGTTGCAACACTCATCAATTTATCATTATCTTATTCATTTACCTATTCCTAAATGAGGGTAAGCACTTTTTAGCATCATTATAGACATTGTAGAGGTGGAAAAACCAGAATATGGTTGACTTGTGGAAGCCTCTATATAAAACAAACCTTTCTCTCCTCTCTTGTGTGTAGGTGATAGATATGAATTGGATTTGGGAAATGGTTAAATACCTAATTGCAAGATCAAGGATTTAAGTATCACATGTCAATAAATTAGGGAAAGTGAAATTGATCATTGAAAAACAAAGCTTCAAAGATAAGTTGAAAAGTGAAGAACCTATAGAAAATGATCATTTGATATCTAATTCCTAATTATAAATGTTTTCATTCCCAAGTCTAGGCCACTAATTCCCTTGTCCACCTAGTTGGCACTTAGATTTATATGCTAGGATCTTCTACCTTTTTACTCTATTTTTCTTTGGTTATTTTCTATGTTTCTTTTCTACGCTTCTCTAAATTCATAATAGTATTTTGTAGTTTCATAATTGACCTAAGTACACATTTACATCATCAAATTAATTAAATTATTAATCAATCCATAAACCCAACAAACCTAGCCTAAAAGAACCAAAACTCTAATCCACCATTATGGATCTTCCATAGTGGTTACTAGCCAAGTGGGTATTTATGATAATTTTTTATTGATTCCATTGTGATGTAGGAAAAAGTGATATTTAGACCTTAGATTATTTTTTCCCATATAACATTTGGTGAATCTAATGCTTGTTACACATTCAAAAGCTTCTAAAATTTTAATTAGGCCATTTTAAAGTCTAAATGCAATCTTACATAGATTTGCTTTTTCATTTATGTGTAGTAACGAAAAAAGTATCATTTTTCCTTACTTATTTTGGGAATAATTATCATTGAATTAACCTAATTTTGGCTTGGTTTAATGTTGTAATATGTTTTAACACATTCACATTCATCTTGGGCTAGGCATTTTTAATAAAATGAACTTAATGTGTACCTTATTGAAGTGTTGTAGCACACTTTCACACTTACCTAGGGTCCAATTAATTAATTGTGGTTAATTAGAGTTAATTAGGCCTTTTAAATCAAACTTAAACCTTATTTGTGACACCTCTCAAGGATCTATCTCAACACCCATAATTCAAATTGCATAAAATTTAACGGGGAAAATTCAAGGTCCTAGAAAATGGTGCCAAGACCCATTCACCCTAGGTGGCGAATGAGTCCTCCCACTATAGGACCCCCATTTATCAACATATTTCAAATGTATTTTTTAGTGATCTTTCAACCCCCGAAGGTGAGGTCGTAGAAAAAAGTGCTAGGACCCATTTTCCCTAGGTGGTGAATGGTTCCTCCTATAATGAGGACCCCTACTTTGAATCTCATTTTGGTAGGAATTTAATAACATTCATTTCTAGATCTGGTGCCAACTTGAATTTTTAAATTTTTTGGGTTAATCTCTTAATTTAGTATAAATATGGGGTTAATTCACATAGTTTCACCTTTATGAAACATTCTAGAAATTTCAAAATATGATTATAGATCACTTCAAGAGAATTTTTAAAGACATTTCAAGGAAAATTATGGAGTTTTTATTGTAGAAATTCAAGATCATTTCATCATGTCAAGGGTTTAATACATTCATTCATGTTGTTGAGATAAGAAAGTGGATGTAGCATTAAAGATCTACTTGCCAAAATTATTTACATCTTATTAAAGGACCATGATCTATGTTCTCCATGGCTACTACATGTTAGTTTGTAGATTTTCATTACATGACAACATCCAAGGTATCAAAATTGCATCATTTGGTTTAATTACCTACAAGAGGTTTGACTTTGGAAAACCCCTATTCACTAACAATCAAAAAAAAATCTTCCCTTCAGTGTGTGTTAATAGATTTACAGGTTGAAGATCAAGTGGAGATGAAGTCTAGAGAAAAATTGTCAAAATTGTCAAATTACAAGATTGACCTTCAAATTAAAAAAACAAAGGATTGAAGCTACAAAATTAAGTACAATTTTTCAAGATTTGACAAATAGGAATCTAAGAGTCCAAACATCAAGGAAAATAACCCAGATCTTAGTTCCATAAAACCTAACAGGGACCCATTTGACATTGAAGGCCCAAATGAGTCCTTTGTTCTCTGAAAATAGGCTTCTTGCAACAAGGCACACATCTCTTTGAGCTCTAAAAACTCCCCTCATAGCTACTATAACAATTGTGCTTTATTTTGTATTGTTATTGACATCTTTTTCCCTTCGTAATTGAGTGATTTATGGTAGAAGATTAGTGGTTCATCATCTTGTTGATTCATTTTGATGCAACCCTCTCTTTTTCCCCCACCAATCATTTTGGTGAACTTGACTTATTGGACATTGCAATTTTTTTATTTTTGAAGTCTTTTCATCTTATATTAGATCTTGCATTCATTTGCAACTCATTTACATTGAATTAAGATCTTATTTAGGGTTTATTTCATTGTATTCACAATTGCATCTTATTTAGCGTTTAGATTTACATTGTTTTGCATCTTTCTAAATTTGAAAAATACAAAAATAATTAATTTATTGTGCATATCATTTAGATCTCATAAAATTGCATTTGGAAATTTAAAAAAAATTGTATTTCAACCTAGGTCTTTACACACATTATTTCATTTCATTTTCACATTGATTTTCTAGAAAATCTAAAATTGAAACTCACTATCTCAAACCTAGAATTGAAAGATATCACTAAAAGCTTGCAAACCATTCAAAAAAAGTTCAAAAATACCTAACTAGGACCTATTCACCATTACTAGAAAATGAGTTCGTGATCAAGTCCAAGCTAAAACTCCTAGCATTAGTAAAGACAATAAAAATTACCCTAAAATCCACAGAAGCATCTTAGAAAAACTTTTAACTAAGACCCATTAACCCTTACTAGTGAATGAGTCACTGTTAGCTACAACTTTGCATTTTCTGAAAATTAAAATCTCAGTTTTGGACTTCTAATTGTTGTTGTTACTTTCTTGTTTACTTTTCTAATTTGATGTTTCATCAAATTCATTTGATTTAGTTTAATTGTTAAAATTCCAAATTTCATCTACAAACATTTCATTTTCATTTTTTACATTGTGTAATCAGTAAATTGAATAATTCCTTGAATCTAAATTTTTTATTTCATTCAAGGTTGTTACATTGCCTCTTTCCATTTATAGTTTGCACACTTGGGTTTTAAAACTTGCATGAGTTTTAAAAATTCAAATCATATTCACAATACTATTATAAGATGTAGTTTGAGGCTCGTGTCATCCTATGATATATCACTCGCCATGGATCTTGGCTTTTATGAATCTCTTTCTAATATTTTGTTTAATCAACCCTCTAAGGCTCATAGTTTGCATACTTCATTACCCATGAATTTAGTTCCTATAATCAATGTGTTTGATGTTATTGACAAGCTACATGAACAACTAGAAAACTTAAAAGCCCATATACTTATTGAATGCATAGACATTAGCATGGTTCCCATTGTACAAAATCTAAGGAAAGTGCTTAAAACTAAAAATGAAACAAAAATCATCTATAGCCTTAGTTACTTCTTTTATGAGTACTTGAGAAAACAAGAAAATAATAACATACCTATCACAACCAATCTTGCTAGTGAAACTAAGAACAATGTTAACTTGAATGATGATCATACAAACCACATTTCGTAGATAAGATGGTAGGATTTATCAAAGCTAGACCTCACAAGGGCTCAACTAAAAAGCCTCTTGAATTTTTTTTCTCACAAAAAGGACATACTTAAACATGCAACTGATGATCCTCTTTACATAGTTGGTTGAATCAATGACAAGATCACTAATGCAATATTGATTGATCCCATCTATGCAGAGAATGTGATCACTAAAGAATATAGATATCAAGATACATATGAAAAATCAAAATCATGGTTCAAGATGCATAATGGGTTTGATTTTCCTATGATAGGCTCAATAGATCTCGCTTTAAATGTTGAACCAAAAACACTAAATGTAACATTCTCCATCATTTTCCAATTAGAACAATTTTGTGTGAAGCTAGACCATCCATGGCTTCAATCCATGAATGTCGTCCATTTGGTTGTGCATAAATGTCTAAAGTTTCCATCTCGAAATGACATCTTTACTATACATCATAGAAGATTTAATCCTTGGTCGGCATGAAGGAATTTTTATTAGATTTCATTTGGCCCAAGCCTATGGAACCTATCAAGCCTCATGGGGATTTATTTTTCAAATGATATCAAAAGTTTAAGGCAACAAAAATATCAGAATTATCCCATTGAAACTTGTCTCAACCCATAAATGAAACACCTATCCTTGATGAAGTAATGCTCAAACCAAAAGAACTTCTGAATATACAAGAATAACTTATACAAAAATTTCCTACAATTTCCTGTAAGAGACCATTAGATAAAATAAATAATCTCATTGTCCCTCCTAGAGTAAAAAATGTTTACAAAGTTAAAGAGAAAGTGGTTGAAAAACCTCCTATTATTTCTTCTATTCCTCCCAAAGAAGAGAAGGAATCTATGATTGATAAACCCACTCTAACACAAGAAAAAAAGATAATAGAATGAAAGGAAATCAAAATGCTAGAGAGAATAGGCAAAGAAATTTATGTCTCTTCCATGTTGACCCAAAATCTTTCCTTTTATCTTTTTCTCATTTGTCTTGTGCTTTCTTATTGGGAATGATGCAAGGCATTGAAAAATTTATGTCCCCTCTATGTTGACCCAAAATATTTTCTTTTATCTTTTTTTTGTTTGTCTTGTTTTTTCATTTTGGGGATTTCACAAGGCATCAAGCCATTTATTTCTCTTCCATGTTGACCCAAAATATTTTGTTTTATCTTTTTCATTTGTCTTGTGTTTTCCACTTGGGGTTGACACAAGGCATTGAGACATTTAGGTCTCTTCCATGTTGTCCCAAAAGGTTTTTTCCTTTGTTTTTTCTCTATTTGTGTCATTCTTCTAGTTCTATGTGTATTTGGGGAATGATAAAAATTACATGCCCTATGACAATATTGTAGAAAAGACATACCGACCCCAAATCTACAGATCCCTTATGTATTTGTGGGGGAAACTCTTCCTTCCTATTTCATGATCCAACTTGTTTTAGAAACATATGACTTGACATAGGGTTTTCAGAGGAATCCTCTCATGTCTTAAGAAAAACACTTGGCTACCTTAAATTAATTTCTCATAGAAATTGTGTAGCAACCATTTTAAAGTGAGGGCATACATTGATAACATCTTTCTGAAAACCGCATTGTGTGATGTTTCCTTTTCCTTGTGATGTGTCCTCTTCTTGGTGGTGTCATTAGATTTGATGTCCTCTAAGAGTGTATGATCCCCCATCATGGCATAATGCAAATGAGGTATTCCATGAGTGACAATATAACACCTTGACTTGTCCTCTCTTGGAGACATTAGGCATAATTCTCCCTAAGAAGAATACCTTTACATGAACAAAGAAAAATCCCCTTTAAAATTTTTTTACATGACATTGAAAAGCATTTGCAAAAGCATTACATTGTGGTGCCTTATTGAATTTTTCAATAGGATAACTTCAGTATGTTATGAGAGGCTAATACAATTCTCTCATTTTCCACTTCATTGGTACAACTCAACTAGTGCATAGACTAAGGTAGAATATGTTATGGACAAAAAACCCTATTCCACATCGTATTGGAATGGTTGTGCTTGATCCTTTTGTTTTCCTTTTTCTTGGCCTTTGATAGGGTATTATCATATATATTTTTTATTGTTGCATACTTAAGTGTCTTCAATGTCTACTTTAGTGTTAGTTTGACATGGTGTCATCCTCTCACTAAAGTGAGGGGGAAATGTAGTAATGGAAAAAGTATCCTTTTTACTTGGGTTGGGAACAATTGTCATTAATTTGACCTAATTTTGCCTAGGTTTAATGTTGTAATATGTTTTAACACATTCACATTGACCTTGGGCCCCATTTTTAATAAAATGAACTTAATATGTACCTTATTTAAGTTTTGTAAAGTGTTGTAACACACTTTCACACTTATCTATGGCCCTCTTAATTAATTATGGTTAATTAGAGTTAATTAGCCCCTTTAACTAAAATTTAATGAAATATTGTGAGGACCCATTCTACCTTCATGGAAAATGAGTCCTCCCTCTATAGGAGCCCCCTTTGAGATCATCATATTTCAAATGGGTTTTTAGTGATCTTTCATCCCTCAAAGGCGAGGTCTTGGAAAATAGTCCTAGGACCCATTAATCCTAGGTGGTGAATGGGTCCTCTCATATTGAGGTCTCCCATTTTTTAATTTCTTTCTAGAAAGGATTTAATAATTTTCATCTCTAGATCTAGTGTTGGCCTGAATTATTTTAATTTTGGGGCTAATTATCAAATTATGTATAATGACAAGGTTATTTCACACATTTTCAACTAGAAGAATATTTCAAGCAAGAAAATTATAAATAAATTTCATGAGATCAAGTAGTCATAGTGAATAAGCAAGAAAAAGTGAAGTTTGGAGCAACATTGTGAGGTTTTCAATCTCATTTTGTGTCCAAGATCAAGCATTAGTGAATTTTGGTGATAGATTCCTATTTATAATCATGACTAGGTGTTGGGAGTGTTGAAAAAAAAAGGATAGACAACCAAGAGGGGGGGTGAATCAGTTGTTACAAAAATCAGACTTATTCAATATTAATCAACCTTTAATCTTAGATCTGATAATCAACAGTGCAAACATAAACCAATAACACATCACAAACACATGAACACTAAGATTTTATATGTGGAAACCCTATTAGGGGAAAAACCATGGTGGATGTTAGTCCACAAGATTATATCCTATTAAAAGTATAATGAAGAATGAATAAAGAATGCAGTTGCATTCAAGAACACTGCCTAGAGCTCACTAATCAAAGGGAAGGATCACTACCTTACATAAGACAATCATATTAAATCCATCTGATGAGGTTGAACTAAGAAATTATCTTCTTCAAAAACTTGATGAAAATTTTGGTTAAGCATAGATACACTTCTTCACACTTCGCTCAAACTTCTTCACACTCTGCTCTGCAATCAGATGATATGATCTTTATTCAGACATACACACATACAAATACACCGAGCATAATTTGAGCATAATTCAAAATGAAGAAAAAATCATTCTTATATATCCAGTACATGGATTTACATCAACAACTTTGTTAGCCACATAATAAATGAATAAATGAATTACAACTTGTCGGCCCCAATACATGAACAAATCTTAATGTGCACCAACCTAAGTCAATCACAACATAGTGAGGACCTAAATAAGCATCCTCAAGCATGCCAAACAATAAAATATTAATCCATAAGGATCCAAAACACGCTATCATAATTATGTTAGCCAAGAACATAAAAAACTTGAACACACAAGGAAAGATCTTCAATCACAAACATGTCGATCAACGCGTACATACCACACTGATAGATCAAGATCTAGAAACATCTCATAAGCATATACAACAATCCAATTCACCAAAATTACAATCTCATCTTCTAGAAACACTTGATATAGTAACTTCATAACTGTAGGGAGATAAAATTTCATAACTTTCTCAATTCTTGAGGTGTACCAATGAAACTTTCAGAAAACATAATAGATAAGTTCAACAGAAAACCCTTTCGTGTGCACCTCTTGATCATAAATGAACATAAATTTCAATCACTCTGATCTTCTCAACTTCACTGGTTGTCTGCAATATATTTATTACAATTTTCTCAATCTCCTCGACATATACAGCCTTTAGAATCACCAATGCTAATAGTGTTGACATCAATGACAACCAAAACATCCAATGATCTCCCCCTTTGGCATTGATGGTAACACATGATGTGAAAAGTAGTACCATCAACACAACTATTTTTTCACATAGTTCTCTCCCTTTGTTCTACAGTTCTCCTTTCATAGCTCTTCTCTCCCTTTCTTGACTCTTATCCCTATTTCTTCAAGAGTTTTTCACATTATTATTCTCCCCCTTTGACATTAATGGAAAAGTTACGCATGCTCTGATCACATATCATTTGAATCATTTGACCACTCCCCCTGAGTATCAGCCACCATAACATCAATCTGAAACAAGATATGATTGTGAGTCCACGGATTGATACAAAGACTTGCATCTTAGTTCAACTTAGGTGAGGAAATTACCCCTAACTTTCCTCTGAGCTAATCAAATGTATCCTTAGGCAATAGTTTAGTGAACATATCTATAATTTTCTCCTTTTTTGGCACATACTCCAGTCTGATCTCTTTCTCACTCACTTTGTCTCTCAAAAAGTGATACTTGATAGATATATGCTTTGTTTCAGAGTGTAGCACCGAATTCTTAGAAATTCTTATGGCACTTGAGTTATCATAGAATATAGCAATAGGCTCATCATACTCAACTCTGATATCTCTCAGCATCTGCTTCATCCACAACACTAGGGTATAGTTATTTTCAGCAATGATATATTTTTCCTCAATAGTAGATAGGGAAATAGAATTTTTCTTTTTACTTAGAAAACACCAACTTCTTCCCCAAGAAGAACAGACCACCACTTGTAATTTTTTCGTCACTAACATCACCTGCCCAATCTACATCTGTAAAGGCATTCAGAGTAAGATCATCATCCTTTGGATACCATATCCCAAAGTCAACTGTTCCTTTCAGGTATTTGAATATTCTCTTTATTGTAGTCACATGTGATGTTTTTGGATCAACTTGATATCTAGCAACCATGCACACAACATTCATAATTTTTATTCTTGTTTGAGTTAGATATAGCAATCCACCAATCATTGACCTATATCTTGTTTGATTAGCCTTAGGAGAATCATCATTATGTGTTAGATTACATCTGATTACCATGGGGGTACTAACTGGCTTTGAGTATTCCATGCAAAAAAATTTCAGTAACTCTTTCGCATACTTGAAATAAGATATAAAGATTCTATCATGTAATTGATTAATTTGCAATCCTAGAATTTTTTTAGCTCTCCTATTATTGACATCTCAAATTCACTTTTCATTTCATCAGAAAATTTGATACATAAGTCGTCATCACCTTCAAAAATAATGTCATTAACAAAGACTTCAATGATCAACTCTTTATCCTGATCCAACTAGAAATACAAATTGTTGTCAACAATACCTTTTCGAATCCAAGCTTCGACAAGTATTTATCTAGTCTACCATACCAAGCTCTAGGGGCTTGTTTAAGTCCATATAATTCTTTCAACTTCCAGACCATGTACTTTTCATTAGTCAATTGAAATCCATCGGGTTGCTCAACATAAAATTCTTCTTCTAGTTCACCATTCTGAAATGCTGACTTCACATCCATTTGATAGACTTTATAATTCTTGAATGTAGCATAAGAAAGAAATAATCTTATAGCTTCAATTCTAGAAACAAGGGCAAAGGTTTAATCAAAATCAATACCTTCCATCTGTGAGTATCCTTTACATACTAGCCTTGATTTGTTCCCAATCATTGCACCTTGTTCATTCAACTTATTCCGAAAGACCCATTTGGTTTCAATCACATTTTTTTCTTGAGGTCTAGGAACAAGAATCCATGTATCATTCTTATCTATTTGCATCAGTTCTTCCTTCGTTGCTTCCATCCAATGTTCATCTTTACACACTTCACTAATATTGCTAGGCTCAGTCTTGGATATTAGACAATACTCTTCTACAATCCTTCTTCTACTATGTACACCTTTATTCTTGTCTCCTATGATCTGAATTTTAGAATGAATTCACTTTAAATATCTTGGAGTTTTGAGTTATTCTATTTTCCTCTCTACATTTCCATTGTCTTCTTCTTCTTGATTTTCTTGATTCACTGGAACCATTTGACCTTGATTTTGTATACGCATTCTTTCCATTTTCAATATTATCTTGTTGGTCATCTGAATCATATCCATAATACCTAGATGATCTTTCAATATCCTCATCAACTCTAGCATTTTCACTTTCAACCATCTTCTTCAATCTTTTATTATAGCACTGGTAGGATTTTATCTTAGTAGAGTAGCCTAGAAATATTCCTTCATGACTTCTAGCTTCAAACTTTCCAATATCATCATCTCTCTTAATATAAAATTTTCTTCCAAAGATTTTGAAATACTTAACAATAGGCAAGCTTATAACCAAAACATAGCTCAAAAGGAGTCTTACTGAAATTACCAAATTGAAATTCACCCAGTTGATAGTGTATACTGCAGTGATTACAACTTCTCTCCAATAGGAATGAGGAGCATTACCTTCCAAGACCATATTTATGGAAGCATCTAAAATTTCTTTGTTCTTTCTCTCAATAACTTCGTTCTGTTGTGGGGTGCGGGGAGCAGATAACTGTCTTTTTATTCCATGCTCTTCAAAAAATGAATTGAAATCCTGAGAAGTAAATTCACCACCTTTGTTTGATCTCAAACATTTGATCTTCAAACCTGTCTCAGTTTCTACCATATCTTTGAAGCTTTTTAATTTCTCAAATGCCTCATGTTTTTCTCTTAAGAAAGCAACCGAAACCATTCTAGAATATAATCATCAATAACCAACATAAAGTGCCTATCTCCTTGTAGAATTTTGATTCTAGATGGACCCCATAGACCAGTATGCACCAAATCCAGTACTTCATTTGAATGATGTTGTTTGCTCTGAAAGGAGAATTCTTGTATTTTTTCCCATCTAACATTCCTTGCATAAAATGTTAGTAGGCTTTACTAAATTAGGTAGATCTTTGACTGCTTGTGTGGAGCTTATTCTGATAATTTTATCAAAGTTCACATGACACAAATTTTTATTCCATAACCAAATTACATCAACTTGAGCAATCAAATAACTTTCACTAGCAACATTCAAGTGAAAAATATTACCTCTTGTCTTTGTACCCGAAGCAATCACATTTCTTGAGCTTCCCAAAATCCTACAGTTACCATCCTTGAACTGAAGATAGTAACCTTTGTCAACCATCTGTCCAACACTCAACAAATTGTGGTTCAAACCTTCAAAATATAAAACATCATCAATACTGCATTTACCTCCAAGAGAAAGAGTGCTCCTGGCACAAATCACACTAACATTGTTATCCCCAAATCTTACAACACCACCATCATATTTTTCCAAACTTAGAAATTTACTTTTGTCACTAGTCATATGATGTGAGAGTTTGTTGTCAATCACCCACTCATCCTTCTCATCAATCTTGGTTGCAAGATCTTTCTCAATATTTTGATTACTAGTTGATTCAGTGGACACTAGACTATTTTCCTTGATAGAAATGAATACCCATTCATCTTAATTTCTAATTTCTTTATCAGATTCATCATCACTAACACCGTCTTCAATATAATAACATTTATTTTGAAATCTAGTCTTGTCAGTTTTGTACTTAGAGACTCTTTTTGGACATCTTCATTCAAAATGACCTATCTTAATGCAAGAGAGAAATTTAATAGGTAGCTCTCCTTTGTACTTACCTTATCCTATGGCTTCTCTTTTAACAATCAGTGCTTTGAGTTCTTCTAGCTTTATTTCTTCATCTTCAATCAGTTGGATTTTTTAATATATAGTAGCTTTGAATCTAGAATATGTCTTAGGAGAAGATTAACCAAATTCACTCAACTCAAAGGCAGCAAGTTTTCCAATCAGCATATCTCTTGCCACGTTTGTTACTGTCCTGAGCTCTTCAATAGAATGAGCTTTTGTTTTGTAAGAAGTAGGCACATATCTAAGTATCTTAACCACAATATCATCTTCTTCCAAGGTTCCATCGACACATCTAATGCCCATTACTAATTCATTTACCTTTTGCGAGAAAGAAAAGTTGTTTTCATCTTCACTCATCTTCATGTTCTCCCACTTGCATTTTAGACTTTGTAGCTTGGCACTTTTGAATAGTGCATATCCTTCATACAATGTTTCCAATTTTATCCAGATCTCATGTGTAGTCTTCAAACCTATCACATTTGTCATCTCTGAATCTATCGAAGAACTTAGTAATGCTTTGATAGCCTTGGTATTAGTTTATGCTTCTTTGATCTCATTAGCAGTGGAGGGACCATTCTGAGGAATATTGTATGCACTCTTTGTAATAGTCTAGAAGGGCTCACCAATGCACTTCAAGTGACACTCCATTCTAAATTTCCACAGAGAGTAGTTTGTACTATCGAATCTAGGACTATACTTCTTATATGATGCCATCATGGATCACCTATATCTATTAGACTTATATAGAGGAAATAGATCTGATACCAATTGTTGGCAAAAGAAGGATAGACAACTAGGAGGGGGGGTGAGATAGTTGTTACCAAAATAAAACTTATTCAACATTAATCAACCTTTAATCTTAGATATGATAATAAATAGTGCAAGCATAAACCAATAAAACATTAGAAACACATGAAAACCAAGAGTTTATACCTGGAAACCTTGTTAGGGGAAAAACCATAGTGGATGTTATTCCACACAATTATACCCTAATAAAGGTATAACAAAGACTGAATAAAGAATGCACTTGCATTTAGGCACACTGACTAGAGCTCATTTCTCAAAGGGAAGGATCACTACCTTACATAGGACAATCAAATTAAATCTATTTGATGAGGTTGAACTGAGGAATTAGTTTCTTCAAAATCTTAATGATAGTTCTGATTAAGCACATATACACTTCTTCACACTTCGCTGAAACTTCTTCAAACTCTGCTCTACAATCGGATGATCTAATCTTTATTCAAACATACACACACAAACATACACCGAGCATACTCTGAGAATACTTCAAAATTAAGAAAAAATCGTTCTTATATATATTCTACATGGATTTACATCAACAACTCTATAGACCACAATATAAATGAATAAATGAATTACACCTTGTCAACCTCAATACATGAAAAAATATTAAAGTGCACCAACCTAAGTTGGTCACAACATAGTGAGGACCTAAATCAACATCCTCGAGCATGTACCAAACAATAAATATTAATCCATAAGGATCTGCAACATGCTATCACCATTATGTCGGTCAAGAGCATGAAAAAGTTTAACACACAAGGGAAGATCTTCAATTACGAACATGCTGATCAACACAAATGTACTACATTGATATAGAATGATGTAGAAATATCACTAAACATCTCAGAAACATATACAAAAACCCAATTTACCGGAATTACAATCTCATCTTCTAGAAACACTTGCTACAGTAAATAAATAACTTTAGGAACACAAAACTTCATAACTTTCTCAATTCTTGATGCATACCACTGAAAATTTCAAACAACATACCAGATAAGCTCAACAACAAAAAATTTAGTGTGTGCCTTTTGATCATCAACAAACACAACTTTCCACCACTCTAACCTTCTCAGCGTCACTAGTTTTCTGCAATATATTTATTACAATTTTCTCAATCTCCGCAACATATACAACCTTCAGAATCACCAATTCTAATAGTGTTGACATCAATGACAACCACATATTAGCAACACAACCACAACATCCAATAGGGAGATGCAAAAGGCATACAACCAAGCCTAACGAATTGTTTCCTAAGTGATTCCATCATCTATAATCATCCTTTTTGCAATCTATAAGAAGTATTTCCAAATTTAGGGCTTGTTAAAGGTATTAGATATCTTCTTTATTAAGTCATTTGCATTTGTTCATGTTACATTTAGTGGTATTTTTTAACAGATTTGGATAGAGTTTCCTTTGTATTTTTATAGATCTTAGTCTTAGATACACTTGAGATTAAGACTAGAAGTCGCATGCATAGGCATGCAATGATCAACCAATAGGGTGCACCACAAATTTTTATTAAATGGCTAGTGTGAAAAAACCTTTTTTTTCAAGTGCAACGAGAGATAACAATAACCTATAATATTTTTAATTGTATGATTGGTGGAAGAAATGGATAGTGTGCTAATAAGGAAAATATGAAATAATGTGATATTAATTCATAATAGGAGGGGGATCTTATGAATTTGGAATTTACATAGAATTCAACGTTAAATTTGAATAGCCTAACCTAAACATAATATAAATCAATTTTTTTTTACTTAGATATTATTTTATATATATTCATTTAATATGGAAATTGTAAAGCATTATAAACCTATGTTATAGTCCACTTCTTTGTACTTATAATGTTAGATTAAGAACCATTTGCATAAAAAATAGGAAAGTGGTCTTTGTGTTTGGAAATGGAAATTTATCAATTATGAAATTCTCTAGAATAAAACTATGCATCATCTTGAACAAATGTTTTAATTTGTAATCTATCCATTAATTTTAATTTAAGGTAATTAACCATCAGTAACTTTTGTTTTATTAATATCTAATATTTAATAAGTTTAGGTAGAATATTTTTTTTAAAATCACTTTAATGAATAATTCTAGGTATGAAAACAAATTCCTTATAAAAAGAGAATTGAAAAATTAAATAAAATATAAATTTTAATAATTAATTTTTTAAATAATTATAATCTATTTAAAATTTCAGACACAATATAAGTTTAGTTGTCTTAGTTATGAAATTCCAAAATAAAATTATACATAACAAATTTTATTATTTGAAATCTATCCATTAATTTTAATTTGAGGTAAGTAATCATCAATAATTTTTTTGTATTAATATGTAATATTTAATAATTTTAGGTAGAACAGTTCTTTAAAATTCATTTTAATGACTAATTTTAGGTATAGGAAAAAACATTCCTTATAAAAAGAGAATTGAAAAATTAAAATTAAAGTTTTTAATAATTAATTTGTTAAATAATAATAATTTGTTCAAAATTTAAGACACAATATAATTTTAGCTTTGTCTTAGTTTTTACCACACTTCAATGCACATCTATGTTTAACCTTTTTACACAAGTTAATCAATGAATTGATTGATTATTATTTAATTATCTTAAAAGAGACATATCTAGGAAAATTATGGAACATTAAAGGATTCTCCTTTTTTAAAGACTTATTAGTCATTGTCTCACCAAAAAGTGTAGCCTTTGACACTTTTCACTCATTTGGACCCTTGCCTATGGATTTTGGACCTTTTTCAGCCTTTTTAACCCCTTTCCAAAGCCTTATGCCAAAGTGTTGTAAGGTTTCGTAATACATTTTAACACTTTCATAGGCTTGTCATCACTTAATGAACCCTTTCTTATCATATAATGATCCCTTAATGCACTTACATGATTTAATTCAGTGTGTTTTTTGATACAATCGTAACAAACAATAATAATCATAATTTAATCCCCAAAAACCAATAAAAAACTCCCAGGTGGACTAGGTCACCACCTTGGGCGACCTAGTCCCATGTGGCATAAAATTTAAATTTAACTTAATATTCTTTTGGTACTTTGTCTCTAAACCCTAAGGTCAACTTGTATGGTGTTATTTCAAGAAAATTACGGCATAACTTTTATAAATAAGGGTTTTTATCATCTTTTTCACCCTAATATCCAATCTTCTAAGCCTCATTTTTCTCCCCATTGAATCTTCTCAAGCAAGCTAGGGTTTGAGCATTCCAAGTCAAAAATAAATCTTTCCTGAAGTATTCAAGGGTAGATTATTGTAGCAACTTGAGATCAATCATCATGGAAAGGTACTAACTCCATTTTTTTCATGTTCATAATTTATTACATTTCTATTCATTTTGGTTTAGTTACCTGAAACAGGTTTGACCAAGGCAAACCTCCATGCCCTAACAATCAACATTTTCTCTTTATCTCCTTATGTGTTTGCAGATTTAGGTACATTCAAGATCATTGAAGGCTTTGAAGAATTATTGAAGACCTCTCCTTGCTTGAAAACTCCAAACACCCACCAAAAGTCATTTTCAGGCTTGAAAATCAGAGTTTTAGAAGCAGACACGTGAAGAACCAAGATGCGGACCGAGGGCTTATGTTTCCCCTTCCAAACTCCAAAAATCCAAAAGAGGATTAATTCACTAAAAATGATGACCTAGTCCCACTATACATGCCTTTCAGTGATATTTTCATTTTCAGACACCAATTTGGCAAAAACGGGCTCTAGACCAGTTTTCTTAGATTTGGGACTAGGTTACCCAAATTGGCACAAGTGTCCCTCTCAAATTTTGCAACATTTTCATTAGCATTTTAGGGCTTGATTAGATCCTTCTTCAGATTCTAGGTGCACACATCCTACCTCATTCATCTCTGTTTAGTTTAATGTACATTTCTAGGTCATTTTGTAGATGTTTGCATACCATTAGGTGTTTTCTAGCAATTTTCATTTCAATAGTTTAGCATTTAATAAATAATTTCATTTTTATTTTATTGCATTTAGGGTATCCCACATACATCAATTTAAGCCCCCAATCCCCTCTTTTGAATTTAACTTATGCATTTTGGCCCACTTCTTTGTCCTTTTAGGTGAAATACCCTAGAAGTGTTAGAAAGCCTTGTGGTGCAAAAATATTCATTACATTTTGGTGAACCTGACATTATTGCACTCTTCCCTTCTGATTTAGAAATTTTGAAAAAAAAACATCCAAAATAGTTGCAAATTTTTAGAAATTTTGAAAAAAAAACCCTTACTAGGACTAATTCGCCATTTTGGGTGACCTAGTCCTTGTCCATATTTTTCACTCTTTCTCACAACACCAAAAACCTTATTTATGTGCTTGTTTATGCTCCTAGTATCGTATACTATAAGTTTGGAAAGTTTCAGCAGGATTGGTTTTAGGCTTCTAGCTGAAAGTCATCATTCTCGGATGGTCATTCTTCAAATCCTTTCATCATTAAATTTAAAAATTCTCACATTTCTGGAATCTTGCATCTCATTAATAAATTTACTTCTCACTTTTGCATATAAAATGTTTATAGTCATAAAAATTGTATTATTTTGTTAAAAGTGCTTTTACTTTTACAATGTACATTATTTACATTCTTAAAGCTTAGCATATATTAGATGAAAATTTCTTATATTATTGCATATAGATTGTTTATATTGATAAAATATTGCATAATATGGTTGCATGTACTTTTAATTTTTGTTCAAATAATTTCAGTAGCTTACATAAATAGGCATGCTAAGAAAAATTTAATCTCCCCTCCCTATGAGAGTGTTGTAGTGAAAGAAGACACAACTTGGGACATTGCTAACGATCATATGAGTTCTTCTCCTAATATCTCTAATCTTAGTGACAAAGATATTTTTTTAGAAGATCCAATCAATGAGAGTTATGAGAATCCTAGTTGTTTCTCTCCTCTTACGTCTCTTAGTGGAAAACACAATGAACAAGACAACACAAACATAGCTAATCATGACAATAACATTTGCTTTTCTCCTAGTATTTCTCCTTGTTGTGAAGAGAATACTTTTTTGTTAGAAAATAAAATTATTGAAGGTCATGAACATCTTAGTTGTCCCACTTCACCTACAAAAATCCTTATTGCACAAGAACCTTCAACCATTGATCATTCCCCTATTAGTGATGAAGCTATTTTAGAAGAACCAACCTCTGATTGTCAAGAGTAGTTGGTTTGTAGTTCTCCTAAAACCCTTCCTCCTAGGGAGGATATTATGACACACGATAAGACTAACAATAACAATAATTATATCACACCCTTAACAAAAAGTAAAGATATACCCTTAGCCTCTCCCTTGCTCAAGGATGTTAATATTATTCAACCCCAAATCATCATTTAACCTCCTTCAAACAACCCTCAATCTCAAACCAAACTTGACTTCATCCTTTACCCACCTACTTCTAATGTGTCACAACAACCAAGTCATCGTATCGTTGCTCAAACAAATTACACAAGAAATAATATGAAACTGCAACAACCAACCTCAACATCCTTACCTTTTCCTAATCCCATCTTACCTATTGCCCCTCACTTAACTTCAAATCTTAGGGAGTATGACCTTGTTGACCAACTAAGAAATAATCCCACTAAAATATCATTTTGAGATCTCATTCAAGTCTCCCCTCACTATCACAACATGATGGAGAATTACCTACAACAAGTTCCTATCCCTTCTAATATACACCAAAATGACATAGGATCTATTATTCATGGAATCAATGTTGATATTGTTTTTTCACCAAAGTGAGCTCCCTCCTTTGGAAGTAAACAGATAAAATGAAGCTTTTGTAATAATCTCTCAATACAAAACAAAAGGTATCTAGAGAACTTTTGTAGATACCAACTCCTCCCTTAATGTGTGTAAATTTCTCCTTTTGGATAGGATTTGCATTGATAGCTCCTACCTCAAACCCAATTCTCTATCTATTGGAGGATTTGACAATGTCACTAAGGAACTGCTCAGTGTGATCACTTTACCTCTTACACTTGGAATGACCATATTAGACACTAAAACCCTTGTTATGCCTCATGAAATTTCATATAATATTCTCTTAGGTAGGTCATGGATTCATGCAATGAATGGAGTTCCTTCCACTCTTCATTGTAAGATGTACATCTAAAATAATAAAGTGTACACACTTGAAGCCAACCTTGAACCTAACAGTTGCTTAAAAATTGAGAAATACAAAGAAAATCATTTCAAAACCTTAATACCGACCACCCAAGTGGAACCCACACAACAACCAAATAAAGAAAAACATATTGGGAAAATCACGAAGCCCTTAGACAATGATTGGGGTTCCGTAGACTTCACACCTCATTTACTAGGAGAATCGAAGATCATACACAAATAATATAAAAAGGTAAATGTAGTCTTGTCCATAGAAGACTCAGTTGATCCTTTACAAGAATTCACCTCAACTTCCTTAGACCATGAAGCCAACAAAAAAATCATCACCTGATCCAGAAGTAATGAAAAATATTTATGGAAAAGGTTATGATCTCAAATCATCCTTCTCAACTACCCTTAGAAAGTCATCCATTGAAACCAACAAAGGACTCTTTACTTAAAGCCAATGTCACCTCGCAACCCACTACTGATTCAAATTTTACACACTCTTCTAGAGGAGTGTACAAAATCTCACAATCTATAGTGCCTTGTGTAAATATTACATCCTATACTAAGCAAGACCCTTCCTTATTGCAAACCAATGGATCACTTTCTACCTTCAATCAAGAAGGCATTTTTTTGAGACTCCTCCAAGATCACTTGATTTGTCTTCCTCCAATAACTTGAAATAAATGTTCCAACAAAAATTTCTTTTGTGCCTACCACAACATTCCACTAATGAGTGTAAGGCCTTTAGTAGAAAAATCTAAAATCTTAAGGAGCTTGGTGTTTTTCCTTATATGGGGGCACCTCACTCCTCTAATTGATAATGATTTTCACTCTACCTTACATCTCCTCACCCCTTTTGGCTGAGTCTTGTCTTGCACTAAGTGGGGGCAACGGGTTAGTTAGCCTTCTCCATCATATGTCACTTTTCATTATCTCTTTTGGCTACTCGTTAACCTTTCATGGATATATGTGAGAAAGCTTGGGATTTGGATGACATGTCTTAAGTTGACTCACATGTGATATACTACACCTTTTATGATGCAACTTATCAAAAAAATACGACTCGACATAGGAATTTACTAACAAGCTCGCATGTCCTCTTCTTCTTCTACTTTAAAGCAATTACTCATAGTATGGTGTTTAGAAATTCCTTTAAAATGGGGGCATACATCACCACTCACATTTCATTGTGCAATTTTTCTTTTTCCCATGATTCCCTATCTTGGAAGCATTCAGTACAATGTTACCCATGATGAGACATTGCACTTGTCCTCTCTTATAAAAAAGATGATACCAATTTTACCTTTCCTCTATTGGAGACATTACACATGATGTTCCTTAAGATGAGACATTGCATGAACAAAGAAAAATCCCTTTGACTAAAATCATTTCAAAATCACTTTATTTTGTGGTGCCTTATTAAAGCTATCACGAGGTATAACTCTTGTAAGGTTTGAGTGGGAAGCCCAAGTGGCACAACTTCCCCCATACCTACCTATGTGTGTGTGAGTACATACCAACTATGTGTATGTTTCTCAACTTTTGGGACAACTCACCTAATGAATGACCTAATGTTATATGGCCCTACAATGAACGTATCTTTTAACTTTTCCCTCTCTGTTTCTTCAATTTCTTGTCATTGCATGATCATGCATCTCATTTTGTTGTAAATCATTCACCCTTGAATGTGTCCCTTGGCATTGATGTCTTTTTTACTTAGAATCTTGAATCTTGGGAGCTTGACCACCTCCTTTTTCATTCTTCACCATCTCCATTGGGCTAATTAAGTATGATTTTGAAGCAAGTTCATCCTCTCACTAAAGTGGGGGCTAAATGTGTCACCAAAAAGTGGAGCCTTTGACACTTTTCAATCATTTGGACCCTTTCCTATGGATTCTGGACCTTTTTCGACCTCTTTTTACCTCTTTCCAAAGCCTTGTGCCAAACTGTTGTGAGGTTTTACAATATATTTTCACAGTTTCCTAGGCTTGTCATCACTTAATCAAACTTTTGTTATCATATAATGACCCCTTAATGCGCATACATGCCTTACTTGAGTTTGTTTTGTGAGACAATCCTAACAAACAATAATAATCACACTTTAATCCCCAAAAACCAATAAAAAATTCCTAGGTGGACTAGGTCAGCACCTTGGCTGACATAGTCCCATGTGGTATAAAATTCATATTTAACTTTAAAATTCTTTCAATATTTTGTCTCTAAAACCATAAGGTTGACTTTTATGGTGCTATTTCGGAAAAATTAGGGAATAGATTATAAATAAGTGATTTTATCATCTTTTTCACCCTAATATCCAATCTTCTAAGACTCATTTTCTCCCCACTCAATCTTCTCAAGCACTCCTCTCTCCTTCTTCTCAAGAAAGCGAGGGTTTGAGCATTCCAAGTCAATGACACATCTTTTTTGAAGAAGTCAAGGGTAGATTTTAGCAGCAACTTGAGATGAATCATCATGGAAAGGGGTTAACTCCATTCTATTCATGTTCATACTTCATTGCATTTCTATTCATTTTGGTTTAGTTACGTAAAAGGGGTTTGACCAAGGTAAACCCCCATTCCCTAACAATCAACATTTTATCTTCCTCTCCTAGTGTGTTTGCATATTTAGGTACATTGAAGATCATTGAAGGCTTCAAAAACTTGTTGAAGACTTCTCCTTCCTTGAAAATTCCAAAGACCCACCAAATGTCACTTTCAGGTCCAAAAATCAAAGTTTTAGAACTGGACACCTATGAAGAACCGAGGTGCAGATTGAGGGTTTTTGTTTCCCCTTTTAAAATCCATAAATTTAGAAGAGGACCAAGTCACCAACAATGGTGACCTTGTCCAACTAGACATGCCTTTCAGTGATTTTTATATTTTTAGACACCCATTTGGCATAAATGGGCTCTAGACCAGTTTTCTTAGATCTAGGACTAAGTCGCCCAGATTGGAATATCTATCCCTTTCAAATTCTACAAAATTTTCATTAGTATTCTAAACCTCCACCAGATCCTTCTTCTGATTCCATGTTAACACATCCTATCTCATTCATCTCTATTTAGTTAAATGTACATTTCTAGGTCATTTTGTACATGTTCTCATATCATTATGCGTTGTCAAGCACTTTGGATTTCAATAGTTAAGCATTTAGGGCATCCCACATACATCACTTTAAGCCCCTAACCCCCTCTTTTGAATGTAACTTATGCATTTTGGCCTACTTCTTTCTCCTTTTAGGTGAAACACCCTAGAAATGTTAGAAAGCCTTGTGGTGCCAAAATCTTCATTACAATCATGTCTTTTATTACTAATGTTGAATAAAAAGTATTCTTTAAAAAAATTCATTCCATTAGTATAGCCATCTCTTTCATTACTAACATTGAATAAAAAATTATTCTATAAAAAAGTCATGTTTTATTTGAATATTAGTTATAGTGGTTTTAAAAATGACCTCTTTAGCAAAGAAAGATGTTATAAGTAGTATATACTCCATAATTTTGGGAATAAAATATTTTAATGAAATGAAATGGAACATATATTCTGGAAATTGTTAGAGTAATTGAATTAAAAGGAACACCTTGTTTTGAGGGAACATGAGAGACGTGTATGACAATGGGAAATATATTTTTTCTTCGATACAACTAGATATGACATGGAAAACATGTTATTATAGAGTATGTTTGTCAGAGCTAAATTTATACAAGGATTTGTGTACAAATATGTGGCGTTAAAAGTAAAAGCACAAAACGAACACTCATTTTTCTCCCTACCATATTGACATCATGGCGCCTGATGGACTCTAGCCAAACCCCTAAGAAACGAAAGGATGAAATGGCCATGAGATATTTCGTGAAGTTTCATCATACAATACATAATAAAAAACTTCGGAAAACTCCAGTGTTTTCAAATATAATACTTGATATTGTTGTCTTTTCTTTGATGTGGTAACTTTAAGGGAAAAGGGTATCTTGGTTGGAAATCCTTTTGCATGCTTAAACCTAGTTCCTACAAATGAAATACAAGGGTATGTTAATGCACAAGAAAGAAAAATAGAAAAGGAACAAAAAAAAATGAGTAAGTATATGGCTAAAATTAATATATACAATGTGAACCTGAAAATATTCAATAAGTTTTATAATTAGTTAACCAAATCTCTCTATTGAGAATGGGAAATTTTTGTACTTACATACATTGTTGATTGTGTTTAACAAGGATGAGTTGCATTGGATTGAGTACTAGGAGAACGAAAGAATTTGAAATAAATAGTGTACAATACACTAATTTTGTCAAATGCCTATTATATCTATTTAGCAATTTAAAAGAAATAATATGGGCGCTGCCACAATAATGGGTTACACTTTTTGGGACATCCTGATTTTTGCTGAAATCACATATTTTTAGAAAATATAATGATTTAAGCCTTAAAAAGGTTCCATTTTAAGGGTTTTAATTGAAGAGGGTTTGATCAAACCCACTTATATCAAACCCACTTGGATAGAAAGCCGCTAGTTTTAAACCGTACCTATAATGGAGTCTCCTCTACACCTATCAAAATGCTGATAAAAAACCACTTTTGATTTACCTTTAGGGGATCAAATTAATTTTTTTAGAATTATTATTTGTAAACATGTACTCCTTATTATAAGCTTCCCAAAAAGTATAATTTTAAATATATTTAATTTTATTATTATATTTATTTTTTATTTCTTATGAATGTAGGTTTTTCAATGAACTTCTAGATCTTTATTTCACACATATGAAAAAAATAGTATAAGAGAAAAAAATTCTTAAAAATGTATGTACACTAGCTATTTATGTCCTTATTCCAACAAAAAAAAATAATTTAATTCAAATGAATACAAAAATAGTTATGCAAATGAAAGTATAATATATCCAAATTATAATTACTCTAAATTAGAAAATTAGTTAAAAAATATATATGCAACAAAAAATTATGAAAAAATATCCATCCACTAGATAATGGTTTGAAAACACTGTATTTGAAAAATTAGAATTGTATGCTTTCTATAAAAAAAAGTTATGCAGTTGAAGGTAAGCATCATTTTTTGAAAATGATGTTTAGTAAAAAAAATAAGTTAATAAAAACTACGTAAAATAATTCACAATTTATTTTAAAAATATAATTAGATTCTCAACATAAAATATCACAAATCACTAGTTTTCTTCATCTTCAAATTCTTAATGGTTTAGCTTCTATAGGCCTACGAAAGTGAAGATCTATTGAAAAATGTTGATTTCAATGTCAAGTTTGGCCAAAAAGTGTAACCCATTGTAAATAGATTTTTTTTCTGTGAAAAATGGGCACATATAACAACCAATAATTAGAAAGGGAAAAAAAATAGTCATGTACAAAAAGAAAACCAGGCCAACGATGACATTGTAAATAGTTTAGTTGAATGGAGCAACAAACCATTGACATGTGCCTCTGGGGGTAAAATTGTTTGTCCTCTCAGAATCACATGATAATGGTGCTCAATTGTTGTCCATAATCACATTAACCCATGCTCATTCTCCTCCCTACCATATTGGCATCATGAAGCCTTCTGGGCTCTAGCCAGACCCCCGAGCAAAAAAAAAATGGTAAGGTCCATGAAAAATCTCATGAACTCTTACCATTTAGCACAAAATAACAAAGTTGCGGAAGCACAGGTGTTTAGGAACAAGTTCTATAATATTGGACTTTTTTTTGGTCTGACAAGTTCACAGAAAATAGATATCCTTGTAAAGAATTAGCACAATGGGGTTTGAAGGTGGCTAGAAGAAGATGGATAGATGGAATGTATAGAACAATGTAAAATAAGTAGAAAGATCCATCTAAATTCACAATGTGAGTTTAAATATACCTATATTAAAAAGAAAATTGCAATCTAAGGAATAATATAGTAAAAATCATCATCGAATTGACATGCCAATTGTTACATAGACCTTGTACTGATACATAATGTACATTTTTCTTTGGGGGAATGAGAAAAAAATATCAATAAATATATTGATACAAAACAAGAAATCTATGTAACATAAATTGTAAAAGAACTATTAGGAAAACACTTTAAGAAGTAGAGATAAATGACATATAATTGAAACCCACATGAAACATATTGATACAAGAGAAGTATTATGTGTAAGTTTTGTCGTGTAATGCAAATAGCTCACACAACAAAACACTTGCCTTTTATTTCCACGTATCGAGGCAACCAACTACACCACCACCAACATATGCACACAAGAAGCTCTAAGGTTTTCATAAGAAATCTTGAGTAATTTGTGTTAGGGAGGTTGAAACAGATGAGAAAAAAATAATATCGTGAAACATATCGATATAAGATTTGAGCTACATTGTTTGGTAGTAGACATTGAAGACAAATAGAGGAATTGTATAACAAGTATTAGAATAACACTTGTTTGCTACAAAATATTATACATAGAAAGAAAAATTGTATTGAATTCCCTAAAACATAGATAGATACATGTGCACATATATATATGTATTCAATTCCTTGATTGATATATAAAAATATACATATATTCAAATATACATATCGATATATGTAGACAAAGAGCACTATGGGTCATTTTGAGAATGCAACAACAATGTATATATACATATGTATATCTAAATATATTTGTATACTATGTTTATTTATATTTATGTAGAGTATGATTTTAAATAGAGTTTAAAATAGCACATGTATAAATATTTTCTATATTGTTGGTGCAGCAGATTGGAGGGTTTTAAAACTATTGTTCTCTACAATCTGTAAGTTGTTTTTACATAAATGATTTATAAATATATATATATATATATACATACATAGATACATATATATACATATATACATATATATACATATATACACACATAAATATATATACATATATAAACACATACAAATACACACACACACACATCTATATATATGCACATATTCTAAATTTGAGCTCCATTATTTGGAACTAAATATCATAGAAGATAGGTAAATTGTAAAAGAACTATTACCAAAACATTGAAGAACCACATATGTATGATTCTTAAGTATTATCATAATACCTCTTACAATTGTTACATAGACTACTTGTCTTGTACCAATATGTTGCATGATATTCTTTTTCCCTAATCTAATTGAAGCTTCTTATAACAAACTCTTAATTGTCATTGTTTTTTGTTTGTATGGCAAAAAAATATATTGATTAAGTTGCATTATCGAAAGATCCATTGTGGTGTTGGTTTGGTATTATAGAATATTCTAAGCCCTCGGGTCTGTTCTATAGTATATTTGAGGGTTTTAAAACTGTTGCTCTCTAGAATTTCTAGGTCATTTTACATGGGTATTTTGCATAAATGATTTGTCCATAATATTGAATACCAAGCAATGTAGCTCAAATTTCCAATTAAGTCTGTGGTGTTATATTCATTTTGGAAATATTATTGCATCATATAATTATTGTTGGATATTATAGAGAAAATAGCTATCATCATAAAGAACTGGGTTTAAATAATGAATTTGGCAAGTTGAAAGGATAGCTAGATAAGTGAGGGGAAATGTAGCCAACATAATAGAGTATGTTTTGTATTTGTAGTAGTCAATATATGATGATGCAAGGGAAAATAAAAAAGCCCATGCTCACCTACTATAATTGCATGATAAAGCCACATGGGCACTAGCCAAACCCCTAAGCAAGGAAAATTATCAAAGACCCATTAAAAATTTAATGGAGTGATATCATATAACAAGAAACACAGAAACAAAGGAAATTTTGGTGTTCTCATATATGGTTTCTTCTATTGTGGTTTTTTTTTTTGGTGCAACAACTTTAAAAAGATGGGATGGTGATAAAAATCCACCTAGAGATATTTTTTAATTATGTGTATTGGTGGTGGTGGAGTTGGTGTCCTTTATATGTAGAAGCTAAATGGTGAGTGGTTGTTTGCAGGAGTGTTAATGCATTATGTTATTGTTGTATGATGAGGACAAAAAAAGTAAATGTGGGTGAAAAAAGTAAATGCAATATTGAGTGTTGTAGTGTGGGAAAATATACTTTGATTAAGTTGTATTTTCAAAACTACCATTTCCTAACAATTTTCTTGAAGTTTCCACTGGGTTTTTTCTAGCCCTACCAAGATTTGTATTCACTGGTGTTAGAGATGCCTCAATACATCAAAGCGAAATGGCATGTGTTTTCTCACGGGGGTGTTAATGAAATATGTCGTTGTTGTATGATGGGGGACATGAAGTAAATGTAGGTAGATGTAGTAAATGCAATTTTGAGTGTTGCAGTGTGGGGAAGTATACTTTGAGAAAGTTATATTGTCGAAACAACAATTTCTTAAGAAACTACTTGAAGTTTCCACCAGATTTTTTGTCAACCCAACCATGAATTGGATTTTTTGGTGTCGTAGATACCCTGATTGGTGGGGACTTGATCGGGTTCTTTTATGGAAACATGGAGCTTGGTAATTACATGGGTTGGCAGTGGTGGAGTTGGTGTTTGTGACACATGGAAGTTGAATGGTTGTGTATAGCATTTAGTAACAAATAAGTGTTGTTTTAATACCTCTCACACAAATTCTCCATTTTACTTCAATATCTATATGTGTATATGTATCTATCTATGCTTCAAAGGATTTATTTTCACATACAGTTCACATTGTATGTAAATATATATATATAAATATATACGTACATATAAATATATATATGAAAGTGAAAGGAAAAAACACAAATCACATGGTTGTTGTCCTCCCCACCACATCGAAATCATGAAGCCTCATGGGCTCATGGGAATCTATTAAGTAGGAAAATCATGAAACACTGAAGAAAAATTTGATGCACTTCCATCATATATCACACAATGATAAAATTGCTAAAAAAAATTGCTTGTTCCAATATATGGATTGTTTTTCCTAGTGATTTTTTTGCTGCACTAACTTTAAAAAAAAAAAATGCTAATAAATAACTATGAAAGATGGAAATTGTGTGTAATGATGATAAATATAGGAAAAGGAGCATATACACGAGGTATTGGTTCAAAGTAGAATGAATTTCGTAGATGAAATACATAAATATTACTGAAAGTAAGACATCGAAGAAATAGGAAATTTTTTGCTTCAAAGCATACAATATATATGAATAACTTTATAAACATACCTAATGTTGGTATGTACTAGAACATATCTAGCATTGTAGAAACAAAATGAGTTAATTTATAACTTTGGTATGTACTGGAGCATATGTAGCCCTGTAGAAAGAAAAGACGTGAATGTATAAGTTAGAAAAATACAAATTTATAAAATAAATATTGATTATGGTTACATGTATGGTCATATTTTAGGCATGGATTGTTCCACAGATGGGATTCATATCTCCTTTTCCTTTTATGCTTGCATCAAGGCTAACATCGTATTTTTGTAAAGAAACATTTTATTTCAATCTATCAAAATATATATCAATGGTTAGATGTATATATGGAATGGTTAGAAACACAGTGAAAAAAAACTTATAGAAATAATAGGGCAAGGAGATAGTACATATTGTAGAGCACAACACTTGTTAAACCATTCAATCTGCCAACTTGTGGAGGTGCATGGAATTTTTTTACCATTTTTCACATATTGAGTGGGTATGTACAAGATCATCATGAAAAAAATAGGCCCTTAAGTGGCAATGAAAATTTAGAAAATCAAAGTTAGATAAATTGATGTAAAAACTTGAATAATTTATCTATATTATTTCAAAACTATCTAAGAATAGAGTCTATAAAACATTGAATCTGGTTTCTAAACTACTAGCTGTATTTAAATAAATAAATCTATTTGGTGAAAATTTGAAATTTCAATGTAGGAGTACTTAAATTTCTGGGAAAAAACAAGAAGTAGGTGTTTCTCTAACCACCTATTGAGTGGGTATGTGCAAGATCATCATGGAAAAAATAGGCCCTTAAGTGGGAATGAAAATTTAGAAAATCGGAGTTAGGGAACTTGACGTAAAAATGTGAATAAGCTATCTATATTATTTCAAAAATATGTAAGAATATAATCTGCAGCAAATTGAATGTAGTTTCTAAACTACTAGGTTTATTTAAAAAAAAATCTATTTAGTGAAAATTTGAAATTTCAATGTAGTACTTAAATTTCAGGGAAAAAATAAGTAGGTGTTTCTCTAACCACCTATTGAGCGGGTATGTGCAAGATCATCATGGAAAAAATAGGCCCTTAAGTGGAGACGAAATTTCAGAAAATCAAAGTTAGACATCTCGACATAAAAATTTGAATAAGTTATCTATATTATTTGAAAAATATGTAAGAACAAAATATGTAGCAAATTGAATGTATTTTCTAAACTACTAGGTTTATTAAAAAGAAAAATCTATTTGGTGAAAATTTGAAATTTCAATGCAGTAGTACTTCAATTTCAGGGAAAAAATAAGTAGTAGGTGTTTTTCTAACCACCACAACCACAATAGAATGATATATATTTTTTTAAAATACTTTAGATATAAGTAGAGGGCTCATGTCCCGATGTGATGCATATTTCTTTGTATTTTTTTCCAACTAAATAATTAATTATGAATGTTTTATTACAACTTTTTAAAAATATAGAAAACTCATATGTCTGACCACCTTAAACTGGTCAAGACTTCATGAAATTTTTATTTTTTATTTTTAATCCTATAGTATGGGAAGCATATAATGTGACACATATTCAGATTCAAAAAATGTGATACCGTTTGAAAGATATAGATGTTTTTGAATCAACCTATCAATAAAGACTTTAGTCATAATTCAAATAGAAAATGAATAATAATTATTATTAAATTCAAAGTAAATCATAATTTATATTGGTGGAAATCTAAGAATCTCCTTTAAAAACCATTTTTATTTCATCAAATTTTGGTAAGAAAAAAATCGTTAGCCACATGGGCCATCACATCACTTACATATTGCCACTTTTTGGCCCATCATGATCCTGTACATACCTGAGTGAGGAAACCAACTCCACTGCTACCAACCCATGTGTTAGAAAAACTCCACCATTGTTACGAAGAGGCACAACAAGGCCTCACAGATTTCATGGAGTCTTATAATATATTAAGCAAAAAATACAATGTACAAAAGACTATATATTTGTGAAAGCAATATAGAGGAAGAGCGAAACAATAAAATGCTCAAAAGATAATTTTATAGATCAATATTATACATATACTGTGTTGCCAAAAAGTGTATACCTTGGCACTTTACAGTCATTTTGGCTTTTTCCACTGGATTTTGGCCTTGTTGACCCTAATTTAGCCTTGTAAGCTTACAATTCATCAATGACCTAGTGATGTTTTACTAAGGTGTTGTGAAGTGTTGTAATGCATTTCCTCACTTTTCTAAGACCTTTTCAACATAATTCACCTAAATAATATATTCTTACACCTTTGTAAGCCTTAAGACAAAGTGTTGTAAAGTATTTTGTGGCATTTTCACACTTTTCTAGGTTCATCACCCTTAAATCAACCCTTTTCATATGCTAATTTTCCCCTTCAATGCATCTATACTCCTGACCTAAGTGTGTTTTAGGAGGAAGAATTGATTAAATTTGTTAAATACAAATTAATTCCCGACCACCACCAAAATTTTCCTAGGTGGACTAGGTCACCACTTTGGGTGACCTAGTCCCTTTAGGCATAAAATGCAATTTTTAAATAAAATTTAGCGAGAATCTTGCCTCCTAAACCCTAGGGCCAGCCTATTAGGTTGTATTTTGAGAAAATTAGGGTTTCACATGTACAAATAAGGGTTTTCACCTCCATTTTGCCTCTCTCCTAGCTCATTTTTACTCTCTTGCTCTCAATCTTCAAGCACTCAAGCAACCAAAACTTCACAAGAAAGCATACAAGCATCAGGGTTTTTAGGTCATCTTCATTGGAGTTGATCATTCATGTTGCAGACCGTCAACAACAAAGGTTTGAGAAGAATTTCCATTAATTTTATCATTCACACTTGCATTCCTTTGCTTTCATCTCATTTGGGTTTGATCACCTATAAAGGGGTTTGACTTAGGCAAACCCCTATTTCGTAACCCCAATACTTTCTTGGTCTTTGCATCTGATTGCAGGTCTTTTGATGTAGATTTGGTGAATTAAAAAGTGTTGCAAGAAGTACCACATTCTCCTCAAGTAAAATCCAAGCCTCAAACCCTAGGAAGGACAAGAAGACAAGCTACAAGTCACATTCGGGAGTTCTTGTCATGAATTGCTGCAAAAAAGGGAAACATCAACCGGGACCCACAAAATCAAGGCTTGATTCCTCAAAAAGATACAAGAGGACTAGGTCACCCTATTGGTGACCTTGTCCCTATGCTAGGCCTGCAAAATGGTTTCTAAATTTTTAGTAACCCATTTCCATGAAACCTATTTTGGTAGAATTTCGAGGTTGGAGGACTAGGTCACCCCAGTTGGCGTAAGTGTCCTTTTGCTTAGTTTAGTCATTTTCCAGGAGATCCTTAGAATATCCAACTACCACATCACTTTTTGAGGTACACACCTTCTATCTCTCTATTATTTTCCATAAAACATACATTTAGGTCATTTTAGATTAGTTTACATTAGCTTGGTTTTTTTTTATTTACATTTGCATACATTTAGATTATCATCATTTTATTTTCAGTTATAGCCACAAATCACACACACTTAGCACAAACCAATTATCAAACCCCTCCCATTTAAATGAACCTACCCATACACATATCAACATAGAAGGAAAGAGTGTTATTCCTAACCAAGTGCCCTTAGGGTGAAAAACCCTAGGAGCCTAGTAAGGGAATCCTCTTTCTCTTTTTAGATTATATGTGTTTTTGGTGGTTCATATACATATATATATACATATACATACACATACATATACATATACATATACATATACATATGCATATGCATACACATATACGTTTCACCCTTTTTTTATTGTTGGTAGTTATCTCTATGCATCTTTGGCATTATACTCATTATCATAAGAGAAATTGTAGTTAAATATTATTTATTTCATCAAAATAATATCGATAGAGTTAGTAATGTTTTCATCTTTTCTATTTTCCATGTACTTGGCACTAAATATTATAGAGAAATAGAGAAGATTTATGTGGGGTTTTTAATGATGACCTAGCGCTTACCTCTTCAACAAAGGATGTTCATAAATGTTTCTCATTGGTCAATAAGGCAACTGTTACATAGCTCTTTTATAGTTTCCCTATTTGTCTATAATATGTAGTGCCAAATAATGTATCTTGAATTTTGAATTGACAAGCGAACTATTATATAGATTGGTTCAGTTATGATATAATTTTACCTTTGTCTTAATTTAATATTTATTAGACCTAGATTCACATCTATATTTAACCTTTTTCTCTAGGCTAATCAATCAATTGGTAGATTACTATTTAATTAAATTTTAAGATATACATGCATAAAAATACATTGTAGACTTGATGTTATGGATTAAATAATATTTATAAAAAATAAAAAAGATTAAAGGATTTTCCTCTTTTAAAGAGATATTGGTCATATTTTAGATTACTAATATTCAATAAAAAATTATTCTTTAAAAAAACATCAATCCATAATTTTAGGTATGTCATATTTTTCCTAGTGTTTATGTGCTAGTAGATAATTTATTACTTGGATGCTATTTATTTTCATTTTTATTTATTTGAATATTAGTTGTGATGGTCAAAGTAATTACACACAAACATAAAACAAAATATATATGTATCCATGTGGATATAAATTTATATCTATGGATGATCACAAGAGGAATAATATGGTTTACACATTGCAATATATAAATATATATATATACAAGTATTGTATAGATTTATTTGTTAACCATTTTTAGTATTTGACGATTATTATATGCTTTCCATTGAAGATAATACTGCAATTCAATTATTATAAATGGAAGAAGGGAATTTAGAGTACGCATACAAGAACTAAAAATTCCACCTCTTAGTAGGAATCAAGAATCATAGTGACAATGCAGAGTAAAAACAATTTGGGCACCAAGTTAAAATCAAAAGGATGGTAGTTCAATGAATGTGCAAATATATATATGCAAACATAGGAATAAATTATTTTTATATTAGTAAAATAAAAGTCTTAACATCCCATAGTGAGCATTAAAAAGGCAAGAGTACAATGTGGGAAAGTGGAAAAGAGAAGTCAAAGTGTAGGCTCAGCAGTGGACCCTTTTTTTGGAGTAGGGGTAGAAATCTCTCTTATGTCTAAAAGAAACAATTTACACTCTATTCCAAAATCAACTTTTGTTGATTTAACAATCATTTTTTTAAGGCAGTCCTCAAAATTGTAAGAATCTGTTTTGATGAAGATAGTAAAGATGTATGGTTTACAAACAAGGCCTTAAATAACAACAACAAGATTTGTTGTAGACATAGAACTATTGGCAGCTTCACCAAAATCAATACACTAAATGTTGTTGAATGGTCTTACAAATTTAAATACAAAAGATAGTGATAATCACATTCCTCAATTTTCATCTAGTGTCGATCAAAAAACCAAACATTAGCATAGGAGTGTGTGTATTTTCTTTTGGATTTTTTCCCATTAACCAACAAAGGGAAAGCGGGATAACAAAAAGACTATGATTTTGCAATTTGAATGGTTGCTTTAAAAATGGCCTCAATAATTTTTGGCAAGCCAAGGTATTTTTTCAAGATGAATGCAATAGTAACTCTATCATTTGAAGGATGCATCTTATGAGGTGTAAAAGAAGATTAAACCATTTTTTCTACTTTGATTGGGCCCTTAGATCTAAGAGTTTTTTCCTCGAGAATAGAAGGGTTAATGTTAGGGATTATTGGTGTTCATGTGTTGATACTCTTATGATTAAAGTAGCCGACACGACCACCCCACACAACAACTATGACTATGCCACTAGAAATGTAGATCTGCTCCAAGGCATTGCCTTTTTCTTCGCAACTAGGGCCCCATAAATTAACATCAATGAAAGAAGTAGATATATCATATAGTTTAATAGTTCATCAGATTGTTTCAGATCCATTTTTCCTATAAATAGTTGATATGTACCCAACATGTACTATAATGCCAATAATATCAACCAAGCTATTATCACTATAATTGTTTATGTCACTAACTAGCATAAATGTAGAGGTTTTTTTTGGCACAAAACTCTCATTTGCACACTGTTTTATTAATTTTTCATCCAAAATAATTTCAAGGTTACTATTTAATTTATTGAATTTTTTGTTTGCTTCCTTCAGTAATCCTCGTGATATTAAATAAGTTGCACTCACCTCAACTCATTGGTAATGTAGCTCAACAATATCATTGAAACAAGTAACACATATTTTTGTCTCCTCCATATCTATAATGTCAAAACTAAAAATTCTGTCTTCACCTCTTTGTTTGTGGAAATGGCACATCTCTCTAATATGTGTTACATGCCCTTTCAGTGTCTAAACAATTTGATAAATGTTCAAATATTTAACAAGGCTGGTATTTGGAGGGTTTTTTTGTTTTTTAGGGGAAAATTGTAGACCAATTCTAGGGGTTCATTTAGAAGGAGAGGGTGAGTCTAGTCCCAAAATTTTCTCTTCTTTCTGCTTGAACATATACCTAGGGGTCCCAATGATTTGACAATCATACTTAATCCATAAATAAGCTAGATATGATTAAGGCCCTGGGAAAGAAGCAAAAAAATATATTGGACACATTATATTAGGCACATATGAAGGGGAAAGAGAAATTTTAAAAAAAGACAACCAACAATTCAACCCACCATGAATCTTGGAAATTTCTCTAGATTTAGTCTTTTAAACATACAAGGGACCCTAATTTCAAGGCACCTGAAAACAAAAAATCATTGCATTTGGAAGCAAGGGTTCCTATTTGCATATGGTGTCCATCAGAAAAAACAACCTTGTATCATTCAATATGCCATTCATCACCACCAAATTTTTTGAAGGAAAGAAGTTGAAGGACCGAAAAGGAAATGACATCTCCAACATTGATTGAATGAATTTAAAATGAAGTCAAAGTCGGTTGTTTCTTTGCAACCTACAAAGACAAGTTCAATCAAGGAAAATGCGCATCATCACACCAAATGGATAAAATAAGTAAGGAAAACCAAGGCTGCAAAGAGATTATTATTTTCTCTAAAAGATCAATGCATATTTACTTCCACATGTCTATATGCTCTAGTGGGGCCAACCATCTATGTATACACCTAAAGTCCAATAAAATTGGAAACATAACTTGTAAAGCATATGCACTGTATCTTTTTGTATTTGAGAATCCTAAAATTAAAGCAACTGAAAGGTAATATTCAAATTTATTTTAGGAGAGGAAGGAAACAATAACAAGAAAATTATAGCAGGTATAAGGAAAAGGAAATGAAAACTTATAGAATGAGGATTTGGAGGCTAGTGGATCACACCCTCAAAGCTAGACTCTGTAGTGGGACCTGTGGGAGGTGTCACCAAATCAATTTTGGCAGGCTCTGGAGACCTTTCCACAAAGACCGATCCGATAGACATATTTAGGTATGTGTAGGATCATCATGGAAAAAAAAGGGCCTTAAGCAGCAATGAAAATTAAGAAAATCAGAGTTAGGAAACTTCACGTAAAAAAATGAATAAGTTATCTATATTATTTCAAAAATATGTTGAATGTAGTTTCTACACTACTAGGTTTATTTAAAAAAATAAAAATAAATTTCAATGCAATAGTACTTAAATTTTACGGAAAAAATAAGAAGTAGGTGTCTGGCTGACCACCCTAACCATAATAAAATGATAATATTTTTTTATAATATTTTAAATATAAGTAGAGGAGTCTTTTCCCAATGTGATGCATATTTTTTTGTAATTTTTACAAATTTTGAAAAATATAAAAAATTGTATGTCTGACCACCTTAACTTGGTCAAAACTTCATGAAATTAATTTTTTTTGTTGTAATCCTATAGTATGTGAAGCATAGAATGTGACACATGTTTCAGATTCAAAAAATGTGATATTGTTTGAAAGCTATAGATGTTTTTAAATGAGCCTATCAATCAAGACTTTAGTCATAATTCAAATAGAAAATGAATAGTAATTATTTATTAAATTCAAATTAAAGCATAATTTATATTTGTGAAATCTGAGAATCTCCTCTAAAAACCCTTTTCATTTCATCAATTTTGGGTTAAAAAAAATTGTTAGCCACATGGGTCATCATATCACTTACATATCACCAATTTTTGACCCATCATGATCCTGCACATACCCTATTCTTGAACCTTTTAGAGGGAGGAAATGTTATAATTATAGTTGATTGATTAACACCTCTATTTCAAAATTAAAAAAATAAAATTAATGTATTCCATCATACAATATTAACTAGTAGACAACTTAGAAATATTGATAATCTAGCAGGTTCCATTTTACTATTTTCCACTATAACACCCATGTAAAATGAGTTATAGATCTACATGAAAACAATTTTAACATAAACAATAAATAAATCACTTATGAAAAAAACCCATGTAAAATGACATACATATTGCATAGATCAATAGTTTTAAAACCCCCCAATCTACTATAGAGCTGAGCACAGAGCCAAGTATAGGTTATTGGTACTCATTGGCTTTATGAGCACTATTTAATGTGGGTTTTGTGGGAAAGAATCTAGTTGGTATTTTGAATTGACAATCCAACTCTTTCACTTATTGCTTCTCTTGTATGAATATGTTTAGTGTGGATATTTGATCATCTATGATCTATGTATCATTCATAAATGGTTTTCTAATAGTTGTTTATGTTGCCTTCATCTCTTTTAATGAAAACAATAGAATATAGAACACCAAGAATTAAAACGATTAAGTACATATATGCATTGGATTTACCCTTTGTATACACATTAAAGAAAACACATATAACCAAATATATATATATATATATATATATATCCATATGTACTTATAGTGGGGGGGTTTCTAGGGATTGTTTATAACAAAATGTAGTTTTCTAATTACATGGTTTGGTAGTGGTGGAGTTGGTTGCCTCAATACACGGAAGAAGAATGGTATGTGTTTTCTCACATGAGGGTTAATGCATCATGGTGCTGCTGCACTATGGCATTGGAGGAAGTAAATGCAATATTCAATGTTGTAGTATGGAAAAGTATACTCCAAAATTTGTGAGAAAATATAGCAATTAAGTTTCATTGTTGAAATACGCATTCTAGTCCTTTGATATTTTCTACTCTTTCTTTAAAAGGAAGTCTACATAAATACAAATAAATATACCATATACATATGTTTCGATATACATGTTTATATATAACTTACTGCTAGATTATCAAACAAGCCACATTGGTCATGGTTTGCATACATGGATATATATCTACCTATATGCACATTTTTAAATATAAAACGATGAATTCAATACATATATATATATGGTATGCGCAGAATCATGATGATCCAAAAAGTGGTGATATGTAAGTGATATGATGCCTCATGTGGCCGACAACTTTTGTTTTACCCAAAACTAATGAAACGAAAAGGGTTTTTAAAGGAGGTTTTCAAATTTCCGATAGTATAAATTATGATTTACATTGAATTTAATAAATAATTATTATTCATTTTCTATTTGAATTATGACTAAAGTCCTAATTGATAGGCTGACTGAAAAAAATCTATATCTTTCAAGCGGTATCACATTTTTTGAATCCAAACCATGTGTCACATTATATGCTTTGCATACTATAGGATTAAAATTTGTAATTAAAAATTCATAATTAAATATTAACTTGGAAATAAATTACAAAAAAATATGCATCACATCGGGACATGAATCCTCTACTTATATATCTAAAATCATATAAAAAAATATTATCATTTTATTGTGGTTAGGGTGGTCAGACAATAGCTACTTCTTATTTTCTCCCTAAAATTGAAGTACTATTGCATTGAAATTTCAAAATTTCACCAAATAGATTTTATTTTTAGATAAACCTAGTAGTTTAGAAACTACATTCAATTTTCTACAAATTCTATTATTACATATTTTTGAAATAATATAGATAATTTATTCAAATTTTTACTTCAAGTTGCTTAACTTTGATTTTCTGAATTTTCATGTCAATTAAGGGCCTATTTTTTCCATGATGATCTTGCACATATGGGTATGTGTAGGATCATTATAGAAAAAAAAGGCCCTTGAGTGGCAAAAAAATTCAAAAAAATCAAAGTTAGGAAACTTCACATAAAAATTTGAATAAGTTATCTATATTCTTTGAAAAATATGTAAGAATGGAATCTGTAGAAAATTTAATGTAGTCTCTAAAATACTAGGTTTATTTAAAAAATAAAAAAATCTATTTGGTGAAAATTAAAAATTTCAAGGCAGTAGTAATTAAATTTCAAGGAAAAAATAAGTAGGTGTTTGTCTAACCACCCTAACCACAATAAAATGATAATATTATTTTGTAATATTTTAGATATAAGTATAGGACTCATGTCTCAATGTGATGCATATTTTTTTGTAATTTTTTTCCAAGTAAATAATAAATTATGATTTTTTTATTACAACTTTAAAAAAATATAAAAACTTGTACGTTTGACCACCTTAACTTGGTGAAAACTTCATGAAATTCAATTTTAATTTTTTTAATCCTATAGTATGTGAAGCATAGAATGTGACACATGTTTCACATTGAAAAAATATGATACATTTTGAAAGCTATAGATATTTTTCAATCAATATATCAATTAGGACCTTAGTCATAATTCGAATAAAAAATGAATAATAATTATTTATTAAATTCAAAGTAAAGCATAATTTATATTGGTGGAAATCTGAGAATCTCCTTTAAAAACCTTTTTCGATTCATCAATTTTGGGTTAAAATAAAGTCGTGAGCCACATGGACCATCATATCACTTACATCACCACTTGTTGGCCCATCATGATCATGTGCATACACATACCATATATATATGTGTACATGTATCTATCTATATAAAATTTGCAAGAAACCCAAAGGTAGAGATCAATGCCATCATTGCAATTTCTAGTAGTCTACAAATTTTTAGAATTTACAAGATTTGAACCATGAAAATGAACAATTTATTTTGAAGAACACTTTGTTATCACAAACTTCAAAAAATTGAGTAAAAAATAACATCATGAAACATATTGATACAAGACATATAGCATGTTCCATCCAAATAGAATAACCAAGGAAAAAATTTCAGAATTTTAATAATTGAAAACAATCCTTGTTACAAGAACAACAAAATACTTTGTTACAAATAAGGGAAAAATAATATCATGAAAAAAATTGATACAAGACAACCAATCTATGTAAGAGTTTATTTGTCAATTCTAAATTCATATTTTTTTCCAATCCTTATTGACCAATGAGCAACATTTAGGAACATCATTTTATGAAGAGCCAAGCTCCACGTCGTCATTAAAACCTTAGGCAAGTCTTCTCTATTTTTATATAATATTTAGTGCCAAGAAATGTAGCTTTAATTTTTAATTAACGTTGTGGCCTTACAACCATTTTGCATATATTATTGGTACCTATTACGATTACAAGTTCCATTTAATGTGGATTTTATTCCAAAGAATGTAGCTCAAATTTTGAATTGACAAGCCAACTCTTACATACATTACTTGAATTGTATGAACAAGAAAATAGCAGATGATGAAAAAGTCAACTTTACAATATGGAGTATAGAAAAAAGGAAAACTACAATGGGTATGTGCAGGATCATCATGGAAAAAACAAGCCCTTAAGTGGCGATGAAAATTCAAAAAATCAGAGTTAGGCAACTTGACATAAAAATTTGAATAAGTTATCTATATTATTTCAAAAATATGTAACAATAAAATCTGTAGCAAATTGAATGTAGTTTCTAAAATACTAGGTTTATTTTTTTTAAAAGAAAACTATTTGGTGAAAATTTCAAATTTCAATGTAGTAGTACTTAAATTTCACAGAAAAAATAAGAAGTATGTGTCTGTCTGACCACCCTAACCACAATAAAATGATAGTATTTTTTTATAAGATTTTAGATATGAGTAGAAGACTCATGTCCTGATGTGATGCATATTTTTTTATAATTTTTTTCCAAGTAAATAATTAATTATGAATTTTTTATTACAACTTTTAAAAAATAAAAAAACTCGTATGTCTGACCACCTTAACTTGGTCAAAACTTCATGAAATTCATTTTTTTTTTTAATCCTATATTATGTGAAGCATAGAATGTGATGCATGTTTCGGATTGAAAAAATGTGATACCGTTTGAAAGCTATAGTTGTTTTTCAATCAACCTATCAATCAGGACTTTAGTCGTAATTCAAATAGAAAATGAATAATAATTATTTATTAAATTCAAAGTAAAGAATAATTGATATTAGTGGAAATATGAGAATCTCCTTTAAAAACCCTTTTCATTTCATCAATTTTGGGTAAAAAAAAGTCATCAGCCACATGGGCCATCATATCACTTACATATCACCACTTTTTGGCCCATCATGATCCTGCGCATACCCCAATAATGATCAGCTTGTTATGGGGAACTGAGAAAAACAATATCATGAAGAGCACTTTTTTATCATTAACTTCAAACAGTTGACTAAAAAATAAAATCATGAAACATATTGATACAAGACATATAACATGTTCCATCAAAACAAAATGACGACGACAAAAAAATCAGAATTTTAAAAATTGAAAACAATCCTTGTTACAAGAACAATATAATAATCTATTATAGGAAGCTTCAAACTCATGAGTGGAAAATAATATCATGAAACATATCGATACTCAAATAGATGAGGGAAGAAAAATATCATCAAACATATTGATACAAGACAACCAATCTATGTAATAGTTTCCTTGTCAATTCTAAATTCTAATTTTTTTTGCAATCCTTATTGACAAATAAGCAACATTTAGGAACATCATTTGTTTAAGAGGCAACGTCCATTCCATCATTAAAAACCTCAGGCAAGTCTTGTCTATTTCTCTATAATATTGAGTGCCAAGTAATGTAGCTCAAATTCCTAATTAACTTTGTGGCTTTATTACCATTTTGCACAGATTATTGCTACCCATTACATTTAAAAGTTCTATTTAATGTGGACTTACTACCACAAAGTGTAGCTCAAATTTTTAATTCACAAGTGAACTCTCACATCCATTTCTTGACTTGTATTAATATGTTTAATGTGGATTCTCGATTATCTACCTTTAACCTCAGATTCTTATGCAAAATATGATAATGAATAGTCCATTGTGGGGAACTAGGAAAAGAGTATCATGAAGAAAAAGTTTTTATGGGGTACTCGAAAGAGAGACGAAGGCAAAAATTTTCACAATAGTCTTCTATCAAACCAACACCACAATGGCTCTTTCGACAATGCAACCTAATAAATATATTTTCTCACACATTTTGTAGTATACTTTGCCATACATATATATATACACATATGTATAAATATGTATACATATATATACATATATATATATATACATATACATATACATATATATCTACATATACATATATACATACATATGTATATATATACACATATATATACATATTTATATGCATACATATATACATACATATATATACATATATATATACATGCACACACATATATATAGGTATATATATTTATTTACATATACATATATATATATATACATATATATATATATACATATATATACATGTATATATCTATAGAACTCACAAATTCTAGAGCACAATAATTTTAAAATCCTCCAATATGCTATAAAACAAACATGGAGCAAGTGATTAGAATAGTACTCTTCTATCAAACCAATGCAACAGTGCCTCTTTCAACAATACAACTTAATCAATATATTTTCCTACACATTTCAGAGTATGCTTTCCAATACACACACACATTTATATATATAATATATATATATATATATATATATATACATTTTTATATATGTATATGTATATATATAGACACATATACATATACTTTGTGCATCTTTGGTGTTATACACATTTTGTACAATTACTTCCTTGGTATCTTTCTAATTGATATAACATTAAATATTTATAAACCACCAAAACATATACTAACAAGGGAAACAGTATTCCCTTTACTAGGCTCCTAGGATTTTTCACCTAAGGAGCACTTGGTTTAGGGATGACACTCTTTCACCTTGATGATATGGGTATTTGGTGAATGCATGAACAAATGATTGAGGTAGATGTATGGGGGTTGTGTTGTGTGTGGTGAAGTGTGTCTGAATCTTGATGTATGATAAAACTAAACTAACTATGAAATGTAAAGTAATGTAAATCTAAACTACATGCAATGTAAAGTAAATGACCTAAAAGCTTGCAAACTAGAAAGAAACTAGAAATGGTGGAAGTGGTGCACGTAAGTATTGGAAGTTTCAGACAAGGAATCCTAGAATGTTCTAGAATCTGCCTGAAAAATGCAAAGGGATAGTTACACTAGAAGGGGCGAACAAGTCCTTTTGTCGAGAAAATTTTCCAGAGTGGGTTTCTTCCAAAAGGGTATCTAGATCTACCAAGATCCTTGAAAAATAGCTTCAATGGGACTAGGTCTCCCAAGGTGATGACCTAGTCCTCTTCTAAATTTTTGAAGATTAGAAGATGGAGTCTAAAGCCCTTGGATTTTGTTTTCTGCTTCTCCACGTGTTTGGTCCTAAAAATGCATAATCTGATATGTGGAGGCCTTCCAAGCTTCAACTAGGGTTTATTCAACCTTGGAGAGCTTGGATTTATTTTTTAATAATCTTCCACCTTGATTCCTTGCCAAATTTGTCTACAAGACGTGCAAATCACACAAAGAGGGAAAACTTGTTGATTGTTAGGGATTAGGGGTTTGCCTTAGTCAAACCTCTTTAGATAGTCAAACCAAATGAAGATGCAAATGTAAAGAAGCATGAAATAAAGGATTAATGGAGTTTACCTTGCCATGATGTTTGATCTTGAGTTGTAGCAATGGAGGATTCAACCCTTAAATGCTTCTTAAGAGATGTCTTGTTGGCTTATACTACTCAAGCCCTAGCTTTCTTGAGAAGAAGAAGAGATGATAGAGAAGTGAGGTGAAAAATGAGATGGAAGAAGCACAAAATGAGGGGAAAACCCTTATTTATATAATTTTTCCCCTAATTTCCTTGAAATAACACCACATAGGCCGAACTTAGGATTTTAGAGACCAAAATGTCGAAAGAAATTAAGTTTTTTCAATTTTTATGCCACATGAGACTAGGTTACCCAAGGTGGCGACCTAGTCCACATGGGAAATTTTGATTAGTTGTCAAAGATTAATGTATTATTATTGTTTGTCTAGATTGTCTCATGAAAAAAAACTAAGATAGGACTTATATGTGTTTTAAGGGGTCATTATAGCGTAATAAAGGGTTGATTGAAGGATGACAAGCCTAGGAGAGTGTGAAAATGTTTTACAACACCTTACAACAGTTTGGCACAAGGCCTAGAAAGGGGTAAAAAGAGGTCTAAAATCCATAGGCAAGGGCCCAAATGAGTGAAAAGTGTCAAAGGCTACACTTTTTGGCAACACATCTAGCCCCCACTTTAGTGAGAGGATGAACTTGCTTCAAACTCACACTAAAGTAGCCCAATGGAGATGGCAAAGAATGATGAAGAATAAGAATGGGAAAGATGAAGGAGGTGTTCAAGCCCCCAAGGATTTGAGATTCTAAGTAAAAAAGACATCAATTTAAGAAAACACATTCGAGGGTGAATGCATTGTAGCAATATGAGATACATGATCATGCAATAATGAGGGTTAAAATGAACGAGATGGAAAATATGTGCTCACTCTAGGGCCATAGAACATCATGTCATCTGCGGGGTGAGTTGTCCCAAAAGTTGAGAAACATACACTAGGTTGGTATGTACTCACAATGGTGGCTATGGGGAAAGTCGTGCTGCCTTTTGGGCTTCCCACTCAAACCATACTAAAGTTATACCTTGTGATAACTTTGATAAGATGCCACAAAAGAAAGTGATGTTTTGAAACATTTCATGTGTTTGAAAGGGATTTTTCTTTTGTTCATGTGATGTCTCATCTTAAAGAGCATTATGTGTAATGTGATCAAGAGAGGAAAAAGTGAAAATGTACTCATCTTGTATGCAAGAGAGGTAAGGAATCATATTGTATGCAAAAGAGGAAATATGCAAATGTCTCAACCTGAGAAAAATTGTACCTAATATTTCTGAGAGAGGGAATCATGAGAAAAAATAATATTGCACAATGAAACGAATATCCTAGAAATATTTCCAGGAATAGTACGCACACTCAGTATCCTCAAATACAAGAACATACTACTATGCCTTATACTAGAAACAAACATAGATAATTTTCCCATTGCATTAACTCTTCTAGAAAAGATAATGTAGCTTGTGGATCTAAGAAAATTTTGACAGCATAATGACATGTAAATCAACACTTCAAGAATGAAAGAAGAAGAATAGAAGAAAGATAGAAAGAAGAGAAGAAACACCAATATACATGGGGAAAACCTTTTCGGGTAAAAAACCCCACACTCCAAAGAATCAAACCATTGTATCAATTTATAACAAAAAGGTTACAATACACTTTCAGGCTCATATCCTTAACATGAAGATTACATCTTTCTCTTCTAGAGGAAATCTGATAGCATAACCCTCCAATGAATCAACTCCCCTATACACTCCCTCGAACACCTTATTTATAGAGATACAAGCATAGAGGTAGCTCCATAAGCAAGCTACAACAAGGACTTATGCAAAACTCGTCCAAATCCATGTGGCACACATTCCAAGGAATTTTTTTACCTTTGTGACACATGTACATGCATTTCTTTGACCCCCAACCAACCTCCATACTTGGGTGCCCCAAATTTTCCCAAAATAGGTATGACAGATTCACTTACACACCTTACAATGTCATTAAATCTATCATATATGAAAACCTCTTACAACTATAAGAGAGTTTGTCATAACATGATAAATATAAAAGATGCTTCTACACACTCTTACAACTTTGTCATATCATCTCTATTTTTAGCTCTTATATTTCATAGATCTCGTGGTAGGAATCCATCATACAATGATGACTTACACAATGCTCAAAGTGCCAGCACATGGTAGAGAATCTCTTCACAAAATGGGATGCCTATATTCCCATGTGGGGACAAAAACATCTATGTCACCTCCTAGTGTGATGACAACTCACCATACCAACTCACACAAAATGAAAACATTACATGAGAATGAAAAATACAATATAGGCAAACAAATAATAAATCAATGTTAGGAAATATTCCAAGGTTGAGACACCTTAATTCCTAACATTCTCCCACTTGTCGAACACACTGCAAGAGCCAATAGAACAAACAATATTTTACTGCTAGGAGTCAATTGATGAAAAAACATCATCAAAATTAAACCAACCATCCATGAAACCACATAAATCTCTAGCATGCTCTCGTGCTCAAACTAGACACCTACAAAAACATCCAAGATGTTCACCATATCAAGCAAAAATTCCTATCATCTCCTAATATGCCACCCATGGAATAAAAAGAACAAGCCACAATATATATGCACTAGTCCAAAGAACACAAGCGTCAAACTCAAGTGATAAAAATAGATACAAGATACTATCACAACTCCAATGTGCTCACAAGCTATTCAGATGCATCAAACAACTTCATCCCCATAACCAGAATACAAATCTGAAGCCAAATATTCCCCCAAGAAAGAACAAGATAAAACATTAGCTAGAACAACAATCAAAATACTGATCACTTGCATCCAACTAATAAATCAACATGACTAAAAAAAACCCATTGTAGATGCTAATCCATTGAGTCAACCATACCTCAAAGGTACACAAAAAAATTAGTATAACCCATGTCATCCACATATCCAATCCATAAACTACATTCACAAGCTCCATGTACAACTTGTTTCAAGTGAGGAACATACATATCCAAGAACTCCCACTGCATGGGTAATCTCAAAACTGAAAAATAGATCATATCATACTATGTATACCAATCAACACTCAACCAAGGTTTATCATTGTAATATCAAGAATGGTCACAATGATCCACATGCAACACATATGCTACAAAATCTCTCACAACATGTCAACATAACTCTCCCAATTCCAACCATATCATATGGATATGAACATTCAGGAAGTAGCCATAAAACAAATAGAGAACCTGTAAATCATAATGTCCCACAACACCTCAAAGTGCTAAGTTGTGTTAGTTATGATCTCCTCTACAACCCTAAAATAAAAAATCCTTAACAACACCCAAATATTCAATCCCATAGATCCAATGTAAATATGTATCATATAACCAAATGGATGTAAGATTCTCAAACTAAAGAATATCAAACTAATATCCATTTATAATATCAGGAAGTCAACCCAATAAACCATCTCTCAAAATGAATATGACAGAACTAACCAACTATCCATAGCTCAAGATCCATATCTATGAAAGATAGAACATAACACACTCGAGAAATAATGGGCAATATACCTCAAGTGATAAACCACTGAGTAGACCAAGAGTAGGGAATGAGAATACTTCACCAAGATGCACCAAGTCACATCCATATCCAGGTGTAGGCAACTCGGTTTTCCTATTGAAAACCTCTTAAAGATTAATCATCTCAACAATGTGTCTCTAATCACAAGAGAAATATAGCCTCACCCAAGTCTCCAAGTATCCATGAGAACCTCCATGATCAATCCATGCTAACTCCAAATGCAATATAGCACCATCATGAAGTAATCAAGCAAATGACCAATGTATCCAATACCAAGAGAACCAAACAATATCATAGTCAATGCTCCAACCTACACATTTGCATAACTTAGAAAAATATCATGACTTCATAATCTCACTTCTTCTCAAAAGAAGAACATATTTCTCATAAGAACATATCATGCTCCAACGAGCACCTATATACTATCAACACTCTAACATATGATCAAGAGTAAGCCAAGACACAATACCTAACATCCAATAAATAAGGATCATTAGACCAACATCTTAACCAAAGACTTCATGAGTCCTCCATTGTAAATAGATGTCAACATCTTCAATCACACGAAGATATCCATCTCTTGTCAATAGAACCCAAAATGCCAAAGAACTCTCACTGCATACAAATAGGATCCAAGAGCTCCTCCATGACACCAAAAACTACTGCAAAAGATCATCCATCACCAAGTGATGAATCTACAATAATTGCTAAAGCTCTCACCGAACCATGATACTGAGCTCTCCAAGAATCAAGATAAACCATCTCCTAAACGAAGATCTTTCGTGGCTCTATCATAAGAAAATACCTCACATGCAATGTTAGCAACATAAAATGATTAGAAACAAAATCTCCAAGGCAAGAAGATAAACAAACATGCTACAAATCCCTATCACTAACTATCCTGATACTCACAATATTCATTCTCCTATCTCAATGCGACATACCAATGCACAAATGAGCACAAACAAGGCCAACTAACTAAATTTTCTTCAAAACTAAAAGGACCTATGGATATAGATAGTCCATATTCGAGTCATCTCACTGCAAGATAATGGGTAGCTAATCCAAAACCTACATAACTCAAAGATCCAAAATCAATGAAGCATGTAAACTCACCATCACATTAGTAACATGCAAAATTGAGATACCAAAGAGGATAACATGTAGATTTTAGGACTCAAACACTAGATCATCGTGAAACCCAATTTGCCACACAAATCCACAACTGAGCACCATAGTCAAGGATCAAGATAAGCATGACTATAAATCTAAAATTGTTTTCATCCAAAAAATATATGAGTCTGAATCCAATCTCTTCCATAGATCCACAAATCATAGATTTGGTTAACATGAAAAACTTGCAAAAGCATCATTGTGCAAATCTGAAACCATAAATGGAAATACTCCAAATCTACACAAAACCCATAGATTTTAGTATGATAGGAAAATTATTAAACCTCTAGAGGAAATAGGTTGTCTAGAAGCTCATTAAATATAACCCATAAATAATCAACATTTCCTCATACCATGCATGAAGCATACATGCAAAATTGCAACCATCTTATATCCAAAAATAGCCCAAAGGAAAATTAATCTGAAAAATAGCTTATCAGCAGATCTACAAAACCACAAGTTTTGTTTATCCATGTAAAACCTGTAAAACCAATGTGCCATAGACACACATGCAAATTCATATCCACCTATCTTCCAAAAAACCCACAAGTCTGATAACCGGAACAATGGAACAACATGAATATGCATAACCATATATTTTGAATAGAAAATCTACAAAACACTGAGATCCAACCATCCTGAAAATAAGACATGCAAGTACAACCAACCAAAGGAATAAGAGGTCCAAGAAATCTAGGCCCACTTATAGGCCAAATCCACAACCACCAACATGTACAAAAATTCAGAGGAGTTAGGCTATCGCAAAAGCTTTCAAATCATCCAATGATTAAATCCATAGCCTACATGCATTCAAGGTTTAAAAATATTGTCAAATAGGATATCAAAATCAATATCACCTCAAATGTAACAACAAGATCAACTCCAATAAACTCTATCTACTCCATCCTTCAAAATGCCTATTGTTTCCAAAAAACAAGATCAACTACAAAACTTCCACTCAGACAAGGATTAATCATAAGTCAATTTCTTCAAAACAGATTCCCTCAAGCTTGCCAAGCTAAGAAATCACAGCAAAATATACCCAGAACCTTAAACACCGCATGCATCACCATGCAAGCATATGCAAGTGACATGCAATTTCATGCAACAAACATGCAAGTACATGAAGCTTACATACATACACATGCAAATCTGGAACCAAGCTATGATACCAAATGAAGGGAAAAAATAGATATCCTAGAAAAATTTCTAGGAATAGTACGCACACTCGGTATCCTTAAATACAAGAACATACTACTATGCCTTATAGCTGAAACAGACATAGATAATTTTCCCATTGCATTAACCCTTCTAGAAAAGATAATTTAGTTTGTGGATCTAAGAAAAATTCGGCAGCATAACAACATGTAAATCAACACTTCAAGAATGAAAGAAGAAGAATAGAAGAAAGATAGAAAGAAGAGAAGAAACACCAATATACATGGGGAAAACCCTTTTGGGTAAAAAACCCCACACTCCAAAGCATCAAACCATTGTATCAATCTATAACAAAAAGGTTACAATACACTTTCAAGTTCATAGCCTTAACATGAATATTACATCTTTCTCTTCTAGAGGAAATCTAACAGCATAACCCTGCAATGAATCAACTCCCCTATACAATCCCTCGAGCACCTTATTTATAGAGATACAAGCATAGAGGTAGCTTCATAAGTAAGCTACAACAAGAACTTACGAAAAGCTCATCCAAATCCATGTTGCACACATTCCAAGGACATATTTTACCTTTTTGACACATTTACATGCATTTCTTAAACCCTCAACCAACCTCCACACTTGGGCGCCTCAAAATTTCCCAAAATAGGTATGACAGATTCAGTTACACACCTTACAATGTCATAGAATCTGTCATATATGACAACCTCTTACGACTATAAGAGAGTCCATCATAACAGGCTAAATATAGAAGATACTCTCACACACTCTTACAACTTTGTCATATCATCTCTATTTTCAGCTCTTACATGCCATAGATTCCATCATAGGAATATGTCATACAATGATGACTTACACAATGCTCAAAGTGCCAACACATGGTAGAGAATCTACACAAAATGGGACACCTATATTTCCATGTGGGGACAAAAACATCCATGTCATCTTCCATGTAACCTCCCAGTGTGATGAGAACTCACCATGCCAACTCACACAAAATGACAACATTAGATGAGCATGAAAAACACAATATAGGAAAATAAATAATAAATTAATGTTAGGAAAAATTCCAAGGTTGAGACACCTTAATTCCCAACAATATGAGTGGTGATGTATGCCCCCACTATAAAGGAATTGCGAAACACCGTACTATGTGAAATTTCTTTAAAGCGGAAGAGGAAGAGGACATGAGAGCTTGTTTGGAAAGCCCTTTTTTGAGTCATATGTTTCTGATAAGCTACATCATGAAGAAGGGGTGTATGTCACATGCGAGTCAACTTGAGACAAGTTGTCCAAATCCCAAGCTTGCTCTTATATGTTCATGAAAGGTTAACAATAAATCGAAAGAGATAAAGTCAAGTGGCATACGAGGGAAGAAGGCTAAGGAACCCCTTGCGCCCAATTAGTGCAGGACAAGAGTGAGCCAAAAGGATGAGGAGAGGAAAGGTAGAGTGAAAATTAGTATCATTTTGAGGAATGAGGTGCCCCACACATAAGGGAGAGTACCAAAATCCTTAATATATTGATGTTTACAACTCAAGGCCCTACACTCATTAGTGTGATGACCATAAAATTCATGGTAAGTACAAAAGGAATGTTTGTTAGGACATTTCTTTCAATTTGTAGGAGGAAGGGATATCGAGTCATCTTGGAGAAATCTCAACAAGATTCCCTCTTGATCAAGGGGAGGAGGTGATCTGTTAGTGTGTAACAAAGAAGTGTCTTGCTTAGGATATGATTTTATACCTACACAAGGCACTATGGATTGTGATATTATGTATACTCTTGTAGAGGAGTGTAAAAAATATGAATAAGGAATTGGTTGCGAGATGACATTGGTGTTAAGAAAATATTCCTTTGTTGGTATCCGAAGACCACTTGTGAACCTTGGTTTAGAAGGGTTATTTGGGATGGTGCTGTTTGTTTTGATTAGAGTATAATAACCAAGACCATGATGTGATTTTCGCTTGATAGGCTCTATAGGGGTGCGAATACCTTTTTCATTAGCACCACAACCTTTTCCACTATAGCCAAGTTATTTCATGAGATCATATCCTTTTCCATAAATATATTTTAGCTTTTTGGGATTGGGTGATTTTTCATTGTTGGCTTCATTGGTTAAGGTAGTCTAGGTGGATGCTTGCGAAGGATTAGCTGAGTCTTGTGTTCACAAGACTATGTTTCCCTTTTGAGAGTCTTAATGTATGATCTTGGATTCTCCCATTAAGGGAGGGGTAAAGTCTAAGGAACCCCAATCATCATCTAAGAGCTTGGTGATTTTCTCAAGATGTTGTTTGTTGTTTATTTGTTGGGTAGGTTCCACTTGGGTGGTTGGTGTTAAGGTGTTGAAGTGATTCTCTTTGGATTTTCCAATGTTTAATAAATTTTTAGGTTCGAGATTAACATCAAGTGTGTGTACACTTTGCTGTTATAGATGTACTTCATCTTACGATAAAGAGTGGAAGGAACTCCATTCATAGCATGAACCCATGGCCTGCCTAAGAGAAGATTGTATGAAAGCTCATGAGGCATAATATGGATTTTAGTGTCTAATGTGGTCATTCCAACTGTAAGAGGTAAACTGGCCACACCGAGCGGCTACTTTCTTACGTTGTCAAATCCTTTGATAGAGAGAGAATCATGTTTGATGTGGGATATATCTATGAAAATACTATCCAAAAGGCACACACTATACATGGTAAGAGCATAACCAATATCTAAAACAGTTCTCTTGATCCCTTTTGTTTGGTATTGAGAGATTATTATGAAAGATTCATTTTGTTTTTTCACATCCAAAGGAGGGAGCTCAATTTGGTGAAAAAAATTATCAACATTAAGCTCATGAATAATAGATGTTATGTCATTTGATTTCTCATGAGAAGGGATAAAATTTTTTTGTAGGGAATTCTACATCATGTTGTCATAGTGAGGGGAGACTTGAATAAGGTCCCATAAAGAGATTTTTGTGAGAGTATTCCCTAGTTGGTCAACAAGGTCATACTTCCTAAGAAGGGAATTTAAGCGAGGTGCAGCAGGTAAGATGGGAGGAGATGAAGGTAAGGGTGATGAGGAAGATGGTTGGGAACACAGGTTGTTTCAATTGTAATGTGTATAAGCAATGGTTTTGTGACTTGGTTGTTGCAACACATTAGGGGTAGGTGGGTAAAGGATGAATTCGGGTTTGGGTTTGGTGGAAAGGGGGTAAAGGATGAGATGAGGTTGAATAATATTAACATCCTCGACCAAGGAAGAGGCCAAGGGTGTCAATTTATTTGCTTTGAATGATGTAATATTATTATTTTTATGGTTATCCTTATCGAGAATCATGATATCCTCCCTAAGAGGAGGGGTTTTAGGAGAGCTACAAAATTATTGTGCTTGAAAATCAAAGGTTGGCTCTTCTTAAAGAGATTCATCAATAATAGGGGAAGGATCAATGGTTGAAGGTTCTTGTGCAATAAGGATTTTTGTAGGTGAAGGGGGACAACTAAGATGATGATGACCTTCACTAATGGTATTTTCTAACAGCTAAGTATCTTCATCACAAATAGGAGAAAGACGAATGTTAGTGTCATGATTATCCATGTTTGTTTTGTCTTACTTGGTAAGGTCTTGTCCACTAAGAGAGATAGGAGGAGAGAAACAACTAGGATTCTCCTAACTCTCATTGATTGGTTCTTCTAACAAAATATCTTCATCACCAAGGGGAGAGATATTAGGAGAAGAACTAATATGATTGTTTGGAATTTCCAAGGTTTTTTCTTCGTCCATTACATCATTCTCATAGGGAGGGGGGTTAAGGTTTTCTTAGCATGTCTAGTTTTGTAAGATACTAATATTGTTTGAATAAAAATGAAAAGCATATCTAACCATTTCATGTAATATTTCAACAATATAAACAATGTATATGCAATAACATAAAACATTTTTATCCAATGTATGCTAATCTTTAAGAATGTATATAATTTACTTGATAAAAGGAAAACTAATTTTAACAAACTAATGCAAATTTTTATGAATATAAAAATTGTGTATACAAAAGTGAAAAGGACTTTTATGAATGAGAAGGAAAATTATAGAAAGGGAAGCATTTTCAGATTGAATGATGAAATGATTTAAAAAATGACCATCCTAAAAGGGTGTGTTTGAGCTAGGAGAGGAAAAACTATGTTCCAAAAACTTTATAGACATAATATATGGTACTAGGAGGTCTAAGAAGCACATAAATAAGGTTTTTGATGCTATGACATATAGTGAAAAATGAGGATAGGGACTAGGTCGCCTAGAATGGTGAACTAGTCCCAATTAGAGTTTTTGTCAAATTTATAGAAATTTTCAACTAGGTTTTGATGGTTATGATGTTGGAAGACTAAAATAATGAAGGTAGTTGCAGATTTGGGATGAATGACAATGATTTGAGATGCAATAATATAAATTATATACACTTTCATGCGTGCAAAAATATGAAACCATCGAATGCAACTTCAAACAATACAAGATGCAGTACAATGCAAACCTAGGATGAAGAAGGACTCTAAATCAGAAACAAAGGGTGCAAAGAATGTCAGTTTCACCAAAATGAACAACCAACAATATATACTAACAACGAAAAGAGGATTCCCTTTACTACGCCCCTAGGATTTTTCACCTAAGGAGCACTTTGTTTAAGAATGACACTCTTTCACCTTGATGATATGGGTATTTTCCGATTGCATTCAAAAGATGGGTATGTGCAAGATCATGATGGGCCAAAAAGTGGCGATATATGTGTGATATGATGGCCCATGTGGCTAACGATTTTTTTTAACCAAAAATTTATGAAATGAAAAGGGTTTTTAAAGGAGATTCTTAGCTTTCCATCAATATAAATTATTCTTTACTTTTAATTTAATAAAAAATTATTCATTTTCTATTTGAATTACGACTAAAGTCCTTATTGATAGGTTGATTGAAAAACATATATAGCTTTCAAATGGTATCACATTTTTTGAATCCAAAACATGTGTCACATTCTATGCTTCACATACTATAGGATAAAAAAAGAAAAAAAATGAATTTTACGAAGTGTTGACCACGTTAAGGTGGTTAGACATACAAGTTTTTATATTTTTTAAAAGTTGTAATAAGAAATTCATAACTAATTATTTACTTGGAAAAAAATTACAAAAAAATATGCATTACATCAGGACATGAGTCCTCTAACTATATATAAAATATTATAAAAATATATTATCATTTTATTGTGGTTAGGGTGGTCAGATAGACACCTACTTCTTATTTTTTCCCTGAAATTTAAGTACTACTACAATGAAATTTCAAAATTTCACAAAATATATATTTTATGTTTTTAAATAAACCTAGTAGTTTAGAAACTACATTGAATTTTATTCAAATTATATTCTTTCATAATTTTTAAATAATATAGATAACTTATTCAAATTTTTAAGTCAAGTTGCCTAACTCTGATTTTCTAAATTTTCATTCCCACTTAAGGGCTTGTTTTTTCCATGATGATCCTGCAGATACCCAAATTGAGGTAGATGTATGGGGGATGTGTTGTGTGTAGTGAAGTTTGTTTGAACACTGAAGTATGATAAAACTAAACTAACTAAGGAATGTAAATTAATGTAAATCTAAACTACATGCAATGCAAAGTAAATGACGGAAATGGTTGTAAACTAGAAAGAAACTAGAAATGATAGAAGTTGTGCACCTAGGTATTGGAATTTGCAGATGAGGAGACCCGAAATGTTCTGGAATCTTCTTGAAATATTCAAAGGGATGTTTACACCAGAAGGGGCGCCGAGTCCTTCTATTGGGAATTTTTTTCGGAGTGGGTTTATGCCAATATGGTATCCATATCTACTAAGATCCCTAAAAAATAGCTTCAATGGGACTAGGTCTCCCAAGGTGGTGACCTAGTCCTCTTCTAAATTTATGAAGATTAGAAGATGGAGTCTGAATCCCTTGGTCTTTGTTTCGTGCTTCTCTAGGTGTATGGTTTTGAAAATGCATAATCTAATCTGTGGAGGTCCTCCAAGATTCAACTAGGGTTTCTTCAACCTTGGAGAGCTTGGAAAAATTGTTGAATAATATGCCACCTTGATTCCTTGCCAATTCTATCTACAAGACCCACAAATCACACAAAGAGGGAAAACTTGTTGACTATTAGGGATTAGGGGTTTTCCTTATACAAACCATTTTGATTAATAAAACCAAATGAATATGTAAATGTAAAGCAACATGAAATAAAAGAGTGATGGAGTTTACCTTGCCATGATGTTTGATCTTGAGTTGCAGCAATGGAGGATTCAACCCTTGAATGCTTCTTGAGAGATGTCTTATTGGATTAGACTACTCAAACCCTAGCTTTCTTGAGAAGGAGAAGAGATGATAGATATGGGAGTTGAAAAAAGAGATGGAAGAA
>CM021100.1:301252784-301459926 GCA_007115665.2 Sequoiadendron giganteum | reverse complement strand
CACAACTCCATTTTATTGGGATGAGTAGGAAGTAGTTGATTCCTTTTTATACCATGTTGTTTACAAAACTGTAAGAGAAATTTATTCATATATTTAGTACCTATATATCTAATTATTTTTAGAGACTTTTCACTTTTCTTTTCGGACAAATTCTTAAACTCTTTAAACTTTTCAAACACTCCATCCTTATTTTGTATAAAGTATACCCAAATTATTCTACTCAAGTCATCTATGAAATTGAGAACATTCCTTGATCCTATGAGTGATGGTGTTTTAAAAGGATCCATTATATCATTATGAATAAGATGTAAAGTAATTTTTTCTCTTTATGATTTTTCTTGTGGGAAACTTTCCACATGTTGCTTTTCCATAGCACATCCTTCACATACCTTGTGTCCTATTGAGATTTTTGGTGAGATTTTTGGAATTCCATGTACCATATGTGGCTTCTCCATAAGCTTGAGGATTTGATAGTTGACATGCCTCACAGGCTCATGTATAAGCCTACTCATATCATCATGTTTGGAAATAGTACACATGTGCTCATTTCCATATATATAAGTAAATACTTGAAATTTATATAATCATTTCTCCACTTTACCAATTGTAGTCACTTTATAGTAATCATTCACACCCTTGATTAAATTTTTTTATTGTAGAAATCTATCTTTTATCCTTGATTTGCAATATGAGATAATGAAAGAAGATTTTTTTTCAATTCTAGAACTAGCTTTACATTTTCAAACGCATCATTATCAACTTGAAAATTTCCAGTTCCTTTAACCTCTAAAAGACTATTATTTCCTAAGTTTATTTTCTATTTGCTGCTATTTGATGAGGTGAAAATAACCTCATCATAATGAAACCAGAAAAGCCTATTTATATAAGCTCAATCCTCGGTCTCTACCAATTAATTAAACTTTAGGAGAAATAATTGCTTATCTGTAAGGAAAATTATGCAAACTTTATTTCTTATGATCAATCGAGGTAATCTACCAATACAGGTTTAATGGGTTGTTTTGAGTTTTTTTGTAGGGAAATAATCAGACATCATGCAACAGTTGCACAACATTTAACCAACATGTTCCTTAATAACGATAGAAGCTGGGAACCTTCTCCTGAACATCTGACTAATGAACTAGAGATATAGTTATTGTTAATTTAATTTATGTTATGATCTTTTAATCAAAAAATTCATGGCTCTTCTCGATCCTTCTTAATGTTTATGTAATGGGTTTTAAAGACAAGGGAGCTAGTTATAAAATGTTATATATTTTTTCAATGACTATCCACGCCATCTCAAATCTAGGATTTAGTTTAAGAAAATTCTATAAAAATGCAATTTCCTGAAGTTGAAAAGAGACACTCAATAGTAATATTATGTTGTTAACATGATCTCTGAATACTTATGAATAAAAAACTATGTTCTGTCAATTATTGAGTTGTTGAGCCATGGGTGATAATTGTCTTTAATGGAAGAAATTCATAACTAGTAGTGTATGTGACTTGAGAATGAACATGATAACCCGCGAGCTGGCCACTCAAAGGAAGATAGCTTAAATAGATAAGTACTTTTTGTTATGTTGTTTTTGTTACATAGATAACCATTCAGTAGGAAAGCGTTAAGTTTGTCGGTTGTTCAGTCTGAAGTTCTGGAGTACTCTTTGTTTTCAATTATTATGAGTTACTTGTTGCAACTATTAGAATATTTTATCATTTAAAAGAATGTTTCATGGTTTGTTTACTCATTTTTTAAGTTTTTCAGTTTATCAGTTATTCAGTTTATTTATTTATGTGCTTTCTAGCTTAATTGTTATGCTTTCTAAATTAGTTATTTTGTGCTTTCTAGTTTAATATTTCTAGTTTTCTTAGAATAAAATTGTTTTCTAGTTAATTAGTTAGACAAAATTAGACTAAAAATTGACTTCAGTAGTTTAAAGGAAAACCGAAAATCTAAGATGAGTTATCTAAATTATCTTCTATTGCAAACTACCTTGTACACTGCCCGGTCGACTTATTGACATTTAATATTCTAAAGCAATCGGACCTAATGATAGCCTATCACTTTTTGATGCCATTTTCAGGGAATAAGATAGCCTTTTTTCTTAAGTGTTACTAGGAGATGATTTGAATACCTCATTTTAGGCCAAAATTCCACCTTTGGCTTCCTTTTCTGCATGGTCAAGAAAAGAGGCCCCCACAGACGATTTATACCAAAGACCCCCCCAAAATACATACCAATAATACATAGGGAGGCCCAAGGCTTAGACGACAATACTTTTGAATAATTATTTGAGCCTAATCCACCAGAGGCTTTCCACTATTTACCTGAAGATCAACTGGAAAAGCAACCAGTTATAGAGGAAATTGACTTTGAGGAGAAGATTCCTCTGAAAATTATGGGAGATCGTAGGGCTGAACCTAACCGGCATAATCCCAACCATAATGAACCTCAACCTCCTCAAATGTTTACTTATCCTATTACTTTGGATGTGGATGATGATACTGCGATGAAGAACATTTCCCCAAATTTCCTTCTAATTTTTTATGGCTTGTCCTCGGAAGACCCAAACCATTTTCTCTTTGAACTTACAGTCTTGTGTAAAACTTATGACTATAAAAATAATAAACAAAAGTTGAAGCTCTTTCCTTCTACTTTGAAGGATTCAGTAATGTGTTGGTTCATGGGATTGGGTTCAGGCAGCATAACATCTTGGGGGGAACTGGAGAATATTTTCTTGCAAAAATACAAGAGTTACTATAGGGTGAGTGATCATAAGGAATAAATGTTTAAAATGAGACAAAACAAGGATGAAATTTTAGAGGACTATCTCGATAGGTTCCTTTTCCTATCTAAATGATGTGGAGAAGAGGCTATTAGTGTTGAGATTCTCAAAACATTATTTCTTAAGGGACTTGATGATGATGCTAGAAGAAGTGTTGATCTAATGGGAAAAGGTGACGTGTCTCAATTGACCATTGAGGGAATATGTGAATTATGTATAAATTTCTCCCATAATCGGGGAGGAATCCATAAAACTAATCTTTTTAAAGGGTCTAACGATATAGGTAAGCTCCGCAAAGAATAAAAAATCTAAAAAATGGACATTCTCATTTAACTAAACACTACGTTAGATGGCATACAAGCTAAAAATCGCAACCCTGAGACCTTGTCAATCTATTATCGTAGGTGTTTAAACAAACACCTATTGTGCGATTGTCCTTTGGACAAAGTCAATGTTTTTCAACTCTGTGAGAAAAACCATCCTACAAATTATTGTCAGCTTTTGACTGATCTTAATAATACTAAGAAAAAAACTATTCAGGTTGAAGAGGAGATAAACACGTTAAACCAATGTCAAGGAGGTAACTCCTCTTATTGATAGAATTCCAATCATGCATGAAGATCTCAAAATAACTAGGTTCATAATCAATGGACTCCATCTTGGAATCAGTCACCTCCACCGTAAGCTAACTAGGCAACTACTAATTGGGGATCCCCCGAATGGGAAAATCAAACATGGGGAACTCAACAATGGTCAAACCCACCACAACATGCTACCCACCAATGGAATTAGGGAAAAAATCAATTCTATACTGGGCCTTGGAGGAATCAACAATAGAATTTTTTATCGCCAGCTCAAAACCCTTCTCAGAATGAATAGGTAAATCAACCTCAACTTCCAACACAACTGCTTCCCATCCTAAGAAAAATTGCCAGAATACGCTAGTCTACTCTACTGAACATGAAAATGTTACAAGACATAATGCGATACGTTATGGAAATGTTCAGTTGCACTCTAGTAGAACTCTTCAACCCCCAACTATTGAAGAAATAGTAGAGGAACCCGAGCCTAAAATTCCTATAAAACACACGCCACCTAATCTTGCCACTCTGACAAAAGATAAAGAGCCTTTTCCAGAAATAGGAGCTGTAGATTTATCTCATGGGGAGGAAGGTCAATCTTTGAGTGAACATAGGGAGGATTCCGCTCCAAAAGAGAGAACGATGGCACCATATCGAGAATGTCTAAAATCAATGACTCTGGAAGGTACTCCAGAAACACCCGTGGCTTCTGAAATCGTGTTAATTCAAGAAATCAAGCAACTGCAAATTGAGGTTCCTCTATTACAGGAAATAAAGGAAATTCCTAAGTTAAACAAGTCAATCAAAAAGCTATGTATTAGAACACCAGGGAGGAACCCAAATAAGATAAATACTGCTCATTTTGACGGCAATTTAGTTAATTTTTTATCTGGAAAGACTATTGCTCCAAAATATGATGATCCTAGGAGTCCACTTATAACTGTTACAATTAACTTGGTAGCGATACCAAATGCACTAGTGGATTTAGGAGTATCTATGAACATAATGACCATGGATTTGATGGAAAAATTAGGTCTAACTGATTTACGTCCCACAACCATAGTCTTACAAATGGAAAATTAGTCTATAGCCATCCCAAATGGTGTTATTAAAAACATTCTCATCAAAGTTGATGGATGAGAATACCCAGTTGACCTCTAGGTAATCCAATCATTTACATCCAAAGATAGCTATCCAATAATTCTTGGAAGACCATGGTTGGCCACTATCATCACTAAGATTGATTGCAGAGAAGGGGAATGACCATTTCTCATGCTCTAGAAAGTAAATGCTTATTCTTATATCCCCATGCTAAACCTACCAAGCATGAAAAGGTATGGGTTGATAAACTTGAAGAATCTAATGGTGAAGATAGTTTGGCATCGCTAGTCATGGTAGTAATTAAACAACATGTAGAATAACTAGAGGATGAGCTAGTAAACAACGTGGCATGCCTTGCTATAAGCCCGAATGAGGAAGAAATGATGGATGCTCCAAGAATTTTGGACAACCAATTGATATAAGTGGGATGAAAAAAATCTATGCTACGATGGTACTACCTTGTCCCTTAGCTAACATGATCCCCAGAATAAGTCATTTATTTTAAGATATCACAAGGTTTCGTCAACTTATACCTCATAGTTGTCCTCTCAAAACCCTATTGCGACCAATATATACTATCACTTCGTCCCATCCTGGAACAAAATTGATTATGTTGTTTCTAGAAAAAAATCTAAACGTTAATAGCTGGCTGATAGAAATGCAAGAGGATAAATTGTTCAATATGTTGGTAAGAAGTTCTAAATCTTTTTCTTGGGACTACATGGACATGAGGGGAATTCACCTAAGTGTTTGTACTCATCACATTTATATTGATCCTAGTATAAGGCATGTATGCTAGGCTTAGAGGAGACTCAATCCTGCATTAAAGGATCTTGTCAAAATTGAAATTGATAAACTCCTCCATGTAGGATTTATTTATCCCATCTCTGATAGTAAGTGGGTGTCACCTATGGTGGTTGTGCCAAAGAAAATTAGGAAATGGAGAATCTTTGTAGACTATAGAGAACTCAATAAAGTCACTCATTGAGATTATTTCGCCTACCATTTGTTGATCAGGTTTTTGATAACTTGGCTAGAAGGAAATATTTCTCCTTTTTAGATGGATTTAGTGGTTACAACTAGATTCAGGTTGCTCTAGAAGACCAAGAGAAGACAACGTTTACCTGCCCTTGGGGAACATTTGCATATAAGGTACTTCCCTTTGGACTTTGTAACGGTCCAGTGACTTTTCAGAGAGCCGTTCTTGCTATATTTGCTTCACTCATCAATGACTGTGTAGAGGTCTATATGGATGACTTCATAGTCTATGGGTCAGCATATGATGAAGCTCCTTAGAACCTAGACATAATTTTACAAGTTTGTGAGGAAAATAGACTATCCCTTAGTCACAAAAAATGTCTAATAATGGTAGAACAAGGAATAGTCTTAGGTCATCATATTTTCTTTGAGGAAATAAAGGTTGATCCCAAGAAAATTGAAGTCATCCAACAGTTGACTATTCCTCAAACACAAACAGATTTTTGAAGTTTTCTTGGACATGCTTGTTACTATATAAGGTTCATCGAAGGATTCAATAAAATAGTTACTCCTATGTTCTTTCTTTTACAGAAAGAAGTAGAGTTTCTTTGGACACCTAAGTGTCAACTATCATTTGAAACAATTAAGGAAAATCTTGTCTTTTCTCTCGTACTGTGAGGGCCAAATTGGATTCTTCCTTTCCATATTTATGTAGATGCTTCGAATGATGCTATTGGTGCAGTACTAGGACAAGAAAATGAGAATGGGAGTAAATATGACATATAATTTATTAGTAAGAATCTTACATCTACAGAGAGAAACCATAAGACTAGAAAAATAATTCCCAGCTTTTGTTCATGCCATTAAAAAATTCCGCCGCTATATTACAAGATATAAGGTTACAATTTATACAGACCATTCAGCCATAAAATACCTAATGAACAAACCTGTAGTTAATGGTCGGATTATGAGGTGGTCATTACTCCTTCAAGAATTTAATGCTACAATCCCTGACAAGCTAGGGAAATATAACGTATTAGCAGACTTCCTATCATGAATCAAACAAGAAGAGCATGGCAGTACACCTGTACAAGATGAGTTTCTAGATGAGAATTTGTTTTCTATTTATGTAAAGTCACCCTAGTTCGCTGACATTGCTAACTATTAGCTTCCTTTGAAGTACCCCTGGGGTTCACATCGAAGCAAAGGAAGTGACTTATCAGGGAGAGTGCCCCATTTAAATTGATTAACAAAATTTTATTTCATTATAGACCTGATATTGTCTTAAGAAGATGTGTCAAAGCTGACAAAATTTACAGCATTCTAAGGGCCTATCACGATGATCCTTCCGAAGGGAACTACTCTACAAAAATAACTTCCCATAAAATTTTAGGCATCGGATATTATTGGCCTTCAATGCATAAGGATGTTAAGAACTATGTTCATCATTGTGATGAATTTTAGAGAGTAAAAAGACCAACTGCTTCTTCTGAGATGCCTTTACTGCCATAGGTAGTGCTCGAACCATTCGAAAAATGGGGTTAAGATTTTATCGGACCCATAGATCTCCTTCCTATCAAGGGAAATACTACATATTGGTTTGCACTGATAACCTAAAAAAATGGGTGGAAGTTCAAGCCTTATGAGTAGCTAGGGATGAGAAAGTCACTGAATTCCTCTATAATAAAATCTTCCTTAGATTCAGAGCCCCTCGAATTATCATCACGGACTGTGGACCTCAATTCATATCCAAAGTAGTCTTGGAATTCATCAACCATTTTCAAGTAATCCATAGAAATTAATCCCCTTATCACCCTCAAGGAAATGGCCAGGTGGAAGTAACTAATAGGGAGCTTGAGAACATATTAACGAAAACAATTTCTTCAGGAAGAAAATATTGGGCAAAGAGATTGCCTAAAGCCGTTTGGGCGTACAACACAACATGGAAATCCACAATTGGATTCAGCCCCTATGAGATTTTCTTTGGGAAGAAAACTCTTCTCCCCATTGATTTTGAATGTAAGACTCTACGAACATCTATGGAATTGGGTCTGGATTTGAAACGAGCCCAAGTTGAATGAGTTTTCAATTAAGCGAACTGGATGAGTTTCACTTAGACATTGTCCATCAAATTGAACTAGTTCAACATCAACGAAATATGTGGCATGACAAACATATTAAAGAGAGAGAGTTCCATAATGGAGACTGGGCCCTGCTATTTGATTCCAAATATAAAGATCATAAAGGAAAGCTCAGGACACATTGGTTCAGACCTTATGAGATTTCTGAGGTCTTTTTGAATGACACAGTTCAGTTGAAACCAATTGATGGTGATACACAAACTCTCTTAGTCAATAGTTATAACTTATGTATCTAACATAATCTGGTCAATAGAGAAGAATTTTCAAAACTAGTAGAAATGCAGGGAGAGATCAAATGCATTGACCCTGCCAAGGAAAATTCTAACTAGTTAAATATATATATATATATTGAAAATTTGTAATAAAAGGAAATGTATAGTAAGATATTTTTCTTTCATCAGTACTTCTTCTTTTGGACTTAGCTAATTTTTGTTCTATTTTGCAAGACTTCTTATAAGGAGGAAAATAACTTCCGATGCACCTTCTTAAGATGCTCCAAAACTTTATGGTCTTGATGCCAAGTGCTCCGAAACCTAACGGTCCTTATACTCGATGCTTTGAAACTTGTACAACAACTCATCACGTTAAAAAGTCATTCTTGCAAAGTGATTCAAAGCTCCTGAAGTTCAAATTTATGGTCTTGCCACTTCACCTTCATTTTTTTGCTGCTCTAGCTGCATCTTTTGGTGATGCTCTGGAACCTTCATTTCGTTGCTACTCCGACTGCATCTTTTGGTGATGCTCTGGAACCTTCATTTCATTGCTGCTTTGGCTGCATCTTTTGATGATGCTCCAAACCCTTCATTTCTTTTCTACTCTAACTAGATCTTTTGGCGATGCTATGGAACCTTAATTCCATCATAGCTTCAACTGCATCTTTTGGTGATGCTTCGGAAATTCAATTTCCTAGCCTCCATGACTACATTTTTTTGGCAATGCTTTGGAACTTATCTGCCTTCTTCTTCATGAATGCATGCCTCTCAAGTGCTTCAAAACTATTTCACTATTTTCAAGTGCGTTTTCATTTGTGTGCACTGGAATTTATTCATTTGCATTCCACCACCATTTTCATAAATTCAAAATTTTGCGATGCTTTCATCATCACATCTTAGTACACATGCCTTCCTATCTGTTTTTTAAATTTTTTTCATCATAAATAAAGCCTCCATTATAGCCTATCCTCATTGATGGCTCTGTCATTCATAAGATTCTGCATCCATGCCATAATAAATCCACCGTCACCTCAACCAATACCATTGCGTCATCCTGTCAAATCTGTAAAGGTATGAGATCTTCGAACGATCATAGAATGCAAGTAAGTAATAAGTTTTGCTTTAAGTAAGTAGTTATTTTCGAATAAAGTATAGTTAATTGGCACGAACTTCCCTCCTAATTTATCAATTTGTGCCATGCAGTGATCAACTACTTGTAAAACAAGATTTTCACATGCCTCCATGCAGATTAAAATCATTGCGTAGTAAGCTTTGAGAAAGACAATTAAATAATATTAGTAGCTGTATTTTCAAAAATATAGTTGTGTACAAGTTTCTTGCCTTGTTGAAATATTTATTAGAGTGGAAAATAAGAGAATGGAGGGTGGTAAAAAGAAGTCAGAGCCAGCTTCCATAGAAAAATTATTGGGGTTAGGAAATATGTCTGGTTTGTCCGAAGAGGTAGGGTGGTTGGAATTTATCAAAAAGTTTGAAGGATATAATGAAAAGCTGGTGAATGCATTTGCAAAAAACTACTCAAATAGTTAAGTGATACTCCATGGAAAGCACTTTAAGGTGAGTCCAAAAATTATCTTCCATTTATCAAGGTTAGACAATTTAGACATAAAATTGAAAGAGACCTCTCAAATAACATATCAAAAATTGTCTAAATTATTTGTTAGAGAGGGAGACCCTCACCCCGTGGTAGTCATTAGTACTAGAGGTCAAAATAAGGGATTTCAAAGAACCTCTATACTAGAACCTTGGGGAACTGTTGTAGCCTGGATTATAAAATATTTCACCTGTTAAGGACAACTTACTATTGTAGCAGGACCTGCATTTCAAATGCTAATCCATTTGCACCATGGAAAGGAAAACCTCGATTTTAGGGCTAATTTGCACAAAAAATTATAAGACTCTATAAATTCCTCTATAGAAATATATAAGACGGGGTCAGGGCCAGTTAAACACCATGGGTTAATTCAATTAATTTGAAAATAATATTTTCATAAGAAATATGAGGGTAAGTGGGAGAATTTTATGTGGAAAATTTAAAAGTCTTCAGTTAAAAGAAAATCAGGATCAGGGGAAACATCTAACCAAGTTGCTTCGCCATCCAAAGAAATTTCCCCTGAGGGTTCTCAAGCTTCAAAAGCTGCAATTCCCACAACCCTTGATGAGGAAGTGCTGAAATATTTGAATGATGAATTCAAAACCCCTTATATTCCAGAGCATGTTGAGCTCATCTATTATTATATGAGAAATCCTAGGATAAAGAGGAAAGGGAAAAGGAAGACGCCTATCACCTTCCAAAATATTCATCCCTTAAGGAGAATTAAACATCTAGCCTTTGAATTTACCAAAACCCCAATGCAGAGTATGAAAGGTAGTACAAAGAAAAAGAAGCCCAAATGGCCATCAAAACCCATTGAGATTTTTGAGCCTATCAATGAAGAGGAAATGCCTCTAGAAAGAGAGAATTCAGTTGAGGAAATTCCTTCCCACTAGGAATATTTGGAGGAAGTCCTCATCGAAGAAATTAAAAAAAAATAATAGGATGGGGGAGATAATCTTTTAAGTCATTTATCTCCCATTGTTGATAAAATTGTAGAGACAACTGAAATAAGAGATACTAATGCAGAGATAGAGAAATTTAGGATAGAAATTGATGATTTAAGGAAAAAATTATACAAAAACAATGAACAAATTGAATTACAAAAAGAGGAGCTAACAATGCATGCTGCTATAATAAATAAAAGAGATCAAGAAATTCAAGATTTGAAACTCAAACTATAGGAAAAAGATACATTGATTTATAAGTTAAAAGAACAAATTTAGGAATTAGTTCAAGGACACAAAACTTATAATGCTAATAATGCCAAAAAAAATAAAGAAATTGAAATGATAAAGAAGAATTTTATGCTTATGTTCTTAGCATTTGAGGAAGAAAAGAAGACACAAAAAGAGGAATTAAATGCTTCCCTTAGAAAAATTGTAGAGCTAGAACAGGACTTACAGGAAAGCACTACGAAACCAAGAATGGAATAAAAGGAAATTCAAGCTGAGCGAATTATAACTGAATGGTTCCAAATTCGCATTCCCCCATTACTTATGAAATGGATGGAAACATGCTATTTCTTGAGAAATGTTCAAACTGAGAAATACAAGTTGAAAAAGGAATTGGTACTTTTGAAAGAATCATTTCACAGGACAGGGAAGCAAGATGCATGTCAGCTAGTAGAGTGTCTATTATCCTGTAGAAAGCCATCCAGATTGTACTTAATGTTTCTAAATGAACAATGGATAAGGTGGAAACTGTTCAGAATCTACAATGATCAGACTTTTGAGCCTAATGATAAATAATTTGTTAAAATATTTGTAGAATCAATCCCTAAAGATAAAGATTTTCTTTGTGAATTATTTTTACATGATATTTTATTAGAAAATCATACTAATTTCTTCATCAAGCTATTTTTTGGTGAAGTACAATTGAGAGCTTTGTTGTCTACCATGAAAAACCAAGTTCATTGGCAAGAACACACCAAATAATACACACAAGAAAAATGAACTATGGGTCTTCAAATAAGATCACCTGATGCTAGGCCTACAGGTTTTAATGACACCTTTTTGTCTCTCCTAGTAAATGATAAAATGAAAGAAAGATATGATGACAGTCTCAGACTCTGTTACAATAATTTCATGGAACATGGGAAAAAGTTAATTTGAAAACCCTGGCACACTTGTGAAGAGAGATTTACTCCATTACCAACTCATCTCAAGAAAAGAGAGGTCGTCTCTCCTCTTAATATTTGATGGTCTTTCAGAAGGGAAGATGCTTTAGTTAAAATTATAAGAGACCTAAAGACAAATTGAATAGGGATGAGGTATAGACCCCCCTTGGTGCTTAATCCACCTCCTACTTTCCATATTTCAACATATCATAATGATAGAGTTTTCAATGAATGGAGAGGAGGTGTTGTATTTCATAGAGGGTTCATCCATGACCCTATAACTTTCGATTCAACAACAAGACATGAGTATGAGCTTAGTGCCAGATATGAAGAATGGAATAAAATTCAGAGTTATAACTATGGAGTAGGAGGACCTGCTAGGAACTAGGAGGGGAAGGAAATGATGAGGTAAAAATAACCTCATCATAATGAAACCAAAAAATCCTATTTATATAAGCTCAATCCCTAGTCTCTGCCAATTAATTAAACTTTAGGAGAAATAATTGCTTATCTTTAAAGAAAATTATGCAAAATTTATTTCTTATGATCAATCGAGGTTATCTACCAATACGTGTTTAATGGGTTGTTTTGAGTGTTTTTTTAGGGAAATAATCAGACATCATGCAGTAGTTGCAAAATGTTTAACTAGCATGTGCCTTAATAATGATTGAAGATAGACGTTGGGAACCTATTGATCAACATCAGGCTAATGAACCAAAGATATAGTTGTTGTTAATTTAATTTATGTTATGATCTCTTAATCAAAAACTTCATGGCTCATCTCGAGCCTTCTTAATTTTTATGTAATGGTTTTTAAAGACAAAGGAGTCAGTTATAAACTGTTATAGAATGTTTCAATGGCTATCCACACCATCTGAAATCTAGGATTTAGTTAAAAACAATTCTATAAAAATGTAATTTCCTGAAGTTGAAAAGAGACACTCAATAGTTATATCATGTTGTTAACATGATCTGTGAATAATTATGAATAAAAAACTATCTTCTATCAATTTTTGAGTTGTTGAGCCATGGGTGATAATTTTCTTTAATGGAAGAACTTCAGAACCAGTAGTGTATGTGACTTGAGAATGAATGTGATAACCCACGAGCTGGCCACTCGAGGGAAGATAGCTTAAATAGATAAGTACTTACTATTATGTTGTTTTTGTTACATAGATAACCATTCAATAGGAAAGCGTTAAGTCTCTTAGTTGTTGAGTCTAAAGTTTCGGAGAACTATTTGTTTTCAATTATTATGAGTTACTTGTTGCAACTTTTAGAATCTTTTATCGTTTAAAATAATGTTTCATGGTTTGTTTACTCATTTTTCAACTTTTGTAGTTTATCAATTGTTCAGTTTATCTACTTCTGTAATTTCCAGCTTAATTGTTATGCTTCTAAATTAGTTATTTTGTGCTTTCTTGTTTAATATTTCTAGTTTTCTTAGAATAAAATTGTTTCCTACTTAAGTAGTTAGACGACCTTAGACTAAAAATTGAATTAGTAGTTTAAAGGAAAACAAAAAATCTAAGATGAGTTATCTAAATTATCTTCTATTGCAAACTACCTTGGACACTGCCCAATCGACTTGTTGATATTTTATATTCTAAATTAATGGGTCCTAATGACATCCTATCACTATTATTGATTAATGATTCAAATTGTTACTCATTGCATGACATGTGTTGTGTAGAACCATAAACGAGCATTACTTTTAGAATCAATGGGTCTTGAAAATTTTCTTGTCTTCCTTTCTATTTTTGTAATCATCTTATAGAATTCATTTGCTTTGTGCCCAAGCTTACCATAACAATTTCATTTCTATTTTATTTTGTTCCTACTATCATTATGATACTTAGATGGAGTGTACCTTGTTTCATGTTTCCAATTCCTCTCACTTGGTTGATTATCTTGTGTCTTACAACTTTGTTTCCCCTTCAGTATGAAGGCTTGGGGCTCATCACTAAAGGACTCCATTTCCTTCGTTGAACGCTTTTCTTCTTGCACTAGCTTAGCACATAACTCTCCATATTTTGTAAGATTATTTGCACAAAATATTTATCATTTATATCCTTTCCAAGAGAAGCAAGCTCATTTTTCTTTTACTTTAATTTTCTTAAATGAGGGACTAACTCTTGTGAATCTGATAGTTTCATATTGTACTATTTTGTAGTGAGAGTTAGGATCCATTGTCACATCCCTATAAATTTGCATGTCTAGTCAACCTAGGAGGATGTTTGTAAACACTAGTATTTAATTATGTATAAAAAACAAATGTTTTAATTAAATAATTAAATAAATAAATAAATTTTAAATTTTAAATCTGGGTGCCTACTTGTGGAAATAAATAAATTTGAAATCTAATCTGGGTTGTTGTTATAAGAGGGGTTAATTCATTATTGGTGCTAGGGTTTAGTGGTATTTGTTAAGCATATTCTAAGATATGGGCAATTGGGCCCATAAAGATTACTTGTCTCAGACAGTTGACATCCTGCAACATGGTGGTCAGATCCACAGATCCAACTATGGACTCATCTTGAGGAGAAGTTGCAGTCATTCCCCCTTGATTTGATAATCACCTTGCAACCAGTTGTAACCTAGTGTCAACTCCTTTTCATTTCCAGTTGTTGTTAGAATCTGACTAGCAACAAGTTATACTTGGAATTTCAGGTGAAATATAATTTTATCTGAGTTATATTATTTGTTGGATAACACCAACTGATAATTTGAATCTAGCTAATTACAATTCAAGAACAAATAAAATCTGAAATAAACCCCAAGGGTTATTACATTGATATTAGAGCTAGAAATCTTGCTAGCCTACTAGGTGAATTTTGTGTATGTAGTTAAGTCAAAGAGATCAAAGAGCCTTAGAGAGAGAAAGGAAGAAAATAGAGGCAGCCACACAAAGAAATGACCATGGAATAATAGGCAGAGGTAAGAAGAAAATGGATGAACAATGTGATTATATGAGGGAATACTTGCAAAAGCAAGAACAAATGAACCAAATTTTGGTGTAGATGATGCAAAACTTGACTAACTTAGTCACTCATAACATATCTGTATCAAAAAAGATTAAAGGGAGAAACACAAATCAGCTTATGGTTAGAGATCATAATAGAACCCCAATTGGGTCAACCCTTAGACCCTTCTAGCTCACCTTTTTTCCTAGAGTGGGAACACCACAAGAAGAAGAAGAAGAAGAAGAGCAAAATCAAGCTGCAAATGATTTCACCGCCATTGTAGATGAGTACGTGAGGCTTGATCCAATCACTAGAAGGGATATTTCCTTCAAACATTTTAGTAATGCTAGATCAAGAAGTGGATCAAGAAATGATAGGAGGCAACCTATGCAACAGATTAATAGAGATCTCCAGCACAAAGTAAGCAAATTCAAACTTCCTACATTTGATGGTTCTAGAAATGTTACTTATTGAGTTTGAGTTCTAAAATTAGATACATAATTTTCACTTAGCCTTGTGACTGAAGATGAAACAATCAAGTTCACCATCCTACACTTGGAGGGTGTGGCTCACAAATGGTGGCATCATGGTCTCATAACATAAGGGTTTAACCTTATTACTACATATGCTGATTTCACACAAAAGCTCATGGAAATATTTGATGGAAGAGATCTAGAGGTGTATCTCAATGAGCTGAAATGTTTGAGGCAACATGGGTCAGTGGCGGATTATGTCACAAAATTACAAAGACTTGTAGTTATGATTCTAGATGTATCGGATAAGATATTTATGTTCTTGTTCATTGAGGGATTATCAGAGTCATTCTACGAGTTGGTGATGGCTTTTGAGCCAATATCCTTGGAGGAAGCTATTTGAAGAGCCTTAAGCCTAGAGGGCTCTACTGTGAAGAATAAATTTATTTCTAAGAATGCACCAATGGGGCAAAAAAAGAAGCCATTTCACAAAGAGCATTCCTCAATCAGAGAATTTTCCTCCAAAGCCTAACAAGGTGGATGATTCTAAGAATTAGCTCCGAAGGAAAAAGCTATGTTCTATGTGTAGAGAGCTATGGGTACTAGGTCATAGCTATTTGGGGAAATGACAAATCCACTATATAGAGGTAGTTTCTGATGATGATTCAGATGTTGGAGAAGAGGAGCCTAAGAATGTTATAGAAGATGTTGAGCACAAGGAGAAGGTTGAGGGAAAGCATTTTAGAGATACTCTTGCAACACTTTTAGGAGCACCCAGATATCATTCTTTTTCATATTAAAGGATTTCTACATAGACAAAGGGTGACAATTTTAATAGATAGTGGAGCTACCCATAATTTCATTAATGAAGGATTGGTGGCTAAGTTGGGCCTAAGGAAAAAAGACTTTGAGAGATTCAATGTGATAGTGGTGGATGGGTATACTATTCCATACAACTACAAGGTATAGTAGTTGGAGTTGAAATTAGGACACAAGATGCGAGATGACTTTTATGTGATTCGCATTATTGAGACAAAATTGGTTTTGTGAGCACAATGGTTACATTCACTTGGTGAGTACACACAAAATTATCAAACCATGGATTTTAAATTCAAATCTAATGGGAAAGTTTTAGTACTTAGTAGCCTTTGCAATGTAGGTCATATGAGGGTTTCTTCTAAGAGGATGGAGAGAGCATTTCGTAGAGACCAAGTAGCTTGGGCAACAAAATGCTTGATTACAGACATAGATCCATCCAAGGAGGAGAGGTCTTATCATGTTGATATTCAACCTATATTGGACAAATGTAGTAAGGTTTTTAGTGAGATTCCTCTAGTATTACCATTAGATAGAGGGTTCTAGCATGTGTTTGAGCTTGAGGAGGGAGAAAAACTAGTCATCACCACTTCTTACCAGCATCCTATGATATATAAGGAAGAGATTGAGAAGACAATCAAAAAGTTATTGGACATGGGGCATATTCGTCTGAGTTCTAGTCCCTTTGTTTCATTTTTGGTATTGGTAGATAAGAAGTATGGGATGATGAGGATGTGCATTGACTATAGAGCACTCTATAAGAAGACAATAAAAAAATGCTACCCCATACATAGGATCGATGATTTGATATATGAGTTTCATGGGGCAATATAATTCTCTAAGATTGAATTGCATTTAGGGTACCATCAGATAAGGGTGAGAGAGGAGGATGTACATAAGACTACTTTTAGGTGTCATTATAGGAATTATGAGTTTTTGGTCATGTCATTTGGGTTGACCAATGCTCCTGCTACCTTTCAGTCATGTATGAACCAAGTATTCATTCTACAATTGAGGAAATTTGTTTTGGTTTTCTTTGATGACATCTTGACCTATAGTAGGACATGGGAGGATCACTTGAAGCACATAGATGAGGTTCTTGGCATACTTGAGCAATATTCATTTTATGCCAAGGTATCAAAATGTGATTTTGGTTTGATTGAAATTTTGTATTTGGGGCATAATACTAGCACTCAAGGGGTTAATGTTGATGAGGAGAAGATCAAGGAAATCTAGGATTGGCCTAGACCAAGGAATTTGTCACATTTGAGAGGATTCATGGGATTATGTAGCTACTATGGGAGGTTTGTGAAAGGGTTTTCAGAACTTGTTGCTCCATTGACCAATTTGACGAAGAAAGGGGCGTTCTCTGGGAGCCCTGCAGTGTAGCAATCTTTTGATAAGCTTAAGGAGGTAATGAGTTCATGTCCTATTTTGGCTATTCTGAATTTCTCACTTCCTTTTGTTCTAGAATGTGATGCTTTAGGGGAGGGTATTGGGGCAGCCTTGATGCAAAATAGACACCCTTTAGCATTTGAGAGTAGGAAGCTCAACGAAATAGAGAGGGGCTTCTCTATTTATAACAAGGAGATGTTGGCCATCATGCATGCACTTGTTAAATTTAGGAAATAATTAGTATGTGGTTCCATGTTTGTGGCTAAAATGGATCATGATAGCCTCAAGTTCTTTCTCAATCAGAAATATTTGAAGGATAGGCAACAAAAATGGGTAAGTAAACATCAAGCTTATGATTTTGATAATGAGTATGTGAAAGAAAAAAAACAATGTGGTGGTTGATTCACTGTCTAGGAAGCCTTATTTCTTCTCTATTTTTATGTCTTTGTTGATTGGAGGGATATCATAATAGCCGAGTATGCTAAGGATCCAGTTTATACATTATTGATGGGGGGTTGAAAGATGACAGGTGTAGGGTGGTTGATGAGCTCATCTGCTACAAAGATAGAGTGTATCTTGTACCTAGATCTAAGGTGAAGGAGAAAATTTTGAGAACATGTCATGACACACCCCTTACTAGTTATCCAAGGTTCTACAAGGCATACAAGGAGGTGAAGAAATATTTTTAATGGAAAGAGCTAAAAAATGATGTATTGTAGCATGTTAGAGGGAGTGTTTGGTGTGTCAATAAAACAAAATAGAGCATGTTTTTCCACCTGGTTTGTTGTAGCTTTTAGCCATTCCAAATCAGAAATGGGAAAGCATCTCCATAGATTTCATCACAAGGTTACCTAAGGTGCAAGTTAAGGATTGTATCTATGTGGTGGTTGATAGGATCACTAAGTATGCTCATTTCCATGCCATTTATTCTAATTACAAAGCCCAACAAGTTGCTGATATGTTTTTTAGAGAGATTTTTAGACTTCATGGGCTGCCAAAGAATATTGTAAGTGACAAGGATAATAGGTTTGTCGGCTTGTTTTGGTAGGAATTATTTTGGTTGACAAACAGAAAATTAACTCCAAGCACTACTTATCATCCACAAACTGATGGAAAACTAAAATTGTGAATAAATGGATTAAAGGCTACTTAAGGAACTATGTTACAGGGCAGAAAATAGCATGGATTAGGTGGCTGCACCTAGGAGATTTTTTCTACAATACTACATATCACATGTCCATAGGCATGACTCTCTTCAAGGCACTCTCTAGTTATGATGCTACTTTGTTCATGGATTTGATTCTTTCAGATAGTACAATTCTTGGAGCAAGGGGTGTAGTGCAACATAGCATAGACATTTTGAATGCCCTTAAGGAGAATTTGTAGCTCAAAACTAGCAAAAGATGCATGCAGACTAGCACCAAACATAGAGGGTTTTTGAGGTCGATGACATTGTTTACTTGAAGTTGCAGCCCTATAGAAAGTCTACCCCCAAGAGGAATGATGCAACAAAGTTGAAGCCACAATTTTATGGGCCATACAAGATTCTAAGGAAGATTAGAGAGGTTGGATACAAGTTGGAACTTCTTGAGGACAACAAAATTCGCAACATTTTTCATGTGTCATGCTTGAAGAAAACTTTGGGTTAGCAGGTTACTCCCTCCTTAGAATTACCTCCACTTGATGATGAAGGGAAGTTGGTTTTGGAGCCTGAAACCATCATTGATATGAGGGAAAAGAAGTTAAGACACATGGTCATTCCAGAATATTTAGTGAAATGGAAAAATCTTCCACTTGAAGATGCTACTTGTGATGGACTGGAGATTTTTGAGCATCCAACTTTGAGCTAGCTTGAGGGAAAGCAAATATGGGAAGGGGGGACTATCATGTCCCTATAAAATTTGCATGCCCAGCCGACCAAGGAGGGTGTTTTTAAACATGAAAATTTAATAATATATATATTAACAAATTAATAGATGTTTTAAATAAATAAATTTTAAATTTGGGCGCCTACTTTTGGAAATAAATAAATTTCAAATTAAATTTTGGCGCAACCCTTTTGAGACCACATGCCTCAGCAGGGGCCTATGAATAGGAGCTTATGGAATTGGAAAAAGGCATCAGTAAAAGGAAGATTTTTTGGGACGAATTTCTAGTTTCACTTTAGTAGGATGAAAACCCTATTGGGTGAGCAAGGAGGTTAGGATGTAACCCATAACCCTCCTTAACTCTTCTATACATGCTAATCTTTAATATCAGCTCATTGATAATTGCATTTTTGTTCATAGAGGTACTTGGTGGAGAAATGGAGGATAAGTCAGAGGTTTAACTCTGTATAATGCCTTATGGTTACCTGTTGAGGTCCTCATCAGCTAGTACTAGGCATGTCAAGAGGTCTTTGTTCTCAGCTAACTACAGACTTGGAAACCCTTCTTTTAGTAGGGTGTTGGGTAGATATAATCTGAGTAATTGATGAGGTTTGTGCATTCATTCATGGAGAGGTGACTTAAATTAGTATGATGGTGATGGTCGAAGGTTGCACATTTCAAGCTCATGTTTCCAGGCTACCACACCCAGTATGCTTTATTTTAGGATTTTTGTTATAAGAGGGGCTGATTCATTATTGGTCCTAGGGTTTGGTGGTATTTGATGAGCATATTATAAGATTTGGGTGACTGGGCCTTTGATTATTACTTGTCTAAGATAGTTGATAGCTTGCAACATAGTGGTTGGATTCACATATCCGATTAGGGAATCATCTTGAGGAGAACTTGCAATCATTCCCCCCTTGATTTTCTGGGCAAATATAATCCAAATAACCAATGAGAAGGCTTGTACATTCATTCATGGAGAGGTGACTTAAATCAGTATGATAGTGATAGTTGAAGGTTGTGTTTTTCAATCTCACTTTTCGAGGTGACCACACCCAGTATGCTTTATTTTAGGGATGTTGTTATAAGAGCAACTGATTCATTATTGGCTCTAGGGTTTGGTGGTATTTGTTGAGCATATTCTAAGATCTGGGCGGTTGGGCCCTTGATGATTACTTAGTATGCTTCATTATTGGCACTAGGGTTTGGTGGTATTTGTTGAGCATATTTTGATATCTGCGCAATCTGAGTAACCGATGAGAAGGCTTGTGCATTCATTCATGGAGAGATGACTTAACCTAGTATGATTGTAATGGTTGAAGGTTGGGCGTTTCAAGCTTACTTTTCCAGGTGACCACACCCAATATGATTTATTTTACGATTGTCATTATAAGAGGGGCTGATTCATTATTGGCACTAGGGTTTGGTGGTATTTGCTAAGAATATTCTAATATTTGGGCAATTGGGCCCTTGATGATTACTTGTCTAAGACAGTTGACAACCTGCAGCACAGTGGTCAGATCCACATATCCAACTAGGGAATCATCTTGAGGAGAAATTGCAATCATTCCTCCTTGATATGATAATCACCTTACAACCAAAAATCCATTTCATTTCTAGTTATTGTTAGAATCTGACTGGCAACAAGTTGTAATTGGAATTTCATGTGAAATCTAATTGTATCGGTGTTATATTATTTGTTGGATAATGTTGACTGATAATCTAAATCTAGCTGATTAGAATTAAAGAAAAAAGAAAACCTGAAATAAACCCTAGGGGTTATTACATCCATACAACAAAAATAGCCCATAATTGACTCCACTTCTCTCATTGTGAACTTTTGGAAAAACCTCCCTAGAAAGTGCAAGTTTGATTAATGCTGTAGTTTTCTTATATCTTTTATCGTTTATTACTGGGTTCTTCATTTTAGCCCCTCATATCGGCCAAAATGCATGTGGGTTCGGGTTCGGGTTCGGTTCTTCCTTGGGTTCACTTTGGGTTCGACGTTTACTACTTGGGTTCTTTGTGGGTCCTTCTGGGAAGGACCCGCATAGAACCCAGGTAGTAAAAGTCGAACCCTGGCCGAACTTGTGAAGAACCCAAGAGGACTCAGGCGAACCCATGTCATCCAACCCAGAAAAAGGCAAAAAATCAACTTAAAAAATAAAATAAAACCCTAAAAACTGCCCAAATTGTCCTATATTGACTTGGCCAACCAAATGAGGCTCATTTTGCAAACTCAAAAGAGCAAAAACTACCATTTTTTTGCCTCCAAGCTGAAAATATGAATATGATTATATGAGGTATTACCATCTGGCATATTTCACTATTTCAATATTTTATGGCATTATGGCATTATGATTATTTCAATATGATTATAATTTTGAGCATACTTATGAGTTATGAGTGTATGGAATTATTTTTATAATTTAATAATATATGTATACTCCCGTATGCATACCCGTACATCGACGTACCCAAACCTAAACCCAAACCCGTATCTGAATCCATACCCCAACCGGCAACTTAGCTCTTATCCCAATCTTCTTGTCCTTTTTGGTGCTTGATGATCTTTGTACACTACTATTAACAAGTTCATAGCATTTTTGAAGTTTTAGAAAAATTTCCATATTAAACATCTAATCATAATAAGTTTTTTCATTTAATTTATTTCATTTAATTTAATTGTAGCTAAAGGAATACCAATGCAGTCCATTGTGCTAAATTCCTTCATTTTAAATAGACAATAACCTGCAAATTTTCAAGAAAAATATCTCACCAAATGTTTCAAACACAAATTCTTTCTTATATAATAGCTTCTTTTTTTTTTAAATATTGGGATATCCTAACCTAATTCTTATGCTGAAATTATCTTCTCTGATGCAATGTCACTTTCCTCCTTTACCTTGCAAACAGTATTACAATTTTCTTTGATCGGGCAACAATCCTTAAGATTAGTTGATCTTTGAGTTATTATTTTCAATGTCCGAACTCAGTTAGGGCGGCTGATGATGGTTTCTTTTCCAAATAATGGCCAGTCTCATCTATAGCAGTTACACGTTCTGTGGAAAAACTTTCTATTTCGTGGGGTAACAAAAATATTGTCAACTTAACAGTTACAGAAAACAGAAAAGTAATGAAAGTGCAATAGTCCTACTGGTGGTCGCTAATGTCCAATTCAGGAAAGAGTATTTAATTTCCTCTTTGTCACTTCTTCAACCTTTAGTCTTAATGTCTAATTTTAGTTATTTATTACTTCTTGGGATGTGGAGGTGGTCAAGTCATGCCTTCGTACAGCCGGTGGGAAATGTTGGAATATCTAATCCCAACTACATCATTAACTCCCCAACTACACCTGTCCTCTCCTTATCAATATTTGATCATAATCATATCTTAGCATTCAAGACAAGGATTTGTTCTTATCTCCTCCAACTACTCAGTTGTTGACTGTTAGCTATTGATTGCTACCTCTCTATCATTTGTAAGACTATATATTGGTAGAGTTTGTATTGTTGTAAATACTCTCAGATGAGTCCAGCTTAGTAGAGCTATAAGGCTATGAGCTGAAGCTCATGAGTCTGTAATATCAATTTGATTAATATAGTGTTTCATTTCTGCTTTATATTTGTCTTTCTATTTTTCTGCCCCTTTGAAATCTACATTTTGTATCAGAGCCAATGGGAGATGATCATGGGTTTCAGATGGAGCTAAGAGTGTGTTGCAGTCTAAGTTTTCTGTTGTGGGTGAAGTTGCATATGACAAGGAAATAGTGTGAAGAAAATACAAAAAGGAAGGACGCAACCACAAGGAAAGTAGATCAGCAGATCACGGAGGCTGTGGATAAAGAGGAGATCTTAATCGCATGGAGACCTGTTGCTAAATACAAATTGTTGAAGCTCGAGTGATGAAGCTGCTAAGGATCGAAATTGAAGAGGGAAGATCTGCAGCTGAGGTGTTGTTACATACCAAATCAAAATTTTGTCAAGTCGTTGCAAATAATTGCAGTCAGAGAGATTGTCACTGACTTCAAGTGATTGAAAAGAAGTCAGATTGTTGTTTGATCAGGAGTCGCCACATTGGAAAGCGGAGATCGTTGGTTTCAAATAAGGCTAGGAAGTTTAAGAAGCCTGCATGCTATTCGAAGGAAGAGAAGGCCTTGTAAAAAACAAAGAGGAATTCATCCAAAAATGGATCGTAGTCAAGGGTTTCTGTAGAAGCCACCGATAAGGAGCTTTAGTCTCAGAAGAAGTCACTCCATCATGTGCTTGGATCACTTGGAGATAAGGCCATAGCCAAGAGCTGATCACATTTGTTTGTTTGTCGATGGGCTTGCAAGGAAGAATTCCTGCCCCAGTCAAAGGATCGTTAGGAGATGAAGCTGGTGCTAAAGTCGTAGGTAGAAGAAGATGAATAGGCACAATAGAAGTTCAAGAGTTGACAATAGAAGCAACCACAGTTGTTGAAAGTCGAAAGGAGGCCTGACCGTCTTTTATGAAGCACATCCACATCAGACCTGAAGAACTAGTCAAAAAAAGGCGCCGCAGAGATGAAGTCACAAGTGATTTGAAGTTGAGAGGAGCTGCTATCATGTAGTGTTCCCCAAATCAGAAATTAGAAGAGTGATCAAACTGCCTAGCAAGGAAGAGATTCGCTAGTTTTGTTGTAGTAATTGCTAGTCAAGCAAAGAAAGCAATGTTGAAATAAGACAAAAGGCAGAACGCTGAAGGAGAAATTTTCCAAAGTGAAGTCACTGCCTGTGGTTGCCATTCTGAAGCACTAAAGGAGGTTAAAGCCAGATCTTGGAATTGTTGATTTGGAAAAGGCGGATAGGTGGTTAAATGATGAGTAAAGAAATGATCACCGGAATGGTTGAAGAGAGATCTAAGGCAGAAGCCAGGGCAGTAGTTGCCAAAGTACAACCACAACTGTTGAAGTAAAGAAAAGCTAGATGCTGAGGAACAAAGGATTGCTGAATATGGAGGAATGTGAAGTTGCTGGAGCAGTGAGAAGGAGGAGCTATTGAAGGTGATCAAAAGATCAGAGGACAAACAAGTGAAGTTGAGAATTGGATCCCCGAGCACCAAGCAGTGTAGCTCAAAGGGAGGTGTTGAATAAAAATAAGTGCATGACACCTGAACCTACGATGGATGATCAGACGAAGGTCAAAGCTCACTGTGAGAGCATCCCAATAGAAAATTGGGATTTCCTAGGTTCAATCCACAAGGTTTGAAGATTGCAGATGCCGAAGTATCAATGGAAAAGAAAAAGAAAGTTATTGGAATTCATAGTTGAGATTAAGGGGGAGTGTTGGAATATCTAATCCCAACTACGTCATTAACTCCCCAACTACACCTGTCCTCTCCTTATCAGCATTTGATCACAATCATATCTTAGCATTCAAGACAAGGATTTGTTCTTATCTCCTCCAACTACTTTGCTATTGACTGTTAGCTATTGATTGCTACCTCTCTATCATTTGTAAGTCTATATATTGGTAGAGTCTGTATTATTGTAAGTACTCTTAGATGAGTCTACCTCAGTAGAGCTATAAGCTGTAAGTGTAAGCTATAAGGCTATGAGCTGAAGCTCATGAGTCTGTAATATCAATTTGATTAATATAGTGTTTCATGTCTTCTTTATATTTGTCTTTCTATTTTTTTGCCCCTTTGAAATCTACAGGAAATGCTTAAAGGTATCAAGAAAATGAAATTAAAAGAGGTTCTGTGAGTAGGATAAAGTCATGGATTTTGGCCATATGCCAGAGATTTCTTTAAGAAAGTGTTAACTAATAATAAACTGCAATTATAATTAAAGTTTATTCTTGAATCTTAGTCATATCAAGAGGTATGTGAAGAGTTGTGTTTGTTGAAAGAAAAAGGTATTTAAGAGAGACCAAGCAAGGAGGAGCATATTGGGAAACATTTTATTACTGATTTTACTCCTTGTGGAGGATGGAACTATAGTTCAATTAACCTAAGGATGAAGATTCTCTAGATCTGGAATCGAAGAACGAAAAACTCACAATTCCTTAAAGAGTGATTTCACATAAAAATCGCCATTGTGCTGATTTGACTAATTTTCTAGCAGACACTGATAAAGATTTTGAGTCAATAACATTTTCTATTTATCAGCAAATTTGATCACTATCTTTGATGGAAATATTTAATTATGCAAACTATTATCATGACCTAGGGTTTGATACCATTGGAAGAAAAAAACAAAGAGAAAAACAAACAGTAGAAATTAAATAATGATTGTATCATATCATAGTAGAAGAAAAACTACATGACAACAGACTAGATCTGGAGCCTACTTACTTGAATATACATTGGCAGAGTGGCTAATGTATATATAAATTTCCTATAAACATCTAGAGTAGATGATGGAAGACTCTAGAGGGAAGTTTCTATAAAAGGAGGATAATTATGATCAAGTGTCACATGTTGGAATGTTCCAGATACAATAAACTTTATCTCCAATAGCTGTCCCTAGAAACCTGGCCCTGCATCCTCTATATCTTCCCATTCTAGAAACTCAGAAAGCATTGATTTTTTTTGGCTTTTAGGCTATTGAAATGTTTTTGCACTGTAAAATAAGTTTTCTCTTGGGACTTGAAATATATTTGGTGATTTATTGCCCAAAACTCATCTATGAGTAACTTGTAGAGTTTTGAATCTATGCATACAGTTCAACTTGGAAAGTTCATTTTCGTACTACATTTCTAGGTTTCTTGTGAGAAGATCAATGAATGGAATGTGGTATATGATCCATTGGCTGTGTCTAAGGTGTTTAGGTTACTACTATGGAAAACTAAAAAAGGAAAATCAAAAAAGAAATATCATATGGGCTGCATCAGAAGCATTGACCTTGTTTACTTAGAGTGTTATAAAAACCTGAAAATGGTAACTATGACCATTACACAAATATGGACCAAAATGTAGAATTGGAATATAAGATCTATAATTTTCCTTTATGAGAGTAGTTTTAAATGATGGAAAGAAAATTTGTTCTAGTATCACCAATACATAGAGCAACACAAGCTCTTCAATGAGCTACCCTTGTGTCCAGAGGCCACCAATTCCTCTTGTACAATTCCAGGGGAAGCCTTTCTTCATTCCAAAAGAGCCCTTAGAAATGATTATACAATTTCTTATGATGGGGAAGGGTAAGAGATATGAGAGGAAGTCTACTAGCAATAATCTTTCCTAACTGAGAAATCGCCCTCAATCTATTTAGTTCACCCTATGCAACAAATCCTATAAATACTTCTAATTAGGTGCTAACTGTCCTTTATTTTAGGGATTCCTAACTATGCATTAAGTACTGACAGTACCTTTATTTTCGGAATTCACCTGCTTATTTAACAGATCATAACTAAACTTCTAATTTAGTACAAATTGTCCTGGAGTTTAAGGAGATGAAGCTGATTTATTGTTGATGTACTTTGACTAAAGGGTTATTCATTACAAGCACATCTCTCTGAATATGGTTGCTCCCCAGTCAAATATTGTAATGTTGGGTGCTTCAAGGTATAAGGCCTTTCCCACTAGGCATCCTTGACAAGCATATCCTTCCACCGTATTAGGTATTTAGTCATGATTTTGTTTCACAAATGCTTATCCCAAGTGGCAAGGATCCTGTCAGGAACTTAAATTAATTTTCCTATTTTTCAGCAATCTTCTATCGGCGAGTGATGGGGTTAATCAGGATTTGCAAGGCCTTCTTTCTGAGGAGTATTGTTAAGGAGGAAGAGAACAAAATGCTAGCTGCCATCCCTTCGAAGGAAGAAATAAAGAGAGCTATTTTCTCTTTTGAAGGTAATGAAGCCCCTAGACCTGATGGTTTTCTGATGTTCTTTGTTCAATGGTTCTGGGAGATTGTTGAAGAGGATGTGGTGATTTTTGTTAAGGAATTCTTGGGATTGAGAATCATCCTTAAGGTACTCTATGAGAACTTCTTGGTCCTGATCCCTAAATGTTTTGGGGCTGCAAAATTTGAAGATGTTAGGCCCATAATCCTTTGTAATTATTTCTACAAAATTATTTCTATTGTCTAGACTTTTGACCATCCTTCCTTCCTTAATCTCCCCTCAACAAAATGGATTTGTTCCTGATAGGCAGATTTTGGATTCGATAATAGCAGTGCATCAAAATATTCATTCGCTCTCTATTTCTAAGATAGAAGGCTTTCTGTTGAAGTTGGATATCTGCAAAGCTTATGATTGTGTTGATTGGAAATTTTTGTTCAAGATAATGATGGCATTTGGCTTTAGAAAAATAGTCATTAAAATGGTTATCCAACTCATTTCTAATGCTTCTTTCTCTATCTTGGTCATTGGGTCTCCTTCACATTTTTTTAAGAATTATAGAGGTTTAAGACAAGGAGATCCCATTTCCCCTATTTTTTTTACTTTAATGGTAGAATGCCTTGGGAGGAACCTGAATAGACTTGTTGATCAAGGAGACCTGATGGGTTTAACTCCTTTGTCCAGTAATTTAGTTTTCTCTCATCAACAGTTTGTTGATCATACCATATTGATGGGGAGATCAATAGTGGTTGAAGCCAAAAATCTTAGAAAAGTTTTGGATAACTATGAAGGAGCATCTGGTCAAAAGATTAATATGAAGAAAATTTCGTTATTTTTCTTCAACATCCCGATTAGAAGGCAAAATAGGATAGCAAAAAATTTTGGCTATAGAGTGGATGCTCTTCCTTCAATATATCTTGGATTTCCCTTGGGACTTAAGCCCTTTGATTCTTTCTGGTACTCCTTGGTGGACAGATGCAATAAAAAGCTAGCAGGGTGGAAAGGAGCTCTTCTCAATCAAGCTTGTAAGATTCAACTCCTCAAGCCCACTCTTTAGAACCTTCCGATCTATGCTCTTAGTTTTTTTAATATTCTAGTTAAATATGCAAAAGCTATTGAGAAAATCAAGAAAAATTTCTTTGGTCCGGGGTAGAAGAAAGGAGGCGTATGCCCCTTATCTATTGGGACTTGGTTTGTAGACCGAAGAAGCTAGGGGGATTCGGCCTCAGAATGATCAGAACTCTGAATAGTGCTCTCCTTGCTAGACAGATTTGGAGAATTTTCTCCTCAAAATGAGAATTGAATAAAATCTTAAAAAGTAAGTATCTGGCCAATTGTGGATCTCTAAATTCTTTGCTAGATTCTCAATGTCTGCCTTGTGGTTCGACTCTATTGAATGATATAAAAAAAGGGAGAAAAATCCTTCACTTGGGCATGGACTCGAGCATAAGAAATAGGAATCTTGTGAGGTTTTGAGAGGATAGATGGATTATGAAGGAACCTTTAATTTCCTATGACAATTTGAAACAGTGGGCGAATATTTGTAAGCCTACTTTTGGAATCTTAGCTAAAGATTATTGGAGGGACGGGAGTTGGATGAACCTTTTTCAGATTAGTCTAGATCTTGCCCCGATCCAATCCTCCCTTTTGGATTTCAGAATGGAAATGAACTTCTAGGAAGAGATCTTGGTTTGGACGGCTAATTCGTCAAGCAACTACTCTGTTTCTTTAGCTGTCTCTTTGCTATCTTTATCTCCTAGCCCTCCTACCTTTTGGGCCAAATCTTGGCTTAGATATTTGACCCCTAAGATTAATATTTTCTTTTGGATTCTCCTTAAGAACAAGGTTCTTACGGTGGATAACCTCTGTAAGAGGGGTTTTTAGATCCCCAACTATTGCTACCTTTGTAAGAATGCAGCGGAAAAAGCTAACCATCTATTTATTCACTGCTCTTTTGTGAATTCTATCTGGGAAAGGTTCTATTCTCTTTGGAGTATCTCTTGGGTGTCACCTGGTACAATTAAAGATCAATTTATTCAATGGGTGATGCTCTCCTTTAATCCTCATATTCGCAGGTTATGGTCTTTAACTTTCCCTTATATTGCTTAGGGAGTTTGGAAGGAGAGAAACAATAGATTATTCAGGGATAAGGAAACTAATGAGAAACATGTGTTTGAAAAAAAAATTAGGCTCATTATGGAAAATTTCAACTTGTCTCCTTCTCAAGACATCATGGATTTTGTGGTTTGTTTGGCTTATGACTTTGAGATGGCCAAAGTTTGGGAGATTAAAGGAGATGTTTTCAAGGCTTCTAAAAAAACTAAAAATAACCATGATGGTGTCTTATGGTTTCACCCTCCCAAGGGTTGGCTAAAAGCCAATTTTGATGGGGCAACGAAAGGGAATCTGGGAAGGGTAGGGAGTGAAGCTATGTTACAGGACGGTAAAGGCATGTTTATTGCGGCGGTAGCTATCTCCTTGGGGATACAAAAAAATCATCTAGTTGAAGCTATATGAGCCTACCAGGTCATTAATTTGGCTAAAAGTATGAAATTTAAGAATATTTGGATAGAGGGCAACTCAAAATATATCATTGATTGTCTCCTTGGCATTCCCCCTCATCATGGACTATAAAATACTGGATTGATGAAGCTAGGGCCACTTTATCCAACTTCGAAAAGTTAAAATTTCCCATATCTATAGGGAAGTGAACGGTGTGGTGGATTTCTTTTCTAGTGAGGGAATAAAGCATAATATATAGGTGACGTGGTATAATTACAAAGATTTTGATGTTGACGTCAGAGCCCTAATCAACTATGATTGCTCTCATGGGAGAGAACCCACATTTAAAGATGATTAAAGAGAAAGGTTCCAAGTACCGAGATATGAAAATATTTGATGGTAGAATCATAATTAATAGGACATATGGGAAGAGCTTGCACGTTTTGTGGGTGCTTTGGTTTTGTTGTAGACTCATATGTCTATATTTTCAAGGTGCGAGCTATCAGAACAAGATTTTTATGAAAATGGGAGGAAGCAAGAAAAGAGTTGAGCTGACTACATGTATAAAGAATTTTAAAATAAAGCCAATGTCTGGAAGAAAATTGAGAAGGGAGGGCTTCAACCTTTCATTGAAAGACTTCATGGTTCAGACCCTAGGGCTACTGATTATTTTGCTAAACATTGGAATAAAGGGGAGATTATTATTTTTGGGAGGAAGGTGCTGGTGGATGAGGCACTCATTGGAGATGTCATTGGTCTCTCAACTGATGGTGTGAAATTTTATCATGACAGGAAATACTCGGATGAAGCTGTTATTAGGTTTCTAAAGTTGGAGGAGGAGAAAAGAGATTGGTAAAAGTCTCCAATAGCTACTTTGATTCTTGTAGGATCAATAAAATTTTGAGGGAGATGCTCATTTTTCTAATAAAATATATAATGCTGGATGGGAGATTCACCAGATTCTACAGGTACCACTTTATTTTACTCAAGCACTTCAAATATAAGGTTAGGGTTTATTTCCCCTACTACCTGTTGTGTTCTTTAAACAATAGTATTGAGGAGTTTAGAAAAAATATTGATAAGAACCCAGTCCTACATGTTGGCCTTATTCGGATCATCAATGAGCACTTCAAAAATATGTTGGTTGTTTCTAATCCTATCATGGCCTTGGCCTCAGAGGGTTACGACACTGAGTCTAGCTCGCCTAAGGATATTAAGGGTTTAGACCTAGATTGGGTTGATGAGGTTACTCCCCCTCCTAGCAAAAAAAGGAAGAATACCCCTTCTGCTAAGCCCTCAGATAAAAAATATGGTCCTTGGCTAACTCCTCTTGAAGCATCTTCGCCGAAGGACAAGATGAGGGATGAGTCTCCTATGGAAAAACAGGTGGCCTACTCGGAGGACTCTCTGGATGAAGATAATGTTGAACCCTCTAGAAAGGATTTTTCCTTTGCTTCTTTCCACTCCATTGACAGCGAAAAAATACCTAGTTCTCCTGTGGACCTAAATCCTAATAAACCAATTTTTAAACCGGATAGGGATTTTTATAGTGGTATCCTTACTCTAGCCAGAAAGGGAGTGGTTGACAATTTTAAAATTCTGAAATGGGCTTTTCATGAGATTAAGGATATCAATCTTAAAAATAGGGCTATCACCAACAAAATGTAAATCCTGAAAGCTAAAGTGGTTGAACAGAATTCGGCTAGTGCCTTATGGACTGCAGATAAGAAGATGACTATGGTTGATTACCTCCAGAAAAAGGTTAACTTCACTAAAAATCTAAAGAAGGATGGCGAGAGCCTAGAAAAAGAGGTTGTAAAGATCAGGGAAACCTCAAAATAAACTATTGAACATAACCACATAATCGTTAAAAGCAACTCCACTATCTCAAGAGCTTTGGTTGAAAATAAGGATAACACTCAGCAAGGTCTTCTGATTGTGGATCTAGATGCTAAGAAGAACATAAACATGGCGGAGGACTTGGGCCCTTCAAAGAGAACTAGAGCCAACATGAAGAAAGGACTAGATGTGATTCCTCTAGAGACCCAGGACCTAAAGATGATGGCTCAAGATTTGGAAAATTTGGAAGCGGAAGTGGCTAAGACTTTAAAGTCTCTAGGTTAGGTTTTCCTGTGTTTTTTGCTGTTGTGGGTTTTTTGTTGTCCTTTTGCTTGGATTTTTCTGGTGGCTATTTTTTTCCCTATTTATCTCTGGTGTGTAGTCATATTGTTCTTGGATTCTCTAATGTTCAATCCTTTTCTGGTTTGTAAACTTTGTGGTTTTAGGTCACTATAAAACCCATTTTTTCCTCAATCAAAAACTTAGTGGAGGTAAGATTGGAGGAGCATGTAGGCACCATCCAATTTCCTTCTTTAGCTAAGAGACATGGAATGCATTATGGATTTTTGGTATGTTACCGGATCTTGTCGGGAACTAGCCAAACTTCAGTCTAATTTGAACTAGATCTGGGTATTGGTCGAGTTGCTTGTGGCTCCAAGCAGAGGGTGGCGAAAGGCCACCCAGTTTTCCTCAAGAGAACCTGGGCGAACCCCGAACGAACTCGCCCTAGTCACACATTTTTGTTGCACTTTTCACTTTAAAAAAAAATAAATTTATTCAATTGATTTGACTAGGCACCCAAGGGAGCCTAACATTGACTTCCAAAACACATTAAACACCAAAAAAAGTTCATTTTGTATGATTTTTTTGCAAATAGTAAATATCATTCAAAGAGGTTGAACATTTTTTTTCGCTAGCTGGATCAACAAAGAGAGTTGACAATGGATCTTTGAAGGTTCTACATCGATTTCCTTGACATTCATATGCATTTACAAGATTGATCATACAAGATATTTTTCACAAAGAGGTAAGTTTCTGTCAATTTTTTTCCTCCATTTTTGTCTTACAAACAAGAAACAAGTTTTTTTCTTTTTTTATCTATATTTTTTTCATTTCTTCTAGGAATGCATCAAAGATTCAAAAGAGTTAGGTTTTGTATATCTACTTTTTGTGTTTAATCTTTTGTTTATGTTTTGAATATGTTTTTAACAAAAAAAGTTCCATGATAATCACAATGGAAACTAGTTCTAGCTCCATGACTCAATTTAAATTTAAAATAGATCTAAATTCTCCTCTGTGGAAATATGTTCAAATGACACAAAAAATTATAGGTGGTGGGGGTTACATTTGGGTTTGCAATGGGTGTGATGTTGATATTTTATCTCATATAGTCAAGTGAAATCTCATTGGTTTGGAACACTTGGACAAGGCATCAAACCATGCCTTGGAAATAATGGTGTAGTTGTGCCCTCAAAGATAGTGATAGGATATATTATGGAGCAAGAACAAGCAGATGAGTAAGCAGGTTGTTAAGTCACCCCTTAATAAAAAAAATATCAAAGGGAAGGCAACCCACATCTAGTCCCAATGTTGTGGTAGAAAACCATCCATTTTCTTCCCACTTCTCATCCTCAAAATGAAGAACTCATTACAAGAAAAAAATCAAAGGGACCTTTGGAAAGTGCATTTCAAAATGAGAAACAAGACATTGTCGACCAACATGTAGCAAGATGTATTTATGCAAATGGATTTTCTTTTAATGTTGTTTTCTCTCAATATTGGAAAGAGATGTTGAAAAAAAATAATGAAGCTCCAAAAGGGTACAAGGCCCCAGGTGATGAGAAGGTGCATGACACCTTATATGAAAAAGAGATCAAGAATGTTGAAGATGCATTATAGACCATAAGGGATTCATGGGTTGAGATAGGTGTATCCATTGTTTTAGATGGGTGGAAAGATTCAAAAAACCAACCCTTGATCAATGTCATAGTGGTGTCCCCTAAAGGGGCAATGTTTTTAAAAGTTATTAATTGTGTGCGGCAAGTGAAAGATGGCCAATTTATTGCTAATATTCTCATTGTAGATATTGAGGAAGTGGGTCCTTGTAATGTTGTTCAAGTAGTAATGGACAACACAAAGAATTGTAGAGCTACTAGTTTTTTTGTTGAGGAACGATATTCACATATCTTTTGGACACCTTGTGTGGTCCACTCTCAACCTTTTGCTACAAAATATTGGGCATAAAATTTATTGAATCAAAGAGTTTTATGTTGAGGTTGAGAACATCCAAATGGTCATCACCAAGTACCACATGTCTCAAGGCATTTTCAAATTATTTTCAAAATTCGAGCTATTGAAGGTAAGTGAAGTAGCATAAAATTTTATATTTTCACAATTTGATTGTGTATTATAATTCTCCTTTAATTTTTGAAGTTTATTTTTAAATTTAAATTATTTTGTTTTTTGTTTTTAATAGGTTTCAAAGACCCGTTTTTCCTCTAACACAATCGTCTTGAGATGACTTGTGAAAGTCAGAGAGGAACTTTCTAGCATGGTGATTAGCCAAAATTGGTCTATATGGTGACAAAGAAACTCTAATAGGACAAAAAATTTAAGCAAATGATATTATATGAATCATGGTGGGATCATGTGGAGTATCTCCTTAGCTTCACTAATCTCATTTTGAGCATGATGGTATCGAATCAATGCTTGAGAAGATGAAGAGCATCATAAATGTGAAAGAACAAGATCTTGAGGAGACATTCTTCAAAAAAGTGCATGCAGTTGTTGAAGAAAGATGGAACAAAATGACCACTCCATTGCATATTATTTCCTTTGAATTGACTCAAAAATACTACAGTGTTAAAATTATTTATGTGCCAATAATTCTCTCCCTAGTAGAAATTTTGAAGTGGCTAAAGGGTACAAGGCAGCATTCCGTAGACTCTTCTTTGAAACGGAATTGCAAGATGTAATCACAAATGGGTGCCATTGATTTTGTGTACTAAAATGGTCAAAGTATTGAGGATCTTCGTGATAGGTTTAAGAAAGATGCTCATAGCTGGTGGTACTTCCATGGCCAATTCTTCCAACACCTATAACCCCTCACAATCAAAATTTTATCACAAGTAAGTTTAATAATTTTTTATTTTTTAGTCCTTAAAGTTTTAATAAATATAATGTATAACTTTAATTGTTTACATTATTTTCATAGGTTGCTAGTTCATCTGCATCTAAGAGGAATTGGAGCACATATTCTTTCATCCACTCAGTAAAGCACAATAGATTGCACTCCAAAAGAGTAGAGAACTTAGTATATGTGCATTCCAACTTGCATCTCCTTTTGCACAAACAAAATGACTACAAGGGGACACAAAGGTGTTGGATATAGAGTTAGAGAATACGAATTTAGATGCTTCCACTTCCCAAAATATTGCATATCAAAGCTAACACACTTTTAGTGCAAGTGGCATTGGTAGTGCCATATGAAACCTAACACACTTTTAGGATCTATGGGAGTGAGTAATGGTTATGGAGAGATCAAAATATTTTTTGCACGTGTGTTTGGGGTTTCGAACAATTGAGAGTTGAAGTTGTTGATTGAAAGAGATGTCGCCATGAAGAGGAAGAACCAGAATGGAGGCTATGCTAGAATGATTTGGAGACATGATAATGGATGAAATCAAAAATTATTTTAGAAATAAGGAAAGATTAGCTGCTCGTAATATAGGAGAACCCAAGAATGAGGAAGAAACTGAAGAGGAAGAATAGGGAATTGAAGAAGAAGAAACGTTAGAGGATTCCATAAAATAGATATTTTTGAGAGCTCTTTCAAGAATAATGAAGAGCTATAAAATGGATTCACAAAATTTTTCTAGAACTTTAAATCTAGAAGAGCTAATTGATTGGATTGGAGAGTTGAAGGAATACTTTGAAATGGAGGAAATTAGAGACCCATAGTGGGTTAAGATAGCCTAAACAAAATTGAAAGGGTGTGCTTCTCTATGCTAGAAAGGGTTGCATAGAGAGCGAGAAATGGATGGAGATCCCCAAATAAAAAGGTGGAACCAAATGGTGAAAAAATTGAAAAACAAATTCATATTGGAGATTATGAGATGGAGCTATTTAATAAGTTGAAAAATTTGAAGAAAAAAGATATGAGTGCAAAATATTACAAAGAGGACTTTTACAAGCTTATTATTCGATCTAGAAGACATGAAATTGATCGAGAGAAGGTAGCCAGGTATACGAATGGCTTATGGTTTAACATTCAGGATGAGATGAGTATGATAAAACTCATCAAAGTTGAAGAAGCCTACCAATATGCATTAAAGGCTGAGGAGAATTTAGTGAGGAATTAATTTAACAATTCCAAAAGCCAAGGAAGATTTGCAACTGAGAAGGGACAAGCGAGGTACAAAATAGGAAAGTAGATTGAAGAAGAATTTAAGCCCAAATGGAGTAAAGAGATGGGCCAAAACACCACAGAAAATGAGGTATCAACAAGAGGATGTGGTTGTATTAGTCCTCTTCTATTTAGATGTTACTAGTGTGGAGAAGTTGGTCATCATGCTTTAGAGTGTCATCAAATACAAGAGGGCAACAAGAAGAGTGTAGCAAGTAATCACTTTGTACAAGAATATGAGGAATGTGATGCATAAATGAAAGGTGAAGATCTAGAAGAAGGTGAATCTCTCATGATAAGGAGAGTGTTGGTGAATCCAAAGATGGTGGAGGAGGAACCATCCCAAAGAAGTAATATTTTTTTGAATTGTGTGCAAAGTTGTAGCAGATAGTGGGAGTACGAATAAATTAGTGTTAGAGGAGATGGTAGAAAATCCAATTTTGAAAAGATGTAAGCATGCTAGTTTGTACAAATTTTCTTGGTTGCAAAAGGAGCACGAGATGACTGCAAGTGACCAATGTTTGGTTAGTTTTTAGATTGTCTTTTATAAAGATGAGGTGTTGTGTGATTTAATGTCTCTAATAGCTTGTCATGTTTTGTTTGGTAGGCCATAGAAATTTGACATGGAAGCCATCTATGATGGTAGAAATAATTTTTATACCATATGGAAAGATGGACAAAAATATATGTTGAATTCTTCAAAAGAGAAGGATAAATAGGTGAAAGAATCAAAATCTATTGGTTTTTGCAATACGAAGTAGCAACAAGTAAAGGAAGAAGAATGGAGCAAGTGTGGTGGTTTGCATCCATTCAAAGGGAAGTTTTCAAGAGGAAAGGGTAGATTGGATTTTGATTTATTGAAAAAGCACAATAAAGGCACAAAGATTAGTAGTCTAAAAGAGTGTGGTGGGCACAAAGGTTGTCTAGTGTAAGAAGTTATTTAGAAAAATGAGATAATTTTAGTGGAGGTGGCTTGATTGTTGAGGATGAGATGAAGTGTAGAAGAGGGAGGGCTCTCACAGACAAGGAGAAACTATGGTTCAAAAATAAATATGCGATTACTGTCCCATGCACCTTTCAATGTTCTTGAGTTTATCAAATAAAGGAACATTTCACTTACTTGGCGTGTCTAGTGCAAGAGCATGTGAGTCAATGGGTGATCAAAACCATCCAAAAATATTTTTGATTTAATTTTCTTCCATTTTTTTGTTTGTTTGATTTCTTTCTGGTATACGCCTAAACCTCTTAAATTTCCTTGATTTCATTATGACACTCTAGTGAGAAAAAGATGGAAATGGATATAACTCAGAGAAATTATTATGTAAATGTTATTGACTGGTGTAAAACCAATTTCCTCTACCTTTTTCTAGCATCATCATGGCTTAAATGTGGTGGATCAAAGGCATCCATCAATGGTAGCTTCAACTACCCTGAATATGCACATAATGATTGGTTGAAGGCTTTAAGGAATTAAACTTATACATGGTAGGTGTAGAAGTTTTGATTTGGTATTTTAATATTCAATTTGAAGTTTAATAAATTGTGAGATGGGTAGGAAGTTTGGAATTTTTATTTTTTGAATTGGATCGAATTGGGAAGTTGTTGTTTTGCATCATAAAGTAAATGGATATAGTGCATCTCACACATCATTATCCATGATATTAATTTTTCTACTTATCAATGATATTAATATTCTTCTTAATGTCAAAATACTAATAAATATTGTTGTTAAAATACACATAATATTAGTATTATCCACTTTCAAAATCCATGGTAGTGTCATAGGGGAAAATAATATTATATGCATGGTATGATATATTCCATTTAACTTATTAGACTTATGTGAGTGTCCATATCGTGCATCAAAAACACTTATGTTCACAAATGAGTTTACAATATTTTTAGGTATCCAAGATAAGATCGAGTACACTGTTTATGAGATTGAAAATATTGAGGTTGGAAATGAACTCTATCTTAAGTTTTATGTATTCCATTACTAGGAGTGAAGGTAAGACTTTGAACAATTTTAAGATTACATTATATATATATATCTCAAATATTTTAGGATAACACTTAAATAGTAACTTATGTCAGTATAATAAAGACCTAGCCATGTGCTTCTCATAAGCATGCACCATGGTCAAGTGGACCATCACATAAAATTCCCAAAGTTTCTAGTGTTGAAACCTAGGCTCTGATACCAAATTTCATGCCCAAATTTTTACACTTTGGACACAATACAACCATTTTTTTAAAACTGAAACAAGTAAACTACTAATATCTACTAACCATGACTAAAATATTGGCATATGGCTTCTATTGTTGTCATTGATGGAAACCTAAGTCATTCATCTAATTTATAGTCTAGTCTTCATTCATACCGGAAAAAGAGAATGAATAATAGGGCATCCGGTTAAACACAAAAATATGAATCTAAATACGTCACCTGACCATCATTTTGAATTATGGATCTCAGTAAAGGGCATGTTGATGTTCATACTACCTTATTTAAGAATTTTCTTGATGCACATTCACTGGTGTATGATCTAGGAGATCTGGTACACTAATCTTTTGGTTATCTTTGCTAGGAGGCCGACTTACTGAATATAGTAGTTGTGGATGTTTAAGAAATAATTGATTAAATTTTTTCATGTTTGAATATTTTTATTTGGGTTCCTACTATGCTATGGCATACTATGGATGATGCACATAAATATTTAGTTGAGGATCTAGATGACAATTGAAAAGAACTTTATGTTTTATGAAAGTCAACATGTGAATGATCAAATATTTGATAGAAGACATATATGAGATCAATTTTATCATTTTATGGAAGTTAGTGTGTGAGATGTGAAGTATATTAGTGTATGGTGTGAAAATTAGAAGATTATTTATGTGAATTACAAAGAAAAATAGAGTAGAGAAGAACAAAGAGAAGAATCAGACAAAAGATCCAAAATCAAATCTATGAGCCTAACTAGAACTATAATTTGGAAAAAGTAGATGCTATTACTTCAGTTCAACCTTCAGATGGTTTTAATCTGAATATTTTGTAAGGTAGAGAGCCTTCTTATGGGGAGCACTATCTTTCAAGAGCACATTTTCTCTTTCTAAGACATACTCTTTGGTCTTACTAGGGTATTCCTCTCTACCCTACTCAGAGGTCACTCCTAAGCCCCCTATCTCCTTATAGAACTCTCCACCAACTTCAAACACTCACCTATGCTCTCACACCCCTACTAAGCACCTTTGGGCTCAGCTTTTCCATAATGCTCCCCAAGCCATTCTTGGGACTAGGAATAGGTATTCCAACTATTCTGTGGTTGATCTTACTTCACTCTGATCCATCTTGTTGGATTCCTTCTTCATTTGTCCATCAAATTCATGTAAACCTTGTTTTTAGGCCTTGTAGCCTTTTTTGGTCAATTAGGCCTTCTAAAACTAGTGCTCTTGGAATAACCCCAAGACTTACTTTAAAAACCTCCAAAATCTTTAGGGATTCTCTCTATAGACCTCCTAGGCTCCAAGATTGCCTAGGTTTTAGACCTTCTTGGTGTCCGTACATAGGTCTGTCACCAAACCCCTATTTTCAAGGGTTTTTAGGGCATGTGACACAATCTGGTTTCTTTAACTTAATTGAGTGCTTTAATGCCCTCCTCTGCACTTCTCCTTGCATACACATGTCCAAGTTACATACCCCTACACCTCTACACCATCGATTGGAAAAAAACAATCTATTAAGCAAGCCCTCTTACTTTTGTTCTATTCAAGTACCTAGCTAGAATGCCCCTGCACTCGCCTAGAGCTTGATGGAATTACAAGCCCTCCTAAAAAAAAAAGACTCCATAGACCATATTTACACTATATACAAGGTCCCCTACTTGATTCCAAGAGGCAATGGAAGTTTAGCCATGAGTATTTAAGTGGGGTGCATCTTTTACAAAACTGGCCCTGAACTGGGTAGTGAAATAGATGAACACAAAGAATTTACAAAGTGTTAACCACTCGTGCCAAGAAACAAAAAATATGCTAGAAAAATTAGTTACATGTCACAAATTAAAGATTCAATGCATTAGTTTAGTCCTTTCAATCCATTAATTGGCTGGATCAAGGCCTAGTTTCAACCACACAGTAAAAAAAACTTGTTCTTTTCAAGACACAATCCGTACAATAGTACTTCAAACTCTTCCCCCTATCAGGTTAGGGTTTATCTAACCTTATATATCCTATCCCCACATTTTGGGACCCTTAGGTCAGGCTTAGAACACCATAAATGCCTCCTAGTGTTTAGGAGATGTCGTCATGACAACTTAGCAGGATATCCTAAGCATACACAAAACCCAAGACTCTACACAAACTTTCCACCACACACACCAAATCAACCTTGGGACTTTATAAAATAGCCCTTATTACCTTGGTGGTTAGCTAGAACCACCTACAAGCCAAAATTTGCTAAGATCTTTCGAAAGACATTAAGGTGCTCTCTGACCATTCTCCCCCCTGCAACAAGGCAATTAAGGAACCTATGGTGTTAAGAACTCCTCACTGATACCATGCTTCTTGAAGTCACTCTCTGCTATCCAGGTAGCCTTTGACTCTGGTTGGTGTCTCCATTTCACTAGGGCCTTCGTGTATGTCTTGTGCCTAGTCTTCTTCTCACTTTTGAATCCAGAATATTGTCAACCTATGGTATGATTTGATCCGTTGCCTTGAGTTCTTCCACATCCTTACTCACCTTAGTACTGTACTTCTCATCATTTATCTCTGGTCCTTTATATTTCACCAAGTCTTTCACATTGAAGATAGGAGAAATGGACAACTCCTTGGGTAGTTCCACCTTGTAGGCATTTTGACCATATTTAGCCAATGCTTTGCATGGCCCTATCCTTTTCATCTATAGCTTACTTGGGATGCCCTTCTGTAGTCTACCCTTGTTCAAGTATACAATTACCAAATCACTTGTCTCAAATTGTAGATCTGTCCTCCCTTCATCTCTTTTAGCTTTCAACTTTCGATTAAACTCCATTAGTTTCTTCTTTACTTGCTCGTGAACCCCTCTCATTGATTGAGAAAAATCATCAGCATGACCACCAATTCCTTCATAACCCTTTAGGTCTCTTAGCTCAAGTACACCTCTTGGATGTAACCCATATACAATTTCAAATGGACTCTTACTAGTAGTCCTATTTGTGCTATCATTATAGGAAAATTCTTCCTATGGAATAACTTGTTCCCATCATTGTCCATAATATTTAGTTAGACACCTCAACAAGTTAACAAGTACCCTATTTATCACCTTTGTCTATCCATCTGTTTGAGGATGGTATGCAGAACTATGAGACAAGTTGTTTCCTAGCCTCCTCCAAAGAGTCTTCTAGAAGTGTCCCATGAAATTCACATCTCTGTCCACAACTATGCTCATTGGCAACCCATGTATCCTTACTATCTCCTTGAAGAATAGATGGGAAATTTTACTAGCATCATGTGTTGTTTTTCATGGGATGAAATGACTCATCTTACTGAATCTGTCTACTACCACAAACAATCTGTCCAAACTAGTTGGTGTCCTAGGTAGCGCTACTATGAAATCCATACTTATGCACTCCCATGGTCTATTTGGGATGGGAAATGGTTGGTAAAGAGCTGCATTTGTTGATGTCCCCTTTGCCTTCTGACACACTCAACATTGCTCAACATACCTTCTTACATATCTCTACATTTTAGGCTACCAATAGAACCTCTCCACTAAGTCTAGGGTCTTGTTTAACCCAAAGTGTCCACTCAAACTGCCATTGTGCTTTTCTTGGATGAGGTTCTCCCTCACGGAATCTCTTGGAACACATAGTTGTTTCCCTCTAAACAATAGACCATTCTGTAAAGTGTAGACTGCATACTCACTATGAAAGTGATTTTGAAAATCAATACACACCTTATAGATCTCTGAGAAATTTGAATCTCCCTCATAAATATCCTTGAACCCCTCAACTCCTGTACTCTACAACTATATCTCCTAAATGGTAAGTAGCCTTCTGCTAAGGGCATTTGCAACTTTGTTATTGACCCCTTTCTTGTGCTTGATAGTAAACGTGTATGATTGCAGAAACTCCATCCACTTTATATGCCTCAAATTGAGCTTCTCTTGTGTGTTTATGTAGCTTAAGGCCTGGTTATCAGTGTATACCACAAATTCTTTAGGAAACAAAATAGTGCCTCCACTTATCAAGGGCTTGTAATAAAGCATATAGCTCTAAGTCATAGGATGAATATCTAGACTTTGCTTCATTTAGCCTCTCACTAAAGAATGTGACTGGCCTGCCTTCTTGGCTTAGGATTGCACCCATTGCTATGTTGCTTGCATCACATTCCACTACGAATAGTTTGTGAAAACTTGGTGAAACCAGTATTGGTTGGGTAGCTACTTCCTTTTTCAATGTCTCAAACCCCTCATTGGCTTCTTTGGTCCACACAAACTTTGTCTTAAGTCCTCTTTTGATGGTGTCAAGGATGGGTGCATATATTTCACTAAATCTTCTAATAAAATTCCTATAGAATTGGGCTAACCCATGGAAACTTATGACTTCAGTCCCTGTCTTGGGAATAGGCCAACTAAGAATGGCTTCAACCTTTCTCTTATCCATCATCAATCCCCCTTGAGATACTACAAATCCTAGGTAGACTAGATCTTGTTTCATAAACTCACTCTTCTCAAGATTTATGGTGAGCTTCTCCTCTTGAAGTTTCTTCAACAAAAGTTCTAGGTGCTTCATATGTTCCTCTTTTGTTTTACTAAAGATGAGGATATCATCTAAGTAGACTACCACAAAGACTCCTATATAGTCCTTCAAGACCTCATTCACCACCCTCATAAAAGTGCTAGGTGCATTTGTAAGCCCAAATGGAATTACCAACCACTCATATAACCCCTCTCTGGTCTTAAAAGCTAACTTCCATTCATCTCCCTCTTTCATCCTAATCTGATAGTAGCCACCTTTTAAATCAATCTTGGAGTAATAATTAGCACCCCCTAAACAATCCATTAAATCTTCTATTCTAGGAATAGGAAACCTATACCTAACAGTTATCCTATTTATTGCCCTAGAATTAGTACACATTCTACACTTATCTCCCTTCTTATGAGCCAACACCACTGGGAAAACACATGGGCTTATGATTTTTCTGATCAACCCTTGGTCCAAGAGGTCTTGAACTTTCCTTGTTATCTCTTTGTTCTGCTCCGGTGTCATCTTGTATGCAGCCTTTTTAGGCAATGTTGCTTCTGGCACAAAGTCTATTTGATGAATGATTTCCCTCTTAGGTGGTAGTGTGGCTGGTGTACCTTCACAAATAATGTCCTTGAATTGGTCTAATAGTTGCTTCACTTCTGCTGACATAGGTGACTCCTCCTCCTTTGGCTTCAACATGATAGCATAGCCAACTCCTTCTTCCTCCTTCATGTTTTTTAATAATTCCTTCCCACTCATCAAAAGTGTATGGGATTTTGCCTTCTCCACTGTGCCTTCTTCTATGAAAGACTAAATCTTGTAAGTTACTCCATTCTTTTTGAATGAGTACTTTTTCTCCTTGCCATGGTGTACTACCTCCTTGTCATATTGCCATGGTCTTCCAAGAAACAGATGGCATGCATCCATTGGTAACACATCACATAGTATCCTATCTTGATACTTCCCTATGGTAAACTCAACCCATACTTGCTCATTGACCAATATATTTTCCCCCTTATTCAACCAAGTAAATTTATAGGGACACACACGAGGTATCTTAGCGAGGTTCAACTTTTATACTACCTCCTCTGAGATGACATTATCAGTGGATCCTGAATCAATGATGACCTCGCATACCTTGCCTAGTATTTTGCACTTGACTGTAAAAAGAGCCCTCCTTTGTTTATGTTCATCCTTTGTAGGTGCTTTGATCAAGATCCTTCTCAACATGAGATTCTCTCCTTTCTCTAAATCTAAACTCACCTCTGAGTGTTTAGAACACTCCTTGTCTTCGACATAAGCAATAATTTGCTCACCTATGAAGATGTAGGATTATCAGGACACCTATATGTAGGGTGACCCAGTTGCCCACAATTGTAATACTTCATGGAAGAAAAGTAAGATTTTCTCCCAAATCCTCCTGATCAACCTCTTCCACCATTGTGAGAAATTCTACCTTTGTATCCCCCTCTACTATTTGTCTCATGGGTTTTTTCATCAACCTTAGAATCTCCTTGGACTTTGTTCTCATTGCTCCTTCCGCCAAAACCTCCTCCATGTCCACCTCTAGGGTCTCTGCCTTTTCCTCTACCCCTAGTACTTGAATCTTATTTCTTTTTCAATTTTTCTTCCACTTTAATAGCCATCTGATAACAGCTATGGAGGGTAGTAAGAATAAGATACTCAACTCTTCTTGTATGTTCCATCTAAGGCTGTTTAGATACCTAGAAACCTTAATGCTTTAACTTTCTTGCACTCTAGACCTCAAAATTAGTTTTTGGAACTCTTCTGTGTAGGCAGCTACATCTAGTTCTCTCTATCTGAGATTTTTCCTCTTCTTATGCAATTGGATGTCATAATCCTTAGGTAGATAGTTTTCCTTTACTTTAGCCACCATAGTTTTCCAATTTCCTATTAGCTTCTTGCCTACCTTCTCTCTTTCTTCTTGCAAAAACTTCCACCAAGTTAATGCCTGCCCTCCTAGCCTTGATTTAGCTATCTACACCTTTTGTGCCTCTGTAACCCCATCACATTCAAAGTGATTTTCCATTCCCTCAATCCATTCCATAACTAATTCTGCATCCATTCTTCCTGTGAAGACAGGGATGCCTTCTAGTGCCTTGCCACTTAGTGCCTTTAATGCTTTGAGGAAGGGTTCCTCTGCTAATGGAGGGTTGGGTTCTGGTTCTATTTCTTCCTCAACTTGGTTCTTACCCTTTTCTTTAACCCTTTCTAACTGCACTTTCATCTTGCCTGAAGTCTCTGCAACCTCTTCTAGTTTGTGCTTCATCTCCTCCACAATTTCTTCAAGACGTTTGTTCTTTTCTTGTTTCTCTATCCAATCTCTAGCCAGTTCTACATTGGTCACCATGGTGCTGTCTCCTATGGATTCACGTCCCTCTGACATACATTTCTCAATTCCCAAGCCTTTTAACTTGGCTCTGATACCAATTTGATGGGGAGCACTATCTCTCAAGAGCACATTTGTTCTTTCTAAGACCTACTTTTTGGTATTACTAGGGTATTATTCTCTACCCTACTCAGAGGTCACTCCTAAAACCCCTATCTCCTTATAGAACTCTCCACCAACTTCAAACACTCACCTTTTCTCTCACACCCCTACTAAGCACTTTTGGGCTCAACTTTGCCACAACGTTCCACAAGCCATTCTTGGGACTAGGAATAGGTCTTCCAACTATTCCTTGGTTTATCTTACTTCACTTTGATCCATCTTGTTGGATTCGTTCTTCATTTGTCCATCGAATTCATGTAAACCTTGTTTTTAGGCCTTGTAGCCTTTTTTGGTCAATTAGGCCTCCTAAAACTAGTCCTCTTGGAATAACCCCAAGACTTCCTTAAGAAACCCCCAAACTATTTAGGGATTCTCTCCATAGACCTCCTAGGCTCCAAGATTTCCTAAGTTTTAGACCTTCTTGGTGTCCGTACATAGGTCTGTCACCAAACCCCTATTTTCAAGGGTTTTTAGGGCATGTGACACATTTTGGTTTCTTTAACTTAATTGAGTGCTTTAATGGCCTCCTCTGCACTTCTCCTTGCATAGACATGTTCGGGTCACATATGCCTACACCTATACACCATTTATTGGCACAAACCAATCCGTTAAGCAAGCCCTCTTACTTTTGTTCTATTCAAGCACCTAGCCAGAATGCCCCTGCTCTCGCCTAGAGCTTGATGTAATTACTAGCTCTCTTGCAAACATACAATCCACAAACCATATATACACTATATACCAGGTCCCCTAATTGATTCCAATAGGCTATGGAAGTTCAGCCACGGGAATTCAAGTCGGGTGCATCTTTTACAAAATTGGCCTTGAACCGGGCAGTGAAACAGATGAACACAAAGAACTTACAAATTATTAACTAGTGATGCCAAAAAACTAAACTAGTGCCACAAAGAATAGTTAGATGTCACAAATTAAAGATTCAATGCATTAGTTCAGTCCTTTCAATCCATTAATTGACTAGATCAAGGCCCCGTTTCAACCACACAGTAAAAAAACTTGTTCTTTTCAAGACACAATCTGTACAATAGTACTTCCATCTCTTCCCATTGTTAGGTTAGGGTTTGTCTAACCTTATATATCCTATCCCCACATGTTGGGACCCTTAGGTCGGGATTAGAACAACATAAATGCTTCCTAGTGTTTAGGAGATGTTGTCATGAAAACTTAGTAGGATATCCTAAGCATACACAAAACCCAAGACTCTACACAAACTTTCCGCCACACACACCAAATCAACCTTGGGACTTTATAAAATAGCCCTTATTACCTTGGTGGTTAGCTAGAACCACCTACAAGCCAAAATTTTCTAAGACCTTTCAAAAGACCTTAAGGTGCTCTTGCACCACCTTCCCTTTTGATCAGTGAGCTCTAGGTAATGTGCCTGAATGCAAGTGCATTCCCTTTTGTAAAAACTTATATTTGAGTACTCAAATTGTTGATTAACCTCCACCATGTTTTTTCCCCTAACAAGGTTTCCACACAAAAATCTTTGTGTTATGTTGTTGTGAATGATTGTTTTGAATGATTTCATCCTTCCATTGTTTTAATGTTAGAATGGTTTAAGTTTTAGATTAAAAAAGTTTAGATTTGCAAGACATTGATTCACACCCCTCTCAAGGTTCCCTTGAGTCCAATAATTGGCATCACAACCTAGTTCCTTGAAAGAAGTTTAGTAGCTTGAGGTAGATCTTGGAATCTAATGGAATCTGATGGTCTTCAGTAACAGCTTTTGATGGCACTTCATGACCTTGATCAGTCCAAAGAAAAAGTCAAGGAATTGAGAGAGAATCTTAAATATGTTGAGAAATTCATTTAGAAATTGAAGGATCAGATTTTTAAATCCATGAAGAAGAGAAAGGATCTCTGTGATCAGATCCAACAAAAAGAAAGAAGAAGCATGGATGATGTTCACCTGAATCAAAACTTGGAAAAAATAACTGAAGAATGTGAAAAGATTGCCAAAGACAATGCTACCCTGAAACATGAAATATAATCTATGGTGATGAAGCTAACTATAGAGATCGAAGAAAGGAATAAGAATGAGGAGAACATTGCTTAGTCCTTAAAAAATAAATTTAATGAATGCTGAAGGGTAAATGAAGAATTCACTCAGTTGGAATTTGAACTGCAATGATCTCGAAAAAATGATGAAGAAATTGGTAAATAGATTGTTATTCTCAGGAATGAACTTAATACTACAAATGAATACAAGGAGAACTTTAAGATTAGCTCAGTTAAGCTTGATGAGTTGAGTCAAGGACAGAAGAGTGAAAATGATAAGTGAGGTCTTGGATATGAAAAAGGAGAAAAGTTTGGATCTGGAAAAAAGAATTTCAAGCAAGGTAACCAGATGAACAAAGGTGGAAGGTATCCAATAAGGCAACCTAATACTTAAAAGTTTAATGGATACTATTTTTCATGCACTAAAGTTAGTCATATGGCTGTTCAATGTAGAAGTAAGATGGAATCAAACAATTCATCATTTTTTGGTCAATGTTTCAATTGCAAAAAAATTGGTCATAAATTTATTGAATGTAAAAATGTGTCAAACTAATCTATCAGTAGAAGGAATGTTGAATGTTATACCTACGGAAAATTTGAACATATTGCTAATCAATATAGATTAAGAAGACATCAATGGAATGATTGGCCTAGACAAGGAAATATTGTGTGTTACAATTGTAATAAATATGGTCACAATATAAGATTCTATAGAAACAAAAATATGGATAAAAGAGGTTTGATATACAAAGGAAAAAATACATAGAAAGATGATAAAGGAAAAGGAAAATTGACTGTGGATGAAATAAGAGATTAGATCAAGAAGACATGGGTAAGGAAGAATGAGTCTGATGTTGGAAATGGTTCTGCACTGGAACCTGCTTCTATTAATTCCTCTGGTAACGAATCTCATGCCAATAGCTTAAGGGGGAGTTTTTCAAGAAAACCCTTTTTCCCTTTATTCATAGCTGGTTCCAGAATGTGAAAGACTATCAGAAAGCATAGGTCTATGGAAGAATTTTTCTCTCATTGTTTGAGAAAATAGAGTATCCAGAAAATCTACGACAAATGCATAAAAGACAAGTTGAAACTCTCATTTGTCACTTTGCATCAAATAAGAGAAGAAGGAGAGAACTCGGTAGCAAAATTTCAAAGCAGTGATGTTATTTCATCAGCGAATCTCAAAATCTATGAGATATTTCAGTTGTTTTTGAATTTTTCATATAATTTGGTGTGTGGTTGATAAACTTAAGTAGAGAAGATAAAATGGAACAAATCAAAGGGTCAATCATCCTAGATGAATACAATAGTGATGAGATTAGGGCTATGAGAAATATGTTTTCACCTAATGAATTGAAGTGGTTAAGAGAAGCCAAACACGATAATTTGGATATTTCGAACAAGTTTCCCCATTTCAAGAACATGAAATTCGTTAAATTAATTTTAAGAGATTGAATAATGACAAGTTTTAATTATGGAAAAACCTTACATAATTTTGAAGGAAGCAATCCAAAATTTGACTAGATTATGCAAAGTCGGGGACATACTGAGGAAGAAATTCATTTGAAACAAAGAAGTTGAAACCCTAACTAGAGTAATTGGAGATCAAAGGGCATTGATAATCTCGAAAATAAAAAACCTTGTTACAAAGTACATTACGTACATAGTGTCATATAAAATATTTTTTAGAAATAGAGAAGGAGCAACCTTGGCTGGCATAGTTTACATCTATCGCAAAATGATAATTGAAGGTCAGGACTTTGACCTATGTGGATTGCTAAAGGATCAACTAATGGAGAATGTGTGATTAACAAAAGAGACAGGTTACCCTTTTAGGTTTGGTACTCTGATTATATGTTTAGTAATGTACTTCTTGAATTTTTTACCAATGATCAACAATGTGGTGTGGAAATAAAATGAATCAGAATGCAAACAAATCTACACATACTTCAAGAATTTGGGTAATTGCGATCAAAAAATTGGAAATTTTAGTAAGAATTTGCTTGGGAAGTTTGGTTCAATAGGTATTTCTCTTCTGGAAAGGAAACTTGAAGTTGGCTCCTCTTCTGGTGGCATGGAGAAAAAGTAGAAAAGATTAAAAAAAACTATTGAATACAACCCTCTAGAATGCAAGATTTTGAAAACTAGAGAAAAAGCAAAGGAACAGGAAATTATTGATGTACTAGATGAAGAATCTGATGATGAAATTGAGGAACCATAGGGAAATGAACTGAAATTAGTTGAACCATATCAAGAAAATGAAATTTCAAAAGCAAGTGAGGAAGAAGATGACCTGATAAAGGAAAAGCTACAACTTATTCACAAGGAAGGTGGAATGCAAAAAATTACCAAGTTATGGTTTTGCAAACCCTCATATGATCAATATATTATCCTAAGTGTTCTAAGTGCGCATATTGTGCAAAATCAAATAAAATTGGAAAGTTTGTAAAATATTCTACCTGATGAAATGATTGAATGCATAAAAGAAATAATGGAATTTGAGTCTCAAGAAAAAAAAGAAGGTGAAGTTATCTCTCATTTGAAAGGGCAGTTCAGGCTATCACTTACCAAATTGAAAAAGAAGATGAATGAGCTTAGGAAATCCATAAGTGCAACTAAAAATATGTATAACTATTGCATTCGTTGGCCTCATGTAGTTTTTCAAATACAAAAATAAATTGGAGTAGATTGAAACAAATTTGAATGGGATTGAAAAAAGCTTTGATATGTTTCAGGATTAGGATGGTACAATTAGGAAAAGATTCATGAGCTATAGTCTGAACACACAAAATTTTAATTCACCAAGAACACACTTGTGGACAATTTTTGGAAAGTGAAGGACCTAATGGAATGCAGATTGGGATAGATGGTTGAGATGCTAAGGAAATGTGAGAAACTAGAGGAAGTGATTACAATTCAAGAATCCCTCATCAAGATTTCAACAAGAAATCCAAGAATAATAACATGATCATAATTATTGGGATTGCAATAGATGCTTGGAAGAAATTTCTTTTGGAAATGAAAGAAAATCAAAAGATATTTTTCTAACTCTTTGTCAAAATTTTGAATCAGTTTTGAAGTTTTGGAGAGGTTGAACACATGTTTTGTCATTCAATTACTGGCATATGGTTTCTATGTTTTTTCATTGATGTTAAAGGGGGAGAGAGTTTCGTGAAAAATGACTCATCAATCTAAGGGGGAGCCATGTTTTAAAATTTTGAAGTTTGGCAGCGTACTCATATTGATTTTGACACTTGGTCATTTCTCACTAAGTGTTACCATCAATTACAAAGGGGGATATTGTTGAAATATGGCTTCTATTTTTTCATTGATGGCAACCTAATTCATTCATCTGGTCTACAGTCTTGTCTTGGTTCATACCGGCATAACAAAATGAAGAACAAGGCATTCGATTAAATGCAAAAATGTCGATCTAAATACTTCATCGGACCATTATTTTGAATTGTGGATCTCAGAAAAGGGAATTTTGATATTCATACTACCTTATTCTAGAATTATCTTGATGCGCATTCACTGCTATATGATCTAGGAGATCTGGTACACTAATATTTTGGTTATCTATGCTAGAAGGTCGAATTGTCAAATATAGTAGTTGTAGATGTTTAAGGAATAATTGATTTAATGTTTTCATGTTTGAATATGTTTATTTGGGTCCCTACTATGCTATGGCCAACTATGGATGGTGTGCATAAATATTTATTCGAGGATCTAGCCAACAGTTTAAAATAACTTTATGTTTTATGAAAGCTGACATGTGAATGATAAAATCTTCCATAGAAGATATATATATGAGATCAATTTTATCATTTTATGGAAGTGAGTGTGAGGGATGTGAAGTATATCAGTATATTGTGTGAAAATCAAAAGAGTAGTGATGTGAATTTTGGATTTATGATGTGAATTACAAAGAAGATTGGAGCAGAGTAGAGCGAAGAGAAAAATCAGATAGAAGATCTAGAATTTGATCGATGATCCTAATTGATACTGTAATTTGGCATAAGTAGATTCTATTACTTTATTTCAACCTTCAGATGGGTTTAATCTGAAAATTTTATAAGGTAGTTAGCCTTCCCTTTTGAGCAGTGAGCTCTAGGGAGTGTGCCTGAATGCAAGTGCATTCCCTTTTGTAAAAACTTATATTTGAGTACTCAAATTCTGGGTTAACCTCCACTATATTTTTTCCCCTAATAGGGTTTCCACTCAAAAATCCTTGTGTTATGGTGTTGTGAATGATTACGTTGAATTTTTACATCCTTCCTTTGATTTAATGTTAGAATGATTTAAGTTTTAGATTAACAAAGTGCAGATTTGTAGAACACTAATTCACCGCCCCCCCTCTCAGTGTTCCCTTGAGTCCAACATAAACATGGTAAAAAAGTGACACACAACCAATGATTTTCTCATGCAATATCATCATGGACACATTGCTCGATAGTGAGGTGAGGAAAGTGAGTGCGATGCAAGTGTGTGGAATTCATGTCGCACACCCTCAGTTAGGGAGAGGTTGTCCTAGTTTTCTAGATCTTTAGGGTAGTGGTGAAAATTCAATTAGAATTTGAAATTAATTTTTTTTAATGTAGAAATAATTGAGGTAATATTACTATATATTATTATCTCTACTATAGTTATATGTGTAAGCAACCAAACGTTAATGATTCTATTTCCATTATAGTCACTAGACCATTAAACATAACACCTCTTACACTTGACCCAACATAGATCCATAAGTTTTATCAAATCTCTAACCCCAATGAGAAGTATGTATATATTTTCTTTGAATATATCCTCAACTACATCATATGATAGGTATCATTATTCAATGCTTTAACAATGGACTTTAACTTCATTTAATCATCCCCTTCACTATCATTATTATTTATTTTTCAATTTCAATTCGAGTAGAGAAGGTTTTGTTGTTGAATTATTGTTACATCCAACTAACAATTATACTATGCACTAATATATATTCTATATCTCCCCACAATTAATTATAACACCATTCCAAACCTCTTTCAACAATGTTGACATAGTCATTGTTGGGCTAAGTCAAGACATAGTTTCTACTTTTTAAATTTTGATAATAATCTAATTACTATTATATATTTTTCTTTATAATTAAATTAGACAAACATAGATGCTAACATTACATTATTCTAAACATCCATTAAGTTATTAATAACCATTATCACAAATTTACTCCTAATTATTATTAGGTAATACCACTAGTAGTATCTTTAGCAGATTATTTGAACCACATTGCCATTATAGATATCCTATTGGTGGAATTACTTAATGTACCCTTAACTTTCAATCATGTTTTTTTGTTTGTTTATGCTTGGTTTAACTCTTGGCAAGTGTTAGCACCATTAATAACCCCCATACACATTATTTCTAGTTTTCTCAATCTAAAACTAGATACAATATTCCAATCTACTAATTATGGTACTACATTTGAACTAATATTTACATTAATACTGAAATTTTTAAGAATAACAATAATAATATTTATATTTATATTGTTATTTTATTTATATTTATTATTTATTTATTTATTTATATTGAAACTGTATTTATTTATATTGAAACTGTGAACCCCAATCCTATTCCTGCATAGACATGACAAACAAACACATTGGTTAGTTGATATGCAAGATAAAAGAGGGATTCCCCATGAAATCCATTTACACAAGCTTAAACTAGGAACATGAAGAATAAAACATAAAATATAAATGAAATCCTAAATTAAGCCATGCAAACTCATGATCCCATGGGGGAATTGGTACTGATTGGTGTGTCGAAATCAACCCTTTCACAACTCCTTTTGTAAGCTTGATGATTGTTGAGTGATTGAATCTCCTTGATAAGATTTTGGCATAACCTAGCTATGGAATTATGAAAATGATGAAATGCTTGAGTGAGATGAACAAAATTAGCTCTCAATGTGAAGAGAGTAACTTTGCATGAGATTGTAGATGAATAATGAGAAGATAAGCATTCCTTTTATAGATTTGGATTTAAAATAAAGAGCAAAATTTGGGTAATGTATGAATAACTTTCAACTAATGGCAAAATGTCACTTGTCACCATGTGAATGGTTGATGGTTGTGCAAGTTTTGATCAAAGTGCCCATAAATGCATAAATTTGAAATTTGAAAATGTTGAAATGACAAGGTGGATGGAGAGTCAAATGAAGTAATGGCCACTTGGCTCAAGGAAAAAGGAATTGTAAGGTGAAATAAATGCCTTGTTGGAAGGACCAAGTTCACTTGGATTTCAAATTCAAACTTTAGGGAATATTCCCTTTTTATGTCATGTGAGGGAAAATAGAGATTTAATAAACCAATTAAATCTATTTTCATGTGCAAGTTGCATTCTCTAGAAGATTTTAGTGTTGGAGATTAAATTAATCAAGATTTGATCAATTTAATGAGAGATTAGATGATTTGACAATTTTGACTCAAATTTATGAGTTGATTTAAATCAAAAATTGAGAGGAAAGGTTTAATTAAATAAATGATTTGATTTATTCAACTGTAGACGTGCAAAATTGACATCATACATCTCGCTCTAACATCGTGCATCGAATTCTGCTATTAATCAATTAAAGCAGTTTATTGATTAATTTCCTAAGGTTCATTAAATAAATCAAATTATTTAATCCTTATGTTCTTCTCATTTGATTTAATAAATAAAATTGATTTAATCAAATTTCACCTCCTAATATCATCCAAGTTAATTAATCTACATTTTATTAACTTCTAATCATGATTATCATTCTCTAGCTTTTGACTCAACTAGAGTCAAATCCAAATTCTTAACTAACCCACCCACTTTCACCAATAAATCATTTATTTGATTTATTATTTCCTCTAATTACATTCAAAATGGAATATTCTTCCAATTTGAATCTTCCCCCCAAAAGGGACTTGTCCCTTCCAACAAGGTTTTAAATGCTATTTGCACAAGTCAACATAGCATTTATTGCACCTTTCATCCCCCCAAAACATGTCAAGTCATTCAAATTCAAATTTGAAATTGGCACATTTGCCAAGACTTGCACATTCCTCACCCTCTCACAACTTGACAAGTGGCACCTTGTCATTGGTTTGTGAATAATCCCACATTCCTCAAAATCTCTCAATCTTTCAATCTTTCAATCTATAAAATGCAAAGCATTTCAAAACAAATCATCCACATCAACAACACACAACACATTCTCACTTGCAAGGTTACTCTCTTCATAAGAGAACTGATCTTGTTCATCACCACACCATCTGCTTAGCAACACACTTTCATTGCAAGGTTACTCTCCATTCGTGAGAACTGATCTTGCTCATCACATCATTTTGCTTATCAAGGGATTGGGAAAGGGTTGCCTTCTACACAAAGGATAGCACCAATCCACTATGGGATAGGAAGGATTCATGTTTTTTGCATTGTTTTCGTTGTATGGTTTAACATGATTCTACATATTTCATAGGGATGTTTAAGTTGCTGATTTAAACTGACTTTTGTGCTAACAACATGAAATGGTTTAAGTTTATCTTGCAGATTTTGATGTCCTACATTAACTAAAGAAAATAATGTTAGATTAAATCAAATAAGGTTTAATTTATTTAATCTAATGAGAAGACTTTAGGAATTTTAATCAAATAATATGGATTATTTAATTAAAGAGATATTTAGGGTTAATTAAATCAAATTGGATAATTTAATTAACAAGATAGAATGACTTAATCAGATAAATCATGACTTATTCAATTAAAAGATGAAATATGAAGACAAGATGAGAAGGTACGATTTAGGACAAAATGTTGTTAGTTATAGGATCAAGTGCGTTGGTCAATTTTCCATGTCTACAAAATCAATGCAAATAATACAATAGGGGGGCAACAAAGGTTGCCAAAATAGAGATAACAATTACAACAAGGAAAACAACTAGAAAACTACACAAACAACTGCAAAAAACAATAACCAACTAAGACTAAACAATAGTCAAAACTGTAACAAAAAGAGCCACAAAGACTAAACAATAGTCAAAACTGTAACAACAAGAGCCACAAACCCCACCAAGAGCACACCCAACTACCCAACTCTAAATTTCAACAATTTATGAAGTTGTTTAGAAAAACAAACATCCTTAGAATGGAGCTGCAAAATATGTCATTTGATCATGTGCAAATGATTTTTGAACTTGATATTTTGCCTCCCTGCAATTGAGAACATAAGAAACCAATTTGCAAAATGATGTCAGAGTAAAATTGTAGCATTCCTATTTCTAGATTATCATTATGATCTGCAAATACAACCAAACATCTACTTTTCTATAAATTAAAAATTACAATCTGCCGTATGGAATCAACAACAATATTATTTTGAAGACAAACACCCAAAATCGCTTCTTTCCAACTCAAATGATGCTAAAAAATTGTAGGTAGCCAAGTAAAAACAACCCTCCATTTCCTTTTAGCCACATAACAATCCCAAAAAATATGTTTCAAGCTTTCAATAAGCTTACAAAGCTAACATTTAACATCATGAATCCGCAAGTAACCTAGACGATCACCAATTGGTAACTTACAATCCAAGAGTTTCCACACAAAGAGTTGAACATTTTCCTTAGTTTTAGCCTGCCATATTTGAATACTCAGTTTCTTCCATGTAATTTCAAGGAACCTGCACTTCCATTTCAGATTCAGCCTAGGATTTAATGGCAAATGAGGAATCAAATTTAACAAAATAAATTGACACTTGGACAACCACCACCAATCCTTAAAAGGATTGCAATGAAGGAGAGTACACATTATCATGACCAGCTCGAAGGACACCGAAGACTTAACAAAAATTATAAAACTTTTATATTTATTGTTTAAACCTAGGTTAGTCTTGAGATTGTTTAAACAATCTTTTGAATAATCTTATTAAACAATCTTTTGAATAAATAGTTATCCTATTTATTTCCCTAGAATTAGTACACATTCTCCACTTATCTCCCTTCTTAGGAGCCAACACCACTGGCACAACACATGGGCTTATGCTTTTTGTGATCAACCCTTGGTCCAAGAGCTCTTGAACTCACCTTGCTATCTCTTTGTTCTGCTCCGGTGTCATCTTGTATGTAGCCTTGTTAGGCAATTTTTCTCTTGGCACAAAGTCTATTTGATGACTGATTTCCCTCTTAGGTAGTAGTGTGGTTCGTGTGCCTTCACAAATAATGTCCTTGAACTGGTCTAACAATTGGTTCACTTCTGCTGACATAGGTGACTGATTAGGTGACTCCTCCTCCTTTGGCTTCAACATGATATCATAGCCAACTCCTTCTTCCTCCTTCATGTCTTTTAATAATTCCTTTTGACTCATCAAAAGTGTATGGGATTCTGCCTTCTCCACCGTGCCTTCTTCTATTAGAGACCGAATCTTGTAAGTTACTCCATTCTTTTTGAATGAGTACTTGTTCTCCTTGCCATGGTGTACTACCTCCCTGTCATATTGCCATGGTCTTCCAAGCAACATATGGCATGCATCCATTGGTAACACATCACATAGTATCCTATCTTGATACTTCCCTATGGTAAACTCAACCCATACTTGCTCATTGACCAATATATTTTGCCCCTTATTCAACCAAGTAACTTTATAGGGACACACATGAGGTATCTTAGTGAGGTTCAACTTCTGTACTACCTCCTCTAAGATGAAATTATCAGTGGATCCTGAATCAATGATGACCTTGCATACCTTGCCTAGTATTTTGCACTTGACTCTAAAAAGAGCCCTCCTTTGTTTTTGTTCATCCTATGTAGGTTCTTTGATCAAGATCCTTCTCAACATGAGATTCTCTCCTTTCTCTGAATCTAAAATCACCTCTGAGTGTTTAGAACAATCCTCATCTTGGACATAAGCAATCCTTTTCTCACCTTGTGAAGATGTTGGCTTATCAGGACACCTATATGCAGGGTGACCCAATTGCCCACAATTTAAACACTTCATGGAAGAAAAGTGAGAGTTTCTCCCAAACCATCTTGATTTGCCTCTTGCACCATTGTGAGAACTTCTACCTCTGTATCCCACTCTACTATTTGTCTCATGCTTTTTTTCATCAACCTTAGAATCTCCTTGGCCTTTGTTCTCATTACTCCTTCCAGCAAAACCTCCTTTATGTCCACCTCTAGGGTCTCTACCTTTTCCTCTACCCCTAGTACTTGAATATTCTTTCTTTTTCAAATTTTCTTCCACTTTAATAGCCATCTGATAACAACTATGGAGGGTAGTAAGTGTAAATAGACTGAAATCTTCTTGTATGTGCCATCTAAGGCCGTTTAGAGACTTGGCAACCTTAATTCTTTCACTTTCTTGCACTCTAGACCTAAAGCTTAGTTTTTGGAACTCTTCTATGTAGGCAGCTACATCTAGTTCTCTCTGTCTGAGATTTTGTCTCTTCTTATGCAATTGGATGTCATACTCCTCAAGTAGATAGTTTTGCTTTACTTCAACCACCATAGTTTTCCAATTTCTTATTGGCTTCTTGCCTTCCTTCTCTCTTTCTTCTTAAAAAAATTTCCACCAAGTTAATGCCTGTCCTCTTAGCCTTGATTTGGCTATCTTCACCTTTTGTGCCTCTATAACCCCATCACATTCAAAGTGATTTTCCATTCCCTCAATCCATTCCATAACTAATTCTGCATCCATTCTTCCTGTGAAAATAGGGATGCCTTCTAGTGCCTTGCCACTTAGTGACTTTAATGCTTTGAGGAAGGGTTCCTTTGCTAATGGAGGGTCAGGTTCTAGTTCTATTTCTCCCTCAACTTGGTTCTTACCCTTGTCTTTAACCCCTGCTAACTGCACTTCAAAAGATCTTCCATTATTAAAGTTATTCAAAAGATTGTTTAATAAGTATTTTATATATGAAAATTTATCTTTAATATTTCCCAAAGATTATGTTAAATAAATTTAATATTGCAAAACATATCATTGAATGAATGAATGAGTGAAAGATTTTAATGGCATCCACAAACTAAACAGTCAATTGTGCCATTTAATTCATGATTTTTTTGACTCGATTTAATATAAATTAAATATAAGAAAACTAGTCATTTTTCAATATGAAATTTTATAATTTAATACATATTGTAATACATATTAAAAAATCTATTTGAATACATTTTTAATTCATCTTTTTTATATTTAAAAAATCTATTTAAATACTTTAAAAAAATAAATAAATAAATATCTGCAAATACATATGAAAAACAGAAATATTAAATTTATTCAAGAGATTGTTTAATAAATGTTTTGTATATGAAACTTTATTAAGTTAAATAAATTTAATATTGCAAAATAAGTCATTTAATTCATGATTTTTTTTTTTGACTCAATTTAATATAAGTTAACTAGCAATCGCACCTTGGTGTGCAATGGGTACCAGCTCTGGAAGGTCAAATAAAAAAAAAAGTTTTGTTTATTTTGTTTATACATTTGTGTAGTACATGAGATCAATTGAAAATTCATTTCGAAAATGATTAAATATATTTTGAAAATTAATATATTATAAAATTATATATTATATATTTGTGTGTATTTATTATTTGATAATATATTTATTTATAATTATAAAATTTATATCATATCTAATTTTTTATATAATAAGAAATGTAATTATATTGTATATAATATAATTTGTATGTTAGTAATGTATATTATAGTTTGGAGTGTCATGTTTTTAATGTAAGTTGCCAATGATCGCAAAAAGCATTTTTATGGTGATAATTACCACGTGTGTAAGATGTTTATGTGAAGTTAGAAGTTTGAAAGATTGGTGGATGAGATTTTTAGCTTTTTCTTAATTTCACTTTTGATGAGTGGTGTTCACTTGGTATAGATCCTTTCTCTCATGTCCATGAATTTTCAAGCATTAGAGTGTGAGTTTTGGCCGTGATAAATAGTGTTTTTCGAGTTACGGTAAACCATATTCAATGATTTGATCTACAAAGATCCATTTGTTGGGGGTCTTGATATATATTAGAATTTTAAAAAGGTAGGTAGAAAATATGATTCTATGGTGATATATATTCAAAAAGATAAGCTGCTTATATGCAATTTATATAAATTATTTGTCAAATTTTATAGTGGGGAAGAAATTTCAAATGCCCTCATTAAGTAATGATTTCAAGTATCTCTCTTGTCCATATTACCAAAGTTTTTGTGTGTCATTGGTCTATTTTTTTCATATATTTGTTTTTGAAAGAGGAAAAAATGGGTTTTACAGGGACCCAAAACCACAAAGTTTACAAACCAAGAAAGTATTGACCAAAGGATAGTCCTAGACAAGAAAGGTTGCAATAACAAGATAAGCAGAAAAGACCACTAGCCATCAACAAAAAACCACTAAAAGGACAACAAAAGACCAACAAAAATAGAACCAGAACTAACCTAGAGATTTCAAGGTCTCAGGCACATCCATTTCCAAGATATCCACATCTTGGACCACCATCCTAAGATCTTGAGTCTTCAAAGACGCAACCTCCTATATTTTCTTCATGTTGTCTCTAGCTCTCTTAGAAGGGCCCAAATCCCCATCTTTTTTTTTGTTCTTCTCCGTGTCTCGGTCCACAATTAAGATTCTCAACTGAGCAGTATCTATTTTTTCCACAATAGCTCTTAGGGCAATGGTGTTATTCTTGACAATTCCATGATTGTGTTCAAACATAGCCTTCAGGGCTTCCCTAAATTTTTCAACCTCTCTACCCAGGATCTCCCCATCCTTCTTAAGGCCTTTGGTAAATTCCACCTCTTCTTGGATATAGTCCACCTTGGCCATCTTCTCTTCCATCATCCAAAGAGGCTCAACCAGGTTCTGCTTCGCCATTTTGGTTTCCAAAATTTCCAATTTGCTGGTTAGAGCTCAGTTTTTAAAATTTAGGTCCTTAATTTCATGAAAGGCCCACTTTAGAATTTTAAAATTCTCAATAGCTCTATTTCTAGCAAGAGATAGAATATCACCATGATATTCCCTATCAGGTTGAAAAAAAGGGTCATTAGGGTTTAGTCTGAATGGTGACTGGGTCTTTCATCTCTACCAACAGATTGGAAATAGGTGGAGGAGAGAAATTTTTTAACAGGTTCGACAACATTCTCGTTCGGCGAGTCCTCCAAGTAGGTGACCAATTTTCTCACAGGAGGTTCATCCTTACAAGTTTCCTTCGACACAAAATCTTCAGGAGGGGTTTGCTGAGGATGATCTTTTTTATTAGAAGGCTTAACAACAAGAGTATTCTTTCTCATTTTGCTAGGTGGAGAAGTAATGTCTTCCACCTAATTCGGGTCCGAACCCTTGGCATCCTCCAGGGAACTCGACTCAATATCATAACCCTCTAAGCAGAGGCAGAGATGGGGTTAGAAACTGTCGGCATAATTTTTAAATGCTCATAGATGAGTCGAATTAGGCCAGCATGCAGGACTGGATTCTTTTCAAGATTTTTCCTATTCTCCTCAATACTATTATTCAAGGAGAATAAAAGGTAATAGGGGAAATAAACCCTACCCTTATATCTAAAATGATTAAGTAAAGCGAAATGATACCTATAAAATCTAGTGAATCTCTCATCTAGCGTGATGTACTCCATTGAAACTATGAGCACCTCCCTCCAAATTTTCTTTATCCTGTTCGAGTCAAAATAGCTATTTGAGACTTTAACAAGTCTCGCCTTTTCCTCCTTCATCTTTGGAAAAATGATCACAGCTTCATCTGAGAATTTCTTGTCCCGGTAGAATTTCACACCATCCATATGAAGACCAGTAACAACACCTATAAGCTCCTCATCCACAATCACCTTCTTTCCAAAAATAATGATCTCGCCTTTGTTCTAGTGCTTCACAAAGTAATCCATCGCTCTCAGCTCAGGCCCATGAAGTTTCTCAATGAATGGTTGCAGCCCTCCCTTCTCAATTTTCTTCCACACCTTCAAATTATATTTATTTTTGGTGCACACAGTGGGCTCAACTCTTTTCCTAGTTCCTCCCATGTTTGATAGAGTTAAAAAATACAACCTAGCACAAAATGGCAAAAAAAGAAAATGATACATTATTCGAAAGTGAATACTTGTAAATGAAGTTTACTATATAGACACAACTCATCAAGAAAGAAATAGAAATGATTTGAAATATATTTTCTTCTTACCAAATTTTATTCTATTACATCCATCAGCAGATTAAGAAAAGAATGGGAAAATGACATTAATATGCTTTCATTACCTTTTCATGTAAAGTTTCCCGAAGTTGTTGTTGAAATGGCTTTTTAATATTTGAAAACCTATACGAAAATAATTCAATGCGAGCATTCGGTTCAATCCTTATATATACCTACATCTATCTACCTAATGCTACCGATAATCAATCATCCTATTTTGGCTTAATTACAAACCTATACGAAAATAATTCCACGTGGGCATTGGGTTCCCTTATATATACCTAGATCTATTTACCTACTATTATCGATAATCAACCATCCTATTTTGGCTTAATTTGTTTAATTTTAGCTAAGTCCATGTGCAATGGTCATAAGGTATCATTAGCCTATATTTTCATTCCACATACAACTATAGGTAAATCAAAGAACACTTTTGGCTTAATTTATTTCATTTTGGTTGCCAAGCAAAGGAGGAAATTTGGCCATGGATTCAATGCTAATATAGCAACATTTGTCTACTTTATTTTCTATATTTTTGAACACTAATACAATGCCATCATCAAATTTGATCTTGGATGGGGTCACTGGAGCTTGACTCATCTAGGAAGCTTAAATTCAAACATAGAAGTAGGATACATTTTCAAATACAAAATCAGAAGAAGAATAAATCTTCAAATTCAGACCTAGAAGTATCTAGTCAGGGGATTAACAAGTAAAGTAACTTTGTCAGGTAGAATCCCTTTATTGGAGCTCTTAGTATTTCCCAAGCTCCTGAGAAAAGTTGTATAACATATTCTCCCATTAGTGTTCAAATATGTTTGATAGAATAACATACTTTTGCACAAAAATATAGCCTATCAGTTAGAAAAACCAAGTAATGCAACATTATATCTTGCATAGTCCTATAATTTTCTTGGCTTAGATTAGACACTATACAATTCTACGAGCACTATATCTATTCTTCACATATCCATCCAAAAGAGGTGAGGTATCCATTGAATCAAGTATGCCTTGTTTTAATGTCCTTAAGAATTGTTTCATTTTAGCTTTAGTAGAAAAATGCCACTCATTCAACAATAGTTCTAAATTTCTGGGGCAATTTTGGAATTCAGCCATATGGACAGTTTTTTAAATGTATTTCAACGACACTGGCTAATCTCAAAAAACAAAAAAATAGAATTGAACATGTCTATGGTCTTCTTATCTCTGAGTTAAAAACGAACAAAGCAATGTAATTTGATTTTGATAATTAGGAAACAAATTATAGTGTACAATCAATGCAGTGTAATGGTAGTAGGGCATTAAGGGTATGTATAACAAATTTACATTCATTTCTTTCTTCAAAATTCAAATTGTTTCTTTTTTTGTTCTATTGTATCCACCGAGTTAAAAAATACCCATTGAAGCGAAGAAAGCAATGCAATTTTATTTTGATAATTAGGCAACAAAATATAGTGTACAATCAATGCAGTGTAATGGTAGCGGGGAATTAAGGGTATGTATAACAAATTTACATCATGTAGGCACTGGGATGTGCATAGACACTTTAAAAACTGAGTATAAGATGTAAATACAAGCCTAAGGCTATAACAAACCAAATTTCTTAATTATATATGTTAGTTTCAAAGAAATTTTGCATGTTGTTTCAAGGAAATTTTACATTTAGATATGATTACTATAAACAATTCTTTGGACCCTCCAAATCAATAATGGATCACACAGGCATCACATTTTAAAATACAATACAAAATTTATTACTTTGTTCTCTCCATCAATCTATGGGGAGAAAGTCATAAGTCTCTTCAATTTTAGCATCCATCCTTATCAACAAGGATATCAACCATTTCCTCAAATTTGAGAATCCAAATTCAGATTTATGAATTTTGAAAACCAAAGTGCTCCCACATGGATTTAAAATTTATGTGTAGTTTCCTACCTTGATATAGTCTTCCTATGGTACATTATTTCATGCATCTTGCTAAAACAGTCTACCATGACAAATGATGGAAATAGTTGTAAGCTTCAAATATAAAAAAATTAAGACTTACATATATTATACATATAACTAAAAAAAATTAAGAGAGAGAGAGACCAGCTAATTCCTGAACCCAAACTGGTGGCATATGACATGATGAGATTATGAACAGACAAATAAAGTAGCTCTTCAGGAGTATGATCAACAATAGACAACCCAAACTTTGCAAGCTCAATAATGATATGAAACTGGTTATCAGAGCCCACAATTGGAAGCCTCTGTTCAAATAAAGGAAATGATATGGGAAAACCAATAGGAACAATTGTCATATTTTCATTGCTTGGCATCCAATTGACCACTTTTACCTAAATTCTCCAACTATATCAACAAAATTAATATGCCAAATATAAAATGTTTAAAGCACATTCAAAACTTTCAAAGCACAAGAAACCAGAGAACATAAAATCTTCCAATAGTCATTTTCTACAACCAGACTTCATTGGTGCTACAATCATGGTGATTGACTGTTACGAACTAACAATGAAGAGGAGGGAGGTTAATATCTTACTCTGGGATCCAACTTCTAACACTTAGTCTTCTTAACTTATAGAACTCTGTTGAATGCATCTTAGGGAAAATTATACTCATGGAGCTTTACAGACTAAAGAGAGATTATTAATGACTAAAAGGACTTTTCTTGTTTAATAATTTAGGTGAGTTAAAAGTTTAGGAAAAGGAAAGATAAACAAAGAGATTTTCATTGGAACCTTTAATTTATTTTTTAATCATACATCGAGCTGGCAAAGCTATTATGCAAACGTGTGGAAATGAAAACCAGGTAAAGGAAGAAAGCCAAAAAAAACTCTACAATTAAAACTATCTAGACTAACAAATTTTTTGAAATGTCTTGGAAGTTGGAACCGTATTTGATCTGTAACCTGTCTTTCAAATGCTCTGTAACACTCAACATGATATTGAACAAGAAGAGATAGTGAGAGGCGGAGTGGTGTCAAGAGGCAGTATGAGTAGAAAGGAATGTGAACAAAGACTTGGAGATGGATCACAGGGGTTGGTTTTGAAATGTGTTATGTAGATTTAATAAGGTTGCATTTCAGTGGTTAGAGAGAGCACTCGAAACACAAATCTATTGATTGTGTTGGTTAGTAGACAATTGGACATTTTTAGAAAAGAGAATGCAAATGACACCCCTGTCAAGAATGAATTTCATGAGTATAAGGAATAATGAGTGACAACAGACCAAAATGATAACCCATATATTGTATTACTATGTAGAGCTGGACTGTGCATAAAAAAGGTTGGACTGTGTACCTTGTTCCCGCTGTAACCTAGAAATAAAATCTTTCAGCAAGGCATTTTTGATGCGTTTAAAAATGTGAACAAAAAGAATGTGATTTCAAGTAGCCTTCGAATTATAATACCAAAGTAAATATATTGATTGTGTTGGTCAGTACACAATTGGGCATTTTTAGAAAAGAGAATGCAAATGACACCTCTGTCAAGAATGAAGTTCATGAGTATAGGGAATAATGAGTGACAGAGGACCAAAATGATAACCCATATATTGTATTACTACATAGAGTTGGACTGTGCATAAAAAGGCTAGACTGTGTACTTTGTTCGTGCTGAAACCTAGAAATAAAATCTTTCATCAAGGTATTTCTTCATGTCACTAGTCGTAACCACTAGACAAAGGAGACCCGATGACCTCCTCCCACCAACCCATAAGGCAATCCCAACCACCAAACGGGTAGGAAAGGCCCTATCAGTCGAGTGGTTCAACCATAGAAAGGAGGGGGGTCCCCCCCACCCCCATTTTCTCAACCGTACCCCTTTCTCCCTACGACCCTCTGATTTTTTTGCAAGGACATTATTAGATCCAGACCAACCTACCGGCATAAAGGGGAGCCACATTCAGGCGATTTCCAAATTTATTTAATCATTACCAGTACAAAACCATAGGTTTTCAGAACTTTTACAATGTGCTCTTGCAGATTGGTAAAAATAGAATAGGCAATGTGACTTTGTATTTCAGAAATCCTTTGTAGAACTCTCATGTATAATGGATATTTTCACCACAACAATTCCCATTATTATATCAATGTAAATGTACTAACATTCTCCCAATGAAAATCATAATTGAAAAGTAGAAAAGATCATACATGATTATTTGAAAAAATGTTCGTATCCACATCATTTTTTCAATTAAAAGATAGTTATTCTTAAAGAATGTGATGGCAGTTCTATGGTAGAGATGCATTGGCAAGGATTATTTTCTACAAACACAAGAAAAGGGCGGAAAACACAATCACCATAAGATAGTCAAATTGATGGTCATAAATGCAGTCCAAAAATCAATAATGGAAGCAACTGCCACTCAAAATACACCATATAACTTGAAATGGCCATGAAATGGAGGTGGTTGATTATAGAGCATGACAAGACCTAGAGCAGGTAAAAGACAAAGTTGAAGGGCCGGTAGAGAAACCAACTCCTATGCATGTAAAAGACAAAGTTGAAGGACCGGTAGAGAAACCAGCTCCTATCCATGCACCAGTTTCTAATCAATCTCGTTCGAACAGTGTTTTGTATAATCAAATACAATTTAAATCAATTGGGCAAGGTAACTAGCTACAATAGCTAACACAACAGGAAGAAACTCAAATATTAATTTTTGGGGGTCATGACCTGGAAGTAAATAAGAGTTTGTTGAGTACTGTGTGATCTAACAGACCAGTTCTACAAATTCAAAACAATCACATTTCCTGACTTCTTGTAAATGGTGATATCGGTCCACAAAATACTCTTCTTTACCCAGGGTTTGTTTAATCAAGCCTAATAGGTTACATAAATCCAACACTCCATAGAAACTAATAAATAGAGCACAACAATGCAATTTTTAATCTTTTTCAATCTGGCCGCGTCTGCTACAAAAATATAACTATCTCACTGTTCTCAAATCCTAGAAAGAAATCGTGGTGACTCAAGGGTAACCAATACAAATATAGAATATTGAAACTAGGGCAAGTGACTTACCTCAGGATTCTGGAAAATTTGTGTCTTTATGTCAATGATGCTGAGAAGGAAAATATACAGATTGTAACCTACATACAATAATGAAAAATGAGCTGCTCATGTACAGATTGCCAAAAATCCGAAATCAAACCAGGGCAAGTGACTTACCTCAAGATTATGTAGAAATGGTGTCTTTCTATCAAAAATGTTGAGGATGAAAATGAGCAAAGCTTGCAGGAAGAATATTAAGAAGCATTAACAAAGCAACAAGAGGAAGGATTGCAATTATGAACAAGTTGATGAAAATATGAAAACAAGAAGTAGTTTAAGGAGAAATAAATATGCTAATGAGAAGTTGTTAAAATAAATAACATTTAACAAAAAAAATCAATATTTATAAAAAAAATACTAAAGAACATTCTATGGATGAGATTAAATCATCTTTATTGCATTCATTGTAATGAATTCATGACCATTGATTTCATAATTGGCTTTGAAATTCTCAAATAAGACACGTGTTCAGTGTAAATATTTGAACACGTCATTTTTCAATCATTTTTCAATATGAAATTTTATAGTTAAATACATATTGTAATATATATTAAAAAATATATTTGAATATATTTTTTAAAAAAATTCAAATAAAATATCTGCAAATACATATGAAAAAGGGAAATATTAAATTTGTTCAAGAGATTGATTAATACATATTTTGTATATTAAAATTTATATTTAATATTTCAAATCAAATTATTCAATAGATTGTGTAATACATATTTTGTATATTAAAATATATTTTAAGATTTTGCAAAGATTCAATTAAACAAATTTAATGCATAGTTTTTCATTCATATTTTTTATATTGAAAAATCTATTTGAATATATTTTTAATTCATCTTTTGTATATTTAAAAAATTATTAAATTTATTCAAAAGATTGTTTAATACATATTTTGTATATGAAAATTTATCTTTAATATTTTGCAAAGATTAAGTTAAATAAATTTAATATTGCAAAACATGACATTTAATTCATGAAATTTCTTGACTCAATTTAATATAAATTAAATATTTGAAAACATCTCTTTTTTCAATATGAAATTTTATAATTAAATACATATTGTAATACATATTAAAAAATCTATTTGAATACATTTTAAAAAAAAATCAAATAAAATATCTACAAATAAATTTGAAAAATAGAAATATTAAATTTATTCAAGAGATATATTTTGTATATTAAAATTTATATTTAATATTTTGCAAACATTAAGTTAAATGAATTTAATATTTCAAATCATATTTATTTAAAAAAGTATTAAATTTATTCATGAGATTTTTTAAGACATATTTTGTATATTATAATTTATATTTAATATTTTGCAAATATTAAGCTAAATAAATTTAATATTTCAAATCAATTTTTTAAAAAATTTATGTTTAATATTTTGTAAAGATTAAATTAAATAAATTTAACATTTCAAACTTTTTATATTTAAAAAATCTATTTGAATAATTAAAAAAAAAAAATCAAATAAAATATCTGCAAATACATATGATAAATGGAAATAATAAATTTATTCAAGAGATTGTTTAATAAATATTTTGTATATGAAAATTTACCTTTAATATTCTGTAAAGATTAAGTTAAATAAATTTAATATTGTAAAACATGTCACGAAATTTCTTAACTCAATTTAATATAAATTAAATATTTGAAAACGTCTCATTTTTCAATATGAAATTTAATAATTAAAAACATATTATAATACATAATTTTTAATATTACCACATATATTTTATTAATATTTTAATACATATTATCAAATATATGAAAAAATATATTAATGTTTTTACCATACCGCTTCTTGGCCGAGCTTTTCTCTCCTCCACCATCGAGATGATTCTGCAGGAAAGCCATACCAAGTGGGCGCAACAATTCTAGTGATGATGCACAAATTGGTCCAACAAATTCTTGGAGTTAAAAAGGTGGAGAAATTTTCTAAAATGGGGGAGAAAATATTGGATGGGCGTAAAAACCTTCATCATGCGTCATTACCTGTGAAGGATAAATGATTCTCAAAAACGGTTCTTGAGACGAGATTAGATAGTTGGACGAAGGTAAGAAGCATAAATCTTCTCACGCCATTTTTAGTTAAGAAAGCAAATTCTTATTTTGAAATGATCTCTTTACAAATATTCTTATGTTTAATTATTATTAGGGGGTGATTTAAATATCAAATTTTTTGGTCTTTAACAATCTTCTGAATTGTATCTTTTTATGTATCAACTTTTAACTCTAATTCTAGAAATCATGTTGTTTCATTTACTATCAATAGCACACAAGATTTAGTAGTTGCTATAGTTTTATTAGGTTTACTAGGTCACAATTTTACTCAATTTTTATTTATTTAAATAAATTAAAATTTTAGAATTTATTTCAAAGTAAAATATGGTTTTGACCACTTTTTCAAATTGGTTTGCTAGGCATTGCAGGGCTTCGAGCCTTAGTTGATTCCATCATTCATGAAATTTCTCCTTCCAACCATAAGGTGAATCTTTTGTTGCTTCACAAAGTTAACTATTATTCACTTATATGTACAACAAAATCTATTGGTAATCAAATAAGGCCTAGAAATACCATGGTCCAAGACATTCCAGATACTAATTCATGAGTGTATTAATATCAATTTGTGAATAATTCCTTAACCCTAGACCCAATAATCTACCCCCTTAAAGGTTTAATTTTTTTTTAAATTTTGACAAAATATTAATCCAAAATGTATGGGATATTCAAATTGCACCTATTACAAGATTAAGAGGTTTTCTATTGTTGCACTTATGTTAACCTTGATTTACTAAATTTAAAGGTTTATAAATTTGAACTCATTTAATTACAATCATTAGCTCAATAATACCTATCGTGGTCCATGTAATTCATTCCTTTCGACTAGATGCAAGTTTCTAAACTATAACTTAAAGAAGTTTCCATAGGAATTTTTGCCTTAAGAATTCAACAATTAAGATTCCTTTAATAATACCCCTCGTGACCTCTTATTACCCTTCTTAATGTTTAACATAATTTAATATCAAAAGGTTGGATTAATGCCACATCTTTTGTTAACTAGGCTAATTTGTGGCTCAAGTCATTCATCTTATTTATTTAAATCAAGGGACCTTGCTTAGATTGAGTTTCTCTAAAAGTTAAATTCCATTCATTAATTAGTTGCTTGACCCATCTACAATGGTCACTTCATTGTAATTTAGTACCTTACAACCTTATTTGGGCTAGATAATTTGAACTAAGTTTTCATCTACTACACCATGGAAGTCCCTTAAAAACTTTCCTTTATCAACATCTAATTATGACTAATATAAAGTGGTTTGCACATTTATTCACATACGCATAGTACTTAAAGCCCGACTTATTCCCAGAGTTCCCTAGAGTTGCAACCTAGGGCTCTATACCAAGTGTCATGCCTAAAATTTTCACTCGAATAACCCAACCATTTTTTTTTGGTAAGCTAATGCTTAACAATGACCCATCAAACCATCAACTTCAATTTTTTGGTAACTAACACAATGAGAATAAAGACATATAGCTAGTCAACGTTGATACATTTTGTGCATGATTATTATTATAACCTACTCTTCTTTTTCCATTAATAAGATTATTGTTACAAAGGTGTTGGAATTTCCACATTAGCACCATCCAAAAGGGGTCACGTTTTAAAAAAAATAGTTTGCCATAGCACCAGTGGCTATCCTCAATATTGACGTAGTTAACTTTTGTCCTTAATAGCAATGACGATTAATAATCCCAATTGATAACATGGATACCCTTGTTGTTAGTACCTAATTTTCATTGTATATATACATACAATTTCTCTTCTTTTGTTTTAAAAAAATATTTATCTTATTCATTAATAATAATATTAATATTAACATCAACGTTTGTATTAACTCCTAAGATAAATATAATAAAATTTTCTTAAAATTATTATAATAATATTCTCCAAAATGAAATATCACTCAATATTTATTTATTTTATTGCCAATTTTTCTTTTATTTATTTTATTTTTCCTATGTGTATAATTATGTGAATATGTATTTATTTTTATATTCAATTAAATCTAATTACTAAAAAAATAAATTGAAAGAATAATAATAAATGATTTTAAAAAGACTTTCCTCCTTTTAAGAAAAGAGTGCTATTAATACTAATTTTATTTTTTAAATTTCTTTTAAATTTTTAATTAATATTCTTACTCTCTCCCCTAATGCCTTTAATCCACGTAACCCTTCTTTACTTTTACCTTTTTAATTTGACTTACTTGAAAGTTCTTTAATTAATTAATTTAAAACAAAACCATGCATTCCTTTATTTAAGGATATTTTATTTTGTCTTTTTTTTGCTAATATTATCTCAAATTAACAACTTTACCATATGGCATATCTTTATGAAATGTTGCAAATGGCCCTGTTTTCCCTTATCATGATTTTCTTTCTCCCACGTATGACCACATTACTATGAATATGTGCCATTTTTTTTAAAACCAAAATCATGCGCAAATTTTCAAGGGTATTGGGCATCGAATATGGGTAGGTGAATATTTATATTCGTTTCAATTTTGCTCACATTCTCCACTAAGCAACCGTCTTATAGAGCCCTATCATTAGAGGCACTATATTTACTTCCTTCTATTTTACTTACGCATAGATACTTTAACCCAGTGCAAGTGCAATTTGACTTTTGGGTGGCACCCGGTAGAAAGGCTATTAACACATCGAAGCAATAAATACTATCGATACCCAAACTTTTGTACTAGTGCCTCAGATTGGGTCACAAAGAGAGGAGAGCTCACAGTCCCCTATGGTAGGCTATATCCTTCTCAGAGAGCCTCCTTCTGGAGTGAGATAGATGAATACACTATTTTCCTTTGTTGCATTAGATTTCATTTGGTTTACCTATTTCTATATATTTATAACTCATTTTAATTCTGGTTTAATGTTCTATTATTTTGGGGCTAGATTATTCTCATGTTTTTCTGTATGTTAATTTTGAATCCACTATAGTGTATGCAAGCGATGTACGGACTTTTTCCTAAGCCTTGTTTCTATGCCCTCGGCTATCTCTACTGGCATGTGTTTGTACAATGCAAGAAACAATGCAAAAGACTATATTCCATAGATTTTACAACATACATTTAGTTGTTATCTGTCCACATATACATTTTGAAAAGGTTGTTTCAGTTCACAAAAAAAAAAGGGGCTACAGATGTATGAAATTATCTACTCTTGTATGACAACTGCTCTACTTATTTTGTTTCTTTATTTACATGTAAAATTTTCAGGTTGCAACAATAACATGTACGCAGAACTAAAATGTTATCTAAGTCTGTAACTCATTTCTTTTCAAGCATAAAACAATAACTCTATTTTCTATAAGAAATGATTTATAAGGCAGTGACTTCATACATATAACAAAATGAAAACATCATGAAGGAACATACCTTATTATTGTCTCACTCACCTATGGGTTACTTAATAATAAATCAAGTATTTAAGTAATCTAAATCCATTATAAAAAGCTTAGATTGTCTAATACCAAGTGGGTGAATAATATCTTATTTGTAGCCTTCCAACCACAACTAATTCTTTCTCCAATTTACCTATATTTTTGTAACTTGGATGAAAACTTCTTTCACATAGTATGCATTTTAAACAACACATTCCTCTTTTCACATGAAATGCTTCCTTAATCCCAAGCATATGAATTTACATCACTTTTAGCCAATTTTGAATATTATAATGAAATACTTTTCCCATAGCGAGCTTGATAAACAATACAAGAAAGATATAATCGAATTTACACACTAATTCCTTAAGTGCCTAGTTAGAAAGCCCTCTTTATCTCAACCTTCCTTTTCAATAAAAGTCTAAAAACAAAATATTTTGCATTCTTCTTTAAAACAAAATACCCAATAAAATAATTGACAAACCAATACATAAGGACTTGCTCTCCACCCTACCGTAATGGCATCCTGGAGCCTCGTGGGCTCTAGCCATACCCCCGAGCAAGGAATTCTCATGGTTCCAAGATGATGAATGGAGTCTCTTTCAAATCTTTACAAAGGTATAAGAATAACATAGTGCCAAATTTTCATGTATCTAAGTTCTCTACTCTTTGTTTCAACCATGATCCATGCAACATACCACTTTCTTATAGAAAATAAACAAAGGGGGAAAATGGAAGGGAAAACTTCTCTCCTTTTTTTTTTATGAAGGGGTTGAACTCTTTCATCCAACCTTCTTCTCCAAGCCAAGCCAAGCCAAGCCATCTTGATCCCTATCTTTCCAAGGAGGTGAACTCTCTTTCCCTCATTCTTGCTATGATCTCCACTAATGTTCACCAAGAGGAGAAGTGGGCAATAACCAAATCTTCCATCTTTTTGAGGTATATAGGAATCCTCCAAACCTTCACTCTTTCCTCCAAGTTCTCACACATGTGTGAGTCTTGTGCCAATTCCAAGAACTTTTGGGGAGTAGGAGGTTGAGAGTGACAAGTCACTCTTCCCAAGCCCCAACACTTTTTGAATTTGTCACATTCATGAATGTGGACTTTTGAGGGGTCTTTTCACTCTCCAAGGACAAGTTCACATGTCAAAAAGGTTCCAAACCCAAAGATATAGGTCTTAAGGGTCTATTCTTGTTCAAAAACCAAGGAAATTGACTCAATAATCCCTTTTTAAAAACTACACAAGAATCCATACGAATTTTGATCCTAACCAAGGGTTCCAACCCCAAAAAAAACTCACATCACATGTCCTACAATTGGATTCTACTCAAACATTATCACTCAATAAATAATAACCTCAAACCCCTTCTAAGTCAAATAGGGCTACACTTAGAAATTCCCAAAGATGTATTTTATTTCATTCCAATATTTATCCATCCTCCTATCTACATATTCGATTCCTACACATTACCAATGTCAGCATGATTAGATCATATATCTCTTCATATTATTAGTTAATCCAATTCGCATAATTTTCACTCATGAACTATTTACTCATTAATACATCAAATGAACCTAACGATTCAATTTTCATTATAATCAAAGGAAATACACACTTACTCCAATACAAGATTATAGTCAATGAAATAGTCACTCCATAATTTTGTTTACCACCTTAGTAATTCATATTAAACTCCTATAACGTTAATGATGAACCATTTACCAAAATTTAATATGCCAAATAACCCAACTCTTTCAAGTTATATCCAAAAATTCACATGTGCATCTATCATAATTAAATCAAGGTTAATGCCCATGAATCCTAAAAAAAGTTTTATCATTCATTTCATCATAATTATCATCTAACTACTTGTTTGATTTAAACGGGTGTTACCAAATAGGGTCTTACATTAATGGTAGCATAAATAAAATGTCAAAATGATTAGCAAGAATATTATCAAATAATCACACTATTTATCATCCATAATAATCTTACCATTAGATTAGAGCTTTACTAATCGCATGCAAGGTGGGGCCCTACAGTAGTGTAGAGTGTGAATTATTCAAAACCCTCCCCCCAACAACCTAAGACCTCCTATTAGCACGTTGAGTCACTTGACCACTTAGCTATTGACCTTTCGTGGTCTACATAGTTTATTGTTCAAGATTTCATTGTTAAAAGGTCTATCAGTTTAATAAAGGTCATATTGTGCTATATAGAATCATAAATGTTACAAGTGTTCCCTATGTAAAGTAGTTTAGGAATCCATTTAAATCTCACATCTCCATACCAAAGAGAGATATATGACCACTTTGTAGTAGATTTGAAGTGATTTTTTAATGCAAATATAACCTCTTTAGCATAGCACCCTGAAAATTAGGAGTGACTTTCATTCTTTCTGTAACCATTTAAATTTTTTGAGATATAATGTCACTACTAAGTATCAAACAATTTTACATTGATTCCTCATTTACACAAATTTTGCTAGTGTAATCTTTCTTGTTTTTTGAATACCCTTGCCCCGCCTTTAAAAATGGAATGTTTGAGAATGTTTCAAGGCTACCTTCTTTAGCGACTTGGTTCATAATGGATGGAATTAACTATTTTTCTTTCTTACAACTACTTCTTTCTTTCAATGTAGTTATAGCACTAATAGAGCATCACAATTGGTGCCTTGAGTTATTTAAGGTTTCTAGACTCAAAGAAATGTCACATAGCTGACCACATAATGATGAACTTAGCTGGTCATAGACTGTTGGGACATATTTTCATTTGATTTTACATTAATGGTGTCTACTCTAAACCAATCATTCAAAATATTCAAACCTAGGAATGGATTTTTTTATTGTTTTCTTTGAATAAACCTTCACAAGAGGTCATTATACCATTTAAAGGAACACAAATGGAAAAAGAAATGATTGATTATACCACAAAACAAATCAAATATTTCATATATCTTTTGGAATCCCCTATCCATATTATTAGTATCCTTCAAAAAAATATGGCAATTGAAAATATATGAAGAATCAATAGCTGACATTTTCATACACTTAAATCAAAAATTTCTAGAATATAATTTTTTGAATTTTTAAAATTCAAATTAGGAATCTAATAGAACTGTTAAGATTCAAATCTGAAGCAAAAGACAAACCTTGACTACGGTATGACAGGAAAATTTCCAAATGTTCTGATTGGTAGCATATTATATATTCCAAGTCCATCAACTTTTCCAAGTGTGTTCAACAATAGTAGATTGATTGAAGCTAACAAGTTCTTTCCCTAGTGAAGATTAACACAAATTCTAGCGTAACTAAGACTTAAATGACCTTATTATCAAAAAGGTAGGAGAGAAACATGTAAGTCCAAATACACTTTAGATTTTCAAGGTCCATCAACTTTCCTAAGTGTGGTCAATAGTAATAGATTGATTAAACCTGGCAAGTTCTTTCCCCAATCAAGATCAACACAAATTCTAGCATAAGTGCAACTTAAATGGCCTTATTCTTAGTAATGTAGGAGACAAACATGAAAGACCAAATACACTTGCTTGTCCCAAATTATTTTATGGCCAAATCTGAAATTAGACTATGGTATATCATGGAAAATTGTAAAATAACTTGATTAGTAACATATTACACTTTAAAAGATATTTTCAATCCACCAACTTTCATAAATATGTTTTAGCCACAGTAGATTGGTTGAGCTAGCAAGTTCTTTCCCCAATCAAGATCAACACAAATTCCAATATACTTAAATGAATTTACTCCAGGTAAGGTATGATCTAATATATTTGATTATCCTCATAGTCACGACTCATAATTCCCAAGATGCAACATGTGGGAGGGTTTAAGGTTGATGGGCATGTACTTTAGAATATTATTCTAGGATTAATGATATCATGCTACATTGCAAAGGGAAATAAAAAGAAGACCTAAGAAAATTACTAATCTATTCAAAACTTATCGGTGCCAGCAATCTTGAGGTAGTTCATGAAGTTAGACCTAAGCTCCAATAGTCACTCATGCTTCTTATAATGAGTAGAATCCATCACTCAATCTTGAGCTTGTTGATAATACTGATAATTCTACAACCTCCTACACAAAGGCGAGATTATTAAGTATTTATCTTTTATACATATAGGGGCAATTTCTTTGTAATTACGTGTAACCCTTGGATCATTAGGAATACCCACCTCTGGCTACATATGCATGTCCTTTGTTGCTGTAGTATCTCTCTATCCATGGGTAACTGCAAGAAGTTGAGTCCACAAAAAGTTGAATTTTTTGCCTTAACCAGAAACATGAAATCAACAATGCAAAAATGAGATTCCATTTTTAATAAATGGGATCCTGTTTAGGTTTGGATTCCCAAGCCTAAAAATAAAAAATAATGGGATCTTGTTTAAAACAGGATCCCTTCTTAAAAAAATTGGGATCTCATGTAAAATGGGATCCCGTTTTAAAAAAATCGGATCCCACATTTTAAAAATGGGATCTTGTTTTAAAAATTTCAAAAATTGAATTTTCCATTGTTGGTGACTTTTCAAAATGGGATCCCATTTTGAAAATTTTCCATTTTGAACTGTGCATTAAAAAAAAACCCATTTTGGAAATTTTTGAAAATGGGATCTTGTTTTGAAAACTTTCCAAAATGGAAATTTTCCATTTTTGGCAATTTCCAAAACGGGACCCCATTTCGTAAAAGCATTAAAAAATGTTTTTTTTTATAAAACGAGATCTTGTTTTAGAATGGGATCCCATTTTTTTAAATATGAGTTTTTGGTCGAGTTTGTACTTTATTTTTTGGTTTGGGAAAAGCATTGGAAATCCAAACCTAGGCCTTCAACCTAGTTTGAACTAAAAGTTGAAGGTCCTAACAATGTCAGAGAAAATTACTGAGTTTGGACAAATGGTTGGTGAATTTTTTTGTATAAGTTTTTGACAAAATTAAAACCCATTTTAGATGAGACATTGCAGATTCCAAATATGTAATTTTTTTTACAATTGGATTATTTTTTCTATTTTCAATTAATTTATGATGAAACTGGTCCATAAACTTTAAATATCAGGGGTTTTAACTATTTTGATAACTTTTGATGAACATAAAATTTTGATAAACGGATAGCACGAGAACAAACTTCAAACAATTCTTTTCAATTTAAAAAAAATCAAAAAATGATAAGTTTAAGTCATCTTATGCATGTCGTACACAATGATTTTTCAAAATGACAAAGATAACTAATAAAAATTTAACATAAAAAAAATCAATAAAAAATTACAAAAAAATATCGAAAACAAGCTTCAGTGAGTCACAAATATTTTTCCAAAAGGATTTAGAAAAATATGATGATTTAGGTCAAAATATGGATGTTGTACATGTGCGTGGTATGGTAAAAAAAGTGACTTTTAAACTGTGGTTAGAAACGCCTATTGAAACTCAATTTGTACAATCTGAGTTTTGAAATAAATTACATATTTGGAAACTAGACTCTGAGTACTACATTTTATGACAGTGATTTTTTTGAAGATTCCATCTCTAAGTACTTCAAATTTTAAGGTCAAATGTGTCAAACCCTGAAAATTAGGAAAAACACTTCCACTTTTTGACCAAAATTGAACTCTACTTATTGCCAGCACCCCCATAACTGTGTTTTGTACCTTGGGTTAGAATTTGAGCCCTAGGCCACATTAATTCAAAATAAAACCTTACCTACCAAATATATAAAAAAAAATTAGTAAATCATTTAGCTTTGAAACTTGCATCACAATTTTTACACCACTAATATGCACCGAAAACCCAATCCAACTCATCAAGAATGGAACAAGACAATATTCAACGTATTACACTAATATCAACATTAGATAACATCCTCTATATTATAAAATGTGCATCAAACTATAATGAGCTAAGAGCATATTATCTAATATCTAATCAACTCCTATTTAGAACAAAAAAATTAATTGATTTCACCATAGTAGGTGGTAGATAGAGTGCTTATTCGATGAATAGAATAGCACAATGCATTAATTTTTGTTCATATTTAGAGCACACAAAATATAGGAAATAGTTTTAGACATAGAAATCCCACATTAACATAAAATTGAAGTTGGAAACTATATTATTCAGATTTAGCCATATTTGTTAACAACAATTATGTTATAACATCTATCCATCTTTAGTAAGAATCAAAGATCATGTAGCTTTCACATTTCATTTATGGAGGAACTTGCAGTCATGAGATCAACATCAACACCAACATGAGTAAATGGGGACACAAAATCAGGTGCACAATTTTCTTGTAAGGTCTTATGTGTTGAGTTTTCACTACTTGAGATACATATTGCCTTCATGAAAGATACACCTTTGTATCCAAGTTATCCAAATCATTAGAAAATACATAGATTGTGTAATGATTTTTATCATTATATATTACAAACTTAAAACATTCATATCCAAGTACACATAATTACAATTTTTAAAAATAGAAAAAAATAGAGATTGTCCAAATAGTTAGTAGAACAAAAACGAGTATAAATATTTTTAGATTGTATTGTGTAATGATTTTACACAGTATAATAAAAAAATGCTCATATTCAATTACAAGTATTTTTTGATTGTACTATATAATGATTTTTATCATTCCACCATATTAATAGTGCAAATATGAGTATGAAATTTTGAATTGTATTCTACAATTAGTTTTACTATTACACAATACAATTCAAAAACTTTGGTGCCTCTCGTGTTACTACTAGAGACTATGGTTATTATTTCACCGTGTTTTTTGGTTGATTGACAGTTTTTTTTATTGGGCATGTTTGTTTACGACACTACTATTATTGTTTATGATATGTCAACACATGTGTTTAATGATTATGCTTATGTTGTTGTTATTGATTGTTTAATGATGATGTTGTTTAGATTATGAATTTTTCTTGTGATTCGGGTGAGAGGGACGGTGTTGCATTGCTCATTCATGAGCGGTGTTGCATTGCTCATTCATGAGCGCCCTACCTCACTGCAATTCTCTCTCACAGTGTGTTTGACTATGAGAATATATATGTTGTTTCGACACTTGATTTTATGCGGGACTATAGGTACCTGGCGCTAACTCCACCCACATTGTTGGGTTTGAGCGTGCCCTACATACCCAATGGCTATGATTTGGTTAAGGAGTTAACAAGAAAGTATCCCCATCTATGTTCGTTGTTTCATCATTTTTTTACGATGTTGTATGTATGTACCTCATTCTTGTGGGTATTGTTTCATTACGAGTGGTTTATTTCTATTGTTTCATTAATGTTGATTAATATTCGATATCGTTGTTTTGATTGTATTCTATGGGTATGCTAGTTTAAGTAATTGAACGAGCTATTTGAAGTGAATATCATTAATTAATTAAGAAATTAATTAGCTAGATGTTATAATTAATGATATTAATATTTGAAAGGGATGTTAATTGTTTTAGTAATATTATACATTTTAAATTAATTCTGAGAATAAACATTTAATTTAAATATATGTAAATTGATTAAGATGTTTTAATAAAATATATAATTAAAAGCATTGAATATTTTTATAAATATGATTTGTAAAATGTCAAATATTTAATTAGATATTAAATTAGCTGTGAATTTAAATATTTTGTTGATTTCTATGTATAGAAAATTATTATTTCATTAATGATGGTGGAACAATATTTATTGTCATATTGCTAATTATAATTTAGCATGTAATAATATTGTTTATTTACTGAGATTTAGTAAAAAAGGAAGTTATGTGAAAATGTCTAATTTAAAAGTGGGAAAAAGGAAATAAATTCAAAACGACTATTTTCATGTGGAGAGATTATTGAAAATTTGTGGGCAACATTTCGATTTTTCCTTTTCAACATTTTATATCTATTTTTTATTTTGGGAAATTGAAAAAAAAATAATCTTTGAATAGTATTGGATTCAGGAGGAATGCTCTCTAAAAGTGGATGTTTTTTTCTCATTGAGTTAAAAAAATTAATAATAAAATAAAAGAGGGCATTCTCTCTGCAACATCTTGTCTCTAAAAAATATTACTCTATCCAAAAGAAAACATATAATAGTTTTGCTCTGTAAAATTGGGATTTTTTTGAAATTGGATCCAATAGTTGTGGGTTTTGAAAATTTGTAGAAGAACACAGCTGGATTGGGATTGTGCAACTCAACAATCCATCTCCATTTGCAAATGAAAAAATCCAGGTTGGTCATCGAATTCCTGGTATGTATTTAATTATTCTGTGGATTCAATGGGTGGCTTCACGTCAATTTATCTTTTCCTCAACCATTTTCTTAGCTTTTGTTTGTTCTTCTAAGAAGTCTAATAGCCTTATTTTATTCTGGCATTCAATTTTATATTCATCATGTCATTGGCCTTGTCATTAATGTCCTTCGGTTGCAAGTCCTTTTTCCGCACTCATTGTTATTGGAGTCTTCTCTTCCTTTGTTTTCAAATCATTTTTTCTTAAGGAAATCGTTGAGGTTGTAAATCCTCCTTTCATTTTTAGATTGTGCCATCGTTGCATCACCTAAGTCTTAATCCTCATGAACTTGGCCACCACACCTTCTTCTAGATCAGTAGTATGCTTAGCCTTTCTATGGAAATCTATCCAAGAAATTAGATTCTCTTGTACAGTTTTAGGGCAAGTTCTTGGTGGGTGTTGCAATTCACGCCTTTCCCCTAGAGGCATGTGAAAATTCCTTGGTATCCCTATTTCTCCACCGTCTATGAATTTGCAGGAGTGTGTTTGCATTTTTTTATTTTGAAAATTATTTTTTCTCCCCTACACGCTTGTGTGAGGCTTGATAAGGGTGGATGTCGAACAAATTGCTATAGGTGCACGACCATAGAAAGCTGCGACCTGCACATTGCATTTGTCGTTTGTTTGTTTGGGCAACTGTTGGTTAGTCCATCCTTGGCGCCCAACGCCCAAACCAACCCATCGTTCTTTTATTATGTCGTTGTGTTAATCTTATATATGTGTGTGTGGGGGGGGGCATATGTTGCACTTCGGGCATTCGTCTAAACTTACCACAATTTCCTTTATATATGATGTTACTTGGAACAAAACAGCCAGCATACGTTAAATTAATATTGTCCCTTTGAACATATTTAATACATAATGTTTTTAATTATAAAGTATATATATATATATCTAATATATATATGTGTATGTAATTTCCGTTGCAATTCCTAGCAGAAAAAGAATTAGTTATCAAATGATATTGTAATGGTTTTTTTCGATTTCATAATTTTTTTTTGAATATGATTGAAATGATTATATGCTGTTACTTGTGATTGGATGTAAAAGATAATTTTCTATTAGTAGGTTTAGAAATTAAAAAAAATGTGAAATTAAAACTTGGAATTTATAATCAATAGAGATGAATATATATGGTTAGTTTATATAAAATTATTTTATTCCAGCAATAGAATAAATGTAATGGCTTGCCACATAACCTTAGAGAAAGTTGCAATAATCTACAAAAGTGCAACTTTTTTTTAAATTTAAAAGTATAATAATCATGTAAGCTCCCTATCTATCGCCAACATCCTCTAAGGCTACGAGACTAAGGTTATGTTTAAACCCATACATATAACATAATTGCATCCATAACATGATTAACTACTTAAAAAAATAAATGTTCATACATTCCATACATGAAATTACAACATAAAGATAAGAGGGTAAGTGCACCAATCTGTGACACAATTTAGGTGCTAAAGTGAAAAAAGATCAAAAAAATACTGAAATAAAGTCTTTGGTGCACGTCAAAAGTCAAAAAAAAATTTGGTGCACGCTATATGTCTAAAAATACATTTGGCGCACACCAAATTTGGCATGTGCCAAATGTATTTCTAGACATAAAATACAAAAATCAAGTTTGAAACCCTCATTTTGTCTTCAACCCGCGGCTTGAGAAAGAAGATTTTAGGTCTGCAGCTCGTGCTCACCAAATCTCCTCCATTATTTGCATCCTTAGTTTGCTATTTTCCACGAGAATTCTGTCAACACGTCAGAGAGGTCGAAGATTGCAAAGAGGTCGAAGATTGCAAAGAGGTGTGTGTTTTTATTCTATTTATTTCGAATTTGATTTGGAATGCAACTTCAAATAGATTTTTATAATAAAACTTTGTTCTAATTCTCAAGGAATGAATCTTCACCTCAAAACATTGAGAATTCACAATCACCCCCTCATCAAGAGCCTCCTATACAAGAACAACCCAAAATCCCTCCATCAATTCATAGGCATCCTCAACGAGCACAAGAAAATATTCAAAGTCAAATTGAAAACAATAAAATAGACATTCAACAATTAATTGCAAGATTAACCGAGCATGCCGAAACCCACCCTTATAGGAGAGAGATTGTTGAATTATTGAAGTCAATTTTAATTCATGTAGGAGAAATGAGCGAGCAAATGAATTTTTGGTCAACTGAGAGAGATGAGATGAGGCAATTTTATGCTAATGGTTTGTCATATGTAGATGTCAAAAAACTAAAAATTAGCAAAGCTGAGTTGTGGGCCCTATTTAAAGACCCAAAAACCAATGAACCTTTGTCTCATGCATCCAGGAGGTTCCCCATCCATTGGTGGCACCATGATTTAATTAGAAACAAATTTTTGGAGCAGTGGTGGATGGTATTTGACCAACCTCCATGCAATAACCATGAGGTGCCGCAATACTTTTTGAGGAAACTCTATTGTGAATTTTTCCTCAATAAAATGACAAACTATTTTTACATCTTAGACTTTCAAGGTAGAGGTAGGGGCTCCACACACGATAGACCTACTGCACGACGTAATCCACAGTTGGCACCGAGAGCCTTGGGTAGACCCATGGTGGAGCATGTCATTGTTCCTTCCATTTTTAAGGACAGTGTAGAGGTGGACATGATGAAGTCGATTGGCTCACTCACCTAGACTATTTTAGAATGTGTGAGTCCTCTAGTAGAGTCTGCTGTGGAGGAGACTTGTAGGCCCTGAGGTCCACCCCACCATTGTGGCACTTGTGGTGCTGTTTGCACGTACGATTATCAGGGTGCTTGTGATGTAGCTACATAGCCTATGTCAGTTGCAGAGGCGATGGATTTCACAGATGATATTTTGAATGATGCATTCGGCATTGACACTCAGGTAAAATTTAGCAAGTTATTTTAATGTTGTTTATTAGTATATATTTTGAAATTTAAGAATAACTAAATTAGTAGAATTTTGATATGATGAAATTTCAGGGTCACACTGTTCGTGAGGGATACTCTATTCCTACAAACCCTTATACATTCTCGACGATGAGTCCACAGGTAGCATGCAACTAGTATTAAAGATATTATTATTGCATTTGAACAGTTGAATGTTATATTTGAATGTTTGTTTCATAACATGCTTCGGATTTCAAACAGTTTCCTGGTGCACCTTCTTCCTCCACACCTCATGATTCATATCCTCAAACAACGTACACTCAGGTAACCTTTATTCATTAATAGGGTTGTAAATCTATGTTAGCTAGTTTTCATAATTTTGCGTATATACAAATCTAAAAAATTAATGAGAAACACAAACATTGCATTCAGGTATTCCTTGATCATGTCACATTATGTTCTCCTATATCAACATGATACCTGAGATATTGTTTTATTTGCAGCTATTAACAAGAGATAGCCCTAGTGATGTTGGTGGCACGATGGACCATGGAGTTGCTACAGCAATAGCCAGTTTCGATCCATTGAGAGAGGTATGGAATAGATTAGTCGATTTGACATTATATTTTCTCTTTTAGGGTCTATTATAGAAATTTTCACAATAATTTTATGTAGTTTAATTTCTATCTTCATGGTTGCTACAAGTGGTTGTCACTCTAGATCATGGACATGGTGATGCTTTAAATGTGCATGATGACTATATGTATGCAGTAAGTGATTATATTTTGTTATATGCCATTCCATAATTCAATTTCTATGTTTTAACATCTTTACTTTTAATCGTATCAGTTGAAGGTCCAAAGTGAAGAGAGGAGGAGTAAAGGGCATGTTGGAAATACAAGACAAGCAACAGTCACCACACCTTCTTCTAGATTAGTAGTATGCTTAGCCTTTCTATAGAAATCTATCCAAGAAATTAGATTCTCTTGTACAGTTTTAGGGCAAGTTCTTGGTGAGTGCTGTAATTCATGCCTTTCCCCTAGAGGCATGTGAAAATTACTTGGTATCCCTATTTCTCCATTGTCTATGAATTTGCAGGACTGTGTTTGCATTTTTTAAATTTTGAAAAGTATTTTTTCTCCCCTACATGCTTGTGTGAGGCTTGATAAGGGTGGATGTCGAATGACTTGCTATAGGTGCACGACCATAGAAAGCTATGACCTACACATTGTATTTAGCGTTTGTTTGTTTGGGCAACTGTTGGTTAATCCTTCCTTGGTGCCCAACACCCAAACCAACCCATCGTTCTTTTATTATGTCATTGTGTTAAACTTATATATATGTGTGTGTGTGTGTGTGTGTGCATATGTTGCACTTCGGGCATTCGTCTAAACTTACCACAATTTCCTTTATGTATGATGTTACTTGGAACAAAATGGCCAACATAGGTTAAATTAATATTGTCCATTTGAACATATTCAATACATAAAATTTTAAATTATAAAGTATTTATATATTTAATATATATGTGTGTATATGTAATTTCAGTTGCAATTCATAGTAGAAAACAAATTAATGATCAAATGATATTGTAATGGTTTGTTTCAATTTCATAATATTTTTTTTGAATATGATTGAAATGATTATATGTTGTTACTTGTGACTCGATGTAAAAGATAATTTTCTATTAGTAGGTTTAGAAATTAAAAAAAAATGTGAAATTAAAACTTAGAATTTAAAATCAATGGAGATGAATATATATGGTTAGTTTATATAAAATTATTTTATTCCAGCAATAGAATAAATGTAAGGGCTCATCACGTAACCCTAAATAAAGTTGCAATAATATACGGAAGTGCAATTTATTTATTTATTTAAAATTATAATAATCATGTAAGTTCTCTATTTATCACCAACATCCTCTATGACTACGAGACTAAGGTTACATTTAAACCCATACATAAAACATAATTGCATCCATAGCATGATTAAATACTTAATAAAATAAATATTCATACATTCCATACATGAAATTACATCATAAAGATAATAAGTTCATTCCCCCAATGAGGTAGCTCATACAAATGTGTTACATAATACAAGTGTCATCTATAACATTTACAAAGCATGAAATAATAATTTGAAATCCACAAGCTCTCCATCTAGAAATCTCACCATCACGATTTGAAGATAAAAGGGAACCCAACGATGTAGGATGCACGTTCCTTCCAACCAAGTGGTACCCGAAGGCCCACCCCCCATGGTAGGAGATAGTAACAAGGGTACAAAACCAAACCTACTACCTCTAGACACAAGTTGACACATACTAACTCAACCAAACACAAGTACAAGGATCACACTAAACATGGGTTACATTGTTTCCAAAGATGAACAAAAAAAGTATTTTAACATAACCATACACATAAACCACATTGTCATAGATAGAGTGTCATCATACAACTCAACATGTGTTAGCAAATGTGGATCTTCCTAGGCCCTGACCCCTAATCTTGGATATCCTCGTCACCTCAACCGATCCCCGACCCTCATACTCACTCATGCAGAATAAAATGTATTTTGAAAAGACAAGGTAGATGATGATTGTCATTCTAGACCTTCCCAATCATCCCAAGCCCAAACAAGCACTTGATTCCATGAGTGAGGCTAACTTATCTTATTTAGTATGAGATACTACCCAAACCCCTAAATACTTTAATTATTTTTTCACTTTATGAACTACTTCCGAAGGTTACCCAGTCTTACCTCTTTAGGGATCTGGCCCCTAATGGAAGCCACTCTTCTACTTGACAACACACAAAACAAACCAACCACTAAGGGTACCATATTGCACACAAAATTAGATAAAATAAACCACTCCAATCCTAGGAGGGAACACGTAAAGAGATCCACTTCAACACATAGGAGGCAACACAAAACCTAATCCACTCCAACAAAGAAGGCAACACATGACAAATCCACTCCAACTAGGAGGCACAAATCTCTCTTCGTGGAAACCAGGTAAATCACTGAAATGACTCAATGCACTACCCAAGGGAACATACTAGGTTGACACAAAAATAAATCACAACCTCCAATTCCATATTATGATCGGAAGACTTACACAATTCTAAACAAATTTTCCCAAATAAGTAAACAAAGGAAATAACTTGAAAGACAATCATACTGGAAATAAACTAGTTTAAAATATATTAAATCCACTTCCTTTCTATAATGAATTTTACTTTTAAAAGAACAACAATTTCACTAAAAGATTAACTCAATCATTTTTTCTACTTATCCATATATACATGCACCAATTTAAAATAAAATTATTTAATATATATATATACATTGAGTATATACATAATTATATATGTACCCAAAATACATAAATTAAATTTATAACCAATATATTACAAATGAAATAAATTGTTAAATTTATATATATATTATATATATTAACAAATTACATCTTATAAAAATTGAAATCCATATATAAAAGAAAATGGATGAATTTTAATTTATGGTAGACATGATAATAAGGGAAAACGGTTTTAACTAAAACAAGGTTTGATATTTTTAGTGAGGGTCGGTTGTGTTACACACAGTCATGCCTCCTCGCATAGGAAGTTGCAGCCACAATGCATGGAGGGGAAGTTGCGTCATCCATGGCAATGCTCCCTCCACTTATGTGGAGGGCACTGCCAAGGTAGTTGCTCCCTCCATTAGAGTACGGTGGGGTTAAACACCCCCACCAACATAATTAAAAACAAACATATAAGTACAAATTGCGATAAAATAAACTCGCATGGCTTCAAAATTCTTTTGCAAAGAATTTTATAATTTGTGCTTTCTAATAATTGAATATATATATTCTATATATATATATGTGTATGATATGTATTTACATATATATATATAAGGAATTCAATCCACAAGTATAATTAGGAAATAATTTTCAATAAAATGATCAGCTACAAGGTATTTTTACAAAAAAACTCAACCAGAAAGCTTAATTTTATAGAGAGAATTCTATAGATGATTTTTTCAACCAAATTAAACGGAAATTTTTTAACTTACTCAAACAAGAATCTTAAGAAAAAGAAAAAAACAATTTCTCATGCAACAATTTTACACAAAATATCCTGAGACAATCAAACCTATAGGAAAAAATTTCTACAAAAAATAGAAATTTTTTGAGAGAGGTTTTCTTTCGAGATCGCTAAGTGTTTCTCTAAGGCCCCACCTCATATGTGCCTAATACACACATAATTGGTTATATTCTTTTCTTAAATCAATGATTATATATATTGTGGAAGATAAATAAGGTGATCTTTTGGCAATATTATTGCATTTCATTTTGAAATTATGTTTTATTGTCACTACCATGAAGGTGGAATATACTCATATACTATGGAATACAAATTGATATTTATGTGGATTATTATATGGTTAAAGTTTAGAATATTCAACTAACAGATTTATGTGATATACAATTGTTACTTATGATCATGTTTGTAAAGGAAGGTAATGGTGTTAGCATGAGAGGGGAGGACCATCAAGAGAAAATTAAAAGATTTCTTCTTGAAGATGCAGATTTGATCCCATTTGGGGCCTAAGAACAAGTGGAGTTGATGTATTGCAGAATTAAGGTTGTGAGGTCATTTAGTCGGGATTCATGTGAAGTGTAAGTAGGGATTAGGTCTTGGAAACCCCTAGTTGAGTTTGAAACTTGGATGGAACCTTGAGTGGGATTCTAATGAGATTTGTTGGTCAAAAGTTTGGGTTAGGGTGAAAAATGAACACCCTAAGGTCTATACCATAGTGGTAGGGGTGAAGTGGGCATACAATAGTGCCCCTACAACATGATTTGACCCCTGTAAATCTCCCATAATGAAGAGTGACGAATTTTGAGAGAAGTATGGGGTGGAAATGTTGTGTGGTTTTCCAAATGCATGTTCTCATTAATGGGAAAGGACCTTCATTGATGGGGGGAGGTACACTCCACACCTTCCCATCCAAGAGTTGCAATTTGTGAAAATTTCTATATGTCTGGAGAGGAAGAATGAGTAGAGTGTTACCCCACTTCTCCTCTTGGAGAAATCAAGTAGAGATGGTAGAAAGAATGAGAAGAGGATAGGATTCTACCTCTTTGGAAGGATAGAGATCAAGATTGGTTGGCTTGGAGAGGAAAGATGCATACAAAGGTTCAACCCCTTCATCTAAGTTCTTCCTATTTCCATTTACCTTTTTTTGTTGGTTGTAGGAAGGTGACATAGTGTATGGGTCATGGTTCAAAATAGAAAACCTAGATTCATAATATTGGTGTTATGCTGGCTTTATTTCTTTTGTAGAAGTGAGAAAAAACATCATTTATCATCATGGAGCTAAATGAATTCCTTGCTCGGGGGTATGGCTAGAGCCCACGAGACTCCATGGCGTCATTATGGTAGGGTGGAGAGCAATAATTAATCAATTGTTTGTCATTAATTGTATTCTCTTATTTTTGTTTGTAATATGGAAATCTGGTGTTTTGACTCAACATGAAAAAGAATGGAAAAGAGGAAACCTAAACTTCCTTTGCATGTAGATTCACTGCTTTCCTTGTTTATATAAAATTTGTAATGTTCTGAGTTTAAAAGATGGGTTTCATATTAATGCTTTCCGATCTCCTTTGTTTGCGAGATGATTTCCTTTGTTACCATCCTTGTTTCATGGCAGTTCCAATCCCAAAAGTTCAATAAAATAAAACACAAACCAGTTACTGATCAAAACAAAAAAATATATGAAAAGAGTAAGCTTAACTAAATTGTGAATTATTCATTATACTCTCAAATATTGTTAAGAAGAAAATATGGACTAGAAAAAGACCGTAAATGTTAGTGTGTTGTTTCAACACCTATTTCTACATATCATTGTAATATGAGGACTAATACTTTGTATGAAGGTAAATATGTAATATGTTTATATGAACAATAAAAGGATATTTCTTATATACAAGTAGAAGTGTTGTATGAAAAGTATAGCTAAATAATTTTTTTGGTTGTTGCATTATCAATAAAATAGGATGACTTGAAAAATTAAATTTTGTAGATCTACCAAATAAATAAAAGAAATGTAAAGGAACCATTTTTTCCTCTGGCATATGAATATCTTTATTTTTCCCCGCCCCAATTAGCTACGAACATGAGTATTTGACAGATAATGAAAAGGTATATACATGTAGGAACAAAACCAATACATCATTTAAATACCTTGATATATTATAGATACAATATTTTCATAGTCCATAATAGTGCTTGAAAGTGCTTGTGGATGTTTCTGTGTAGAGATGATTATCAAAAAATTGTATAAAGTTACATCCAGAAGCACTTTCAAGCACCTTGATATATGTATACTCAAAAACATTAATCAATTGAATCATCGGGCATATTAGGACTGGAGTGTAGATGAAATGGCAGCAATAGAACTTCCAACCATGGTGTATCTGGTAGGATTCTCTCAGGTAGCTTAGTCCTGATATTTACACTTTTCTTCTAATGGAAATGCATGTAAGATTAGTGGGTACTTAATTGTAGCTAATTATTTTGAGAATGGCATTGGAAGGGCACTCGAGCTGCTTTAGCTGCTTTTAGTGAAGGGTATATTGGAGACAAGGTGAAAAAAGTGGCATTATTGGCTCATGTTGCATATGTTTCCCATGCATATATGCCCATTATAGTTGTTGTTGTAGTTCTTCATCTTGACAAAGTAAGTTCTCAGAACCAAATCCCTATAGGGTAAACCCATAATAGTGGTGTACAATTTTTATGAGGAAGGAAATTTGAGAAAATTCTCATGTATTGAAAATTTCATGTTTTAAAGGGTTTGTTCAAACTAGGGGGTTCACACGAACCCAAAAGAGGGGTTCGGTCGAACCCCTAGTTCGAGCAAACCCCCTTTTGCATGGTGGGTTCGGTCGAACCCTGTGATGCCACATTTCCTTATAGGGAATTCAAAAAAAAGGGGGCTTCGAGTGAACCCCCCTTCAAACGAACCTCCCTTTACCCTTTCGAGCGAAGGGGGGTTTGCTCGAACCCCCCTTTTTTGCCCTTCTCCCCCTCTTCCACCAAATTTTAGCAGAATTCTGCACTTCGAAGCTCAGGTTGAGGATGAAAATGGAGGAGACTTCACAAACCCAACTTGAAGATGGTAGTCCTCAAAATGAGCTATCCAATGAATTAAATTTTAATATGTTTTGGTTTATTATGTATGTGTTTTTTTAGTTTTATTAAACATAGGTTTTTTACCGAAAGTCAAGCTCTTTGTTTAGCACATGTGGAAAAATAGCAGATTATCAAAATATTTTTTTAAAAAATATGTTGATGTTGGTTATTGATGTCCTTGATCCATTAAAAAAAAAAAATTGAATTTCGATACATACAAAAAATGTTATGTTGTATACAATCTGCCTATGTCTGAATTGCAATTGGTTTCACTTCAAAACTTGATTAAGGAAAAAATATTCAATAAAAAACTATGAGACGAAATGCAAGTGCAAGATATCATAGTTACAAATCTAAATTTGAAAAAAATAGAATTTTATTCTTTATACAAAAAAGTTTATGTTGTATACGGTGAGCATCACTTTTTAAAAATGTTATTTTTTGAAAAAAACTAGTTTTCGTGGGAGATGGAAACAAATGTGCAATTTGATTCCAAAAATTTTGAAAAAAATATTTTTAGAATCTAAATAGAAAATGTGATGAGACTCTAATTTTCATCATCTTGAAATTCCTCATGGTTTAGTCGCTATAAAGTGTTTAAAATCTTCTGTGGACTTTCCTTAAGGTTTTGTCTTCTTGAATCCTTAATAAAGTCCATTAGTTCTACTTCAAATAGGTCAACATGTTTACAAAAATTTCTATGATTTGATTGGCTTTTTACTTCATCAACATCATAGATTTTACAATTCCTTGGTTGCTCCCAAGGATAATATATATAATGATTAATTCTTTGAGCTACCAAAACCTTCTAGTTTGTATGTAATTGTGAATTGATTCACCATAGTTTTGTTTTTGAGGCTAGTTGCTATTCTTGTGAAATATTTTTATTTAATCATTTATGATAGTATATATTTTCAAAATCTTTAGCTAATGGAAACATATATATAATCTTTGCACAGGTCTTTCAGGATCTTGGATTGTACTCATTCAACACAAAAGTGTGAGTATATACCCTATCCCAATTTTCTTATTTTGATCTTGTGTAATCCTGGGACATCAAACAAGCAATCAAATGAAACAAATCCAGCTATCAATATGACACAAAACCTTAATAATTTATGCAAGAAAACATGAAAGCAATATTTGGATATGATATGTGTAGCAACAAACATGTGTTGCTTTGAAGGCTTAACTAATGCTTTCACAGGTAAACATCATAACTTTTTGTGTCTTGAAATTAATCTTCATGGCAGTTTCATCTTCATAAGAGAACAATTTTACTAAAATGTCTTAATTGCTCAGTCATTAATTGGTGCATCAACAATTCGAGGAGAGTGTTCTATGAGAAATGTGAGACTCAAACTACTTCAACCAAAAATTTAGCTCATCTAGCTCAAAGTACTATATTGTTGTGTTTCGCATTTTGAATTTAAACCAAAAATAGGGGGTATTGAGAATACAACTTCCATAGAAATTATGTAAAATTTAAAGACTATTTATTTGAATTGATGAGCAATTCTTCTTGAAGTTGTATTCTTTACATGATGGATTGTTGAAGTCTTTAACAATGATACTCTTTTGAAATAATAGCAAACATAAAAAGATGAAATGGTTGTGGTAGTATTAGTTTGGAAAGGGTTATCAAGAATAAGGGGTTGTTTACAATGCTACAAACCCACAAGTTTATAGCATCTTTCAATTGGTGACTCCTTGACCTAATGCATGTAGTGTATAGAGAAAACAAGTTCCAGAAATATGATTATGGGTTTATGTAGAACTTGATCAAATATGGTTCAAAAGAGCCTCCTATATATGATTTATCAAAGGTTCCCAAGTAGAAGTTGTTCCTGGCTGTAGGAGAGAAGGATGCTTTGGCAAATGAATTGGATGTGGAAAGGCTTAAAATGGACTTGGGCAGTCAAGGCTTCCAATATTTGTACAAGCCTACTTATGCTCATTTGGACTTCATTCTTGCCTACAACTACAAGCAGGAGGTTTATGATCATATCATATCTTTCTTTGAAAATAATTCTTTGACAAGAATGATTGATTCTGTTGTATCACCAAGTGTAGGATGGTTTATAACTTGTATGCATGTATTCTTGTAATTTATACAACGTAATTAGGCATGCCAAAGTATATGACTGATCATTCTAATATTTCACTCAAAGCCTTGAAAGAGATTCTAGAATGCATACACTCAATTCAATAAAGAAAACATAATTATACAAGACTTTGTGTAGATATTGCAAATCAAATATACTTGTTTTGATGTGTTTCTAGATATTCAGATACCTTATTATGTATTTTTTTTGTTAGTACTTTGACTATGGTACTCGGTTTATATTTGATCGCTATCTATAAAGCGATGTGAATGTTATATTTTGATGTGATGGTATTTTATTATGATGTTATCATTATGACATGCTTTGGATTAGCTTAGTGGATATTTGAATTAATGATTCTTTATTCTTTTGATTAAATTATTGATGTTATATTCATCAGTTTGTAACATTGTATTGGTGAAGGGGATGAGATTGCACCACTCGCTTACGAGCACCCTGTGATTCCGCGATTTCCTCTTCACGGTGTATTTTATTATGATATATATGTACATGATATACTCTTTGTTCATAGGTTAACAGGTACATGACATCGACTCCACCTAGTTTCATAGGTTTGAGTGTGTCCATTGCCAACAGTATTTGATTGGGAGATAGTAGCTAGGTTTTTCATGTCAAGCCATCACCTTGGTCATAGTATGTCATCGGGTTTAGTTGTTTAATATTGTTCATTTTCCTTGTCATTATTTAATTGGATGTTATAAAGGGTAGTTAAATTTCATTACCTATTTGTGTTGTTTATTAATTTAATTTGGATTATTATGCTAGTAGATGTTATTTAATTAATTAATTAATTTAATTTAATTAGTAAAATAAATTAATCTTTGGATTATATTTATTTTATTGAATTAGTTAAATTAATTGAGTTGAATTGAATTAAGTTATTCATTTTGGAAATTAATAGATATTTTGATTGAAATTGGAAAATTGAAAATACGTTATAATTTGTATTTTTTTAAAAAAAATTGGAAGAAAAAAGGAATTTAAGATATTTATTGTTTTGTTTTTTCAAAATTTATGAGTAATTTCTATTATATTTTATTTTCATGGAGGTTTTTCTATAAGCATGAAAAATTGAAAGAAAGAAAGGGATGATTTTTTTCTGGTTGTGGGTTTTGGATTTGATTTTTGGAAAAACTATGTTGGATTGTTGGGAAGGAGCTAGAATCAGAGGAAGAACGAGTGCACCATTTGACATATTCTCAGGCTTTTGGAATACCAGGTTCATGCTTATTTTAAATTGAGTTTTATTGTAAAAAAATTATATATTTGTTTTTGCTATTTGAATTGTGATGAAAATCTCATGTTAAATTTTGTATCAATTTTTAAACCTCAGTTTTCATTTGGTTTTCTCAAGAAAAAAATTGTGTTCTTGACTGTAAATGATCATTTTAAGTTTTAATTTGTTTAATTAGTTCTGCAAATTCCTTAAGTGGATAGTTAAATATATATATATATATATATACATGCGAATCCCCATAAAAACGTGCCCTAAAATTTTATAAGCTTAACTTTTTTTAATTATTTGAGTTGAATTCAATTAAATTATTCATTTTGGAAATTAATAGATATTTTAATTGAAATTGGGAAATTGAAAATATGTTTGAATTTGTATTTTTTTTTTTTAAATTGAATGAAAAAAGGAATTTAAGATATTTACTATTTTATTTTTTAAAAATTTATGAGGGTGGTTGAATAGATATTTCATTTTACTATTTATTTTTATTTTCATGGAGTTTTTCTATAAGCATGAAAAATTGAAAGAAAGAAAGGGATGATTTTTTTTCTGGTTGTGGGTTTTGGATTTGATTTTTGGAAAAGCTAAGTTGGATTGTTGGGAAGGAGCTAGAATCAGAGGAAGAACGAGTGCACCATTTGATATCTTCTCAAGCTTTTGGAATACCAGGTTCATGCTTATTTTAAATTGAATTTTATTTTAAAAAAATTATATATTTGTTTTTGCTATTTCAAAATCATGTTTGGAAAACTAAAAAAAAACATGAACTATGATGAAAATCTAATGTTAAATTTTATATCAATTTTTAAACCTCTATTTCCATTTGGGTTTTCTCAAGAAAAAAATTGTGTTCCTAAATGATCATTTTAAGTATTAATTTGCTCAATTAGTTTTGCAAATTCCTTAAGTGGATAGTTAAATATATATATATATATATATGTATACATGTATATATATATATGTATACATGTATATATATATACATGTATATATATATATATGTACACATGTATATATATATATCTATAGATATATATAAATATACATATATATTGTGTATTTTCTATGTATATTTCTCATATGGATAATATCTTCTCAAGCTTTTGGAATACCAGGTTCATGCTTATTTTAAATTGAGTTTTATTGTAAAAAAATTATATATTTGTTTTTGCTATTTCAAAATCATGTTTGGAAAACTAAAAAAAAACATGAACTATGATGAAAATCTAATGTTAAATTTTATATCAATTTTTAAACCTCTATTTCCATTTGGGTTTTCTCAAGAAAAAAATTGTGTTCCTAAATGATCATTTTAAGTATTAATTTGCTCAATTAGTTTTGCAAATTCCTTAAGTGGATAGTTAAATATATATATATATATATATATATGTATACATGTATATATATATGTATACATGTATATATATATATATATATATATGTATACATGTATATATATATATATATGTATACATGTATATATATATATGTACACATGTATATATATATATCTATAGATATATATAAATATACATATATATTGTGTATTTTCTATGTATATTTCTCATATGGATAATATGTTGTTAAAAATAAAAAAATTGAACCGTGTTAAAAGGCGGATTTGAAATCCATAGGGTTTCCTTCAATTTTTTAGTGAAATAAAAAAAATAGAGGTTTTTGGGGGAGGGTCATTGTGGGCTCACCCCACCATGCCTGCCATGGGAGGTGCTGTGGGGGAGCCACACCCAACACGTCCCCCACACCCACCGCCGCTGCTTACTGTGCGTAAACCGACCACCCATCTTGTGCACATGCAAATCCCCATAAAAACACGACCTAAAATTTTATAAGTTTGACTATTTCTTAATTAAATATAATTTAATATTTTAATATTATATTTTTATAATATTAAAATATTAATATTTATAAGATAATAAATATATATTAATATTTAATATTATATCATATAATATTAGAATATTAGCATATATAAATATTAAATAATTAGATATATATATAATATATATATGTATATGTATATTATATATATATATATATAGTTGAATAATTAATTTTAATATATGTATATATATATATATATATATTAAAATATGGGTTAAATGATGGCATGATTTAAATCTAATTCGGAAATTTATAAATTTATGTATAATAGTCAAATTGATGGATTTATTTTGAAATAATATTTTTGAAAGGACAAATGTTGGATTTAAAGTAATGTGTTTAATAGCAAGATTAATTGATTTTAAAATGAGTTGTTTTTCAAAGGAAAAATAGTTATTTTTAAAATGATATGTTCTATATCGTAGAAGTAAATGTTTATTTTATTATTATTAAAATCAATTAAGAAATTAAATATTTGGTTTAAATTTCATCTTTTGTCTGAAAGAGACATTATTAAATCAGTTCTATTGAGCAATAAATTACTGTTGTTATCAAAGGAAGTGGATTTAGGAAATCCAAATGTAGATTTAATTCCTGTTTAATTGCTCTTTTCAATGTAAGTCTCTTTTGTTTTTTCTTTGGGGGAAACTATCCAGTAGGGGTTAATAAGTCTTCTAGATGGGGTTTTTGATTATTTGGGGTTGTCATATTATGATAGTCAACCTTTGGATTGCCTTGGGTAGTGCATCTAAATGTATCTAGTTAGATATCGGGTTATAACGAACGAGATGTGTTGAATTTATGTTGTGGATAGGGATTTAATATCCTTAGGTTGCACTAGTGTACCCTTGGGTTGTGGAGTTGTTCCACATGTTGTCTTAGAGGAGTGGCTTTGAATGAGGGTCGACACACAAAGCGGTGCTAGGATAACTCATTATGAGTTAGTTAATCCAGTGATAACATAAATAAACTTATTAGAGGAATAGGTAGTGTCTAACAGGGTGATCCGACAATAATGGGTTACAGTTTTTGGCCAAACTTGACATTGAAATCAACATTTTTCACCAAAGCTTCACTTTCGTATGCCTATAGAAGCTAAACCATTAAGAATTTGAAGATGAATAAAACTAGTGATTTGTGGTATTTTGTGTTGAGAATCTAATTATATATATATTTTTAATTTAAAAATAAATTGTGAATTATTTAATGTAGTTTTTATTAACTTTTTTTTTTTTTTACTAAACATCATTTTCAAAAACTATGCTTACTTTTAGCTGTATAACTTTTTTATAGAAAGCATACAATTCTAATTTTTTAAATATAGTGTTTTCACACCATTATCTAGTGGATAGATATTTTTTCATAATCTTTTGTTGCATATATATTTTTTAATTAATTTCCTAAGTCAGAGTAATTATAGTTTGGATATATTATACTTTCAGCTGCATAACATTTTTTGTATTCATTTGAATTAAATTATTATTTTGTTGTTGGAATAAGGACATCAATAGCTAGTGTACATGCATTTTTAAGAATTTTTTTTCTCTCTATTTTCCTATTTTTCCGTGTGTGTGAAATAAAGACCTCGATGTTCATTGAAAAACCTACATTCACAAGAAATAAAAAATAAATTAAATATATTTAAAATTATACTTTTTAGGAAGCTTATAATAAGGACTACATGTTTACAAAAAAATAATTTTAAATAAATTAATTTGATCCCCTAAAAGGTAAATCAAAAGTGGTTTTTTATCAACATTTTGATAGGTGTAGAGGAGACTCATTATAGGTATGGTTTAAAACTAGCGACTTTCTATCCAAGGGGGTTTGATATAAGTGGGTTTGATCAAACCCTCTTCAATTAAAACCCTTAAAATGGAACCTTTCTAAGGTTTAAATCATTATATTTTCTAAAAATATGTGATTTCAGCAAAAATCAAGATGTCCCAAAAAGTGTAACCCATTATTGTGGTAGCACCCAACATTGAAAAAAGATAATTGTTCTTCACTCATGGATGCAAGGGCTTGTATAGACTTGGGATGAGATGAGAGGGATTGGAATGGTAGGATCATTATCTTTTCTCTACGAGAGATGACTGATTCCCCAATGGTTTGCATGAGGGGTTGAGATTCGTTAGAGGTTTGCAGGATATTGCGAGATGGGTGTTGGGACCTAGGAAGACTTACTAGGATATCCAATGTAACATTCTGATGACACTTCTCCTAAGCCAATAGTATGTTTGTATAAGTGATGAAATTGATTAATTAAATCTGGAAGCATTGTAACCTTTGTGTTCGTGTTGTATCTATGTTGGTATTTCTATTTGATTATGTTCAACTATCTTTTAGCCAGTGTCTAGAGGTAGATGGTCTTGGCTAGGGATCCTTGTTACTATCTTCAAGCACGAGGGGTGGGCCTTCGGGTACCACTTGGTTGGGTGGAACATGCACCTTACTCTGCTGGGTTTTCTTCTTGTTCATGTTGACGAGATTTTCAGTTGGAGAGCTCGTGGGATTCAATTAGTTTCATGCTTATATTCATTTCAGTTGAGTCTCGTAATTTATACCCCTCATTTGTAATCGAGGTGGAGGATTGTAATTTGTAATCATACTTATTGGATATACCTCATTTGGTGAATGAGAGATGTAATCTTGTCAAACTACTGCTATATACAATCATATGGCATCTCTTATTCTTTGATATAATTTACCTTGTATGGAATGTATGTGTTCTTAATCCTTAAGTAGATAAATGTTATGGATTCATTTATGTAGTTTATGGTTGATAATTAATCTCAGTCTCATAACCTTAGAGGTTGTTGGCAACGGGTAGTGAACTTGCATGTTAATTGTACTTAAACAAAAAAAAATTAGTGCGTTTGAGTAGTTAATTGCAAGTTCCTCTAGGGTTGCATGGCGGGGCATTACATATAAGGTATTTTATGTAAATCTTGGCCAACTAAATAAATGCAATCAATTAGCACAAATGATTCTAGGTTTAATAGAAGGTCTAGGTATGATAGATTGAAAATAACTATTTTGAAATTAAATGATAATGTGCATTTTCTAATCTCTAGGAAATCATGTCTTTGGTGTACAAATTGTTTTAATAAAAATAAAATCATTATTATTATTATTTTATAATCTCAAGTGGATATGGGTAAATATCAAGTAGCATGAATTTTTCCTTTTATCCTTTAATATGCTATATATGATATGATATGGAAAACCAAAAAATGGTTAAGATGGATAAGGAAGCTTATGAATAAAAACCATTTAAAAATTCGTTGGATTGTGAGGAGAAAATTCTTCTAGATCAACCCCTTTGTTAGATTGAGTTTATGGCCTAGAAAAAATATTCAAAGAAACAAATTTCAAGTGTGAAAAGACAAAAATGCAAATCTAGATTTTTATCTAGATGTCTTTGTTTCAAGTTCTAAATCAAAATGTTCTAAGAATGTTTTTCTTCCATTAACCATATGAACCATATAAGTCAATTGTACAAATGAATGTATTTAAATATCAAGACATAAAAATATGTTACAGAAAAAATGTATCAAATGTGTTTTCAATGGTTAGATCTCAAGGCCCTTAAGATGGATCCCAAGTGTGACAAGATTGAATTGGAACACAATAATATAGGGATGGAATGTAGATATTTGTGTAATCACAAATGGAAAAAATGATTAATATTGAAAAATCTATGGGAGTGTAAAATTAGAGATGTAACAATGTTAAATGTATGGGGATAAGTGTAAATGGATTCAAAATGGGATTGGATAAGGATTAGGGGAGGAGCCAAATATAGTACAAGGGTGCACTAAACATTGATATATAATTGAATTAAACTATTCCATCAAAATGGACCCAAAATTAAATGGGGCATGAGCTTGTAAATTTCATTATTATATATTTCCTCCCACTTTGAGTTGCATGTAGTTATAGCATAGATGTGTATTTTAAAGTATATGAACATTCTTAGCCAGCATAAGAAGTATAAATTTAAACATAGAAAGATATGGGGTGCATGTAAACTAATGGAATCATCTCAAATTATTTACATGTTCTCCTTAGTTTGAGTGATTCACAAGAACTTGTTAGTACCCAATTTTATATTTCATTGCTTGGGTCAATATTACATGTTTTATTATAAATAATACCCACTCAAATCAATGCTTGGATATATTCCTTATATGCCTTGTGGTTCCTTATCATGTATGTTTTTAGTCCAATTCACTCATTCGACCAATTGATAGTTTTAGCCTTGGTCAACCCTTAAAATTTTATGTTTCCTTGTACTGTGATAGAATCACTAAGAATAGGGTGATCCCACAATACTAGTTTACATTTTTTGGCCAAACTGGACACTGAACTGATTTTTTCTAACTAAGTCTTCACTTTTGGACACCTATAGTGGCTAAACCGTGAGGAATTTGAAGATGATGCAGATTAGTTATTTGTGAAATTTTTTCTTTAGATTAGAAATATTATTTAAAAAAAAAATTGGAATTAGATTGCACTTCTTTTTCCATCTCCTTCAAAAACTAGTTTTTTTTAGTAAACATCATTTTTAATGAGTGATGCTCACCGTATAACACTTAACTTTTTTTCCATGAAGGATACAATTCTATTTTTTTCGAATTTAGATTTGTAACTACAATATTTAGTGCTTCCAATTGGTTTCATAGTGATTTATTGAATATTTTTTCCTTAATAAAGTTTTTGAAGTCAAACCAATTAAACTTTTTTTGTAACATGTATCAATTTTTTTTTTTGTAGGATCGAGGACTTCAATATTTGGTGCACTCATATTTTTCATTTTTTTTGTTTGATAATTTGCTATATTTCCACATGTGTAGAATAGAGAGCTGGATTTTTGATGAAAAACCTAGATTCACAAGAAATAAAAATTAAATATAATAATAAAATTAAATTATTTCAAGTTATACTTTTTGAGAAGCTTATAATAAGGACTACATACTTACAATTTTGTTTTTTTAAATAAATTCATTTGATCCCTCAAAAATTAAATCAAACCTTTTTTATCATCATTTTGATAGGTGTAAAGGAGACTCTGTTACAATCATTGTGATGACCTAGGACAATCACATTGTTGTATTTAAAATCACTACTAGTGATCACATAATAATCATGATGATTACAAAACATGATTTTTGAGTGTTTGAGCTCCTTTTCTATTCCACCACCTTTTCCTTCAAGCTTCCCTTTGACTCTAGTGCCCCTATCTTTTCCATCCCTTGATTTATGCATGTTTTTCCCATCTCATATCCCTTAAAAATTAAATTCCACATTAGCAGGATGCTTAAAATAACCTAATAGAAAGGCACCCTATCCTTATGTTAGCAAGAGGAAATGGGGAATTAAAATTTGAAGATTTGTACCCTAGTATTCTTCTGTAGTTAGCTTATACCCCAATAGGTATAGTGGTAAAAAGGAGAAAGTGCAGTAAGGAACTATATCTAATTGTGAATCATATATAACTTAAACATAAAAAATAGTCATCCATAACACATATATCTATTGAATCCTTATAACTCCTTATATACATTTAGATGAAAATTACATGAGAAAATGGTCTTAGTCTCTTCGTTTCCTTACAATCCCTTTTCTATATCTTGATTCTATGCATTATATCTATTCTGTTATGTATTACATACATATACCAATGCTTAGTCTCTTATAGAGTCATGACCCTTATAGGGCACCCCTTAATTTAAGGAAGCTAAGGTAGTGAAAATAATTCCTATAGTAATCTTCAGAGGAGAATAATGGAAAACTTTTATAGATTTTTAATATTTACAAAAACTTAAACAAAAATAGACATAAATATCATGCATACCACAACACAATGATTTATGTGGGAAACAAAATTTTGGGAGAAAAACTCCACACTCCAAAATTTTCCCAATATATTATTCAAAAATCACAAAGATTATAATTTACTTGCAGAGCAAGATCCTCCTAGCAGTATCACCAACTAGAGATCTAGAGGCTACACAACTACTATCAGACTCTCAAGATACATCATGATACACAACCGTAATACAATGTCCTCATTAAATAGGGTTTCCTTCTAGGGAAAGTCAAGTGAATAAAATATTGGTAGTGAGATATGAGACATAATAAAATATAAATTAAATTTTCCTTTCAGTGGCGCTATCGTCGAGCCCCTGTTGGGGCACGAACTACCCTTGGACCCCAAATCGGGGGGATGATCCCCCCAAACCCCTCACGGGGGGAAATACCCTTGCACCCCCTTGTTGTAGATGTATCAATAGTACTTTATGTATTAACAACACACCTTATATAATTAAAATTTTGAGACACATTTACTTGACACTTAACCTATCTCTCTTGTTGGCCTAGTGCTCCACACATGCTTTGTAATGGGTTGTGATAGGTTCTACTTTGTGTCTTGTACTCTACCAACATCATCCCCCCTTTCAAATCTATATATTACCCTTAAGACATGTTGCTTAGTTTATTGGGAGAATATGTTTCTATTTAACTTTCAAGTGCACAAGTGTAGTATCCAATTTTTTTTTTGCTAGAGTACTTTGATGTATCCCTGTGTATTTATCTATGTATCTTATGCCTCTACAAGGTTCTAAGGGATTTTTATTTGTTATGTGATGGCTCTGGACTCTCCTAGTAATCAACACAAGTGTACTAGCTTGATGCTGATGGTTTACCTTAATTTCTTAACTTGCACCTTTGTATTCTCCCTTTCCTCCTAGAGTTGATGCAATTGAGTGTGTGTGTTTTCTATTTTTACTTTGATTGCTACATCCATGTATTTTAATGGATCATAGGAGGATGCAACTTTCACTATTTGCGCCTTCAGTTGTATGATCTGTTGCTTCAAGTTTTTAGTTTGGTTAGGCCATTGATATAGTATATTTTATTTTGCAATGCTCCCTTCTAAATTCAATTTATTTTTTTCTCCAATTGTAAATGAGCTACCACACATATTTTTGTAGCCTCCTTTGTGTTCTTTAAAATTTCTTGTTAAGCTTCTTGTCTGATTCTATGCTTTTGTACCTTTAAGTGTAACTATAGCCCATCTACCAATTGTTTTGAGTTGCTATGGTAGGGGAAGGGAAGTGTCTATTTGTATATGTAGAATTGAGTTCTGCAATGTTTGAATCACATATTCTAGTTTCTCTGCATTATCCACATGTTTCTTAAATATTTCTTCTCTAGAAATAGCATGGAAAATATCTCCCAATTGATTTTTTTTGATGTGGGGAGATATTTGCTAAACTCACTTGGGAGCCCATCACCAGTAGTTGGATTATCTATGGAATAGGTGTTGGTTGCCATTTTTTTGTTGTGGCAAGAAGTCCTTGGTTAACTAGATTGGAGAAACCAATCCAGATGTTTATTCAATATTATTTTCTTTTTCCTCATACCCTCTTTCACTTGGTGAGATTCTTGATGGAAAATATGTTGGTTGTTTCTTAGCTTTTTCCTTTTCTAAGATGGAATCCAATAGTGTCTTTGTATTTTTTTGGTTTCTTCATGTAGCTTAGCAATTTATTCTTGTTGCTTCCACATTAGGGTATCTAAAATTTTCTTAGTGTAGAGCTCTTGTGATTGAGATCATGTAAGTTGTTCCTTTTATTTTTTGGTAAGGTCAAACCCTACCTTTGTAATAGATGTTTCCCTTATTTCCTCTTCTTTCTTCAGGGCTTTCTCCCTTCTTTCTTGAATTGTAGTGATGATAGGTTACAGGAATTCATTGATCACTTCATCTAAAATAGTATCAAATTTCCTTATATACAATATTAGACTCTATATTATCTTATCCTTATTATTAGTGTCTAAATCCTTGTACATGGATAAGACTTGTGAAAGTATACTATGGTAGATGATGGTATTTGTAGTCAACATCACATCGAGTGGTGGCTATGATTACTCTAGTGCCTCTGGATTTTGAATTTCCACAATGTGTTACTTCTTCTTTTTCTTCTATGGAGACTTTTGTACTTCTTTTTCCTCCTCATAATTATCTTCATTTTCACCACATTCTTGGCCCTTTGTTTTCGACCCCTATTCTTCGCACTCATTTGTATTAAGGATTTATGAGATCTCTTTCATATTTGGTGTGGTTACCACTTGTGATGAAGATGTGGGAAGCTCAAATTGTGTGCTTGTAGCCACATTTCCTCTCATACCTTCTTGTGGTTGGTGTACATTTTTCTAGAGTTGGTGCAAAATAAGATGGTTGTGTTGTATCTTTTTGTGGAATTCCCCACTACTTTTGTAGCTATAAATTATTTTTCTAATACTTTTCTTGGTCATTTTCTTATGGATTTGATCCATAATCTCCTTGTACATCCAAAATTGCTCACCATTTGGGTCTTTTAGTTAATTGAGTATGTTTTTGGCATAAGATTCCTCCCCTTTTTTTGATATCTTATAAAGGAGCTTAGGAATGCAAGTTATCCATTTCTCCACTTCCTCCATGTAGGTATAGTTCTTGTCCTTCAAGAAAGTGATGGTGTTGATATACTATTTGAAAAATTAGTAAGGTATTCTCTCTTTGGCTTGAATTTGTTGCTAGAAGCTCTTGAAGAATCTCCAATATTTCATGATATATGTCTACTATTTGGAAATTGTTGGGTGTGAATATTAATTTGAGAAACTATTGGTACATGGGTTTTCCATGCTTTCCCCTTGAATCTTGAAAGTTTGTTAAAAAATTAGAAGGCTAGGCATATGAGGATGTGTTGAATTTGTATCATGAGGTATTTATTTTTTTGTAAGTTCTCCATGAGTTTCTCCTTCATCACCTCACAAAGGACAAAACCCTTCCCTTCCACAACCATCTGATAGGTGGTGTGAATTTTTTTTCGTTGTGTCAAAGTCCTCTCTATTTGAATAATAGATTTTATATGTAATTCCCATAATTGTGTACTGAACTCCAATGTTTGTGATCGCTTGAATGCTTAGGTTGTGCATGTTTTGTGTTACAATAGTGAGTTGGGTGACTACATCATTTATGACTATTTTCTTTTTCGATAACTCCCCAACCATGCTTAACCCAGTTACTACATGAATCACTTCCATTTTGATGTGGTATGGTTTATCTAGATATATTAAATCATCATGGAATTTTCTTAGGACCAACCTAACCCAGTCATGCTCATCAATTTTTTTGGGTAATCTTTCCACAAATCTAGGTGCTTCTATCCCACCTTTTGGTATTGTGGTTGATATGTTCTTTGGTTTGAAGTGAGTAGTGTTTTCCTTAAAGCTCCATAAATTTTGTGTGATCTATTTTTCCTATAGCCTTGTGGATTTTTTTTCCTTACATATTCTATGTATACCATGTCTATGGGCATGCTTGATAAATCCCCATATTTTTAAATTTCCATAGCTTTGAACAAGTAATTCTTGTATTTTGGTTGTGGTTTCTTTGTCACATTCACCAAAGTTAGGATTTCCATTATATATAGTTATATGAGGTATTTTAGCAAAGCACAAGTTGCTTATACTAGCACAAGGATCTCAAATACAAAGTAGTTGAGTGGAATTGTGAGGGATTTAAATAGCCATGTTTCTGGTAGTCACATTGATGTCGCTTTCTTGTTAGCTTTCATGGGTTTTTGTAGCAGTTTGAAGTTTGTGGTTGCTAATGGTTTGATTTTATTTATTTATTAATCTATGGTACATAATTTATAATTTTTCTTTTTAAAATTTATGGTTCTTATCCATTAGATAGCTGGTAATGTTTAAGTCTTACTTCATTTTCATACCTTGTGATGTGATTTGGATATAATCTCTTTCATCTCACTGCCTTTGAGTCCACAAATTCATGAATAGAGTATGGCTATAGCCACCTTAATTTTAATTTACCTCAAGTTTTGAATTTATTTTCATAAATTAATACTAAATCTCCTGTTTGATAATTTTTAGTCTGAAGGTTCTTGTCATGCCATGCCTTTTGAATTTTTCATTCTAACTTTTGATTGCATAGTGCAATAAATCCATGCATAGAGCCCTAATCTCTTTGAAGTCTCAAAAATGGGTATAACGACAAAGATAAAAATATATAACAAGGAACAATAAGCAGATCGTGAAAGTCATGAACAATAAATTAATCATTTACACAAAACACCCATCTAAAATGAATTACAGATTAAAGATCACAATAACCACAAATAATAAATGAAACACAAGAAAATTACTAACCCTAAGCATATTTTTTTCATGAAAGAAAGAAGATTTAACTGCAATAAATCCATCCATAGAGCACCATGATATTTTGAAGTCTCCAACATGGGTATAAAGAAAAAAATAAAAACATATAAAAATAAACAATAAAAGAGCTAAAGAAATGAACAATAAATTCATCATTTACATAAAATACCCATGTAAAATGACTTACAGGATTTGGAGAAAAATCACTACAAACAATAAACAAACCCCAAAAAATTACTAACCCTAACCATACTTTTTTGTGAAAGACAAAAGATTTAACTGCAATAAATCCATCCAAGACATATAATCTCTTTAAAATCTCCAACATGGGTATAATGACAAAGATACAAACATATAAGAAGAAACAATAAACACAGAGCGAAAGACATGAACAATAAATTAATCAATTACGCAAAATAACCATGTCAAATGACTTACAAATTCCAGATTGCAACAGTCTTAAAACCCTCCAATATGCTATGAAACAGAGCTGAAGACATTTTTTACAATTGTCTTCTATCAAACCAACACCATAATCACTCTTTTGACAATGCAACTTAATCAATATACTTTCTCACACATTTCCCAACACATCAGTTTTAAAACCCTCAAACTTGCTATAAAAGACAACAATAACCAGACAACGAAACACATAAACAATAAGTTAGTAATCATTTATGCAAAAAACCTATGTAAAGCGACTTACACATTGCACAGAACAACAGTCTAAAACCCCTCCAATCATCAAAAAGATGGAGTTGAAGCCGAGGATTATAGTCTACTATGAAACCAACACTACAATGGCTATTTCACCAATGTAACTTATTCAAAGTATACTTTACCACACTAAAACACTCAATATTGGATTTACTTCTTCCGCCCCCATCGTACAAAAATGAAAAAATGTGTTAACACTCTTGTGAGAAAACACATACCATTGAGATTCCATATATCGAGGACACCAACTCCACCACTGTCAAACCATGTAATTGCAAAGCTCCACGTTGCCACAAAAAAACATAGTCAAGTCCTCGTCGGTTGATTAATCCTTGCAATCGGTAAATCAAAATCACGGCTAGGCTAACAAAATCCCTATAGAAACTTCAAACAAAATAGCCTATCAACTAATTAGTAATGTTATTCAATAATAAAGATAGATCTTAATAAAATATAAATAAATAAATAAAATTAAAAATTAAGAAATAATATAAAAAAAACATATGAAAATTAAAAGAACTCTTTCAAATAAAAATTAAAAAAATCACATTAAATGAAGTATAAAAATTTTTAATTAAAGAATCTACTACACAAATTATCCAATGTCAATGACAAAAACACATAAATTCTATTGAAATTAGAGTCCACTATAAACATTGAATAACATATTGTTTGGACCATTAATATTAATCATTCAATTTTAAGAGTTTTCATTTTTAGTAGTTAAAATGTTTTTCACTGCCCTAAAAATAAGATTGTTAAACTTTATTTGTGAATAACAAATATATATTGTTATTTCCAAATTTTCCAATTCTCACTTGACACTTGCGGGCAATTATGTGAAAATAATTCTTGGGATTTGCAGAGAGAAGATATTACCAACACAAACTTAAAAAAAAATAGTCTAGAAGGAATCACATATTATGAGTAAAGGAAAAATAATTTTAATCAGAAAGAAAAACAAATTTGTATGTAGCAGTATCAGTCAACCCTGTCACCATGAAATTATTTAAACATGGAAGCACATATTCTTATGAAAGGGCAATAAAACATATTATAATCTCTTAACAAATCATGATCTCCATGCTAAAATAACTAGCAAAGGGTAAGACTGTTTTGATATCAACGTTGCGACGGTTGAAAGTCGCAAGGAAAACATAGTCTTCCAAAAATAGGGATCGAACACCAAAGATAGAATATGTTTGAAGGTGGAGAGGATCAATGTTGATGAAGATAGAACATATTTGAAGGTGGAGAGGATCAGTGTTGATGAATTTGTCAAGCAACGCTTGTTTGCCTTGATTGAAGATTGGGCTATGCTAGTTGAAGATTATCCTCACATGTTGTACTCCTCTCGGTAATGCATCCCATGCATCTATGTCAACAACCTTCTCAAAATCCTCTGACACACCTTTGAATAGCACCACAATTGGAGCGCAATGGAGTTCTATCAACAAGGAAAAAAACCTACAAAATAGGGCCCACAGGTTCGCACTTGTCTTGAAAATTGCAAACAAAGGTTAGAGTTTGGATTGTGGGCATGGCCTTCACCAATTCTATATACTCTTCCATGCACTCTCTTTCATCAAAGTTCACATGTGTTGTAGTGATTTTGGGTTGTTTTGATCCTATAATTTTCAACTTTGCTTCACCCATCCTACACTTCTACTCTGTGAGGTCATGTCATCCAAAAAAGTAAAAGAAAGAAAAATCTAATTCCAATGGGGAGGTTAGCATTGCATACGTTTCAAACTCCTCAATGCCCAATATGAAGTGGAATCTAGCATGCTTGAGGTGGGGGAAGACCTGCAGAAAGGTCGTGTGGACATGTGGAGGGTTGAATTGCAGTTGTTGCTAAGATGAAAGAAACTTGTGGAGGAAGTAACCATGAGAAAGAATGTCAACCATGCGCAGTGTGCCTACATAGAGGTCAATTTCCTAGTGGGTGGAAAAGGAAAAGTATCCCAAAATGGCATCCACTATTTCTTCATCGTATTTGTGGTGGTGGTGAATGTCATAGCAGAAACAGAGGCTCATAGGCGGCTACAAGAGAAGTGGTGATGAGGTGGTTGCAGATGGATGGTGTCACACTTTTGAAACATGACATGTCCACCCTACGACGCTACTCATATAAATTTTTGGTTTGGATGCCACACTCCTGCAACACAACATAAAGTTTGCAACATCTTTTAGAGATAGTTTTTCCCCTATTTCAATTATTATCTCATTTGAGAGATCTACCAACTTCATACAAGTACGCCTTGACCTTCTCCTTCCTTCTCTCAATTGGCTCATCCTCCACAAAACATGAATAAAATCATTCATGTTGATTTCAAGCTTCAAAATCATATTATGCAATTTCTGAAATTTACAATTTAAAATTGAGAGAACATCTCTAGAGCAAGTCTTAATCTAGGAGCAGGCTTAAACAATACACATTTTTTTTGCAGTCATCTATTTCTGTTTCAGTTTCAAATTCTTTATTTGTGGTGATGCATCAATTTATTATTATTGGAAATAATTTTTATATAAAGTGTATTATATATTTATATTTTATATTATATTTATAGTTATATTATATAAATATTTATATATAGATATAAATAATATTATATTATATTTATAAATTTATGTTATATAAATATTATACAAACATTTATATAATAATATATAGTTATATAACATAAATATATAAATTGGTATTGTTGTTGTGGTCATTTGTTTTAGTTCTGAGGTTGTTGTTGGTGTTCATGCTTTGTGTCACGAGGTCTAATTCTTCATAGGCTGGTGTGCTCATGGGCCCTATACCATTGCTGGACTACCATGCTTGCAAGGTTGAACTATTTACTAGACAAAATATAAAATATTTTTAATTTTCTTTTTGATCTTATACACTCTTTTCAAAAAATATAAAATGTATTAATTCTATTTTTTTAAGTTTTCAATCTATTATATTATTTTATTTTAGATTTAAAAATATTTCAATTTTTTTTACTATTTTCACTATTCTATGTTTTATTTTGTTTTGATTTTTATAAAAGTATAACAAATATTATATATTTATATATAATTTATTATTTTATTGATGCAATAATAAAATCGATTTTTAAAAATGTTTCTTTTTAGTAAACTCCAATATTAATTCTTAAATAATTTAAAAAAAAAATGCTTACATCTTCTAAAGAGAAATATTACATAATTTCATTAATGATAAAAATTAAATTTATTAAATTTTATAAAGAAACTAAATATTTCAAAATAAAATTAATAATCTAATATGAGAGGAATTGTTTTGTATAATAACTTATTTAATAGTAGGACGAGAATGCTCAAACTCACAAAGTAATTAAATAGTATCTACACCAATTATTTTGTATCATAAAACTTTGTTGGAGAAAAGGCACAGAAAAAAAAACCTTATTGTTTTTAATTAGATCATCAGAGGAGGAAAGAGGAGTCATTCCAGTAGTGTCGAGCTCCATTAAAAGTCTTCTGCAACTCAACTGACTAATTTCCTACATAATCAGATTATTTATACCGCAATAAACAGCACTTATAAAGACAACTATGGCATGACCTGCCACGGATATTTGTCCTGCACAAAGTGTCAATTAAAATTAAAATCAATAAATGCTCTTTGGAAAAGTGTTTCTAAATTTGAAAACTCTATAGTATTTAATTTTGGTTTTCATAACATTTTATAATAAAATAATTAATAATAAAATGGTTTCAGGAAATTTATATTTTATAATAAAAAATATATATTTATTAGTAATGTTATTTATAATTTTAAAAATAAAAGATTAAAAATAAGTAGATATATTTATTAATATATTTAATTATTTTTTAATTTAGATGTGATTAGTTATTTTAGAGTATTATGGTTTATGATTAGTTTTTTCTGATTTTTATTGTTGTGTCTATATTTATTGAGTTATGGATTTTTTTAATGTGAAATTATTTTAGTAGTTTCTATTAGATGTTTAATTGTTGGTTGTTGGCCCTCATTTTTAAATCTGCATTATATTTTGCAATTTATTCCTTTCACAATTATACTAAACTTCTAGTGTATCATATTATCTATCTACATTTATCTTGATGTATATATATTATTTTATTTGAAACTCTATAAAAATGTCTTATTCCTAGCATTATGTCAATTATGTATGCTTTCATTTAAACACTTATAAACAAATATTTATATCATAATAAATGAAGTAGTTTGTAGAGCATGTAATGAGCATAAAACAAAGAAAGTATTCCATAATTGACTTTGACCAAGATTTTATTTATTGTTGAGTTTTCTATCTCCATCATGAACAAAACCAAAATATGATGCATTATTGTCTACCATAGAAGAAATGAAAAGTCACAACATTTATGCAAGCAACTAGAAGTGGACGTATCAAAATAGAAACCCTATTTTCTTAGCCAACATGATACTTTTGAGGCTAGGTATAATATTTATATCATAACATTCCACTTTGTAGTAATAAATGTACCTTTTAGACATAACTTGTTAGTATTTAGGCCATTACTAACTCAAGATAAGAATCTAAAAAATGTGTATGTTTTTTAAGTACAGGTTAAATAGGTTTTCAAGGGAATTGATATCATTTACAAAGAGAAATTACCTAATATAAAACAAAAGCAACCAACAACCAACTATTTGAAAACCAATAGAAAACCAAACAACAAAAGAAAAAGAAACAAAAGAGTTTACTATAATTCCTTTAGAATATTGGTTCCTTTAATGTCTTTCTTACATAAATGATTATGAAGGTTGGCCACCTCCACCATCTCTTTCTTATGAAGATAGAAGGACATCTTGGAATGACTATAAGAACAAGTACTCGTACCCACTTTATCAAATTGAGATCCATGTTCACCTTTAACTACACCCTCATAAGCAATATCAAAATCCTTCAATAACACTGCCAAATCCTCATCCTTCAATTTTTTTACATTATCATTCAAGATGTGGAGCCCCTGAATTTTTTTTTAAGTACAATCTAACTAACTTTCACAACCTTCTCTAAGTTACTTTCTAAATTGTATCCTCCAAACACTATGATACAAATATCATAATGATTATTCTTTAGGTTGGCAACCTTTGGTACCTCTTCAAGGATAGCATGGATTTTTTTGTTCTCAACCCTATCTCTAGACACATCCTCATAGTCATCCTTCTTCTTGGCCTTTTTTTCTATAGAGACCACACCTTAACATTAATTACTTAAGCATTTAAAAGTAATTCACAAAACCCTTCTTTGCCAAACCAAGAACATTGTAAATATCCTTCATATTATAATTGAAAAAATTAATGTCTTTAGAGAAATCATACAAAGTAGTGCCCTATTCTTAATGAGGAAAATATTCACCCATACTTTTTTTATTTTTGTATTTTTTTTTCTCACTCCTTCACTTTGCCAGGAGAGGACCTCTTTTTCCCCTCACTAGCAACATGTTTCTTCGCCACTAGATTAACCTCAACTACCACATTATTTTCCATTTCTCCTTCCCTAAAAATGGAACCACCAAACAATGAAATTTGGGGACTATCATGTTTCTTAGAAATATTACTGGTTTTGGTAATATTTTCTAACGGAGGGGTAAAATAAATTTCCATATAATCCCCATCTTCCTCCTCTGTCACACACTCAACCTCCTCCACATTATCTTTTGTATCAAATGACATATTCGAGAGGTTCTCAATATGTGGTTGTTTAACCATGCAATTTATAGAAGACTCCTTAAGCTCAAGAGAAAGATATAAAAGGTCTTTACATACTTCATTAGTAACAAGATCAAAACTTCATGAACAATAGGAAACTTAAGAATTTTCCTATGATATGTAATGCCACACTCAAAAGAGGTAAGAAGATAAAATGAAAAGGAAACTTTTTATTTATGACACAAATGAGTAAGAAGAATGAAATGGTAACCAAATAGAGTAGAAAATATATCATCCAAAGAATATTAATACATAATTACCTCTGCAATATCAACCTGCATAGGCTTGATGGAGCTCTTATCATACTCAGTAGAGGAAATTTTAGACAGTTTTTCACATTCATCCATCTTGAAGAACATACACATGGTCACTTTCAAATCCTTTTTGTCTCTAAAGACCTTTCTTCCATCCATAGATAACCAAAAAAAATTCTCTATAAATTCCTCAAAAGTCTCAACCTCCACACCATTAAAAGTGAGAATATAATTATTCCAACCTTTGACAAAAACCATGGACACCTGTGGATTAAAACAATGATGTTTCTTTATATAAGGTGTAATCCCACCTTCCTCCAAAATATTCTAGACTTGAGCATTACTCTAGGTCCTTTCACAAGAAATAGGCCCCACCTAACTTCTGTCACCACCCATAACCAATAAAGCAGATAAAAAAAGAAAAAGCTAAACAATGAAATGTGAATCCCACACCAAACAAAGAGGTCCCAAGAAACAATCCAAACCCCATTTCATGAAGAGAAGAAAAGGGAGCAAACAATTATATAGCATCCATATGAACATCATGTTGAAGTGACATGGTAATCATAACCATTAATGGAAAATCTACCTTAAATCTATTGCATTTCATGGTTAATAATGGCTTTAAAGTCAAGGCGAATGGGGTCATAAGAGTCCCACTTTCTCATCCTTGAATTAGAAAGTCCTAGGTTTGCAAAATAATCAACAAGCATATTGATTTTCCTATAAATATAATATATGTGGCAATCATCATAGGAATTAAGCGAAGCATAGATTTTGAGGGAAAGAGGATTCCTTAGCACTTCTAGGGTTTTCACCTACAAGGAGGGATGTCTTTCACACCCCAAACCTAGGGGGTTCATTCAATATTCAGGGTTAAATGTGTGATGTTTGTGATTCAAATGTGTCTAAGTGTTGCAAACAAGTGTAATGAACTAACTATTTGAATGCAAACTAATGTAATACAAATGTAATGAAAAGACTATGTAAAATGACTTAAAATGTATGCAAACTATAAAAAAACTTAATGCAACAGAAGGTGTGCACTTATAAATTTAAGGTTGATGAAGAGGATCTTTGAAATATTCTAGATTATATTGTTGAAGGCCACTGGGACACTTATGCCAAGTTGGGTGACTTAGTCCTACTTCGGGGAAAATTTGTTGGAACAAGTTTTAAGGAAATGGGTGCCCAGAACTATAGAAACCACTTTTCAAGCCTAGTAGTGGGAATAATTCACTAATGATGGAAAATTATTCCACCTATAGCTTTCAAGAATCTCAAGATTGGAATTTGTATCTATCAACTTGTACTTATGTTTTTTAGAGAGACCTAGATCCAAATCTTCGACTGTTGACTTGCAAGTTGTCTTCAAACTCCTTTTAGGTTTTGTTGACTTTGGATGATGTTGATAAGGGAAAAATTTAATAAACCCCCTCCTCAGCATAGGTGTAAAATCTTGGCGAATCCTGTATACTTCCCAATGAAAAATATTAATTTTATTGGCAATTTTTTGCATTTTTCGGGAAAAAAAATCCCAATTGGCGAATATTTTATAATCCCTAGAAGTCTGTGGAAAATATTGGCTAATTGCAATTTTTTTTAATCACATAAAATATTTTTCATTGGTGATTAAAACTATTTTTCAAACTAGGCTTTTTTTCCATTGGCAATTAAAACCTTTTCTCAAAGAACAAAATATATTTTCATTTCCGAATTAAAAAGAATCTCAAAATAATGAAAAAATCCAGTGGTGAAATAAATAGATATGCGAATGAAAAATCATAGGATTTGTTCGATGAATGTTCGATGGACTACTGTAGCTGCATTTTGGAAGTAAATCTCTAAAACATTAGACTTGCAAACTAAAACCTCTAGAATAACACTATAACTATTAGATGCAGACATGTGGTGAGATAAAGGCCCATCGCTCATCCCTCATTCAATATTTTCAATGCCTCAATGTTGTACATTTCATTTAATTGAAATTCTCAATCCTTTTGAAGAAAGTGTTGTCAATAGTGGTAGTAGCGACGATTAATGCCATATGTGATATGAAACAAAATTTGTAATGATTTCATATTTTTTAAAATTTGAGTGGCACTGGTGAATCAATTATTTTGATATCTTGTCAGCTTGAGGTATAGTTGACATGTAGCCAGATGTCAATCAAATAAAACATTTTAATTATAGAGGATGGTAGTAGCACTGGTTTCCCATAAATAGGGCTAGTGATTTAGTGAATAGTGGATAATGCCATAAGGGTTTTTATTTTCTAGGGTTAATATGGATTCACTAAGAAGATGATCCAGTATTGGGGATACTGTAAATTCTCCTGCCTACAGTTATCTAGTTATAGAGTAATCAGTAAAAGATGAATTTCCTTCAAGTTCAAAATCGATGGAATTGGAAAGAAGTTGATTTGGTTAACCAGACTTCTTAGATAGGTTTTGAACAAGGATGAAGAGATCTAATGAAGGTAAATGCTATACAAGAGCATGGAAGTTGTGTGCAAAAGATGGGAGCATATTTTCTTCTCCTCTTGTATTCTAACAACTCCCATTTCTCCAACATGGCTGGCTAGCAAGCAACATGCATTTATTTTCAAAGAAACATTTGTATTACATCTTCTGTATGACTTTGATTCTCGAAGGGGATATGTACATTTTGTATCTTCACAACTCCCATTTCCTAGGATTGATTAGAACCCCCTTTCCCTAGCATGGTTGGAAAATCCACCAGCAAAAGCTTGGAATCATGAATTTATTCTTAGAGCCACATTTGTATTACGTTGTCACTAGTAGAAGCTTGGAATCATGCATTTATTTTTAGAGTTACATTTGTAGTAAGTTTTCAGCAGCAGAAGCTTGGAAATTGGAATCAATTTGTAATCCATGGTAATGAGCAACAACTTGGAATAAATTTTTAAATTTTGCCTATGTAAAGTACTCAAGTAACACACTGACATATGTTATTTATACAAAACTAAAAGCTACAGTGCTACTCGTATGTAAAAAAATATGTAATAATGTGACATTGAAATTGAGTTGCAATAAAATAAATGGTTGTGTTGTGTTATTCTTGAATCTTCATTATTCATTTACGCTTAAGAGTAAAGAGTTTATTTCTGAGTTCAGAACTTCAATGTCTATTAATAATTTAATATATTCAAATCTTTTTTTTTTTTTGAGAAATTAAGTAATATACTTTATGCAATATACACTTGACAATTCATGGTTATATCGGGTCATTGGGGGAATGCAATCATTTGTTTCACCGATGTTTATGTGTTACAATGATGTGATTACTTTTGTTGACTCTATCGGTATATCGGGAAGTGCACCTTATGAGTAATGAGTCTTCGCCTTTGGGTCATTGACAAGGCTATGATGGGGATTCCACTGATAAATAATTGTTAGGCCGATGCCTATGGTATTGATTTTTGTTGGGAATGGGGGAAGGACTATGCATACACGATTTCAAATATGTTTATGGATGCAATGCAATTATGTAGGCTATAATATGGATGTTGTCACACAAATTTATATGATTTGTATTAAATGTAATATGTAGGCTATAATAAGTCATTTGCAATGTTAAGTTACCAACCCCTTCCCCTTGATTCCAATCATAGCGTGCAAAAGTTAAAACAACTTTAAAACACATGTCATGTTTATTTTTTTAAGTTAATATCATAAATTACTCAAGTTTCAACCATTGGATGAACATTTGATGTATGGTTTTAGTTGGATTCCATAATGAAATGCAAAGAGTGATGGGCTTGCCAACTTAAACCTCTAGAATCGCCCTATAATCATTAGATTTAGAAAGATCAACGATTAAGATTAAGAATTTGGAACTTGTAGACCTAAGATGTGTCATTCACTTTAATGTTCCAATTCTAAGAAACAAAGAATTTAAAGCACTTTGTAATGCTAAGTGTCAACTATCAAGTGATTAATTTTTAGTTTTTAAAGTTAATATCATAAATTACTCAATTTTGAACTGTTGGATGAACATTTGATGTATGGTTGTAGTTTCATTTCGTAATGAAATGCATAAAGTGATGGGCTTGCCAACTTAAACCTCTGGAATCACCCTATAACTATTAGATTTAGAAATATCAATGGTTAAGATTAAGAATTTGTAACTTGTAGACCTAAGACATGACACTCACTTTAATGTTCCAATTTCAAGAAAAAAAGCATTTAAAGCACTTTGTACTGCTAAGTGTCAACTGTCAAGTGATTAATGTTTAGTTTTTAAAGTTAATAGCATAAATTACTCAAGTTTCAATCGTTGGATGAACATTTGATGTATGGTTGTAGTTGCATTCCGTAATGAAATGCACAGAGCGATGGGCTTGCCAACTTAAACCTCTGGAATCACCCTAGAACTACCAGATGTAGAAAGATCAATGATTAAGATTAAGAATTTGTAACTTGTAGACCTAAGACGTGTCATTCACTTTAATTTTCCAATTTTGAGAAACAAAGAATTTAAAACACACGGTTAGGGTGAGATTTTTCCAAGTCCTTTGCAGTTTGTAGTTTGCAATGTTAATTTACTAGCCCCTTGGCCTTGATGCCAATCCTAGCGCACAAAAGTTTAAAACAAATTTAAAACACATATGTCATGTTTATTTTTTGAAGTTAATATCATAAATTACTCAAGTTTCAACCGTTGGATGAACATTTGATGTATGATTGTAGTTGCATTCTGTAATAAAATGCACAGAGCGATGGGGTTCCCAACTTAAACCTCTGAAATCACCCTATAACTGTTAGATTACGGTTAGGAATTTGCAACTTGTAGACCTAACTCCTTAGATGTGTCATTCACTTTAATGTTCCAATTACGAGAAAAAAATCATTTAGGACACTTCGCACTTTGAAATTGTACAGTTCTTTTTAAAGTATTCACTCTTTAGATTTCTCATTGTAGTGCACCACCCTATTTTTGATTCCATGGTTCCACTTCCAACAACACTACTCCAGGTTTCAAGAGTTTGGACTCAAAATCTGGGTAATTGAAATAATTCATGTGGCTATGTTTCATTCTCTGACATTTCTTAAAATATTATTTTTTCAAAGTTTGAAGTTTGGTTTTAGAGACTCAAGCGTTCATTAAAATTAAGGAGGACTAATAGGTATTACTTATTAGGGAATTCATATTTCACAACTTCACATTTTTATAAGCATGTCTAGCACCAGTACCACTAGAGCAATGTCCAAAAAGAAAATACATTATGTAGAATTGCTTAAAACCCCAGGTTTTACTAATGGGTACCATGATATTTATGATCTTGAAATCTATGGTAGGAGTACCTCAGAACTTATATTTTCATCTCAGAATAAGGTTGCAAATAAAACCCAAGTTGATAGTATCAGTGCACCATGGGTAATTGGATTAGGGCACATGCTGTTACATGAAGTTTTCCCTTGCCTAGAATTTATCATGGTCTGTGCCAAAAATTATGATGATAAGAAAAGACAAATTTTTAATGTAATAAAGATAGCCAAGAAGAATTGTTATCCATTAATGCAAAAGAGCTTGGAAAAGTGTTGGGGTTTACAGCAGAAGAATTTGGGAACCACCACATTTACCTAGAAAAGCTTGCTAGTGATTATGAAGCAGTGGAAGAAAGGTAGATAAATAATTTCTTAAATAAAATAGTCAAGGATAGAAAAAAATTGAAAGTTTATCATAAGACTCCTTATAATTTAGATATTTTTAAACCATGGGATTAGGATACTATTTCCACGCTTGCCTCCTTGAAATGGTATATAATATCCCTTATGTTGATGAACATGTCAAATATAATTATATTCAACACATTGTAGAATCCATGAATAATTTTTTTTCAATGATTAAGGCATGTTCCACCAAGACATTTAGGTTCACAACCTACTCGTGCTATCTTTTTCTATTCAAATTTAGAGGAATATTTCAAACCAACAAGCTTCAGATTCAATCCTCTAGTAATGCAAAGGAAAATAAAATGGATCTAGTATATGAATGGACCACTTAGATAAGGATGCATGATTCTCAAAGGAACAACAGTCATTTTGTAGACTACTCTTTGGCTCTTTTGCATCAAGTAATTACAAATACTCCAATGCCTATATTTCCTATGTCATGTAGAAATTGCATGCAACTGGGAAAATAAATACAATTGGTTGATTGGTACTTAATGAAAGAATATACTGTGCTAATATTTAATGGATCGTGAGTAAAACCATACAAACTTCCAATACATGTGATAGAAAGGGTTTTTGCATTGGCATATTTAAGGCAGTTACAGAGTGTTGATGAACTACACTTTCTCAGTCAAGAAAAGAAGACCTTATTTCCTTCTTTACCAATTTCATGTGGAGGGTTCACATTCAAGAGAAAAGAATTTAGTGTGGCACATAATCTTTTGAATTGTTTTGACTTTGATTCTATCTATCACTAGAAATATGATCCATGTGACATCATTAAATCAATGATTGTGGCCAATAGGAATGCTACAAATAGAATTCAACATCAAAGTAAACCCTTTCTTGAAAACTTGAGAAACAAGGATTCTTGGGATGAGGTCAAAATAGAAATGGAGAAAAGTGTTGCTGAGAATCGTATTTATTTTGAACAATTGTTAGCATAAATTATGGCATTGCACTAAAATACAATCAGGACATACAACATTTTTTATGAAAAAAGTGATAAAACATCTCTAGTAGAGTAAAAATTCCAAGTTCTCTAGAGAAGGAACTTATAGATGAAAAGTGGTCACGATAAAAAATTACTGCCTTTTGGTCTATGAGGAAGGACCTAGGTGATCCAAGATCTCTTGCAGATTATGGAGCTAACGAAGAAGATAAAGACTTTAGAAAATTGTGGAATATAGAGCATTCTAATGAACGTGAAAACAAAGGAGGTGATGATGATAGTGAAGAAGAAGAACAAATCCATGCCAATTACAAACTTGGTTTAAGTGAGGCCACAAAAGAAGCCTATGCTTCAGCATATACTTCAAGAGCAGCCATACTTGAAAAAATTGGTTACGAAGGTGGTCCTTTGGGGTCCAAAGACTCGAAAAGATAAGGTGTTTGGATGGTAACAAATGTTGAGCATAGAGAACCAGTTGATAAATTTGGCCTTGGTTTTGGAGGTGAAAAAGTAGAGGAAGGGAATACAATTCAATTTTTTAAAGCTTCTAATCCTCATCCTCATGTTTAGATACAATCACAACTAGGACATGCCCTTGGTGGATAGATTAGTGCAACTAGGAGTGCCATTGGTAGAAATGGTATGGGTAGTAGTACAGTAGTGGTCAACATGTGCTACAACAACAAATTACACACAAGAGGAAAATAATACAAGATACCACAGAAACACTAGGTGATTAAGGCAATCAAAATAGGCAAAGGATTTTGACAGGTCCAAGTCACACTATTAGTGGATCCACCACAAAGGAGCTATTCCAAACACTCCCCCAATTCTAGTTTGTATGGTTGTGACATCATTATAAACTGCAAGTACTCCTATTCCTTTTCCATTCAAGCATTCTATTGTTCCTGAATCCCCAGGTTATGATTTCATTGAAGAGTTTAAAAAGAAATTAGACTTGAATAAAAAAGAAAAGAAGAAACTAATGGAGAGTGTGTCTGCTGTAACTTTAGAGATTGCAAAAACCATGGTATTACCCACATTTGACACAAATAAATAAATCAAGGAGTACACAATTTTTGTTCCCATAGTTCAAAAAAAGCCAACAAATCAAATGGATCGATTTGAATACCAGGTAACCAATTTTCAATTGGATTTTTCTAGGCTAAAAAATACTCACAAAATTAATGTATCAAAGAAGAACAATGAATTGATATTCACATCATTCCTAAAGCAAGATAGAGAGAAGAAAAGGTTGCAGACCCAAATAGAAAAGTTATAGAAAGACCTAGAAAGTGAGAAAACAAAGAGGAAAGTAGCAGATAACAAGAGCAATGAATTAGAAAAAATAATAATAAAATTTTCCTCTACATCAAGAAGAAGAGAGGATAAACCGAATGAGAGAGAAGTGAATGACTTGAAGCAAAGACTAGATGAGAGAAAAATGAAATATGATGAGGGACAATCCACTTTATAAAAATTAAGACTAAGCATTGTGAATGGAAATGCACAGTGGGAACAAAAAATTGGAGAAACAGAGAAAAACAAATGAAAGATTGGAAATAGAGCTAGATGAGAGAAACAAGAAATATGATGAGGAAAAATCCACTTCAGAAAAAATTAAGACTAAACATTGCAAATGGAAATGCATAGTGGGAATTGTTTTTTGGAGAAATAGAGAAAAAAAAATGAAAGATTGAAGACAGAGCTAGATGAGAGCAACAAGAAATATGATGAGGAAAAATTCACTTCAGAAAAATTAAGACTAAGCATTGCGAATGGAAATGCACAGTGGGAATATTTTTTGGAGAAACAAAGAAAAAAAAATGAAAGATTGGAGACAAAGCTGACGAAATAAAAAGAATAAATTAAGTCTTCTCAAAATAAGTTATCTGCATTTTGTAGAGATACAATGAGGCATATGAAAAAAAAGATTTGGGATGAAATAATGCAGAGATTTGATCATTTGTGTGACATGTTTCAATTGATTCATGCTATTAGAAAACATTATAAGAAGCTCAACAAATATTTAGTGGACAACAAAAACATGTTGGAATTAGAGAAATCTAGAAATCAAGTTCTACAAACAATCTACAAAGCTAGTGAAAATGATTTGAAATCAAAAGGGATTGATAATCGGATTGAAAACTCAATGAAGTTGTCATATATGACTGAAAAGTGTTCGATAATGTGTGGAACAAAGGAATATTTGTATTTGGTTGCAGACAGGATGAAGGTGGTGGATGAAAAGGTAAGGAACTTCATAGAGCTTGGTTTTCTAGAGGCTTTTGACACAAATGAGTGATTCATTGGAAATGATGATTTCAGAAAGAAGATGGAAGGTGCAAGGAAGATTTCTTTGAGCCAGTTTCCTCAGAACCCAGATGTAAACTATTTGGATTCCATCAGAACACTGATAAGCTTGGATGTAAAATTGACTAAAGATTTCAAGATAGGTTCCACTTCCAATTACAATCATGAAATGTTAACAAAACTTCAAGTCAAATAACATCAGTTAGAAAAAATGGCAATTCCACCACCTGAAGAGTGGAAGTTCCCAGAAAAGGTGATACATTGACTTGATTTTTAATTTTCAATCTTTGATAATATGAGTTTCCAAGTTCCAACTTAGCTCTGTGTAGACTTGTCTTTGGGCATTCGCAAGATTTTGCATTTCCAATGCCAATATGTACTCCTTCATGTGAAAATCAATTAAAAAGCTCAAATTTAGACTTCATTAATGTGATGATGTTCGATTATCTATATTATTTATTTTATCATTTGAACTATAAGGTGATGAACTATTAGCTCAGTATATTTACTTCTTGGTAGAGCTTCCAAGTTATGGATGTTGAACTGTTAGCTCATTATATTTACATCTTGGTAGAGCTTCTAGGTTATGGATGTTGAATTATTAGCTTATGTTATGTTTTGACTAAAAATCTTGATAAGTATCCACCAACTTACAGTCTTACACATCACCCACATCCCACATACTGCAAAAATACACTACATTTGACTTTATGATTAGCACAAATTGCAGATATTTGTGTGATAAGATCCATTTTGTGGCCCAGATTACTACTTGATCAATGATCATGTCCATAAATCAATCTAAAACCCCATGGTCACAATCCCCATTCCTGAAGAATTCAAATTCAATGTACTGACAAATTAAATGTACTTCCGCACAGTAATTAAATGTTCTTGAACACTCAAAAGAAAAACAATAATTATGTGTAACCTTGTCCATTGTATTGATCTTCAAAGTTCAGATGATATGCATTATAAAAATAGTTTATGATATGACATGGATGGGAGAATTGGTGCAATCTATTATCTATCTTCTTACTATTTTCTACTCTAAAGTCTAATTAAAGAGGATGTGATGATCCATTGATCTCCTATTCGGATCTTGATATATCTTATATATGATAGGCAACAAGCTAAAAACCCCTTACAAAAAGTCATGACATTTGACAGCTAAACATAACTCAAATTATAAATAAAACAATGTCGTAGGTGAATGCACCAATCCGTTAATCTCCAAGCAGAAGCCTCTGACCACGTAAGATTTTTTCAAGGCTTCTACTCCATGATAGGGCACTCATCATGTTGTCGGTTGGCATTCTTACTCTGAATTTGATGGTTGTCCTATTGGATCTGATTCTAATACATCTATAGTTTGGTGAATAAATAGATTGATAGCAAAGAGGTGATGGGTGTACTCCTATTCAGCATAGGTGTCCACATTAGAGATTTCCTCTTTTATATCATATTCCAGAGAAATTATTTTTTTGAGTTGCTTATGACTTTTTTATGAAACCATATCCTCGTCATTTATTTCTTGCAACATAACAGTTAGAATCCCAACAAGCTCTCCCTTACATTCATCATATTCTCTCAATTTTTCAATGCCATTATGAAGTGTCAGGAGTGGGACCGAATCAAAGTAGTCAAAATCTTCCCTAAGCCTGTTATGATATCCATTATGTGATTCTACTAGCTTGTTATATGTCAGCAATATTTTTCCTTTCATGACACTCTTATCTACGAGCTCCTTTTTTTTCTCCATCATTCTAGGCTACAATCATTCATTCTCCACTAATGCAATGCATGTTTATTTCAATACTTTCCAGTATTCATCATCACATCTCATCATTTTGTTGAATATTTCTTTTATCATTTCAGATACAATGTTATATTTGATGTTTTTCACTTATTTCTTCAATTCTTTGCATTTCCCTTGGGATTTCAGATGGAAATTCTTCCAGTAGGCTACATTAGCCAATGCATAAATAAATCTCTTATCTTTTTCAAGACATGGGGAGTACAAATGTGATGTGGAGGAGGAATATGTTCTTTCTCTCTGATTTGCTAGCTCCTTCTTCAATTTTTCATTTTCCTTAATCAGTTTTTTGATCTGTGCTTTGGTAAATTTTGCCACATTTATTTTCAATTTTGTTGTCTCCATAGGGTTTGTATCCACTACTCGTTCAACCAAGAGATGAGAAAACACTTGGTTTGGATTACTAATTATAGCAGGTATTTTATCATGGGGATACAATGACCAAATAAGCAAGGTGGATTTATCTTTGTTGTACCCAGATCCTAAATACATTTTTTCACTTGCTTCTTCAATTAAGTTCATTGTCCTATCCCCTCTTTTTTTGAAGCTATCAAATACAATTGAAGAGATAATATCCCAACCTAGTAGGAGAAACACTCGAGCTTCTTGAAGAAATTCCCTTCCTCTTTCAGGAGTGATGGACTCAATTTCCTTTTCTACCTCCCTTTTCAATTCCTCCAGAGGGGTTGCCTCATGTTCAAGAGTGATATCATGTATCTGGTGTCTAATTTTTCTTCCTTTATATTCATCAATAAATGATTTAAATTCAAAAGTTTTAACAAAATCACAATAAAAAATAAATTGTTGTCTAGCCCTAACCCTCACATCATCAAATAGTTCATTTGATGCCTCAAATATTATAATATTCTTCTCTTGAGGGGGCTCGTACTATGCAATCATAGTAGCGCTGATTTTTTTGACTTGCTCGCCCTCTTCATCACCCTGGTCTTCTTCACTTATATCAGTATCCAAAAAAAAACCTCACGATTAGGCTATGAAGATATGTAATCCAAGGGTTCTATATCTTCAGCTTGTAATCCTGAATAGGTTGCATGAGGTGCATCAAAAAAAAATGGGGGAACATCCTTTACTAGTTTATTGACATGAGTGATGAGTTGCTCAATTCTTGTTAAAGGATCCTATATCTCACCAAATGCCTTTGAATAAGATGGGACATTTTTTCTCTTCCATTCCTCTACAAGCATAATCCTGTTATAAGCGGCCATTGTTTCCTTGGTGGAAGCCTCATCATGTTTTCTTATGACATCTTCGATCGAGAACAAATGTTCATACCCTGATAGCCCTTGTGATAATCTCACCTTGTGAATAAACCCTTCTACATAAAATTGTTTCCTTACATCACCCAAAGGTAGGTTGTACTATGATAATTTACTATCAATGTATCCATATCCTCCATTGGAAACCACTATAAAGTCTCCAAAACATAAGGTGTTGGGCATAATTGATTGTTTGCTATGTCCTTTGAGGTTTTTGGAATCAGATTTTGCCAATTTCCTCACATTTTCTACAAAATAAATTCGGTCAGGAACTACTCGTGGCATGAAGTGTGGAGCCCCTTCAAACCCATAAACCCTTATCACTGTAAAATCAGGGAAAGCATACCAGTCTCCCAAGTTATGATTCACTTTTTTTCTCCAGTTATTTTCCTTTGGTCTTAGAAATCTATGTACTATTGAGGATAGGTTATAATTGCACGGATATCCTAGCAACTTCATCAAAGGTTTTGCAAAAAAATATTCAAAATAAAGGTAATGAGACCTACCAAATCGGTTGTCCCACAATGAAATCCACATTTGTATAGGTTTAAAATCTCCATTTTCATCTGTATCTTTTATCCTTTATTCTTCACTCCGAACCACTCTGAATTTTCCCTCATACAATAGCGAATGTATAAGCAAAGAGTAGTGTTCAAAATTAATATTATCACTATTAATTTTAATCTTTTCAAGCCCTCGATGTAGGGCATTGGCCAAGTAGCTAGCATAATCAAATGGCCTAGCATCCTTGCTCTGTAGTTCTGCAACTAAGACCATTGGTGCAATTGATGTGAGAGGCATAACCTCTACTCCCAAAACCTGACCAACTTAATAATAGGTGTATCGGAAATACTCTTCGAACAAAGATTCATGGAAAGGAGGGTTTTCACTACTACAGAACCTCCTAAGTTGGTCTCCTTCATTCTTGGGCCTATGAAAAGTTAATTTCCATCTCTTATAGTTGGTATCCATGTGGTGATACTCTATCAAGAGATATTTGATCATGAATGATAAATTCAATGGATACTCTAATTGAAATACATTAGAAATGAGATCCCTATAAATAACAAGCATGTAACCCCGAGCTTGTGACTGAACAGTTATTTCTTCGGGTCATATCTGATATCAAGAGATTTAATTAGCTTTGCATTCACAAACACATTGAGCACCACAGGTCTTCCTAGGTTCAACCTCCATGGATTGCAGGCTGGCTGAAATGTAAATTATTTTTTGTAATGGTACATAAAGAGGTTGCACCCTCATTGTGGTGTCAAAATATCCCCTAATCCATTCTGTTTGTCCCATAGTCAATCCATGGAAGGATTCATTTGAGCACTCCTCTTGGGTATCGGTCCTGATCTAGGGCATTGATCTATCAGGTCTTCATTTAGGAGTGTCTTAGGCTTTATGATTTTCTATTTTTTAGCTTTGGGTTTGTTTTTATTCTCTTTCATTATTTAAATCTTAAGATTTTGATGAAAATAACTTCTCAGCTGGGTCTGAAGTACTTATGTGAGTCTCTTCAAGTTGCCTCAACAATCCACCTATCTTTATTGCATCAAAACTCCAAGTTTTTTCCTTTCTTCTTCTTCCCTAAGGAAAATATTCCAAGATTTTGTAACAACTATTTGATCAACTTGTGATATAATTCACTTCAATTTTGGTTCATAAATGCACCGCAAAATGATGCCCTGGGATGTCACATTAGTTTTTCACCGATAGCCACCCTCTCCACTGCTAGACACCTATCCTTCATTCTATCGATGGGATGCCATATAATGTTTCCCCGATGCACCATAGTTAGCCCGATATAATTTATGCATTCGATAATTCATGCCCATGCACCTAGGGACCATGTTTATAATTCATGGCTACATTTCTTGACAACTTGACTCTATTGGTATATTGGGAGAGCACCTTAGGAGTCAGCCCGATAGATTATTGTTACACCAATACTAGTTTGTTAGCTATTTTCATCGGGCCATCGACATGACTATGATGGGGGTTCCACCAATGAAGCATTGGTAGGCCGATGGTATTGAATTTTGTTAGGATTAGGGAAGGACTACGTCACTAAGGAATTTCAAATTTGTTTATGGATGCAATGTAGGCTAAAATATGGATCTTGACACATAAATTTAGATAATTTGCATTGTTCATAATTCATGAATCATAAAATCAAAGTGTAGTTTATTTTTGTGATTATTTACATGTGGAGGATAAGTGGGATGGACTCGGTGGAGGCTATTTTATTTGTAAAGAAAAAATAAATTTCCTTTTAAGAGATCAAATTTTAATTTTAATATCACAATTTCATGGATGATGGATTACTATATAATTTATAAAATATTATCAAATACATTTTGACTTTGGCATATGATTCATGAAGTGCAATATAATATAAAATAAAATATCCTAACTTGAAGTGCAATGATTCACAATTTATTTAAATACAATATAAAAAATCATCAACTACAGTTTGGAATATGATTCATGCAGTGCTTGAGTGCAATATAAAACAAGATATCATGAAGTGCAATGGTTCACAATTTCAATATTCATTGAATACAATATAAAATATCATCAACTAAAATTTGGACTTTGGAACAATGGAAACTGATTCATGAAGTGCAGTAAAAATACCTAAAACCTGCTAATTCTCTTCCATTTCCCAAACAAAGTCAGGGTCCTCAAACCGATGCTCATCTTGGGATAAAGTAAAAGAGTCATCTTGATTCTGAGTCTTCTCTACACTTTCTTCAGCCTATGTCTCAAATTCAACATTCATTGTGCGATTGTGTCAATTTCAATATCGTTGTCATTTGTCTTAGGCCCACTGCCACTGCCACTACCACCAATACCGACAACTATTGGAATTGGAGAGCCTCTGTTGCACAACCTGGTCCCTCTTCTTTCACATGTGGACCTCCAAATTGTGAGTGCCCTTTCAAAAGGAGTTTTTTTGATATTATATGTAGTTCCTTTCATCCTCAAGCAATTTTCGAAATTCTTTTCCAGCTTGTTTCTTAACTTTGATTTCAAAAACCCCAATGTACTGAAAACTCTCTCATTCTCCACTGACCCCAATATCATTGTTTGACATAAATCAACAAGTTTGAAATGTTCTGACACCGAAACACACAATATTTCACTCTGGCCTAAGCTTGTCCAAACCTTTTTATTAATCCCAGTTCAAAGGCCTTCTCCTTGCCCATGGATTTATACTAGTCCCTCATAGCTATTTCAAAACTCCAACATTTATTTCTAAGCTTATTTTCATTTAAAATTACTTGTATTGTCTGCGCATTGTATGCTACCTAAAAAAAAGTGTTCGATCAAGATTTTTACTTGATCATGAAAATGTTTTGTGTTATCTCGGTTTACCCAAAATTGAGGATACACAATACCCATGGCTTCAATTATTTCATGTTGAGGGAATATTTCATAAATCTCTAAGGAAAGACATTTTGCAATTTCCTTCAAATTATCACTAACAAATTTAACAATTTTGTTAAAATATTCCTTGTTAATAGTTACTTCTCTTCTAGAGTGCTTGGCTATCTTACAATGGTACATTGGTATCTCATATCCACGTACAAAGATACATAAGTGCCCACTTGCATTAAACTATAAATAATTTTTCAGGATTTTTCAAATCAGTAATTTTTTCACCAAATCAAATAGTTTTCGCCTTCTTGTGTTAGATCTAGATATAGATGATCGATGCTAAAGAATGTAAGTTTACGTAGATTGTCATATTCATAAATATACATAGTTCAATCTTAGTATTTCTTCACAAGATTTTTCATCTCATTCAAAATGGGGGGAAGACTAGCTAAAGTCAAGAGTGTCTCTATGTCGCTTAACCTATGTAAAAGGTCAAGAGCTTTGCTTACTGTGATATGATGCTCATACATCACTCCAATCAAGGATTGATATTCTGAAAGAACTCATTGCGCTAGTACATGTAGGGAGATCCATCTGGTATCGACATCCTTGAGAAGATTATTTCTAGGTGTTATTTTCTCAGCAAAATGTTGAAATTCAAGGAAACTTTTGGAACTTTGGTAGAAGTATGCATGGATATTGCAAACTAGATTTTCAAATTTCGATACTGTAGGAAACTTTCTTACAATTTTGAATACTAAATTCATTTTGTGGGTCATGCAGTGAATGCCAAGCATGTATGGTGCACAACTAGTTTGTAACTTTGTGAAAAGACCGCTCCTTTAACCTTGCATCACTACAACTCCATCAACTCCTACACACACCAAATTTTTGGCAATTGTTAACTCATCGATACTAGAAATTTAAGTCAAAGATTTCTTGACTAGTTCAAATAGATTTTGTGATATTGAGCTATCCTTCATTTTATGAACACAAAAAAGATGAGCTTGGAAAAAAAATTGTTCTAGAGTTAACAAATGTATATAAAACTAAGAAGTACCGTCTACCGTAGTAACTTCATCTAAAGATAATGCAATGAAATTTGAATATTTTAATTTCTCCTTTAAATCTTTCTTTTCCACTGTAGCAAGATAGTTCGCCCATTCCCATCTAGCATTTACTGACCAATGTGAGAAGGGAAACTGGGGAAAACTCAAATAAGATAATAAATCAAAATACTATTGGTAGTTTGTCATAGGATGCCCCTTGGACAAAATATGAAAAACAACACTCATATGAAAATTTTTTGATAGATTTGTTGTTGCCATGGCTTTTCCAAAATGAGCTTGAAGTGTATCTTCACATTTTTTAATCTTCGACATTCTATGGTTATTCTCTCCATAATCTGCGACATACTTAACATGAAGACATTATTTCTTTGATTTCCATCGTACGACAAATTTTTCCTTTCCATCTATGATTTTTTTTTTTGTAAACTTTACCGATATGCTTTTCTATAGTGTCAAGCTTTAGCTACATCATCTTGTCTCTTCCACATTTCCAACTACAAATCTTACAGTTGACCTTTGTTTCCCTTTCAATATTTTTTTCATTTAATACCCCCACTGGTTAAAGGAATGGGTACTTTGACAACAAACCAATTTGAAAATTCCTTATCACTTCCCACTCGCACCCCAATTTGATTTTCATTTTCTTCTCTTGCTACCAATATCATCCTCATCCAAGTCAATTATCTCATTCTCGCTAACTAGGGTATCCCTTGGAACATCTTCTATGGTATTTCCACCCTCATTTGATACATTTTTATTTAACACAATGACAATCTCACCTTGACCTTCATGTGAGGTATTGTCAATGCCATCTTCAATAATATTTGGTGGAAGAGTTGATGGTGTAACTCCACCTTGATCTAATGGATTAGAAGATTTTCCAATTCCAAATTAAGACTCTATGGTACCTCCATGTTTTGGGTGTTTTGATGGCCTCCCAATCTCTTCATTACCCTCAGGAGTCTTACCCTTGCAGTTGTTGCTCGACATATTGATATCTCACTTCGAATAAAAGCTTGAAAAAAATGTCTTCCTATTTAAAAGGGACAGACCGACAGAGAATATAGATCCCATTCCCTACTCAAAATCATGTTTAAGACTAAAGCAAGAATGGAAAATAGATAAAGAAATCTTATTATTATAACTAATAACTAATAATAGTATGAAGAAATGATCACTCACCTTTGAGTCTACATTTTTCAGGTTTCGTTGACTTCTCAATCGAGAAGTAGAACCTCAAAACCGAAGAAAATGTGTAAGAACAAATAAGAGTTTCAATTGTATTTATATCAATCCATATTTGGAAAATTCCACGGGATTTTTAAATGGTATGTTAAAAATTTGGCGAATCTTGCGTGCTTATACAATGATAACTTGTAATTTTGAAGGCGAAATAGGTCCTCATAAGAAACTATTTATAAATTTTAATTGGTGAAATGGTTCTTCACAAGAAACTATTTGTAAATTTTAATTGGAAAAATGGGTCCTTGTATAATGTTTTTTAATAGTATTGGCGAATATGTTGGTGTTTTATGACATGCTCCCTAGGATTCTAGGCCAAAATATTAATCGGTCCATTGTAAACACGTATTTTGTTATGGCGAATTTATTGCCTAAACATGTCTAGTAAAAAAAAATTGCTGGTGAATGGACATGCATTGGACCAATATTTCATGAAATCCTGGCAATTTGAACACCCTGCTAAATACAATAAACTCACCAATTTCGATTTGCCCAATTCCTAGAATTCACCACTAAAGTTTTCCCTGATGTTGATGTGAAGATGACACCTTTTAGTACCTTAATCTTTGAAAAATATGAATACAAACCCTACAAAGCACACATGCAAAGAGGGGGGAAAGGGTTAGGGTTAGAGAATAGGGGTTTTCCTTAGTCAAACCCAATTTGGGTAATCAAACCATAGATAATGAAATGAAATGTAAAGGGAAAGATGATTGAACAACATGCAAGTGCAACAACTCACCAAACCATTGAGATGAAAGTCTAAAGATATTTAAGTAATCAACTCTAATGGATTGATGTTTGATGTGCTTAGAGTGCTTGAATGCTTGATGCTTGATTGAGAAGATAGATTGCTTGAGTTAGAAGATGTAGAAGATGAAAATGAGGGAGATAAACCTCTATTTATACATGTTGTGCCCTAATTTCCAAAAAATAACACATCACAGGTCAAACTTAGGGTTTAGAAGATAATATCTTGCCAGAATTTTGGATTAAACTTGATTTTAGCCAAGTGGGGACTAAGTCGCCCAAGATGGAAATTTAGTCCACTTGAGAAATTTTAAGTGGATGTTGAGAGTTAAAGTGTAATTAATGTTTTTTAATAGGATTGTCTTCCAAAACACACTTAAATAGGACCTATGAGTGCATTAATGGGTCATTTTATCATGAGAAAGGGTCAATTTATTAATGACAAGGCTAGGAAAGTGCAAGAGTTTGTTACAAATCTTTACAACACTTTGAAGTAAGGCTTGTAAAGCGGTAAAAAGAGCTTGTTTGGGTGAATTATGATAGAAAGGTCCTAGAAAAGTGGGGGAATGTGTTACAACACTTGACAACACCTTTGTAAGACATCATTAGGTTTTTGTTGGTTTTCAAGCATTCAAGGCCCAATGTGAATGTGTTGGACACATTTTAACATTAAATCTAGGAAAAATTAGGCGAAAATCCATAGGAAAGACTCAAATGAGTGAAAATGTCAAGGATACATTTTTCTACGTTGAATCCCTTTCAGACAATTTATGATTTCCAAATAATTTCCCACAATCCACACCTTCCTAAGGCATTTTGAATTGGACAACTTAAAACTATAGTAGGTTGTACATAAGCTTCAAAAAATGTTTATGTTATCTTAATCAAAATAGCTAATAATTTCTTATACAATCGATTAATTTACCATAACAAGGGGTTTTTAATAAGGAAATATGACACTTGATATAATGATTGATGATGATAAAATTTTGTATATTACATTTGCATATGCCTAAGGTTCTATACGTCCTCTTGTGTCTTTCTATCTCTATGCATCCCATTTCAATCTATATATTATTCAAATTTACTACTATTCTCAAATATCACATGTGTGTTGTTCATTCCTTAGGCTCAATGATATAACTGACGTACTAATTTTTATTGTATTATATCATATCTAAAACTCCTAATCAAACATATTTATTGTTAAATTGACTTTCATTATTGTTTGTAGAAGAAAATGTGGCCTGATTGTCATTCCTATCGATCCCTCTTACAATTTTTATATCATATCTATGATTTGTTAGAACCCAAAATTTCAATTTAAAACCCTAAGGTTTTCCTATTATTTTCCATTAAAAATCCATGAAAAAACCTAAGGTTTCCCCATTTGAATCTAACATTTTCACTATTCTTTTCATTAAAAATCATTTCATTCTCCACTCATACCATTGTAATGACCTTAACCACTATACCGATGTTAAAATTAAAGCCTTTCATACCCTTTTACTTTACCACAATACTACACGGAGTTCAATCCAACCTCACGGTATTACGGTGAGTGGTTAAGGGTAGTCATAATAGCCCTTACCATAACACTGAGGACATTCATTAGTAGGTCGATGGTTATGCGGTGAAAAAAGATAGTGTAGCAAGAGATGCTTACTGTGCTACCATTGGCGGTCATCTCATAAACCATTGTGGCCGTGGTGAACAAAAGGAATTGGCAATGATAGCTACCATGGTATTGCTGGTAGTTAAGCTAGTGACTGTGGTAGTGTGGTAGACCATTAGCAAGTAGTGAAGGCAACTACCGCCACACCGTGAATAACCAGAGAAGGGACTATGGTGACGTGGTAGATGGGAGAGAAGTGGGCGAAGGTAACAATAAATGTTCGCTACAGTATCGTTGAAACCCAGAATAAAGACTGCGATAGCGCGGGTAACGGTGGAAGTTGATAGTTAATTTTTGTACTTCCATACCACCAGTGATAGAAATGAAGCCTATGATTGAGCGGTAAGGGAGTAGTGGATGGAGAAAGCCATGGAAAATTCAACCATGATGGAACTGCCAGATATAGAGATAAGGGTTGCCATTGAGCGGTAAGGTAAGCGATAAATTTTGGGAACAAAAAGGACACCATGATGCCACGAGTAGTGGAAAGATAGGTAGCGGTAGAGTGGTAGGGAAGGAGGAAGTTGTAGTAGTCACTGCTATACCATAGCTAATCAATAGGTTGACTATAGTAGAGCGGTAAGCGTAATGAAGGCCATGGGAGATAAAATGTAAAAAAGAAAAATCAAAGACAAAACTATAGTTTGTAAAAATATTTAATTTTCCATTAAAGCAATTCAATTAAATATTTTAAATTCTACTGTGAAATACAAACTGATGTAATAGAAAAGTGAAGGGTCATGACCCGTGGGATTTCACTGTATAAATAATTTGAAAAATCAGTTGCAGGGGAGAGAATAGGAAGGATATTTTTGAAACTGGGAGTGTAAAAAATGAGAGACCTTCTTGAAACAATGAAATGGAGATTAATTTTTTTAACTAGTGAATATTTTTTTTGGTGTTCAGTTTTTGTGATAAAATAATTTATAATTATTTCATTTGGTTGTCTCCAACTTGAGATCCTTTAATTATTTAAATCAGCATATCAAGTATAATCTCTAATTTATCAGAATGTATTCCCATTTTGTGTGATTTAGTTGATTGGTGTCTGTAAGTCAAATTTAAATCCTTTTAAATAAGTCACTGTAATTTTAGGATTTATTTTGGATTGTTCAAGTAGAACCTAATAGAGAAACATTCTAGCCTTATTTATGCAAGTCATAAATAAATGAAATTATATGCTAGTCATAAGATTTTATTTTATAAAGTGCCTAACAACTTGAATTAAAATAGAGAAGGAAACACACATAATTCATGGCGTTTGACTCCATTGCCCATGTGGATAGAAGGAACTGATCTGCCTCAACCCAGAGATAAAATTTCATATCAAACAACTTATTCAAATCCTTTCTTTTTGTGTAGTAGGATTAGGAGTAGTTTTAGTGATTTTCATCTATTCACTTCCATTTTCCATTATGGATAGATTGCTCAATCAAGAAACACATTTTAATTTGCATCATTCACATGCGTGCACTTGCTTTGGTCTAGAATAACCTAAGGAGAAGAATGTTCAATTGCATCGATTGGCCTTGTATGTTTGCCAAAAGCATTATGAGACCTTGGCAACCTCTCATGGTTCAAACCTATGATTTTGAGAACCAATAGTTTGGCGAGTCTACTGGGGACAAACATAAAAAAATTTGGTTCCACCCTTTCCATTTATTGAGTCAGCAAAGTTTTACATTTTTTTTGGAGATTTCGCTGGGGCAAACCAAAACAATCCATTTCATTTAACTACTTTTTGGAAAATTAGGTGGCGACTCTATTTCATTTGATAAATAATGCATGGGTGTTGTGAAGCAGTAATATTTTGTCAATATGGCAAAAGAAGAAAGAATACAAAAGTCAAGAAGAGATTTGAAGGAATTGAGACAACAAAGTCTACAATTTAACCAATAATTGATGCAATTGGGAGTCAAATGTGCTCCAAGTACATCACCAAATAGGTCATCATATAGTGAGAATGAAGACACAAATGCTATGAGATCTTGGACACCATAAATACCAATTAAAGGCAATGTGCTCTATTCACATCAGAACACTATTGATGAGTATTTTCAAATTCAAGAAAGAAACAAAATTCTTGTGGATGCCTTTTTTGACATAAGGATATATAAGGGAGAATTTTTGAGTTCTTTGTGCAATAGGATGATAGATATTTGTATGCAATTACCTCCTCATTCTAGGCCTACAAGACCCACATTTGTTGCACAATTTTTAAGAGCATCAGATCTTGAATCAATTTATTGGCCAAAATCACCAAAATAGTGTGCCTTGGATGCAGTGAATAAACTTATTAATTCCATACTTGGGACAAATTATGTGGATACTACCAACAGTGGTTCAGAAGCTGCAATAGAAGAAGATGTCATGCTATCCAACAATGAAGATATGGAGAGTTTCTCCTGCATAACAAATTGTGAGGAAGAACTTGTGGATGTTGATCCATAATAGGGTGATTGTTGCAGTTCTTATCAAGATCAGGAAGTTGGAGGCATGATAGAAGATCTGGATGAAACATGTTCACTCAGCAGTGAGCGAGTTTCAGATTTGTTGACTCTTGAATACCAAATATGTGCACATATAGATGATTTTAAAATTTTGGGTCCAACATATATCTGCTTTGACAGTGAAGATACTATACAGTCTAACAATTCATATGAACCCATGTGCATCTCTCATGGTGATGAGGAATTATTTGAAGCTGATCAAGAATACATTTGTGCCCAAGGAAAGGTATGTTATTTGAATTATTTTTTCCTACAAAAGAAAGATGTTGGTTTGCATGTTATTGATGATAAGTGTTCAACATTTGTTGATTCAAGTGTATATAAAGAAGACTGTATGGGTCAGAAATGTGTGTCAATGCCAATTGGTGATAGAAAAAAAATGGAAAGTAGTTTTGATTGGATTATTTTAGAAGATGCTGATGAGATAGAATTTGTAGATTCCCATGTGAAGCATTCAAATTTTTAGGTCCTAGTATAGTTGTTGGATCATTGAGCAACATATGATGATGTGGAAACCTATGAATGTTTTGTTGAATGTGGATAAATTTTTTATGCTGAAGGTGATAAAGATTTTTCATATGATAAAAAACATTATGAATTGCATAATGGTGAAAGGAACATGAATCAGGTTAAATATAATGATTTCCTGAAGGTTTCTAGTGACAGTGCATGTTGTAGGATAGTTGGAATGGATAGTTTCAAAAGAAACCTGATGAACTTTAATCTGAATAAGGTCTATGATAGAGGAAAGTGCAGGTTTTTTTGTTGGGGTGACCTGAGGCCATCCTTTATGGTTTGATTTTTGATCCATAGCAAACACAGAGGATTGAGGATTGCCAATGCATGGAGAATTCTTAGAAAACCTCTTTAAACATTCTCTTCTATCCACAATAGTTTAGGAAGGGTTTGGGTTTTCCAGTACATGGAAATTTTCAGAAAATCCCTTATTGAAAACATTGTTTTCTTTCCATGTATAGTAGTGTAGGGTTTTTCATTCTCCATTTGCTCCATTATTTGTATCATTCATCTGTTCATTCCCTCCATCTGCCATGGCCTTCATTTTTCATTTCCTTCGCTTGGTCTGCTCTCCCAAAGAATTTTGGATTCTTGTAGTGATTTTTTAAACCACTCATCCCCAACAGAAGCCACTACTAGAACCAAAATTTTAATTTAAAAACCTAAGGTTTTCCTATTATTTTCCATAAAAAATCCATGAAAAAACCTAAGGTCTTCCCATTTGAATCTAACATTTTCACTATTCTTTCAATAAAAAATCATTTCATTCTCCACTCATACCATTTTAATGACCTTAACCACTATACTACTGTCAAAATTAAATCCTTTCATACCCTTTTACTTTACCGCTACACAACACATAGTTCAATCCACCCTCACGGTATCACAATGAGCGGTTAAGGGTAGTCACAATAGCCCTTACCATGACACTGAGGAAAATCATTAGTTGGCTGATGGTTAGGTGGTGAACAAATACAACATATCAGGAGATGCTTATCACACTACCATTTCCGATCATCTCACAGACCATGGTGGCCACTGTGAACAAAAGGAAGCGACAATCATAGCTATTGCAGTACCCCTGGTAGTAAATCTAGTTACCGCAGTAATGCAGTAAATAGTTAGCACATAGTGAAGGCAGCTACCACTGCACCGTGACTGGCTAGAGAGTGGACTAAGGTGGCACGATAGACAGGAGGGAAGTAGATGAAGGTAACAATAAATGTTTGTCGTGGTACCATTGGAAGCGAGAACGAATATTGTGGTAGCGTGGGTATTGGTGGAAGGTGATAGTTAATGTTGGTACCTCCATACCGCTAGTGAAAAAAAAGAAGCCTATAGTTGAGTGGTAAGGGCATGGTGGACCGAGAAAGCCATGGAAAATTCAACCACTGCAAAACCGCTAGAGACAAAGATAAGGGCAACAGTTGGGTGGTAAGGTAAGTGATAAATGTAGGTGGTGGAAGGGTAGTTAGTGGTAGAGTGGTAGGGAAGGAGGAAGTTGTAGTAGTCACTGCTATACTGCAGTAGAGCAGTTGCATGATAAAGGCCACAAGAGATCAAATGTAAAGAGCAGGAAATGTGAAAAAGAAAAGTGAAAGACGAAACTATAGTTTGTAAAAATATTTAATTTTCCATTAAGGAAATTCAATTAAATATTTTAAATTATGCTATGAAATACAAATAGATGTAACAAAAAAGTGAAGGGTCATGACCCTTGGGATTTCATTGTATAAATAATTTGAAAACTCAGTTGTAGGGGAGAGAGTAGGAAGGAGATTTTTGAAACTAGGAATGTAAACAATAAGAGACCTTCCTTAAACAATGCAATGGAGATTAATGTTTTAAATTGGTGAATATTATTTTTGGTGTTCAGTTGTTGTGATGAAATAATTTATAATTCTTTTATCTAGTTGTCTCCAACTTGAGATCCTTTAATTATTTAAATCAGCATATCAAGTATAATCTTTGTTTTATCAGAATGTATTCCCATTTTGTGTGATTTAGTTGATTGGTCTCTGTAAGTCAAATTTAAATCCTTTTAAATAAGTCACTATAATTTTAGGATTTCTTTTGGATTATTGAAGTAGAACCTAATAGAGAAACATTCCATCCTTATTTATGCAAGTCATAAATAAATGAAATTATATGCCAGTCATAAGATTTTTTTTTATAAAGTGCCTAGCAACTTGAATTAAACCAGAGAAGGAAACACTCATAGTTCATGAATTTTGACTCCATTTCCCATGTGGATAGAAGGCATTGATCTGCCTCAACCCAAAGATAAAATTTCATATCAAACAACTTATTCAAATCCTTTCTTTTTGTGTAGTAGGAGTAGGAGTAGTTGTAGTGATTTTCATTATTCACTTTCATTTTCCATTGTGGATAGATTGCTCAATCAAGAAACACATTTCAATCTGTATCATTCACATCAGTTCACCCGCCTTGGTCTAGCGAAATCTAAAGAGAAGAAGGTTCAATTGTATCAATTGGCCTTGTATGTTGGCCAAAAGAGTTGTGAGAACTTGGCAACCTCTCGTGGTTCAAACCTGCGTTTTTGAGAACCAATATGATTACCTTGGATCTTTGTAGAAATTAGAGGAGATTGTGTATGAGATGATTCCTCCTTTTTTAATATATCTAGGTAGGATATTGTATCATTATTCATATTATTCAAACTTGGATTTAAGTAAATCTAGAATGATGTAGGGGAAGGCTACTAGTAGCCATTATAACTAGCTTTGTGTACCCTAATCTTCTAAATGGTATTTTAATTTTTTTTTGGGGTTTCTTTTTATGTGAATTAAGAGCTTATAGCTATTGCTTCGAATTTAGGGTAGCTACTATGAACAGAAGAAGGTTTTTTATGTACACAAAGGTCAAAAGTGGTCATTTCAAGTTGACATCAGATGCATATTCTCTACTACCCCAATAGCTATTCACTTTGATCACCAAAAAAAAATTCACAATTGACCCAATACATTTTCACAAATGCCCCAATAATCATACATTGTTGGCACCAATAAAGTACCAGTTTCTATAACTCCACGGTATGAAGTAGACAATTACTAGTATATTTTAAATATTTTAATGGTTTTTTAATTAGCATGTATCAATGAATGGTTATTGGAACATGGGTGGTAACTAGAACCTTTTCCTTACTATAAATCTTGATTTTAAATAATTCATTTTTTATTGTATATTTCCCTCATCATAGAATACTAAATTAATCTTTTAAATATCCTAATGAATTCTTGAGGCTTATTTTTTTAACATCTCATCATTTGATCAAACAATATTCTTTGCTTGGAAAATTTTCTCTCATCCTTCTGTCTTATGAAAAATAATTCCACAAGGTATATATGAAAGACATGAAATGAGCCTCACATACAAAGTGATTGAAAAATAAATAATTGCTATATTTAATTAACAAATTATTTATGGAAAATTTATATAATAATTTTTATTGTTATCATGAACTCACTTTTTATGATTTTTTTTTTAATTTTTTTTTATCTAGATTGTGATCTGGATCACTATATATTCTCAATAATTTCAATTAAAACACCTAGACTCATTCAAAAGAATTTATATACTTGAATGTTTCTATCAAGATAAAAGAGCATCACAAATTTTATAGGACCCTATTTTTAGTTCATATGAGTGATTATTCTTCCATTGTAACATGGCTACCCAAGGCATCAATTCATCAATATAATACATTGCATGCCTCAAAATATGACATTAAGATATCTAAAGTTATCCAATTTTGAGTACTTTAGGAATTTACATAGTGAACCATCTTAATGAGATTGATTGAATTTGCATCTACGTATCTTCTATTTGATGCCATAACCAAATTTTCTATACCTCTTCATCTAATTCACTTTTTCTTGTGGTAGGTATTATCTCTATTTAATTATCTTCTTTATTTTCAATTAAGGCTAACACAACACTGACAATAGTTTTGTGAAAGTTTCAATATTTATATCTTTTGAAGACAGAATTTACTACATATTTTCATCCCTTGAGGTCTTCTCCTTTGCTTTTGATTAAATCTTAGGTTGTTTATTTAATTTTTCCTCAAGATTATTTTTTTTGTATCATTTTATAAAAAAAAGTATTTTAAAATTTTAAAGTTCTTGAGAATATTGGAAGGTCTAGATAATTCAAATAATTGTTAGATTTATTTATTTTCAATTGGAGAGTCTTATTCCTAGTCAATATACATGTTGGATGCCTTTATTTTGTTGGAATATAATATAGAGTTCAGTGCTATAGTACACCTCTTGTCAAAATGTGGAATTATGCCATTTTATTATTACTTCATTCAAAGGAGCGAATTTAAAATTTTGTGTTTTAAATGTCCTAAAAATAATATAGTTTGGATTTGATCCCCTATAATAATAGAAGTTAAATAATCATATTCATTATATTCCTCTCTTATTGGTAATTTTATGCCCTTTTCTTGATCTATACTAGAGGAGTTCTATTTTTTTGGGTCGAAATTGTTAGGATTAAGGTGTCATCCACCTTTTAAACACTACACCATAGTTGGAACATTCTTGGGAAGTGTCTCTAGAAACTTAGGTTGAATTGGGAAATTATTTTATAATATTAAAAGTCACCGTTGTCTGTAATATACTCATAAGGGGTGATGAGTCCACTAGCAATGATAAAGGTGGGTTGTGGATTCTAAATATTTAATATTGTCTTCCTCACAATTGGATGCCTGAACTGAGATAATAAAAGATAAAGGAAATCGTAAATTAGTGACTATTGGGATTCTCCAAGCGGGTTCTTGGAAAGAGGACATAGGTGTTACATGGTTTTCCATCATTTAATGTGTTTAATGTTATGTTTATCTTCTCAAGTTTAGGCACCCATGTTGGAGAGATATTATTGGAGTTGAAACTAGTGCCCTTTTGCATTTTGAGGTGATAATACAAAGTTTGGGGACATTTTGGAATGAGGGGTAATATTTGGGTGTCATTTTTCATCCATTATATGCCTTCACATGTCTATAAATTCACCCTCTTAAATGTGGAATTAAGTGGACGAGTTGAAAGTAGTGTTACTATGCAGGAAAAAGGATAGGTGCAGGAATAAGGAGGTTGTTCATAAGTACATAAGTGCTCCTATGTTGGAGTAAAAAGAGAAGAATGGAAGTAGTTGTACTATAATCTCATTTATTTTATGATAATTCATATTGTCCTCTCTTCTCGGTGGAGATTTTTCCCACAAGATTTTCTCCACATAAATCCTATGTTATGTGATGCTCTCATGTTTCTGATTTGTTTCTCTTTATTGCGATCTTATAGTGATGGTGGATAAGAGAAAGAAGATGAGTCCAAAAAATATGGAAGTTTTTGGCTTAGAAAAAAAATGAAATTCGCTTCCAAAAAATGGGATCCCACTTTTTATAAAACATGATCCCATTTAGGTTTCGGATCTCAAGCCTAAAATCAAAAAACGAGATCCTGTTTTGAAATTTTTCCAAAAATGGCAATTTCAATATTCGACAACTTTTCAAAATGGGATCCCATTTTGAAAAAATTTCGTTTTTGGAAACTATCCATTTATGAAAAAATTCCAAATGGGATCCTGTTTTGTAAAGTAATAATTTTTTTATTTTTATGAAACGGGATCCCGCTGATTTTTAAAATATGAATTTTCGTCGAGTTTGTGCTTTTTTTTTTGTTTGAGAAAAGGTTTGGGGATCTGAACCTAGGCCCAAGACCTAGTTTGACCTACAAGTTGAAGGTCCTAGAAATTTCACAAGAAAATAGTGACATTGGGCATATGTTAGAAGACATTTTTATTAGAATTTTTCGATGAAATTAAAACCCATTATAGATGAGAGAGTGTAGATTCCAAATATATATATATATTTTTTACAATTGGATTATTTTTTTTAATTTTTCATTAAATATTGGGTTTCTAGTATTTTAATAACTTTTTATTAACATAATTTTTTGACGAGTGGATTGCACGAAACTGTACTTCAGACAATTCTTTTCAATTTAAAAAGATAAATCAAAAAATGGTAAGTTTAGGTCATCTTATGTGTGATATACATGTCGATTTTTGAAAACACCAAATATGGTTGGTAAAAATTAACAAATAAAATATTCAATAGAAAATTACAAAAAAATATGGAAATCGTGCTTTAGTGAGTTACAAATATTTTCCCAATTTTTTTTTGAAAAATATGATAATTTAGGTCAAAATATTGATGACGTACACATGCATGGTATGGTAAAAAAAATGACTTTTAAACAGTGGTTTCTAGAAATTCCTATTGAAAATCGATTTGTGTCGATTGGGTATTGAAATAAATTATATATTTGGAAAGTAGACTTCAAGTAATACATTTTACTATGTGTGACTTTTTCCAAGAGTCCATCTCTATGTGCTTCAAATTTTAAGGTCAAATGTGTGAAATTCTGAAAAATCACAAAAAACACTTCTACTAAATGGCCAAAAAGTGGACTCAACTTCTTGCCGACACCCTGGTATTCCTTATTTATTTCTATTATAAGTTCACATAAGGTATTTTTTATAAAAATTATATGTTGTTTGTATTTTAGCATCATAAAGAAGATGGATTTAATTATGGTTCTCCATATTAAGAGAAATTGTTTCTATCTCAATTTGATTATGTTAGAGAGATTTCACATGGAGTAATGAAAAAACTATTAGCTCACCTTTGCCTTGCACTTTAAAAAAAAACATACAATTGAGATATCATTTTAATTGTTCAATGTTAGAGGATGGACATGTAAAGATGGAACATATACATATATATTAAAATCTAGCAGATATGTTTACAAAGGTAATAAGAAGGGAGAATTCGAGCTCGTCTTCAACTTTAATTTTCCTTCAAGGTTAAAATAGAATTAGAATAGTAGGTTGCAGAGTGTGTGTTATGATCATCTCTTGGGTGTGGAGTATGATGTATCTCCAAGTAGGAGATTATTGTATGGTGGAGCTTGATCAAACTCAAAGGGTTATTTTTTCCCACTTTCTTCAATACGTTATCCCCCAAAAATATTTAATGAGGGAATGCAAGGTAGCAAAAAAATTCACCATTATTTTAATAATATTTTTTTTTACCAAATTTTAATTAAAATATAGTTATTAACATGTGGAAAACAATTAGAAAATTGTCAAATTTGAATATTTGCACATGAGATTGAAATAACCATGAATTCCAATAGTCATGTTGGAATGTTGAGGAACAAACATGCGTGAGGAAATGAACTAATGCATGTTTTTGATTATGTATTTTTGAAGTTTATGTTAGAAACAACAAAGAGAGGGTCGCCAATTTGTGATAGGTCCATGCTTCAAGTGCAGGTGGCACTATAAAGGTGTAAAAAATAAAATAATAAAAATGAGACTCTATTGTTGTTGGACATGGCCCAAATTGGGTTAACCACATTGAATTTTATGCTTTTCTTTAATTGTCTACTTATTTTTATGTGTTTAATTTCTCTATTTGATATCTATAAAAAGTTGCAGTTAAAGTTATTGCCTACAATTCCTCACATAAACTTCCTTTAAAGTGAAGAATACTTTTGAATTATTTTTTTAAAGGTGTAAGATGAGGATCTTTCAGAGTAAAATATTGGATTTTATACTTCCTAGGGTAATTTTAGTGCTACACATTAGTTTGTTCCCATTGAAGAGGAACACAAGGGATTATTGGAGGAGAGAAATTAGATGTTTTAAAAGGAGGTATAGATTTATCATCTACTTAATTTTCAAATTTTTGCACAAAAATTGCGAGAAAATGATTATGTAATTTATTGAACGATCTTAATAGTAGCAAGCTCTTTTTGATTTCCAAGAGAATTAGTGATATTTTATGAAAATGGGAGGGTGTTTCCACAAAGATGGGGGATCCAAAATTTGCCAAAATCCATTTTTTGGTTCATTGTTCTTCTTATATGAGTTCTCTATAATAGACGACATTATAAGATGTTTACATCATGGCTTGTGAGTTGATTAGTCACTAATGAGCAATAAGACAAGAAGGTTATAATGCAATTATGATATTATGTGAATTTATTATAATGAAATTACATTATAACCCATTCATGTTATGAAAAGATTACAAAGCATGTTATTTAACCTATTTTTTTAATTTTTCATTAAATAGTAAAAATATATTTTCTTATAAAATACCAAACCATAGGGTTAATTTTTTCTTGTGATTCCAACTCAAAAATTGGATTTAGATTGCAACATTGAAAGATATAGTAAAATAGATTTTATTTTTGGAAAAATATTTATGCACTATATTATACACACATGAACCTATCGGGAGAGGAAGAACAATAAATGGTAGATAAAGAAGAATCCTACAATAAAGTCCCTAAGAGTATTTACAAGTATGGGTTGGTGAAGGATCAAATTAAGAAAAATAGAGTTAGGAAACTTGATAAAAAAATTGAATAGGTTATGAACATAATTTGAAAAAATGTAAGAATATAATTTGTAATAAAAATAGTGTAGTTTGTAATATATTAGTCCTTTTTTAGAAAAAAACAAAATCTATCTGGTTAAAATTTGAAATTTCAATGCAGTAACACTATATTAGTGCTTTTTTAGAAAAGACAAAATCTATTTGGTTAAAATTTGAAAGTTCAATGCAGTAACACTAAATTTTTAGGAAAAAATAAAAAATAGGTGTATATATAACCAACCTAAGAAGAGGAAAGATGCCTAGATGTGTCACATTTTTTTGGTAGGTTTTTGCAAGAAAATAATTAGGTATGAGTTTTTTTTTTTATAAAACTTGTTCACTTGGCCACCATAACTTGGTCAAAAAATTATATAATCAGAAATTTTATTTATTTTTATCGTATAGTATCAGAAGCATAGGTTGCACCTTTAGTATTCAAAAAATATAAAAATTATAGATGTTTTTCAATCAACCTATTAAGCATGTTGTTAGTCAAAATGCATGTATACAATTAATAATTTCTATCTATTTAGTTTAATATTAATACATATCTAATATTTGTGGAAATCTAAATTATTTCTCAATAAACCCTTTTCATTTCATTAAATTTGGATAAGAAATATTTCTCAAGCACTCTTTTGTCATATCGCCAGTTTTAGGACCCCCATGATCCTACACTCACCCATATGTTAAAAAAATCCACTTAGAATATTAGATAATTAGAGACAAGAATGAAGGTGTCCAAACAAGAGGAAGGTTTCCAAGAGAAAATGAACATGTAAATCTATCTTTTTTTATCAATAATAGAACCTAGGAATTTTATTGATTCTAGCAAGGATGGAGGATGGATTCAAGCATTGGAAGAAGAACTAAATAAGATAGAGAAAAATAAGACTTGGGAATTTGTGCTAAAGTTGTAGAAAAAAATGTGATAGGAATAAAATGGCTATTTAGAAACAAACCAAGTGATGATGGAAAGGTTACCATAAATAAAACAAGGCTAGTGTGAAAACATTATTCACAAGTAGAAGAAATTGACATTGAGGAAATATTTTCTCTAGTGGAAAGAATGGAGGCTATCAAAATATTTTTTGCATTTTTAGTTCAAAATAAATTCAATTTATATCAAATGGATGTGAAATATTCTTTCTTGAATGGTTATTTGGAAGAAAAAGTGTAGATAGTGCAAACTAATGGATTTCAACTATCAAAATACCTAGAAATTTTATGCATACTTTAGAATGCATTGGATGGTCTCAAACAAGCCCCTAGGTCTTGGTATACAAGTTTGGAAAAGTACCTACTCAAGAAAAGCATCAAGAAAGGTACCACAAATAGAAATTTATACATTAAAATTAAGGATGAAAGAATTATAATTTGTGTTGTGTATATTGATGACATGATCTTTGGTTGCAATGATGAAATGTGTAAGAAGATTGTTGAAGAGAGGCAAAAACAATCTGAAATGTCTATGATAGGTGAGTTAGATCATTATTTCTTGGACTCTGAATTACAAAATCAGATAATGGTATCTTTATCTCTCAAGTGAAGTACGTCAAGGATATTTTGAAGAATTTTGGTATGGAATATTATAAACAAGTGAGTACTCTCATTATAAGAGGTCATTTTCTTGGAAAGATGATTAATCACCTAAGGCTCATTAGAATATTTATAGGTCTATGATTTGGGGCCTATTGTAGTTAACAACATCAAGGCCTCATATTATGCAATATTTTTTCTTGGTTGCAAGGTTTCAAGTTGATGTGAAAAAACTCATTTTAGGGTAGTCATGATGATTTTGGTATTCATGATGATTTTCAAATATTTCAAGATCACTTTGCAATATGGATTATGGTATGAGAAAGATACTGAATTTTCTTTAAGGTCATATTTTGACGCTAATTGCGATGGGATTTTTGATGAGAAAAGTCACACCAATGGTGGAGCTTTCCTTTTGGGAGACAAATTGATCTCATGCTTTAGCAAGAAGAAATATTCAGTGTCCTTATCAATAGTAGAAGCAAAGTGTATTGCTACCACATGCTTCTACACCCAAGTGTTTTGGATGAAGAAAAGTTTAAGGACATCAAGGTGATGTATGATGAGACCATTCCAATTATATGTGATAATACAAGTTCCATCAATATTTCAGTGAATTTATTGATGCATGCTAGAACCAAGCATATATCTATTAGGTATCACTTCTTAAGAGAGAAATTTGTGGACTAAGAAGTAGGATTGGAGAATGTGCCCACAAATGAATAAGTTGTAGACATATTTACAAATAATTTCAAAGAGTACATTTATGTATCTTAGATAGAATATATGGGTTGTTTCCCCTCCCTCTCCTAACTAGATTCATAGATGAAACATTTGTCTAGGGGGATAAATTCAAGACACTTTTTTATCCCAAGATTGATGAAGGCTACCTATTAGGGGGAGAAGGTAGAAATATGTTAAGGTTTATAGTGATAGGGGTATCTTGTATTATTGCTACAAGCTCCATTGAAGACCACTTGCCCTTTGTCTTTAATATTAAAAGGGGAGAAATTGCATATCAAACTAGTGTTTATATGAATTAAAAAGGGGGAGATTCTTGCAAGTACGTTCGAGGTTTTTCCAATAAAATTAAGAGAATGGATATTAATATTGGTGTGATCATTGATGTTAGCATACTAGTAGTGTGTGGATGAACTTGTATATGTACAATAAGCATATTGATCAGAAGTATTATGTATGATGATGAATGCCATGAGCTTGCTATAATAGTTATCCTATATTTCTTATTTCTCATGAATAGGTGAATGTTTTTGTGAATGTTATATTCACTACTTATTGATGTAAAATATAATAAATATTTTCTTGTAGTCAATGGCTTAGTTATTTGTACTAAAAATATTTGAATAATGATCCAGATTCTCCTAAATTTGAAGATATTTCCCTCAGATTTAGAAGTTAGTCAAATGCATGTGTTGTAGAGTGAATACTGTGATTTCATAAAAATTATCATAGAGGTTTTTAAAGCTTGGTAGAGTCAAGACTGTGATGTCAAAGTTAGGAAGGTTCAAATAAATGCTCCACATTTCTCCATAGTTGATATTGTGGCCTTTCAATTTAGAGGATGAGGGTATGTGCAGGATCCTGATAGGCCAAAAAGTGGCGATATGTAAGTGATATGATGGCCCATGCGGCTGACAACTCTTTTTTCACCCAAAACTGAAGAAATGAAAAGGGTTTTTAAAGGAGATGCTCTCTTCCCACAATATAAATTATTCTTTACTTTTAATTTAATACATAATTATTATTCATTTTCTATTTGAATTATGACTAAAGTCCTGATTGATAGGTTGATTGAAAAAAATCTATAGCTTTCAAATGACATCACATTTTTTGAATCCAAAACATGTGTCAGATTCTAAGCTCCACATACTATAGGATTAAAGAAAATAAAATTGAATTTCATGTTTTTTTGACCAAGTTAAGGTGGTTAGACATATGAGTTTTTATATTTTATAAAATTTGTAATAAAAAATTCATAATTAATTATTTACTTGGAAAAAATTACAAAAATATATGCATCACATCAAGAAATGAGTCATCTACTTATATCTAAAATATTATCATTTTATTGTGGCGAGGGTGGTCAGACATACACCTACTTCTTATTTTTTCCCTAAAATTTAAGCACTACTGCATTGAAATTTCAAATTTTCACCAAATAGGTTTAAGAAAAAACAACCTAGTAGTCTAGAAACTACAGTTAATTTTCTACAGATTGTATTCTCACATATTTTTGAGATAATATAGATAACTTATTCAAATTTTTACGTCAAGTCACCTAACTCTATTTTTTTTGAATTTTATCGTCACTTAAGGGCCTATTTTTTGCATGATGATCCTACACATACCCATGAGTTTAAAATGTCTATATATTTTCTCCCTTCAAGTTTCATATGCTAAGGTGTACCACAAGTCAAGTTTTCAATGTTCTATAATTTTAGTGAGCACCTTATGATGAGTGTGATAAACTATGCTAAGAGAACAATTATCCTCAAATCTTACCTTTGTAGAGTCCCTTGCTCAAACCTAGTTGTGATGCATAGAAGTTAGCTCCTACATCAATATTATTTCATCATTATGACATTAGATGGTACAAGAAAATTTATCTAAAACATATTTTTAAAATGGTTTATACCTTGGTCTACTTAATTCAAATATATTACCTTAATTGGATTCATTACACTATTATTTTCTTATAGGTCTTGTGATTAAAATATAACACAGAAGTAAAAAATTGGACACACATGAGTTAGCCTCTATATCTAGACATATACACATAAATATGAAATCATAATATAGTTAGAAGGTAATTTACTTCAATACATAGTTATATGAAAATAAATTATTTATAAGATAGAAGTTAAACTCCTTGTCAAAATGTTATCCTAGTTCTATGTGGGTAAATGCAAAAATTTGAGTCCACTTCTATGGTTTCAATGTCCCTCCCCATCTATGTTACATGAAACTCTTGTATTTGTAAGGAAGTTAAGATATTTGAACAAATTCCTACCCTAGCCTTGAGTACAAGATAGTGATAGACATTTTTTAGATATTTATAATGGTTATAAAATTAAATATAAATAAGCATGAATATCATGGATACCAAAACATAGTGCTTTACATGGTGAAAAATATTTCAAGTGAAAAACCACACTCTAAAAGAAAACCCATATATTATTCTAAAATCACAAAGATTACAATATACTTGAAGAGAAATATTCTCACAAGAGTATCACCAAATAGAGGTATAAAGGAAACACAAAAATTATCAAACCCTCTAAATACATCATGTTGGTGTAAATAGGCATTTTACCTACCTAGTCATTAGTAGTTCCTATATACATGTTATGTTTACATAGTTCCTAGGAAGGAATCTTTCTGGAAGGTGTTTTTTATCATTAAATCTTATCTTATATTTTGACTTTTAACACATGTGTCCTAGTTAATTATGATATGTTTTCACATGACATATGATTAAGACACCTATCATTATATTTTTTTATCCTATGTCTTACCTTGGCTATATAACCAAGGCATTTTCAAGAATTTTCAATTCTATACCAATGCTTGCATGGTATCATAGGTTGTGGGATTGCTTCTTGTAAGTATTTATTAATATATAGCTTGAAAATTCTGGTAGATCATGGAAAATTGAGTATTCTTTTCTCTTGCATTGAATGATGATATGGATAATAATAAAAAATTGAAAGAGATATCACATTTTGGGGTTTCCTCTTTGTGGTTTTGTATTGAAGGTTCAAATTAGATCTTTTTGGTGCAAATTTGAGCTCACCATTGAGATCAAAGGGTTCATGAAATGTCAATTTTTCCTTTTGTTATATCTAAAGGAGATATATGAGGCTAGATCTATGAGAGTTTGAAGAAAAAGTGTGGTTGTTAGATCTAGAAGGTAGTTGCAATTTTGGAGTATTTTGGGTCGAATTTGACCCTCCCATCGCATCCAAGAGGCCCAAAAACCCAAGATTGATTCTAAAATTGTAAAAATTAGGAAAATTTCCCCAAGCCCTCAAAGAAAAACTTCTCTTAGTTCAATTTTTTTACAATGGAACAAGTACTCCCTAACATGGCCTTAATTTAGTGTTATAATATGCCTAACATATTCACATTAGGTCTTGGGCCCTTGTGAACTAAATGAACTTATTGGTGCCTTATTTAGAGTTTTGTAAACTTTTGTAACATAATTTCACACTTTTCTAGGATTTTGTAAACTAATCGGGCTCCTTTATGCTTTAATTGGCCTCATTTTACATCCACAAGCCCTGTTTAATGCATCTTTACAAGGATAATTCAAACACAAACTAATATCCAATCATAATTCAAGTGTTTTTACGTTGTGTGGACTATATTTAGTTATTTGGGACTCATATACCACATTGGGTGTATGATTCCCACCTACGATTATGGGCCTCAATTTGGTTTTTTCATCATTCAAAGAATTATTGACAATGTCTCACATAGTTATTCTTAATGGGACTCATAAATCACTTTTAGCATGAGTCTCATTTGGCCGAAAATTAAATTAAATTTATATTCTTGGCAGTAGTTTATCCTCCTAGATTTGATGTTATCTTGTAGTGTTGTGATTCTGGGAAATTTGGTATAAACAAGTATAAATACAAGGTTATTTCACTCATTTTCATCATACTAAGTAATCAAGTGATCGTTATAGAAAATTTGAGGTCACAAAAAAATTCAAGAGAATTCAAGGGATTATTATCAAGTGTTTAAAATAATAATTCAAGTATCAAGAATCATATAATTTTAAAGTCAACATGCAGCTCATGTTTATTTTTGAGCTAGCAATTGTGATGTAGGGTTTTATGATTCAAGCTAGCATTCAATCCTCGATCCACCAAATTGAATCAAGGGTCAAGATCTACATCTATTGGAGCCACTTCATACATATTTTAAACACCTTATTTCTAGGGTTTGGTTATTTGTTACATTACATTTTGTTCATTCATCATTCCTTCATTTTATTTGATTTCAGTATAAGGTTTGATTAGAAAAATTAGCTTTTTTCCCTCTCTTTGGTGTGTGATTTTCAAATCTATGTTGAATACATATTAAAGATAAAGATTGGAAAAAATTTGTAAGTGTTGGAAGTTGTAAATTTTTTCACCTTGCATTGAAGATCATCAAAAGACATCTACAAGTTGCAAATCATAGATTTAGACCCAGAAATCAAGTGGAAAGGACAAAGAAAACTTTAAAGAATAAAATCAAACTTTGATTTTCTAAAAAAACTAACTAGACTAATATTCCACTTCTAGCATATGAGTCCTAGTATAGGAAAAATTTCAAATTTCAGGAGTTTCAATAATATCTCTACCAGATATCAGTTCCTTCCCAAATACCCTAATCTAGGAATAAATCACCCAGAGTGTCGTATGAGTCCAAACATGAATTAATTCAATTTTTTTAGTATTTTAAGTCTTCATCTAGGCCTCTTCGGGTTTCCAAGTGCACACTTCTGATTTCTCATCTTCTTGTTTTGATTTACATGCTTTTCTAGGTCATATAGGGAAGTCTTGCATTGCCTTAGGTTTTAGCATTATGTCTTGTATTTCATTGATCTTTGAAAACCCTATCTTTGTAGTGAACCCCTAGTTAGTTTATAATAAGACCATAAAATACCCCTATTTTAGATCACTTTCTTCTTTGCATACTTTAGATTGAGATCTTTATGGTTTTCCTTGAATGAATGTTGTGAAATATGTTGTTCTATGTCCTAAACCAAAAATCAACCACTTTATTTCATTTAATTTTGGTGAAATTTAATTTAGATCACATCATTTTTTATTTGGAGTGCACCATATTCCTATATCTTGCTTGCATTAACATTACATTGCATTTTACAGTAGTTAATTTGCATCTAGGTTTTCTAAATATTGAATTAGTGAAAGTGAATATATGTTACATTTTTTCATCTTGCATCATTGAATATCATCTAAAATCTGTATTTGAATTTATTCTAAATATCATTAAAATTAAAAAGAATAGAAATAAAAATCATGTATTTTTCACAATCCATGATAATGAGTGCATAGATTTCTGGTTTGTAACTGTGTGTGATTTTTAACATAAAAAATCACACAAAGTTACAAACCAGAAATTTATGCACTCAACATAGAAATCACTTAATTTTTTTAAAAATTTGTGAAAAAAATAGTCAGCGGGTCTCATATGCCCCTCTGAGAAATTTTTTCTTAGTGCAAATTATAAACTACCTTTTCTAGAATTCAAAACTCTATTTATAACCATTCATTTTTTGTTGATAACTCTTTGTTTCAGTTTACATATTTTTTGTTATATTCATTTCATTGCATTTATCCTAATTTCATTTGGATTGCATTTGCATCCATCTTACATTTAGTATCCCTTGTATGAGCTTTTATACATGGTGTCCTATTGCTAATACTATAGTGAGATGAAGTTTGTGACTCACATCATCCCATGATAGAACAATCATCGTGCATCTTGGGTTGTTTAGCACTTTCAATCCTATTGTTAACATTATCTCATTAGGTATGGACCACAACTTTGAATCCTCTTTTCCTTCAAGTAATGTGACACATTTTGAAGCAATGATTGATAGTATTCTACAACAATAAGTAATCCAAACTCATGAAGAAATAGAAAACCTAAAAAATCAAATAAGTACTAAGAACATTTCAACTACCATCGTACCTACAATAGAAAATATTCATTGCATGGTTGAAAGTGAAGATGGAGTTGACCTTGTGTGTAACATAGTTCAAATCTTCAACAAACATCTGATCTCAACCACTAGTTATGTTTTATCCTCAAATAATGTTACAATACAAGGAGGAATTCAAATCCCTCCTCCAAAAATAATTTCTTCTATTCATACCTATATCAACCCTCAAGTTACAAAAACAATGCAACCCACTAGTAATGTGATTCCTTCCTTGGGTATTTTTTCTAGCATTCCTAATACCTTTGTGGCATCGCATCTAATATCTCCTACCACCTTACCACCTATGATAACTCCATTCACTTCCCCTCAAAAACATATACACCTTCACCACATTACTTTCCATCTCAAAAAACAAAAAATGACCAGGCTCTCATAAACCAATTTTTTCAAATTGTTTCATCCCTTCAAAATTAAGTCTCCACTATCAACCAAAATCAATATGGACCGCCTACATATTATGTCAAAATAAATCCATTTTCCTTACATATATTTCTAATGTTGATGCCACATTGTGTGTAGGTGCCTAGATTCATGAAATATGGAGGGAAAGAAGATCCTTCTAACCATATTTCTGCTTATACCACCTTATGTAGTGACTTTATTCTTGATGATAAACACTTGCCTAGACTTTTCCATAGATCCTTAAAACAAATTACCTTAGAATGGTTTTCCCAAAATTACCGAAAAACTCAATTCATTAATTAAATGAACTTGTTTAGACATTTATCAACCATTACCAAGTGAATATGACCCCTACTATGACCTTGGACAATTGGATAAGATGTAAGAAAAAAGAAGAAGAAAATATTACCCACTTTATTTCACACTATCAATTGCTTTAAATTCCTAAATCGATATAAAGGTTCCTGACCCTCACCTTCAAAAGATGTTTATAGAGAATTTAAAAATTAAGATACAAGATAAGATTACAATTATGAGATTCATCTCCTTCATGCACTTATGTATCTCCCTTCGTGATTATCAAAACTCTGTAAGTCATGATTCAAACTTCGCCTCTAGGAAAACTGACAAGTTTGAGTCCACAATCAAAATAGTCAAGAACCTTTTAGGAAATAGAATAAAGGTTCCCTTCAACTAAATCCACCTCAAAAAATAAATCAAACATGTCAATACCCAAGTAGCCGGTGTAAAAGCATTGATACCCTTCAAATATAGGGACTCAAAAAGACAATTCGCTCCCCTACAAGATACCCTCCATAATATCATGTCACAACTTTTAGAATAGAAAATGATTATCTTACCTCCCATTAAAACTCCCAATCCTAATAAAATTTTACCTTCAAACTTTAGATCAAATTATTATTACCATTATCACCAACAAAATGGACATGACATAGAACATTGTAAGCATCTTAAACATCTTGTAAAAGACCTCATTGATTCTAGTCAACTTTGAGTTCCAACGGTGTTAATAATCAAGGAAATAAGTATAATGTCCCCCCTAACAAAAAATTGCAAATATTTACCAAACCTATGTCTAATAATAATATTTCATTTTTCAAAGCTAGCAAAGATACAAATAATGGTGTGATGAATGTTAGCACGAATGATGACAAAAATGATATTGTTCCAAATGATCCTATAGATATTGATCCTATGGATGATATGGTTGGATTGATTGACGTTGCACCTCATAAATCAATAACTAAAAATCCTCTTGAGATTTATTTCTCCTCACAAGATATAGTTGATAAACCTAAAGAATGGATCAAGATGCATAACATTTTCACTTGCCCTATGATGGGATCAGTCACTCTTCCTTTACAAATAGGACCAAAAATATTAGATGTCTCATTCTCCATCATCTCAATGTCAGATAAATTTAATGTGAAGCTAGGTTATCCATGGCTTTTCTTCATGAAATTTATAACGTCGGTCATGCATAAATGCCTAAAGTTTCCCTTTGAAAATGAAATTTTCATCATGCATCATAGTGGCTTTAACCCTTTGTCATCTCGAGGGAACTTCTCATTATATTTCTTTTGGCCCGAGACTATGGAACCTAATAAAAATTGTGAAGACTTCTTTTTCAAATCCTACAAAATTTTCAAAACAAAATGAATAGAAAAAGTATCTCTTCAAAGCATTTCTAAATCAATTTTTGAACCTACCATACTTGATAAAATCATGATTAAACCAAAAGACATTCCAAACAAGAAAGAACTACTTAAGATAAATCCTTTGCCTATTTCTTTCAAAAGACCAAGAGATAACAAAAATAATCCTATCACACCTCCTAGAATAAAAATAAAATAGAAAGATAAAGAGAAATTGGTTGAACAACCTTACATGGTTTCTTTTGTTCCTTCCCTTAGGGAAGAAAAAAAATGTCTATTGTCAATAAACGCGCTCCTACACAAATACAACTTGACAATCATACTAAAATAAATAAACATGCTAGAGAGTGTAGGTGTAGATGTGGTTCTCATTCTCGGATATTGAATGAAGAGAAAAAAAATAAAATTCAAGATCCAAACTTAACCGAAGAAATACATGATGAGTCTCCTCCTTTGTCGAAACAAAAATATCCTATACCACAACTACAATAGGAGCTAAACCCTTCTTTAGACATTATCATTCGACATCCCATTGTGATTAATTTAGATGAAAATGATGAGGTTGCTAAGATATATGAGGAGGTGCATAGTGAATTGAATACATTATTTTCCTCTTATTTGAGCTTAAATGATAATTCTCCTAAGAATATTGTTGAACTTAGTGATACCCCTAGTTCGATGCTTGTTATTGTCCCTCTGGCTAGTTTTCCACCTTTAGTATACAATGCACATTACTAGGATGCAAAAAACTTTCTTTAGGTTGACTCTCATATTCCTTATTACTCATTTTCATTGCTTCTTTCTCTCTTTTCTTTCTACGTGTGCATAATGTCATCCCTCATACTATTCTATTTGGTGTATCTCTCTCTCTCTTTGTGACATTCCTCGATTTGTACCTTCATTCTTCTCTATGTCGTAAATCTTTTATCTTTTCTTTTTATCTTTTCTTTGTCTTGCGTTTTCCTTTTTGGGATGATGCAAGGAATCGAAACATTCATGTCACTTCCATGTTGACCCAAAATATTTTTCTTTATATCTTTTATTTGTCTTCTATTTTCCTTTAGGGGATGATGCTAGGCATTGACACATTCATATCTCTTCCATGTTGACTCGATAAGATTTTTCTTTGTTTTCACTATTTTTGTATCATTCTTCTAAGTTCTATGTGTATTTGGGAAATGATGACAATTCTAAGCTCTCTAAAAACATTGTAGTAAGAAAATATTGACCCCAAGTCCATAGATCCCTTAGGTGTGGTTTGGGGGAAACCTTGATCTTTTCCTTTTTCATCACGTGGCTGTATTTCGAAACATTTGACTTGGCAAAGGGCTTTCCAATTTACTTCTCATGTCCTCCTTATTCTTAGCATTTATCATTTTCTAATTTAAATTAATTTCTCACAACATGGTGTTTATAAATTTTTCTTAAACTAGGGGCATATATTTTTATTATTATTTTTCATGTTTCATAGTGTATTCTTCTTGCTTCATGTGATGCATCTTTCACTCTGTGGATGACTTTGGGTGTGATGTCCTTTAAGATTGTGACCTCTCTTAGCATATTATATTCCTCTTAGTGACTTGATGTGACACATTGCATCCCCTAAGCTGCAAATATTATATTCTTTGATTGGTCCTCTCTTGGCGAAATTAGTCACAATATTTCCTAATTCAAGACCTCATATGAACTAAGGAAGACTCCTTTAAACGTTATTTTTATTATTTTTTCATTTCCAATTTTGGTTATATGGCCAAGTTGCATTTAATACGCTTTCAGTGCCTTTGGATCCATCTTGTTTGTTCTTGAGTATCAAGCATACAAAGCTTTTCTTTCCTCATGGAGCTCAAAATTTCATTGTTGTGTGGCACCTTATCAAATTTATCAGGAGGTATAACTTTTGTATGGTTAGATAGGAAGTTGAACTGAGACATGACTTTCCCATAGCCACTCACTTTTTTTTTGTGAGAGAATACCGTCCTCATGTGTATGTGTCCCACCCTTTTGGCTTAATCACCTATTATATATCTTAAAGTATCGTTCCCTTATAATGAGCGTGCATTTCAAAAAAATAGTCGAGATCTAATCCACATCGTGATGTATAAAAAATCAAAGCTTGATACACCCCATCATTTATTTTCTCTTCATCTTTGGCAGTTTATTCTTGTTCCTTTTTATTTCTCTTTATACCATTTTCAAGTTTTTCCTTTTATGCCTATGTTGGTTTACCATAGGACCTTGGTCCTAGGGGCTTGCACAACCCTCTTGATCATGGTCGTCAGATATTACTACCATTTGTACATTTGGAATTTCTTGATCTATGTTTGTCTACTTTAGTGTGAGTTGGAAGCAAGTTCCTCCTCTCACTATTGTGCGGGCTAGATTAAATAACCAAAAATGTACACCCTAACATGTTCTTTATTTAGTGATAATATTTCTAGCATATTCACATTAGGTCTTGGGCCCTTATGAACTGAATGAACTCATTAGTGCTTTACTTAGACTATTGTAAAGTGTTATAACATAATTTCACACTTTTCTAAGGTTTTATTAATTAATTTGGATTCTTTATGCTTTAATTGGCCTCATTTTACATCCACACTCCTCTTTTAATGCATCTTTCTAAGGATAATCTTGACATATACTAATATCCAATCATAATTTAAATGTTTTTAGGTTGTGTGTCCCATATTTACTGATCCGATACTCCTACACCATCTTAGGCATATGAGTCCCACCTAGGTTTGTGGGGCCCAATCTATATTTGGCATCATTCTAAGTATTTTTGAAGATGTGTCCCATAGTTATTCCTAATGGGACTCATACACCACTTTTGGTTTATGGGTCCCGTGTGATCCAAAATTAAATTTAATTCAAATTTTTGGTGAAATTTTATCCTCCTAAATCTAATGTCAGCTTGTACAGTTGTAATTTTGAGAAACTTGACATTAAAAAAGTATAATTACAAGGTTATTTAACTCATTTTCATCCTAACAAGAAATTGAGTGATCCTTATATAAAATTTGAGATCACAAGATCATTCAAGAGAATTCAAGGGTCGATTATCAAGTGTTTTAGAAGAAAATTCAAGTATCAATCATCATGTTAAATTCATCATGCATTATGTATTTTTTGAGATAACAATTGTGATGTAGGGTTTTATGATTCAAGCTAGCATTTAGTCCAAGATCCACCACATTCAAGAAAGATTCAATATCTACATCAATTGGAACCACTTCATACATATTTGCAACATTAAATTTTGATCATTCATCACTCCTTCATTTCATTTGATTTCATTACAAGATTTGACTAGCAAAATGAGGTTTGACCAAGGAAATCCCCTTTCAACTAACAAAAAGAAAAATTCCCCTCTCTTTGGTGTGTGATTTTCCAATCTAGGTTGAATACATATTAAACAAAAAGATTGGATAAAAAATTTCAAGTGTTTAAATTTTTCAAAGTTGCCACCTTGAATTGAAGATCATTGGAAGACATATACGCATTACAAATCATAGATTCAAACCTAGAAATCAAGTGAAAAGGGAAAATTAGACATTGAAGAGTAGAATCAGTATTTGAATTTATAGAAAACCCTAACTAGATTGTTACATCACTTCCGGCATATAAGTCCCAATATAGGAAAATTTGTAGATTTCAAGTTTCTCAATCATATCTTTGCCAGATATATGTTCCTATTTACAAATCCTAATTTGGGACTAAATTTTCCAGACTAGTGTATGATTCCCAATAGGAATTAATTTTAGTAATTCTAGAATTTCAAGTCTTCATCCAGGAGTCTTCAGGTTTCTAGGTGCGCACTTCTAATTTCTTAGCTTTAAGTTTTGATTTACATATTTTTAGGTCATATAGGGAAGTCTTACATTGCATTAGGTTTTAGCATTAAGTCTTGTATTTAATTGATCTTTTTAAGTCCTATCTTGGTGGTGAACCTCTCTTTAGATTGTAAGTAGACCCTACGAAACCGATATTGTAGATATTTTTCTCCTTTGCATCCTTTAGATTGAGATCTCTAGGGTTTCCTTGAGTGAATGATGTGAAATGTGTTGTTCTATGTCCCAAACCATAAAGAAACCATTACCTTTTATTTAAAGAAATATCATTAACCATACAGTCATATAGTTAGACAGCTCATTAGTAGAAAAAATCAATTATCAACAAACATATATTCAAAAGTCTGATCGAAAAAGGATTTGTATAATATTTTATTTTGAAGATTTTTCATTTAAAATTAGGAAAAATATATCAGAAGAACTCTGCATAGTATAATCTGTGTTGTAGCATAATGGAGTGTACAAAAATACCCGAACATGATTGATTGTGCCATGTGATGACATTAAATTAGGCATGGATTGCACACCTTCCACCAAATCAATTACTGCTAGAGGAGAATATACTGGTAGAAATAAGGAATATTTCATAATAAAATATTTTTTGGGAAATTATATCTCAACCATTTTGTAGACATGCAAAACTAACATCAAATTTGGCTACGACTTGCAAAAGGAGGGTGGAATTTTTTGATGAGCTCTAAAGATATAATCTTGCATACTTTACATCAGAACAGATACATCACAAGAAATATTAAGATGGAAAGTGGACATTGAACTTGAAACTATACAAAATCATTTTTAAATGCTTGGTGTAATAGCTTGAAGTATCCATTTCCTGCTTTTATTTTATGTTTTAAACCAACTAGAACAATTTCGATTTAAAATTAATTAGTGATTGATTTTATTTTTCAAACTTTGTCAAAAAGAACCTTAAACACTTACTAGATGTCAATTTGGTTTAAAACTGAACAAACAACTTCAAACTTCATCTGGGTGCTTTAAAAAGAACCCAATTTTGCCTTTGGAAATTAAAATGAACATGTGCATTCAATGTTTTGTAATATTTTTCACAAAGTAATATAATCTAAAATACATATGTGCTTCTCTCATGCCTCGCGATGATCTTGAGAATCAAAAGTCTTTTTTTGATATTAAGTTGTGAAAAATATTGCCTCCACATTTTTATTTTGATGTAAAATTGAACAAAACTTGTCTAGTGTGAGAAAAATGCATTGCGAGTGTTCTCTCTTTGTTCACACAAATAAATATGATCGAACTACGAATCCATTTAATTTCTATTATGAACCTTTAGAGAGCCTTCCTTGGTGGGAAAAAGAACTCACCCCAAGGGAATGACTCAAGCGGTAACGGGCTAAAGCCAAGCTCTTCCAAACCGCTATATAAATTTCTGTTCAGAGTGAAAGCAATGGAAAATGGGAAGCGACACATGATAACTCTCCCCCAGTATCTTTATGATGTTTAAATCCCTTGTTCTAAGGGTTTGGAGATCTCTCACAAGGAGTTTATCATTTCACGCCCTAAATTGGATGCCCTTACTACAAGATTTTGTTTAGAAGTGAAAAATCATTTCTATTTTTTTGTGCAAAAGGTCATGTGCTTTGAAGCCACCTTATGTATACATGCAGTTACGTTGTAGAGATGAAAATTATTCCATGGGAGATTCATGGCTATTGATGCTTGATTGACCTTAGAAGTGAGTGCACTATAAGGGGGAGCTTGTGTGGTCAAACATCTAATCATCCACACTAAATATGTGTAGCTGGATTTATCCAAGTGGGATCCTGAAAAATACCATCTTTTCATCCTAGGATTGTGCATGTTATTGACATCAAAAACAAATTGCTTTGATCGAAAACAAACATTCAATGAATCATTAGCATTTCAAATGCTTTGGAAGAAAAAATAAATAGGAGGTGTGCACATGTTACTACTTGTCCCTAGGGGTTCTTATCTCTATAAGGCTTCTAAACATTCACATATCTCAATTTGTTCTCCCAAAGTCAACAATAGGTAACCTTTTCCTTGATTTCCACATAATGTACTTTGTGGGATGAAATAAATTTAGGACATTGGACATTGAGTTTGATAAGAATAAGCAAATCTAAGCAAGATAAAAGATCAATTGGACCCCACACATGTGCTTGCAATCTTCTGTCTTATGGTTTTTCATGCAAAAATTGATCTTTTGGTTTGAAATACTCTTAGGGATAAGCATGTTCTTCAAAACCTTGGTTTTTTTTTAAAATTACTCTTAGGTTCATCTAGGATCAAAATAAAACACTTCACCCATCCCTCAACCATCGAAAGAAAACATCATCTTATTAAAAAATTATTTGGAACTTTGAAAACATAATCTATGCTAGACTTTTGTAAAATCAACATCACCTTGTTTGACTTAACACACCTAGTCAAATTATCAATCCCCTTGAGCAAATTTACCTTTAGGATAACACAAATTCCTAAGGTTTACAAGTTCAAAATCACCTTGTTTGGATTAACACACCTAGCCAAATTATCCTCTTATGTACAAGTTTACTTTAGGATAACACAACTTCCTAGGGCTTACAAGTTCATTATCACCTTGTTTGACTTAAAACACTTAGTCCAATTATCCAATCCATTATCACTTTGTTTGACTTAACACACTTAGTCAAACTATCCTCAATATGAATCAAATCAAATCAAGTCCTAAGGTCTAGCATTGATCCAAAGTTCCTGAAAGTTTAAACACCCATATCATTCACCCCTTTCATCCTTCACCTCATCATTTGTCCTAAACCCCTCAAAGGTCAACAAGGTCAAAACACAAGAAGAACATGGAGTTTAAACTTGACTCATACATCATGAATAATCAAAGTCAACCAAATTATCCATGTTTTGCAAGGCCAATTGATTATCGAAACTCACATTTATACATGGCATCATTATCTCCTCCAAACCTCAATGTGAGTATGCCCAATCTAGGTTGTGGACCATCCTTCCCTATGATATATTTAAATCAAAGTCCAAACCTACAAATCTATCAACTAAACAATCAATGCATGATTCTTCAAGCAAGCAACATTATCTCACTGAATCCATACAAGCCAAATGGCAATTTACTAAGTATAACTTTACCAAACATGACCATTTCAAATCAACACTTGGTAAAATTTGGGATAAATGTGATTGAAAATAAAACCAATGTTTTTCAAAATCCCAACATTATATTAACAACTTCAGGTATTGATCCAAGTCAAGGTAATGCCATGTAAAATCAGAATCACCTAAATCAAGGCAATATGGTTCCCAACCATAAAAAAGTTCAATTTAAATCTATCATGCCAAATCTAAACATCACACCAAATTAGAGAATTATCTAGAATCAACTCATCCACAATCCCAAGAAAGCACCACAAGGATGCATTCCAATTTTTTTTTCTAAACAACCAAGTCAACTATATTAAGAATATCAAGATAAAATTTTGCATGATCAAATTGCTTCACTTGCCAAAGTAGTTGATCCATTGCGCCAAGAGACACATCCACCCCAAAATGAATACACTCTTCCATTGGTTGAACCATGTCATCAAAGCATTGAGTAGTCTCCATAATCACATTGAGAACAATATCTCCAATGTCAAGAAATTGGACATCAAGATCACTGACATCAACAACAAACTCAATCACCAGATCACAAAGATCAATCACCACAAGGTAAATTTGAATTACAAGTCCCACAAGGTAACAAATGAAAATACACACCACTCGGGGAACCAATCGAATTGGTCTTGCAACGGTTGGTACAAGAAAATCTCATTAAAATCCCCATTTATGTGAATTATCAAGAGCCCGTGGTTAAACCACTAGAGTATAACAAAAATAAATTTTGTGATTTTCAGAAAGTTAAGGGACACACAACATTAGATTGTATTCAAGTCAAAAATCTGATCCAAGACTTGATTGATCAATGAAAATATAATTTCTATTGGGGAAAATAATCAAAATTCAACCATTGGCAATAGCATTAGAAACCTCCCCACCATAATTGTTGAGAACAATTATCAAGGTATATCCATTAATGAGAACATTGAAGATGTTTCCACCTCAACCAATGATCAAATAAACACACACCAAGATTCACTTTTCAATCATGATCAAAACTCACCAGCGATACCCAACAATGATCCAATCCAAGAAACATTAACATCATTTGATCTTATGGTTGAAAACATTGAAAATATCTCCATCATAACTATTGAAGACAATGATTAGAATCAATCCATCAATGGGCACTATGAATATATGTCTACCAGGATCTAGTGATCAAATCAACATTCATCAAGAGCCACTTTTTAGTGATATATTTCAAGATGTGTTAACATTATTTGATCCTATTGACATAATCCATAATCCATCGACCAATTATCATATTAAAAATGTATCTACATCACCTTATAAGTTAGAGGACATATCTCAAGAATTTATTCCAAAGCTTGATCAACATCTATCACTAAGGTCTAGCAATAGTATTTTCCAAGACATACTGACATCCCTCAACCTCATTATTACGGATAGTGAAGGAATCCTCAAAAAATAAAAAGGATATTGAGCCATTACCCATGCCTAAGGACGATGTCCAAGAACCCACTATAAGAAATCCATCCTTTGAAATTGACCCATGTCAAGAACTTGATTCAAAACATGTCGAAATAAATTCCAGAATAGACAAGATCAAGAATTTGTATCTCGAAGATACTACAGTGATCTAATGGCCACTCTTTTATCTATACAAGATGTCACAAATGATGATCATATCCATACAACACATAATCCTCCATCTACCCATGAGATGCTTTCTTTGGATGGGCACATAGATGATCTTCATTCAAAACAAGAGTCTCATACTCTTGATATCATTACCAAGGAACAAGAGTCTCCTACTCTTAACATTTATGCACAAGACCAAGATGTAGAAAAATATGGAGACATTACAGAAAAAATCACAAAGAAGGTTTCTACGAAAGTTCTAAATTAGAAAAATCTTGTGGAAACCTAGCAGAAATAGATCATGAAGAAGGCCTCTACAAAAGTTTTCAATCAAAAACATCATATCAAAGCATACCAATAATGAATCAATAGGAAGAATTTTACAGTGAATCTTTAACATCGCTTGAAGAAGCATTAAAATATGATATTTCACAAGATCAAGCTAAAGATATCAATTAGGAAGCCATCCTGCATATGGAGGACCCTATCACTTATAAACTTGGATCACTTACCTTTCTTAGGGAAAGTTATCTAATCAATGAAGAAGTTATCACCTTTGAAGATCCACAATAGAGTAGATAAGGATTAGCACCTTATTTCAAAGGTAAAGCATATCCTAGATTGCAGATAGAATTTTTGGGAAAGTGAATTAACAAGGAAAAGGATTAGGTCTACATGAATAAGGTATCCTAGAACCAGTGCAAATTATTGGCAATTGTAAGAATCAAGGCCTTGGTTATTTAGAAATCAATGGATATAAAAAAATCTTTGATACTTCCACAAAACTAGGGGCAACTTCATCTGAAGAAAACTTCAACATAGGGAGAACGAAGAATCCTTATGATGAAACCGGTTTCAATACTGCAACCTACCACATCATAAATCTCAATCCACCTGTCACCCCATCCATGAATTGGGACCAACATAAAAATAAATATTTCAATCAAAGCACAAAGAACATTATCAAAGAAAAAGAAGTACTGAAGCATGGAGGACAAATCAAATGCATATGGATGCCAACAAATATAAAGAGATACTATCCCTATCAAAATCCATTAGTCAAAGAAACTATGGGGCAAAATAAAAAAGGGAAAAGTATCTGTCAAAGATGTCCACAAAGGAAAAAGAAGGCTTCTCAAACAATGTACAAAGTGTATCAAGTTGTTGGTCCTTATTCCACACACATTTCCATATCCACCCATCATTGCTCATCTTCCCAAGTTTGGAGAGTCAAAGGTTCCAAACTGTCAACCAACCCACTTCCTACTCCTGAACACACTCCACTATCCATGCCTCCACACATGATATCAAATTCTCACATTGAACATGTGTTGACAATGACCCTTCATCATAAGGATTGAAAAGGCACTCTATCACGATGTACGCATAAAGACAAAGTTAACTCTTGTATTAACAAAGCAGATCAAGAATCTCAAAAGTTTCTTTCAAGTGCATGTATCTTGGCAAAGAAACTTATTCAAGCAGGATATCGATGGCACATTATGATAAAAGAATTAATTTTAGAAGTACCAGATGATTCAACATCAGCTTAAAATCTCACAGAAAATACAAAAAATCCAAAAAATATCAGAAAAAGGATTGAAAATAGTAAAGATAAAAATTGTCCTCTAGCGAAAACCACTTCGGTTGTGCTTTGGATAGGTACCATGATGAAAACCTAGAAAATAGGCATCATGTGTAGAGTCAGGCATCTACGTGTGCCAGTTCAGTTGAGAGCATCTAATCACATCCATAATAAAGCCAACATCCCAGCCATATCATTCGTTCATCTAACCCATTACCATCTATCTACCTTATCTTGATCTTGATGAAGGTTTGGTGCACACTTTACACTTGCTTATGGTAAATATCTTGACATGCATCATTTTCATTGATCCCATCCTACCCAATGATATCTAAGACTTGAAGCATTATTTGAATGAGTTTTCCTCTATTTAAACACCTTATCCTGTCACAAGATAATCCTTGGCATCCTTTGCATGTTTATTGTATCTATCTATATGTCTATCCAAGAATCCATCCATGGTTGTTCAAACATTGCGAGACACTAGGGGTAAATATTTTCATCTTGCTTTGAGAATAAATCTTGATCTATATCCTCCAACTTATTTGGTGATCTAAACATTAGCTAAGGTAAAATCAAATTTGTCAAAGAATTTGTGAGCCAAAAATATAAATCACTAGCCTATGGAATATTTTGATAGGAAGATGTTCCTTATCAAGATTTATCTTTCATTGAACATCAATCTGAACAATCAATATTAGTTGCATCTAACTTGCACATCAACGTGACATCAAATCATCAAAATAGTTTTGTTCCAAATCAAGCTTCATCAACCTTGATTGAAATAGAATCCAATCAATTATCACCTTGTTTGAGTTAACACACTTAGTCAAACCATCCTCTTATATACAAGTTTACTCTAGGATAACAAAACTTCCTAGATTTTACAAGTGCATTATGACTTTTGTTTGGCTTAACACACTTAGTCAAACTATCAATCCATCAATTTGATCAATCAACCCTAGCTTAGTCCTCAACAAGATCCTAAAATAGAGCACTGGTATACTCATACATATTCACCTTCAAAAAATTAAAAAAAAATTAAAAAAATTAAAAAACAAGGTCTTCTAGACGAACTACATTGTCTTTGAGCTTGAATCCAAGCAAGGTTAATCTTGGATCATCCCCCAAGACATTTTAGGTCAGTCCTTTAGGCGTTTGTCGCAATGGAAATCTATTTTCCCATCTATTTCTATTTTAGGTCAGTCCTTAGGTGTCTGTCGCAATGGCAATCCATTTGCCCATCTATTTCACATTTTAGGTCAGTCCTTAGGCATCCATTGCAATGGAAATCCATTTTACCATCTATTTAGGCGTCTGTCACAATGGCAATCTGTTTTCCCATCTATCTAGGTGTTTGTCGCAATGGCAATCTGTTTCCACATCTATCTCTTCCACAATCAAGTGAAATTTTGGTCGAACTACATTGTCTCTAAGATTAAATGTAGGCAAGGCCATCCTTGATCGGCCCTCAAGACACATAATCCAAAAAACATTCATAAAATGTCATAAAATACCCAAAAACATTGGAAAACCCAAAAATCAAAACAACCTCAAATCATTCAAAAAAATACCAAAAACATCCAAATATTTGAAAAAAACCAAAATGGTGCACCCATCTCATCTTTCTTTCACTCGCAATAAATGTCACTCATAATAAATCATCATTGGCTTTATCCTTTGGTGAAGCAATCAGAAGCAAGTCTAGCAGGTTCAAAAGTGAATGCCTAAGCATCAAAGTCTCAAATTCTAGGTCAATAAGCAAGCAAGTCGATCAACTCGTAGTATCAGTAGCTTATCATCCAATCAGTCTCATCCAAACCCTTATCACAACATGTCCTAAGAATGTGACCTTCCTATGATTGACATCAGCATCAAGCAACTCCTTAGGTTACCCTTGACTAGTGATACAAAGAACATTAGCTTGTTTGTTTACTTTATCTGGTCTTTTTGACTTATCTTATTTTGTGCTCATTCCAAAGACCTCTCAATGATACCTAAACAAAAAAGGTTTAGAGAGAGAGGAATGGGGAAATTATCATTATCTTTTTGTCTATTGTTCTTGTCGGACACTCTTGTAAAATAACATGGAAAATACTTTCTTTGTTGGGTCCATCCTAGCAAGGTTTTCATATGTCAAGTGTGAACAAGAGAAATCCTATCTGTTTGTCAAGTCAAATACGATCACACTAGGCGCAACGCCAGCTCGGTTCTTAATACCTTGATGCATCGCATCTATGTGTGTTATTAAATAGAAGGAAAGTTATTCTCTTTTTCTCGCCTATCCTTGGATAAGAAATACATCATCATCATTCATCATCATTTCTAATAAATTTGGCTTGTTGAACTTCTCCATCTTCTTGGATTCAAGGGTTGATCCCTCTCATTATTCTATCCTTTTTCATGCTAACAATGCATCCATCCTGCATCCACACTCTCATTTTTCATAATCACATCATATCATCATGAACAACATCACGCACCTCATCCATCTCATTGGCATAATCATTTAAAATCTTTAAAATAATATAGATTTGTTATTGTAAGCATCTTCCAAACATCTTATTTACATCATCATTATCATATAGATTAGTTATTCATAGCCATCGATACATCCATTTTGAACCTCTTTGTCGCAATATCAACCTCAAATTAAATCGTTTCGCTCGATCTCTTGAGGGGGCAATGTACTAACATACTTATTTTCATTGGGGCATCCAAAAAAATCAGATTTTTTTTTATTTTGATGTCAGCGGCATCATTCTTTGAATCAATGCAACAAGTACATTTCTTCAAAGAGGGAAAAATGTATACATGCAAAACTAACGTCATGGATTCCTCATATTATCATATTCACCCATCAATTAAATAAACCAGGTTTATTTAATTAGTCTCCTTAAATCATCCATTCAAATTAACATCATCATCTTTGATTAAATAAAAAAATCTTTATTTAATTAAATCTAAAATCATTTTCTTCTCATTTTGATTTATTTTAATCCTAAAATATAAGTCAAATATTAAAATCACCTAATCTCCTATTAAATTAATCAAATCTTGATTAACTTAATCCTAATCACCTGAATCCTCTCGATTCTTCCACTTGCACCAATAAATCATTTAATTGATTTATTATTTCATCTAATTTATTTCAAAAGGGCATCAAGATGGAATATTCTTCAAATTTGAATCTTCTTTTTAAAGGACTTGTCCCTTCCAACAAAGAATTAAATTCTCTTACATGTCTCTTACATAAGTAAAACTTGGCATTTATTTCACCTTTCAAGCCCCCTAAACATTTCATATTAGGAAAATTCAAAATTCAAATTGGCACATTGACCAAAATGTGCCTAACCCTCACCCTCTCACATCTTGAAAAGTGGCATCTTGTCATTGGCTCATGAATGATCCCACATTCATCCAAAATCCCTCAATCTCCTAACCTTGAATCTATAAAAGAAAGGCATTTCAACACAACAACCACAACAAAAAATTGATGCGCATTCACATGCATTGGCATTATCACTATCATCTTGGAAATCTTTCTTATTAGAGATTAGGAAAGGGTTGCTTCCTACACAACAAAGTGGCACCAATCCACTATGAGATAAGGGCTTAATCATGTTTTCATGTGATTTTGTGTCTTTGTTATCTTTATCTAATTTTTCATATTTGAACATGATTAGATATTTCATAGGGATGTTGAGTTTGTTGATTTAAACTAACTTGTGCTAACAACACAGACTAGTTTATATATCTATTGCAGATTCAACATCTACACATTCAAATACATAAGTTACTATTGATACTTAAGGTATTTCTCATTCGACTATAATGAGGGGTAGGGGGTTCATTAGTATGTCTCATATCTAATGAACAATATTTTATTAGCTTGACTTTCATTAGAGGCAACACTATTTATGAGAGTATTGTATTGTGGTTATGTAGTGTGATGTATTCTAAGAGTTTGATAGTGGTTGTGTTGCCTTTGGATCTTTGGTTGATGATTTTCCTATGAGAAGCTTTCTTTGCAAGTATATTATAATCTTTTTTATTTTTGAATAATATATTGGGTGGCTTTTGGACTGTGGGGTTTTTCTCACAAAATGGTTTTCCCCACGTAAATCACTATGTTGTGTTATGAATGATATGCATGTTAATTTTTGTTTAAGTTTTTTTAACTATTAAAGATTTGTAATTTTTTTAATTTAAATTATCATCTCAAGATTTGTAGGAAGTTGTTCTACTACCTTAACTTTCTTACAAGTGGTATCAAAGCCTCGTCACCTTTGGTTTTAGTTGTGGGTTTTTTTTTTTTTTTTGTAACTAATCAAGATTTGAGTGGGAGCTTGTGGAAAATAAGCTTTGTGATCTTGTTGGAGGCATTTTTAGATTGAAATTTGATGAGAGATAATAGATGTAGATAAATTTTCTTGGAATGGTTTTGAATGTTGAAAATGAATATGGACAATGTGTTGATAGATCAAGATTTGTGGGATGTTGTTGATGACAATGTTTCAAGGCCTACATATCCTACACAAGCTACTCAATATGATGTTATGCACCAAAAATCCAAGGTTCTAATCAATTTTTTCTTAGAAGACTCTATTTTAATCAATTTCCGTGAAGGGACCTATGTGTACATAAACTATGGAACAAGCTTGGTGAGATGTATCAAGACAAATATTTAGTGAATTGTTTTTCTTGAGGAATAAATTATATTCCTTGAAAATGGAAGGGGGTGGAAAAATTATAGACCACCTAGAAGAATTCAATATGTTGGTGTCTCAATTGGTATCAGTTGGTGTCAAAATGGATGAGGAGGATAAATGTCAAATCTTGATCAGTTCTTTGCTTGATTCATTGGATTCTCTTGTTATGACTATTGGTAGTATTTTTGTTTGTAGTTTTAGAAAAAGTATCTGTTTTCCACACTTAATTTAGGGAATAATCAATTTAGTAACGGAAAGAGTATCTCTTTTCCTTAATTAATTTGGGAATAATTAATATAAAATTAACTTAATAATACCTTGATTTATAATTATAATGTGTTCTACACATTCACACTAAGTCTAGAGCCCTTTTTAACTAAAATGTACTTAACTTTGTGCCTTATTTAAGGTTTTGTAAAGTTTTTTCCAATAATTTTACACTTATCTGGGAATTCATTAATTAATTGCGGCTAATTCAGCTTAATTGGCCCCTTTAATTCAAATCCAAGCCTTATTAGTTACATTTTTCAAGGATCTATCACAACACCCATTGATGATATTTCTTAACATTTAACTTGGAAAAATTGGATTCCTAGAAATTAGTGTTAAGACCCATTTGCCCAAGGTGGCGAATGGGTCCTCCTAACCTAGGACAACCCTTTCTTGGAATATTTGAAATGGGATTTTTATGTTATTTCATCCCTCTAAAGAATGGTCCTAGGAGATTGTGCTAGGAACCATTCACCCAAGGTGGTGAATGGGTCTTCCTAAATTAGGAAACCCCTTTTTGAATTAATTTTTGGTGGGATTTTAATTATTTTAAATTCCACATCTGATGTATGCTTGGTTTATTTCAATTTTAGGGTTAATTCTTAGGTTTAGTATAAATATAATGTCAATTCACATGGTTTCTCCTAAATCAGTTCAAGACATCAAGAGTACATTGACAAGACCACTTCTAGATCATTTTAATGACATTCAAAGGTAGATTATCAAAGTTTTATTGCAGTAATTCAAGATCATATGAACATGTTAAATTCATAGTGCATCAAGCATGTGGTTGAGCTTATGTATGTCAACGTATAATTCAAGATCTATTTTCAATCATTGTTTAATATCTAGTTCGAGATCAAAATCTACATTCTACATGGCCACTTCATATTATTTTGTACATTTGCATTCCAAGATAGCTTTCAAGGTATCATGATTTCATGTTTCATGTTTCATGTTTAATGCTTCAATTTCATTATTTAATTACAAGGTTTAATTACCTAAATGAGGTTTGACTTAGGAAAATCCCTATCCTCTAACAATCAACAATTTTTTCTCCTCTTGAATGTGTGTTTTCTAATTTGTAGGTTGAAGATCAAGTGAAGAGCAATATTGAAGTAAATTGGGCAAAATTGTCAAGTTGTAAAGTTGTCACCTATATTGAAAGAACACCAAAACAAGGCTACAAAATGTGTTTCATGTTTTTGAGAGCTAAGCACTTAAGACCTGAAAGTGAAAAAATCAAGGAACATAACCCAAATCTTAGATTTTAGAAACCCTAATTGGGACACATTCACCACTTGGGGCGAATGAGTCCTTTGTGACCTAAAAGTATCCTTCTTGCAACAAGGTACACACCATTTTAGCCTCTTTAAATTTCCCTCATTATTGCTATAATAGTTAGGATTGATTTATAATTATTATTTGCATCATATCATACACATAATCTCATGTTTAGTGGTGATAATTATTGGTTCATCATCTTGATCTCTTGATCTTGATCACATCATCTTGATGAAAAATCATATTTTCCAATTAAACAATTAATAATAAAATGAGCCTAATGTTGCCTTGATTTAGTGTTGTAATGTGTTTCACACATTCACAATTATTTTAGGTTCCTTTTAAACTTAATGGAATTAATTGTGCCTTATTTAGAGTGTTGTAAAATGTATCTTTACACTTTCACCCTAATCTAAAGCTTTATTAATTAATTGAGGTTAATTTACCTTAATTGGCCTCATTATTTCAAATCCAACCCTAATTAAATTGAAATTACAGGAGATAAAACCTAAAATTTATAAAGGCTATTACACAAAACTTAATTTTTGAAGGTGTGTCTCCAAGGTAGGTAACCTAAGACCCATTTTCCACATGGAAAATGGGTCCTCACTAGGTCCAAGAACCCTAATTTTGTGTAATATTCCTCCTTGTTTGTTGTGTATCCTAGGTAAGTGGCCTTGGATCGATTCACCAAATGGGAATGGGTCCTCACTTACACCTAGTACCCCTCTTTTGGATATGTTCTTAGTGGTATTTTAATGATTTCAAATCTAGAATTCAATGTCAGCTTGTGATATTTGAATTTTAGGAATTAATCTTAAGATATGTATAAATACAAGGTTATTTTCATCATGTTTCAACTAGAGAGAAGAATCTCAAAAAAAATTCATGAGATCAAGAATTCATATTCAAGGAGAAAAGAAGAGTGAAGTCTTGGAGAAATATTATAGTTTTTTTGTAGGTCTTTAAGCTCATTTGTTTATAAAAAATTGATCATTATTGAAGAAGTGATAGATGTTTATGGAGAATCATGATCGATTCTAGGTTTTGGGAGAAGCACAATGAGATTCAACCAAGCCTAATGACTTGTATCCTAAGTGATTGCACCTTCTATGATCATTTTATTTTTGACATAAAGAGAGTTATATTTAAATTTATGACTTATTAAGGGGATTTGGGATCTCATAAAGTAGGTATTTTACATTTTTCATGTTTCATTCTAGGATCCCATTCTAACACACTTGAGTAGGGTTTCTTTGAATCAATAGAGATATTAATCTTAGACACACTTAAGGTTAGGATAAAACACATGTTTCATGTTTTATATTTCCATTTATCATGAAGTTTTAACTGTCGAACTTGGGGTTTGATTGAGGCAAAACCCTATCCACCAACAAACATCAAATTTATTTTGCAGATTATTGGCAAATCCAAATCCAAAAATGGGGATTTCAAGTTACAAGAAGGAATTATAAATTTGTAGCTTCAAATTTAGATTTAGATTTTTCTAGACGACCCTACTAGGACCCATTTACCATAGGGTGAATGAGTCCCTATTAGGGTTATAAAGGAAACAAATTTTCATAGTTCATAAGCTACAGTTTATAGTTCATAATCTCCCAGGAAAGTGTACCAAGACACATTCGCCATAGGGTGAATGAGTCCCTATCAGGGTTTCAAAAACAACAAGTTTTAACAAGTGAAAAACATTTATTACCCTCAATTTTTGCTAGAAATTTCATTTTTCCTTTGGATTTTGTGATAAATATCTTAATTCCACATTGTAGATCTAGGTTTAGAGTATTTTTGGTATTTAAAAATTTTCTCCCTAAAATACTATTTGTCCTAGACCCCCATCATAGAAAAAGGGAAATTAGAATATTCAAACCTTAATTGGTATTTCATGGTTTTGATCTCATTTCATAATTATATGAAGAAATATTTCGCCCCCTTTGTCCCTCTTTAGATGTACATTTCCATTTTTTCTCTCCACTTCTAATTTTCTTTATTTGATTTTGGTGAACTCGAACTTGTACAAAAAAATTATAAACATTGGAGTTCTTTCAACCCTACATCTTATTTTTGCAATAAATTTAATTAGATTTTAATTAGTTGCATTACATTTAGGGTTCTTTAATTTTTCATTAGTGAACATTGCATTTAAGATAAACTTTCATGTTTGCATTGCTTAAAATCACTAAAAAAAAAAATTAAAAATTGCATTACATCTGAGTTAGTTTTGCATACTGTTAACATTGAAATAATCATTCAATCATTTAGATTCATATTGCACATTAAATTTAGTCACATTTTTCATCATTTAACCATAGTCATCATTCCATTAAGAAGCCTAAAACTCAGAAAATCTATTATAGAATTGTTTATTACAAATTTTAAACAACAAACACATAGGATCACCTTAGAAAAATAAAAGTTAAATTAAAAAAACGGTAATATAGGAACCATTTGACATATGGAAAACGAGTCCCTATAAATATTCTCTCAACAAAATTTTTGAGAGGGTTTTAGTCTCTAATTTATAATTTTGTTTTTGTTGTCAGGCTTGAGAATGAGTATTTTGAAACAATTTTTTTTTGCATTGAACCTATAGTTCATATAGTTAGATTTTGCAACATTGAAAAAATAATTTCTCTCATATTTTAGTTAAAAGTAGCCTTAGATTTCTACATTTTTCTTTAATTTCCATCATTATTGCTTCATTAGATATGTTAGTTTATATTTTTCAGTCATTCCAAAAAGAACAAAAACCAAAAAAAACATCAAAAAAGTCAAACAAGACCCTTGGAGAAAGCATATTTATTTGATTCTGTAACTTGTATCTTTTTCAAAGTTTACTTATCCCTCAATCCCATTAGTAGCGATGGCTTTGACATGTTAGATGAAGTCATTGATGATTTAATATTGCAAGGTCCATCCACTAAGGCTTGTCATGACAAACTGAAGTACAAAGATGTTAATGCAATCACACCTCAACTTATCATTTACCCTCCCTTGCAACAGCCTCATGTTAAAAAAAAACCCATGCTCATTCTAGAACCACCTAAAAACAAGCCTTCATTTGACAATAATTTTTTTTCACAAAAATGGGTTATAGTACTCTTGCTCACACATATAATACACAGAGCAATAGGAAATAAAAAACACTTCTTATTTCATTACCTTTTCCTCAACATATATTGCCTAGTTTTCCTTGCTTATCTTCATATAGTGGTAAGGAATATGATCTTGTTGGAAAAATTAAGAATGTACCCACTAAGATATACCTATGGGACCTTTTTCAAACTTCACCACATTACCATAGTATGCTTCAAAAATCCTCACAACAAGATATCATTCCCCATAATACAAATTCAAATGATGTGGCATCACTAGTTCAAGTAATGAATCACATTAATTTAGAAACTATTTTTTACCAAAGAGAATTTTGTGCCTTGGAAGTTCAAAAATGACATGATGCATCATGATAAAGATAAACCTTGTTGACAATGGTTCAAAATTTAATGTGTGTAGTGTGAGCCTTTTGGAGAACATTGATATGGATAAGAGTGAAATTTTTCATGTTTTTTATCTATCCATCGATTCAATAATATAGGAAATAACCTCTTGGATTCATCATGTTGCCTATTGAATTTTGGAAAGTAGCATTACAAACTCAGGTCCATGTTATGCCTCCTAAGTTTTCTTAAAATCTCCTCTTGGGGAAACCATGGATTCATTAAATGAATGGAGTACCTTCTACCTTCCATCATTTAATTAAGTATGCCTATGAAAAACAATTCTACATGCGCTCAAGGCCAATACAAAACCTGGAAGTTATTTGCATGCTGAGAAAGAAAAATGAAGTTCTCTAAAAACATCAATACCAACTGTGAAATTGAAAATCATGAAGGAAGAAGAACATGAAAAGAACATTGATTAAGTCACTAATTTGTTAGATGATGATTGGGGCTCATTATATTTCACACAAACATTCATGGGAAAAATATTACAAAAAAATAAACTAAAAATAAAAAAACACCAATGGTAATGTCAACACAAAGTTCAAAAGAAAACTCACAAGCATCTACTTCATCTGCTCTAAAAGAGGACATAAGCTATACAACCAAATTTGATTTAACATACTACCAACAACCACTGAACCTAAAAGAGATGGAGAAAATTTATCCAAAAGAGTGTATGAGCTTGTAAAACAACTTGGTTATAGTACAAAAGGATGTAGAAGGAAAGAGAAATAAATTCATGTTCCTATAGAGCCTAACACATAAGAAAAAAGAAGATATTTTCCTTCTAAGATAATGTAAGAAACAACAAAATCCTCACTCAATATCAAAGCCATCATGTGTAACTCAACTAAGAAAACTGTCACTTTGAAGCATCTTGATTTGATTGATACAAAATGTGAAGAATCATTGGAATAATTTGAAGATGATGAAGTGATAGGGAGGTTGGATGAATCAATCATTGATTCATGGTCTAGGTCTTGTTTGGAAGACCTCTTAGGTGTTTCACTCCACCATTTCAATCTATATTACCTTATCTCACATAGGCCTTGGTCTCTCCTTGCCAACCCAAACTACCAACATAATTCCTCCTACGAATTCCACCTTTGTTCAATCTTGCAACTCTAACCTTAGCCCTTAATCCACCCTAAAGGCTACAATCCTCCAAAATCTTGAATTTATCTTTGCAGGGGTGTGGAGGTGTTTCTAATGACTTCAATCCATCCTACTATGGTTCTTGATGGTCCACCTAATTCCATTTGCAAGTCACTTTCACAAAACCCATCTTTTAGGTCTAAAAGGCTACTAGACCTATGAGCCCCAATTAGGTCTCCTACTCTGAGAAATCAGGTTGGTTCTCCGAGGTTTTCCAAGAACACCCCAACCTTTCCTTGGTTTTCCTGCTTCATATGCCATCCTCTCAAGGATTTCAGGGGTCTTGGCCCTCAACTCTTCGTATAGAGCCTAATCCACAATTTGGCAAAATTAGGCCTTTTCAAAACCCTTCCTTGACTTCCCTACAAACTATTAGGCGTTCCTCTCACCAGATGGATTGATGGAGTTTCATCATCCATACTATTTCCTGGAAAGACTCATTCCTGCCCTCTCCACACAGTGATTTGACAGGAAATGGACACCCCTGCAAATCAAGTGCTCTGCACTTTAGTCTTCCCTAGCCAGACACTTCATGGCTCACCTAAAAGAAGACTTCCTCAGTGGCTCCTGTGCTATCAAGAACTCCTAACCCTACAGTATGTACAACCATGGATTCTAGTCAGAATTCCCAAAGGGCCATACAATTTTTACGGTGTGAATGTGAACTAAACCTCCATTCTTCACAAGCTGCCTGGTTCAGATCAACAACTGTCAAGAAAGTAAACTATCTACAAACAATGCTTGAAATGAACAAACTAGCTATCTACTATGACACAAAACTTGAAGAGAAACTTCTCTACATCCTACACAAAGTAGAGTTCCAACATTAACCCATTAAAAGACTACTTGTAAAGCAAAAACCAAAAATCACACAAAATCACCACTGTTTTCTCTTGTATTTCAAAAATTCTGGACAATTCAAATGATTCCAACCTCACTCCCATGTCAAGGTCACCCTTAAATATGGTCTCTAAAATAGTTACCCTCTCCTTTGGACACACCTAGGCTACTTGTAGCCTCCATTGAGGTTTATTTGCAATAATTTGAAAAGAAATTCCTAAAAGGTCTAAAAGGTCCTAAACCTTACTTGAGCAAAACCCTTAAGCCTATGCAATGGTCAACATGACCTTCATCAGATCATCAAAACCCAATCAAAAATTCCACTAAGGCACAAGCATAAATGAACATTAATAGATTGATAAGTTGGCCTAAGCAAATTTCCAAAACATGACCTTCTAGACAACCTATGGTAACCTATGGGTGCTCCTACACCATTCTCCCTCCCTCTGCACAAACACTAAGGAATGTGGGGGGAGATCAGAGATAAATCAATACCCTACTTCTTGAACTGAGCTTAATCCACCCATGTAGCCTCAGAGTTTGGTTGGCCTTTCCATTGTATGATATGTTCCATGTATTCCTTATGTTGGGTAGACTTCTTCACCCTTGATTCCAAGATCCTCTCTGCTTGTAGCTTGTCTTTAGAAGGTAAGGCTATGTTACTCACATCCTTCAAGAAATCCATACTATTCTAATCCATGTTAGTGACTGGTCCTTTATACTTGATCAAATCAGCCACATTAAACACTAGTGAAATGCCTAAGTCTACAGGTAGCTCCACCTTATAGGCATTCTTTCCATATTTTGCTAACACCTTACATGGTCCCAATGTCTTCATTTGTAACTTGGTTGATGTTCCTTCCTAAAACCTAGATTTGTTGAGACGGACCATGACATAGTCCCCTACTGTAAATTGTAGATCTTTCCTAGACATATCCACCTTAGCTTCCAGCTTGTGAGTAGCCTCTGTAATTGTCTTTTTCACTTGCTCTTGAATCTCCTTCATGGTCTGAGAGAAATCCTCACCATGTCCACTCCTATGCTCCATAGATCCTAAATCTCTAAGTTCACACACACCTCCTAGGTGCATTCCATACACTATTTCAAAAGGACTTTTGCCTGTGGTCTGGTTCACACTATCATTGTAGGCAGATTCAGCTTGTGATATGACCATATCCCATGTTTGTCCATAATCCTTGGTTAAGCATATCAGAAGGTTACCTAACACTCTACTAATCACCTCAGTTTTTCCATCGGTCTGAGGATGGTAAGTTGATCTAAAACACAATCTAGTACCTAATCTGCTCCATAGAGTCTTCCAAAAATGACTCATAAACTTCACGTCCCTGTCTGAGACAATGCTCAATGGAAATCCATGGATCCTCACAACCTCTTTGAAGAAAAGATGAGAAATATAGCTAACATCATGGGTGGTCTTGCAAGGAACAAAGTGACTCATCTTACTGAACCTATCTACCACCACATAGACACTATCAAACCCTGTCTTCATCTTAGGGAGTCCTACCACAAAGTCCATGCTAATACATTCCCATGGTCTATTGGGAATGGGTAGAGGTTGATCCAAACTTGCATTGCTAGCTCCCCCCTTGGATTTCATACAAACTACACACTGCTCCACATACCTTATGACATTCCTTGGAAACTTGGGCAAATAATAGAACATCTGCACTAGTTCCATTGTCTTGTTGATACCAAAATGACCACTAAGACTACCATTGTGCTTCTCTTGGATGAGATTCTCCCTCATTGAACCTTTGGGAACACACAACTGATTTCCCTTAAAAAAAATTCCACTTTGCAATGTATACTCAGAGAATTTACTATGAAAGTTATTCTCAAAATCAGAACATACCTTGTATGCTTCAGAGAAGTCTTCATTTTCCCCATAGAGATCCTTGAAAATCTCTATCCCAATGCTCTTTATTTGTATCTCTTGCACTATCAGCAACCTCCTACTTAAAGCATCAGCCACTTTGTTGAACTATCCCTTCTTATGCTTGATGATAAAAGTGAAGGCTTGGAGGTATTCCATCTATTTCAAATATCTATTGCTCAAATTTTCTTATGTGTTGATGTAGCTAAGTGACTAGTTATCTATAAACACAACAAACTCCTTAGGTAGGAGATAATGCCTCCACTTTCTAAGTGACTCTACTAGAGCATATAGTTCTAGGTCATAGGTAGAATACTTCTTCTTAGCTTCATTTAGCTTTTCACTAAAGAAAGCTATAGGCCTACCTTCTTGGCTTAGTACTCCTCCCACTATAATTCCACTGGCATCACATTCCATAGTGAATAACTTATCAAAGCTAGGTAACAAAAGGATGGGTTGAGTTGCCACTTCTTCTTTCAGTTTCTTAAAACCCTTCTCAGCTTCAAGAGTCCATTTGAACTTAGTCTTTAGGCGACCTTTGATTGTATCAAGTACTGGTACACATATGCCACTAAAGTTCCTTATAAACTTCCTATAAAACTGAGCTAACCCATGAAAACTCCTTACCTCTATCCCAGTGGTTGGTGTAGCCAATTTAGGATAGCTTCCACCTTGCTTGGGTCCATCTTAAATGATCCTTGGGATACTACACACCCTAATTACACAATCTCTTGTTTGAAGAACTCACACTTCTCTAGGTTGATGGCTAACCTCTCCTCCTGCAATCTTTTAAGAACCAACTCCACATGCTTTAAATGTTCTTTTGTTGTCTTGCTAAAGATGAGTATATCATCTAGATATACCACCACAAATATTGCTATGAAGTGTTTAAGCACTTCATTCATGAGCCTCATGAATGTGCTAGGGGCATTTGAGAGGCCAAATGGCATAAATGTCCACTCATACAATCCATGAGTTGTCTTAAAGGTTGTCTTCCACTCATCCCCATCTTTGATTCTGATTTGATGGTATCCACTCTTGAGATCCAACTTGGTGAAGTATTGAGCTCCTCCAAGACAATCCATTAAATCCTCAATCCTAGGAATAAGGAATCTATATTTGATTGTAATTATATTTATAGCCCTAGAATCAGTGCATAGTCTCCACTTACCACCTTTCTTGGTTGCTAAGACCACTGGTATTGCACACGAACTGATGCTCTTCCTAATTAGTCCTTGGTCTAACAACTCTTGCACTTGTCTAGCACCTTCCAAGTTCTAGTCTGGTGTGAGCTTGTAAGCTGCCTTGTTTGGAAATGAAGCCCTTGGTATGAAGTCAATCTAATGACTGATGGCTCTCTTTGGAGGTAAGGTTTTTGGTGTTCCATCACTAACTATATCCTTGAACTATTCAAGCAACTTCTGAATTACTCCTGGTATGATAGTTTTCTTAGTCTTATCTTCCTCCTTGGGTTGCACCATGACCACATATCCTTCCCCTCCTTGTTGTAGAGTGTTGATAAACTCCTTGCCACTACTTAACAAGATACTAGGGGTCTTTGACTATCCTTCTTTTGCATCTGACAGTGATTGTAGTTTGAATGTATTCCATCCTTCTTGAAAGAGATAGTGTTCTCCTTTCCATCATAGATGGCTCCTCTATCATACTACCATGGCTTTCCCAATAGAAAATGGCATGCATCCATGGGAAACACATCACAAATCAACATGTCTTTGTACCCTCCAATGGAGAACTCCACCGTTGTCTGCTCATTTACAAGAACACTCCGCCCTTTATTCAACCATGTCACCTTGTAAGGGTTAGTGTGGGGTAATTTTTCCAACTTCAACTTCCTCACTACCTCCTCTGAGATAATTTTATCAATAGACCCTGAATCCACTCTAACCTTGCACACCTTTCCAAGTATTTTGCATCTTACCCTGAATAGGGCTCTCCTTTTCTTTGGCTCCTCCTTGACTGGTTGTCTGATTAGAACTCTTTTAAACATCAGGTTCTCCCCCATTTTTGATTCAATGTGACTAACCTCTGGTGACTTGATACTCATGGTGTCCTCTTGAGCATATGCTACTCTCTTTTTTGTACTTGATGAAGATGCTTTCTCCGGGCACCTATAAGCTGGATTTCCTACTTGACCATAGTTATAACACTTCATACTAGCAAAGTATGAGTTACTTCTGCCTACTCCTCTTCCTCTATTTGAACCTCCTTGAGGTCCTCTACCTCTTCCATAGCCTCCTCTAGAATTTGTTTCACTTCCATGCTCTTTGAGTTTAGACTCTCCCTGATTTCTTTGTTTAGTTCCTCTACCTTGGTATCCACCTCTATGTCCTCTTTGATCTCTACCTTTACCTCTACTCTTAGAAGCTTGGTCTTGTTTCCTCTTACTCCTCTCTTCAATCTTTATAGCCAATTGATAGCATTGGTGCACTATTTTCAGACTTAGAAAAGTCATCTCCTCTAGAATGTTCCACTTCAAACCGTTAAGATACCTAGCCACCTTAAGACTTTCATCCTCTAAAACATTAGACCTCATAAAAAGTTTTTGAAACTCCTCAGTATAATAATTCACATATTGGTTTCTTTGTCTCAAGCTTTGTCTCTTCTTATGCAACTGAATCTCATAATCATCTGGCATGTATGCTTCTCTCACTTTGGCAACCATTCCCTTCCAAGTAGAAATAGGCTTCTTGCCTTCCTTTTCTCTCTTTGTCTGAATGAACTTCCACCATGTCAAGGTAGAACCTCTTAATATTGAGTTTCCCACCTTCACATTATGTGCTTCAGTGACTCCATCACACTCAAAATGGTTTTCCATTTCCTCTATCCCATCTGTGACTAGATTAGCTTCCAATTTCCCAATAAACAATGGTATGCCTTCAAGAAAGGCTCTTCTTGCAAAATAGGTTCAAGTTCAAGGATCTTGTCTTCCTCTGTAACCTCTTCACTCTTCAGTACACTAGCTTCCAACTTATCACTGACCTCATCGATCTTGGTTTGCACATTATTCATGGCTTGCTCAAGTTGAGCTATTCTTTCCCTCAATCTTCTATTGTCTTCCTCTTGATCTTCGACCTTCTTGGCCAACTCTATATTTGTCACCATGGTTGTAGAACCACTAGACTCAAACTCTAACATACAACAATCAATCCCAAATCTTTTGTTTCTCTGATACCAATCTAATAGGGAGGTTGGATGAATCAATCACTGATTCAAACTCTAGATCTTGTTTGGAAGACCTCTAAGGTGTTTCATTCCACCACTTCAACCTATAGGACCTTCTCTCTCTTAGGATCCCCTAGTCTCTCCTTTCCAACCCCAACTACCAACATAATTCCTCCTACCAATTCCACCTTGGTACAATCTTGCAACTCTAACCTTAGCCCTTAATCCACCCTAAAGGCTACAATCCTCAAAAATCTTGAATTTAGCTTTGCAGGGGTGTGGAGGTGTTTCTAATGACTTCAATCTGTCCTACTATGGTTCTTTATGGTCCACCTAATTCCATTTGCAAGTCACTTTCACAAAACCCCTCTTTTAGGTCTAAAAGGCTACTAGGCCTATGAGCCCCAATTAGGTCTCCTACTCCGAGAAATCAAGTTCGTTTTCCAAGGTTTTCCAAGAACCCCCCAACCTTTCCTTGGTTTTCCTAGTTCATATGCCCTCCTCTGAAGGATTTCAAGGGTCTTGGCCCTCAACTGTCCGTATAGAGCCTAATCCACAATTTGGCAAAATTAGGACTTTTTAGAACCCTTCCCTGACTTCCCTGCAAACTGTTAGGTGTTCCTCTCACTAGATGGATTGATGGAGTTTCCTCCTCCATACTAGGTCTTGGAAAGACTCATTCCTGCCCTCTCCACACCATGATTTGATAGGAAAAGGACACCCCTACAAATCAAGTGCTCTACACTTTAGTCTTCCCTAGCCGGACACTTCTTGGCTCGCCTAGAAGAAGACTTCCTCAGTGGATCCAATGTTTTCAAGAACTCCTAACCCTATAGTATGTACAACCATGTAGTCTAGTCACAATTCCCAAAGGGTTGTACAATTTTTATGATGGGAATGTGAACTAAACCTCCATTTTTCACAAGTTGCCTGGTTCAAATCAACAATTGTCAAGAAAGCAAACTATCTACAAACAATACTTGAAACAAAAAAACTAACTATCTACTGCCACACAACACTTGAAGAGAAACTTCTCTACATCCTACACAAACTACTTTGCCAACATTAACCCATTAAAAGACTACTTGCAAAGCAAAAACTAGGATTCACACAAAATCACCACTGTTTTCTCTTGTATTTCAAAAATTGTAGACAATTAAAATGTTTCCAACCTCACTCCCATGTCGAGGTCACCCTTAAATAGGGTCTCTAAAATAGTTACCCTCTCCTTTGGACACACATAGGCCGCTTGTAGCCTCCATTGAGCTTTATTTGCAAGAATTTGAAAAGAAACTCGTAAAAGGTCTAAAAGGTCCTAAACCTTACTTGGGAAAAACCCTTAAGCCTATGCAATGGTCAACATGACCTTCATCAGATCATGAAAACCCAATCAAAAATTCCCCTAAGGCACAAACATAAATGAACATGAATAGATTGCTAAGTTGGCCTAAACAAATTGCCAAAACATGACCTTCTAGACAACCTATGGTAACCTATGGGTGCTCCTGCACCATGAAACTTTGAAAGAAATGTTAGGATTTTATGACAAGTCATTTACTCCCCTTATTAAAATTGGGTCACATTTTCAATGATTAGTTCTAAAAAAGTGGATGAAGATAAGGAAATTGATGAGATTGACAATGACAACGCAGAATAAAATCCTAAAATTTTGAAACTAAGTGCTTTTCCTTTTGGAGATACAATCGACATATCGATGGATAAAACTAATGAAGAAAGAGTGATTCAAATAGGAAAGTTCCTTGATGAAGATGAACAAGAATATCACGCAACATTACTACATGAATTTTAAGAAAAAAATTCTTGAACTTATTTGGACATGTTGGGTATCGATGGTCAGATAGTGACACATAGCATAGTTCTTGAATAATATGTTAAAATAGTAAGAAAAAAGATACGAAAGATGAATCCCAAGGTCACTTTATTGGTCAAGGCTAAGATTGAAAAACTTCTTGAAGTGGGTTTTATATGACATATTAATTATTCTCCTTGTATCTCAAACATTGTTGCACTCGCAAAACCTGATACTCATATTAGGATGTACATGAACATTCGTGATTTAAATAAATAATATTTTAAATATTATTTTCCCCTTCCTAATATTCATATGATATTAGATTGGACTATGGGACATGATTTTTTATTATTCATGGATGGATTTTTTTGGATATAATCAAATCTTTATCAACCCTCAAGATCAATACAAGACACCATTACTACAACTTGGGGAACATTTTCTGGGTAGTTATGCATTTTGGATTAAAGAACATGTGAATAATATATCAAAGAGCTATGAAAATGATATTTCATGATTAAATACACAAGATTTTGGAAGATTATGTTGATGATATTCTATCCAAATCTTTATCTTAAAAAACAATGTGAATATCATTCAAAAAATATTTTAAAGAATATAAAATATAACATGATATTGAATCCCAAAAAGTGTCTTTCATGTGGATAGTGGAAGTTTTTCAGGTTTTATAGTATCTCATAGAGTCATTGAGGTGGACACAAATAAAATTGATGCTATCTTTAACATGCCACCTCCTAAAAGCATCTATCACTTGTGTGCTCTACAAGGAAGAATTCAAGCTATCTGTTGTGTTGTAGCATCCTTAGCAGAACAAACATTATCCTTTACACAAATCCTTAAGAAAGAGGTTTATTTTAATTGGAATGAGGATTGTAAACAAGCCTTTGAGAGTTTGAAAGGTAAATTTCTGATCGACCTATTTTATAAGCTATTGTGTAATACAAACTATTTATCCTTTATACTGCAACATCAGCCCATGCTCTCATTGTCTCAAGAAGACAATAGTAGTAGAGAACATCCTATTTATTACATTATTTGAACCCTAATTTATTAGAAGACACAATATGTACAATGATAGAATTTTTTTCTTTTGGCTCTCGTATTTTCTACTCGTAAATTGATACATTACTTATTGAATGCAAAAATCCATGTGATGATGAAATTTGATCCTTTAAAACACCTTTTTTGCTAATTTTTTTTTATCAAGGTGCTCAGCTAAGTGGGTTATGTTGTTATTTGAGTTCGATATTAAATTTATGTCTCAAAATTCAATCAAAGAATACACATTGACTGAATAATTAGTTTATGCTCCCTTTGCCTTATCGTTAGCTAATATAAAGTTATTCCTTATTGAGAATGTATTGGCTATAAAAAGAAAAAAACATGGGAATTGTACTTTGATGGTTCTAAGTGTTGCACTGGCTCTAGGGTAGGGGTTATATCAATTTCTCCTTCAGGTAATATTATTCCCACTTTTCATTTAAACTTCCTATGTACAAATAACACTTTAGAGTATGAAGCTTTAATAACCGGTATACGTACAATGTTAGCATTAGGTGTCCAACACATTTCTATATTTTTTGTTTTCGTACTACTTATTAAAAAAATAAATTTTTTATATCAAGAAAAGCATGCCAATCTCATTCTATCTAAAGACCTCACAATTATATTACTAGAAAAATTAAATTATATACAATAGATAATATGCCGTGAAAGGATAATCAACATGTATCAATGGAATTGTAAGTACCACTTCCCTTATGTCTCCTAAAGATCCTTTTGATGATTTCACATTTATAGTTCAAATGATCCCTAAACCATCGATGGACAATAAAACAAAAGACTTGTGTTATTAACAAATACTAAAAACTCTAACGAATGATAGACAATTTTTTTAAATATTTAAAAGAAGGAACTTTTCCTGAGCCAACAACTATGAAAACTTGAGCATCTCATCAAAAACTAACATCTAAGTACACAATCCTTGCAAATATGTTATACATAAAATCATTTAATGGTGTTTTACTTAGATGTCTTAAACAATGTGAAATACTTATAGCACTTAGTGAAGCTCATGTAGATTCTTGTCGGGGACCATTTGGAGGAAGATAATTAGTTCAAAAATTAGTTTGTAGACGATACTATTGGAGACACATGGAATAATATTATTTTTACCACACTATTAAATTTCATTGAAATGTAGAAAATTTGTTCTCTATCTTTCTAGGAGATAGATGTTGAGCCTCTCTTTTGCTATTTGTCCTTGATGCCAATATTGTGTTTCAGTTTGGCATCTTTGTGGTTGATTATTCAGTTGGACTACTTATGTTTTGTAATTGACATACTTAATTCAACATTATCATGTTATATTTGATGGCATTGATCCCTTGAATCCATGTGCAGATCATAAGGAATATTGTTTACAGGATAATGTTCCCATGTTCAGGCGACATAATTTTTGTTTGATATTTTGTGCTACAATAATCTACAGGGTTATATAATATTGGATTTTTCAGATTTATAACATCAGGACATTCATACAATTTTCTAAACAACATCGGAGTTGTGCTTCTCTATTCAAACTCTTTCACCTAATGCTTCTAGTTATCTTGGTTCTTGGGATTATCAAGTGCAGTTGTTTTTCAGTTTTAAGAAAACCCTATCAAGTTTCCTTAAACAATTCATAATGGCTTGGGCATATGGTGTATTGAATTTTGCATAGAATTAGCCTTTATTAAATTTCATAAGGCATTGGATATATTTGGAATTATGTCATGGGAATCGGCTTTGAATAAAGGTAAAAAAATTGATCATTACATTTGCAAATGATATCGGGTCTTATGGTTGATAAATCACTAGGCCTTAAGGCTAACAATAGGTATGAGGTTATGTTTATTTAAAAGACACTTTGAAAGTGACATGGCTTTTATTTATTGGTAACAAGGATGGCTAAGGTAATCAGAATTTTGTTTTAAAAAGTGGTCATGAAAAATTATTTAAGGCATAATTGTGTCAACATTTAACTTGATTAATCATTGAACATTGATAATGATAATAAATGGTTTGCATGCTTTTGGAGGTAATGAGATGGTCGCCATGCATTGTGTTGGTTTGTCCACATAATTCATAATGCATTATGGGTTTCTACTTATTAATTCAGTCCTTTTGGACTTCAAACTTTATGAATACTTGTAAAATTCATCGGTTACTTTGCTTTGGAAATTTTAGGGAAAATTTTTTTGTTTCACATGCTCGAGGGTTTGGAACCCTAACTTAGCTGCTACCATTGAAATGTTCTCAGTCCTTACACTATCTTTGTTGGCTTTTTGAAATTCTTTATCAATGAATCAGACTCTCTACAAAATCCTCTCCATGGTCGATACTCTTGGCAATATTTTTTCATTAGGTAAAGGCTCAAACCTAGAAGGAGTCCATGCTCCTTTGCTACTCTGTTGGTCTAGTAAATAGCTCCATGAAAAGCACTCTTTCATTCTCCTCAAGTATTCACCTTATCAATCATCTTTTGAGGTACCATTACTTCTATTGGCACAAAAATTTGAAGACATGTGTTTGCTTCTTTCTAGAAAATGATAAATTGGGTTTTTTTTTTGTGATTAGAAATAATGCATGCCGATTTCACATAATCTGAAATGCATATCAAAATACTTTATCCTATTAATTATGCTCTTGCTTGAAGGGATGGTGCTTTTGATTTATGGGTAATTATTCGTTCTACAAATCTCTTCAGTCTTTCACCTGGATTCAATGATAATTGTTTTTGGGTGCATTATTATGAGGTTTCAGTTACATTGTTGTTGCAATAATTTTCGAGGGTATTGTACATGCAATATTTTTCTGTTTTAATGATAGTACGACTAGCATTACCTGTGTAGGATCCTTGCGTGGACAAGGTTCAATCTCTGTTCTAAAAATGCATATTCCTTCACTATTTTTTTAAAAGAAAAGCTCCTTGGTGAACATATTCTCAAACACACAACGATACCTGGCAATTTTGTTCGAAAGAAAGTGGGTAATTTGCAAATAACCTCTGTTATTTTTGAAAAAAATCAAAAATAAGTTACTATTGTAATTTAATTGATATGTAATGATGAAATACATGTAAGAAGATAAAATAGTGTGAAGGAATTTTTTTTTCAGTCTCTTGCAAAAACATCGAAAAATCAGATTTTAGATTCTTGAGAAATAGTGAGATAAGGCTAACTATTTTTCAAGAACTATGAGAAATGTATGTGAAATATAGTGAAAACCAATTTGAGTACATCACAGTGATTGTATTGAAGAAATGTCGAATTTTGAGATTGAAAATCTGAAATATGAGTTAATTATCAAGTTGTCTTAAAGCTTTGCAATGGTTGAGATTTTGAAGGTTCATTTTGGAACTTTGAGGATTTTATATATTTTTTGCCAACAGACAATTGGTAGATAAGAGAGAAATAGAGAGATCCTCTATATCATTGTATGTCTTACTAAAAATAGAAAAGGAGTTAGTGCTCCTTGAAATTGGTCTTTCTAAAAGAGGGGTTGGTGCTCCTTGAGTTGGTGCTTAGAAATCAGCCTATGAGGCATTATCAAAAGTGATTATTAAAATAAAATCCTAGAAAGGCAGCAGTTCAGGAGTGGTTTTTCTACCCCAAGCGAGTTTTCCACTTGGCATATCTTGTGTCTTTTTTCTTATCTATGGTTCATCTGATAGGTATTTCCAACCTAAGATTGATTCTGGCCTTGGAGTCTATTCAAAATGTCCCAAGCTCATGAAGGCACATCCATGATAAAGATCGATTATTTGATGGAACTGATTATGTATTCTAGAAATCAGAATGGAGACTTAATTAACTTCTATTGACCTCGATGTATGGAGCATAGTGTTAACTAGGTACATTGTACCAGCTACTTTTCCCACAACTTCTGATGAAAAGAAACAATATGAAACTAATGCAAGAGAAAAACATGCTCTGCTATGTGCACTAACTAAAGATGTCTTTATCAAAGTCATCCACTACAACTCTACTAGGGATATCTGGGTCAACATTGAAACTATCTATCAAGGGAGTAAAAACTTAAAATAGTCAAAATTCCTCACTCTAAAACACCAGTTTGAAGAAATAAAAATGAGGGAGGATGAAAAAGTAGCTGATTACTTTTTGAGAGTTGATGAAATTGTCAATGCTATGAAGGGTCTGGGAGAAGAAGTTGAGGAATTCAATGTTGTAACTAAGGTTATCAAAACCTTACCTACTAAATTTGAACCTAAGGTCTCTACTCTAGAAGAGAAGAAACACTTTGACCAACTTACCCTGGACAGCCTACAAGGCACTCTGACTGCCTATGAAATGAGAATTAGTAAAAAAAATTACTTTGCAAAAGAAATTGCCTTTAATACTGAAAGGAAAGAAAAAGATGAGCCTACTAAATCAGAATTTTTTGATTCCAAAGAATCCCATTTTGTTAGGAAGCTCAAAAAGGGGCCTGAAAAGTATAAGGGAAAACTTCCCTTCAAATTCTTTAACTGTGGTAAAATAGGCCACTTTTGTACAAAGTTCCCCCATGGTGATTCAAATAGTGACAATGATAAATCTGAAAAAAATCCTAAGAAAAAGGCCTATAGACCTAAACCAAAATTTCAACATCAAAAAGAAGAAGATTTTGTTCAACAAAAATAAAACAGACACTGAATCTGAAGATTCTTTAGATGAAGAGGATGAAAACCTATTCATGGCTGAAATCATTTCGCAAGAAGATACTAACAACAATGATGCTGAAGTTAGTGAAGTGGATCTTGAAGGTGAACTGAAATGTGCATTAAAAGAGCTAAGAAAACTCAAAAAATAAATTCTTTCTCAAGAACAAAACTCTTCTCAAGCTCTTCCTCAAGAGCAACTCACAAATCTTGAAATTTTCTCATTGAAAACTCAACTTGAAGAAACCAAGAGAGTTGAAGATTGTCTTCATATTGGAATATGTCTTAATTATCAAGAAATTTAAAAACTTGAACATGAGATTTTTGATCTCAAGAAGACTATTGAGAAATATTAGAGTACTCTTTAACTAAATGACATGCTCAATAAACAAATTTTGAACAAGGACAAAACAGGTAGTGGATTTATGAAGAGTGAATGTTCAAATGAAAGTGCAAAGGATAATGTTGTTGCTGGAAACAATTTTTTTGAATCTAATCATCCTTATTTTGATAAGGATCATGTTCATCCTCTTAGGAATAATAGAATATCATATAATTCTAACCCTCTCTTTTGTGGGTACTGTTATTTCTACAACAGATTTTGCCACAAAGTGAGCTCTTGCAGATCTATAAATCCTAGAACACCTAGATTTGGTTATAGGAAAAATATTGAATTTGCTAGATAGATTAGATGCTTCACATGCAATTCCATGAGTCATTCTGCTAAGCAATGTAAAGTTGATCAACAAAATAAACAACAAAAAACTAAAAAGGTTTGGAAACTTAAAAATATCAACAACACAGAACAAACTATGTTAGTTCAAACTAATTTCCTCTCCAAGGAAAAGGACTTATGGGTCTTGGATAGTCGTTGTTCAAACCACATGACTGCTGACAAAAAAAAAAATCACTAATCTTGAATATTATGTAGGTGGATATGTGAAGTTTGGAGATAATTCATGTATACAAATCAAAGGTAGAGGTTCACTTATTTTGAATGAAGACACTCCTATTTACAATGTGTATTAAATAGAGGGTTTGAAACACAATCTTCTAAGTGTCAGTGAAATTTGTGACGGTGGCTATCAATTCTTGTTCACTTCACAAGGATGTGAGATTAAAAAAAATCTTGGGAAAGCTATTGTTTCTAGAAGGACTAATGGGAATTTTTCTACAATCTTCTTGACACATCTAGAAATGAAAATAATCAAGGTATGTGCTTACTAAGTCATTTTGAATAAAGTTGGTTGTGGCACAAGAGACTAGGTCACATTAATTCTGAAAATATGGTTAGGATTAGTAAGAACTAGAATTTAAGATGTCTTCCTGTCTTAAGAAATCCTGAAAATGCAGTATGTAAAGAATGTCTCAAAGTAAAGAAAACAAAGGTCAGATTTGAATCTAAAGAAAATTATTCTACTAGGCCTCTCCAACTTGTTCATACAAACGTATGTGGTCCTACAAGAACTAGATCTATCAATGGTGAGAAATATTTCATGCTATTTGTTGATAACTACTCTCGTATGGTATGGGTTACTTTTCTCAAGCAAAAATCTGAAGCTTTTGAACATTTTAAAGTCTTAAGAAAAATGGTAGAAAGGGAGTCAGATTTAAAATTGAAATTTCTAAGATCTGACAAAGGTGTTGAATTCACCTCACAAGAATTCATTGAATACTCTAAAATACATAGCATAAAAAGATAATATGTTGCTTCCAAAACACCTCAACACAATGGGATTTTTGAGAGAAGGAACAAAACTGTAAAAGAGATGGAAAGGACTATGTTGGATGAAGCAAAACTTCCAAAAATGTACTAGAAAGAATTTGTTCATACAGCTTTCTATATCTTGAATAGACTACAAATCAAAGTCAAATCCAATTTCACTCCATATTAACTGTGGTATGGTAAATCAGCCTTAATTAAATATTTCAGAATATTTGGCTGCAAATGTTTTATCAAGAGAGATGATGATAACTTAGGAAGCTTTAAAAGTAATTCTGATGAAGGTATCTTTTTAGGATATTCTACTCACAACAAAGCTAATAAATGTTTTAACAATAGGCTGAATAAGATTATTGAATATGTCAATGTCAAATTTGATGAAAATATGTTTCTAGATGTTAAACCTATGGAGGATGATGAGGAAGAAGAATTTGAACTTGAAATAAATTCAGAAGACTTTGAAATAGAAAAGCCTGAAGTAGAATCAGAAAGTCTTAAACTAGCTGAAACAAATTCTAAAGATGTTGAAACTAGCCTTGAAATTGTTTTAACAAAAAATCCTTCAAAATATCTTTCTTTAAACCATCCTAAAGATCTTATTATTGGAGATAAATCTACAAGAGTTCAAAGAAGGAGATAAACTATTAACTCTAATGAAAAATATCACATAGCTGAGCTTACTGCTTTCTATTTAATTACATAGTTTGAGCGAAAAATAAATAGATGAAGCTCTAATTGATGAATATTGGCTTATGCAATGCAATATGAAATTGATCAAATTGAGAAAAAATAGACTTTGGAGCAAGTACCAAGACCAAATGACAAAAAGGTTATAGGAGGAAAATGGATATTCAGAAAAAAACATGATGAATATGGCCATGTTGCTCGAAACAAGGCTAGTTATGTCTGCAAAGGATATGCTTAGCAAGAAGTATTGACATTGGTGAAAACTTTGCACCTGTACCTAGGCTTGAATCCATTAGAATATTCTTGGCCTATTATGTATTAAAAAACTTTACTGTATATCAAATGGATGTAAAAACTACCTTTTTGAATGGTTATTTGTATGAAGAAGTTTATATAGAACAACCTGAAGGGTTTACTTGCAAAAATAAGCCTAATCATGTTTACAGGATGAAAAAGGATTTATATGGCCTAAAACAAGCTCTTAGAGCTTGGTACTTGAGACTAGATAGTCATTTAATTTAAAAAGGTTTTATTACAAGAGGTGTAGACAACAATCTTTATGTTAAGATTGAAGGTTATGATATTCTAGTTGTTGAAATTTATGTTGATGATACTATCTTTGGCTACAACAATATTGCTTTGAGTAAAAAATTTTCTCAGATTTTGGAATCTAAGTTTGAAATGTCAATGTTGGGAAAACTATCCTTTTTCTTGGGTCTACAAATCTCTCAAATTGAAACTAGTATTTTCTCAAAAAAAAATGCAAGAGAGATGCTAAATAAATTTTAAATGGATGAATGTCATTTAGTTAGCACTCCAATGGTTACCAACTGCAAATTCAACAAGGTTGATGATTCTCGTACTGTAAATCCAATTGACTATAGGTCAATGATAGGCAACCTATTATATCTAAGAGCCTCAATACCTGACATAATGCAAGTTATTTGCATGGTTTCAAGATTTCAATCATCTCCTAAGTAATCTCATATTAATTTTGTTAGAAGGATTCTTAAATATGTTTAGGGAATTATTGATTATGGACTCTGGTATCCCACGAGCAATGATTTCTCATTAATTGCATATAGTGATTCTGACTGGGCTAGTTTTCTAGATGATAGGAAAATCACCAGTGTTGTTGCTTTCTTTCTTGGTGATATATTAGTGGCATGACACAACAAAAAAAAAGAATATGTTTCACTTTCCATTGTTGAAGAAGAATATATTGCTACCACCTCTTGTTGTTCTGAAGTAATCTGGATGTCACAAACCCTATCTAACATGGGTATTGAAATTCCTAAATCTGTTTCTATTCTATGTGATAATACTAGTGCGATTAATATCTCCAAAATTCCTCTTATGCACTCTCGCACTAAACACATTGCTATTAAATTTCACTTTCTTCATGAAAAGGTTTTGGATAACGAGGTTTCTTTGGAATATGTTCCTAAACAAGCACAGGTTTCTGACATCTTTACTAATCCTTTGGCTAAAGAAGTATTTGAAAGATTTTGGTCTAGATTGGGAGTTGTCACTCAATATCTAATATCTAAATACTCTATCTTGGTGATAAGGGGATTCGGTCAACTCTCCTTGCAGCTCATACTTTGCTTCTCCATTTCTATATTAACAACCTCGTGGAATTTCATTGTTGTCTTCCCTTTATCCTTGTGACAAAAAGGGGGAGAATTATGAGTTCTTCATTCTAGTTCATTATTTTGTCTTGGTGGCTCATTTCTTGCCATAAAGGAAAAAGGGGGAGGATTTTCAGCCTCTCTTTTGGTATTTCTCCTTGATGAAAATATTGTGTTTCAGTTTGGCATCTTTGTGGTCTATTATTCAATTGCATTGCTTCTAATCTATAATTGGCATAATTACTTTGGCATTATGATATTATCTTTGATGGCACTGATCCCTTGAATCCATGTGAAGATCATAGTGAATCTTTTTTATAGGGTAATGTTCCCATGTTCAACTGATATAATTATAGTTTGACATTTTGTGCTACAATGATCTATAGGGTTATATGTTATTGGCTTGTTTAGATTTCTAACATAATGACATTGATACAATTGGATGAACAACATATAAGTTGTGCTTCTCTATTCGAACTCTTTCAGGTAATGCTTTCAATTATCTTATTTCTTGGGATTATCAAGTGTAGTTGTTTTTTAGTTTTAAGAAAACCCTATCGGGTTTCCTTAAACAATTGATAATGGCTTGGGAATATGGTATATTGAATTTTGCATGGAATTATCCTTTATTACATTTTATAAGGCATTGCATATATTGGGCATTATATCATGGGAATCGGCTTTGAATAAAGGTAAACAGATTGATCATTACATTTGCATATGATATCGGGTCTTATGGTTGATAAATCATTAGGCCTGAAGGCCGATAGTAGGTATGAGTTTATGTTTATTTAAAAGCCACTTTGAAAGTGAGATGTATTTAATTTCTTGGTAAAAAGGATGGCTAAGCTAATCGATATTTGGTTTTAAAAAGTGGTCATGAAAAATTATTTAAGGCATAATTGTGTCAGCATTTCACTTGATTAATCATTGAACATTGATAATGATGATCGATGGTTTGCATGCTTTTAGAGGTAATGAGATGGTCAACATACATTGCATTGGTTTTTCTACGGAATTCAAAATGCATTATGGGTTTCTTCTTATTACTTCAGTCCTTTTGGACTTCGAACTCTATCAATACGTGTAAAATTGATCGGTTACATTGCTTTAGAAAGCTTAGGGAAATCATTTTTGTTTCACATTATCGAGGGTTTGCAACCTTAACTCGGCCACTACCATAGAAATATTCTGAGTTGTTACACTATTTTTGTTGGCTTTCTGAAATTCTTTGTCAACAAATGGTACTTTCTGCAAAATCATCTCCATGGTCGATACTCTTGTCAGTATTTTGTCACTATGTAAAGGCTCGAACCTAGAAGGAGTCCATGATGCTTTGCTACTCTGTCAGTCTGGTAAATAGATCCACGAAAAAATCTCTTTCATTCTTCTCAGGTATTCACCTTATCAATTGTCTTTTGAGGAACCATTACTTCTATTGGTACAAAAACTTGAGGACATGTGTTTCCTTCTTTCTGGAAAATGATAAATTGTGTTTATTTGTTTGTGATAAAAAATAATGCATGTTGATTTCACATAATCTGAAAGGCATATCAAAATAATTTATCATATTAATTTCCCTCCTTCTTTAAGGGATGGTGTTTTTGATTTGTGTGTAATTATTCATTCTGAAAATCTCTTTAGTCTTTCTCCTAGATTCAATGATAATTGTGTTTGGGTGCATTATTATGAGGTTTCAGTTACATTTTTGTTGCAATAGTTTTCGAGGGTATTGTACATGGAATATTTTTCTGTTTTAATGATGGTTCACCTAGAATTTCTTGTGCAGGCTCCTTGTGTGGACAGGGTTTAGTCTCCTTTCTAAAAATATATATTCCTTGACTATTTTTGTCACAAGAAAACCTTCATGGTGAACATCTTCTCAAACACACAACAATACCTAGTAATGTTGTTCGAAAGAAAGTGGGTAATTTGAAAATAACCTATATTGTTTTTGAAAAAAATCAGAAAGAAGTTACTGTTGTAATTTACTTGAGATGTAATGATGAAATGCATGTAAGAAGATAAAACAGTGTGAAGGAATTCTTTTTCAATCTCTTGAAAAAAAAGTGAGAAATCAGATTTTAGATTCTCGAGAAACAGTGAGATAGGGTTAACTATTTCTTAAGAACTATGAGAAATGTATGAGAAATATAGTGAAAACCAATTTGAGTAAATCACAGTGATTTTATTGGAGAAATGTTGAGTTTTGAGATTGAAAATTTGACATATGAGTTATTTATCAAGCTATCTTAAGGCTTGACAATGGCTGAAATTATGAAGGTTCATTTTGGAACTTTGAGGATTTTAGATATTGTCTGCCAAGAGGCACTTGATAGATAAGAGAGAAACAAAGAGATCTTTTGTATCATTGTATGTCTTGTACTGAAAATGAAAAAGGACTTAGTGCTCCTTGAAATTGATGTTTCTAAAAGAGGAGTTGGTGCTCCTTGAGTTGGTTCTTAGAAATTATCCTATGAGGCATTGTCAAAAGTGATTATTAAAATAAAATCCTAGAAAGGCAGTAGTCCAGGAGTGGTTATCTACCCCAGGAGGGTTTTCCACTCAACATATCTTGTATCTTTTTTATTATCTATGGTTCATCTTATTCATTGCATGAATTCTTTAATATGCTACGTTTCACTATTATAATTCTCATTTCAGTTATATGTGATTCCATCTAATACATGAATTATTTTATAATTGATAAATGAGAACATAAATCTATTTTATTTGAGTTTATTAAAATTCTTCAAAACTATTAATGACACTGATTCACCCGCCCCCTATCAGTGTCTTTTTTACTCTAACAATACAACTAAAGGAGGAATATGGTTCCTCCACCAATTTCCTTCAATTTTCATTCAAGGAAACCTTAGAGATCTTAGTCTAGGGATAGAAATGAGGGATAAAGATTTGCAGTGTGGTGTCCTTGGGATATGATTAAAGACTAAAAGTGGGCTCACCACAAAGAAAAGACTTGGAAAGAAAGAAATGAAATGATATGTAAACCTTACTATGCAACTCCAGATATGAAACTTAAAATTAAAATAATGGATTGAGAAAAGACAGAGGGGTACCTAGAAAATTGAAGAGGCTAAAAAAAAAGGTCTAAAATGCACAAACTAGTCCTAGTTTAGTTCCATTTTAGGGTTTTGGGCTAGAACTAGATGTTGGAGTTGAGAAGATACAACTTCATAGGAGCCCAGTGACCTCTGGAAGCAATAATACCTGTTACAAGGAGAAGCAAAGAGAAGCAACAAAGAAAATGCTCAAGAATGTGGAGCAATGTATTCACCCAAAATGTAAAATGAATAATGATACAAAAGATAGTTTTTAACCATATATAGATGAAAACCCTAAAAAGGAAAACCCTAGGCTTACACAATAATAATTAATCAAGTAATTAATTATTATGCACCTAATGTTAGCTTAAGTGAAAAAGAGGTAAAAGGGAACTTTACGTAATTAAACAAATATTGTTTAATTAATAAAGTAAATATCCAATTACTCTAACACCCCCCCTTAAGCTAGACTTAGGAGAAGCTAAAACCTAGAAGAAGCTACTGAAAGAAAAAGAAATGGGTCCTGGCAACAAGGCCAGATCAAGTACCCAAGTACAAAGAAATCTCTATGAAACGAAGAAAAGGAGAAAACCCAGTGGGAAAAACTTCTCTCCAAAATGAGATAGAACAACATGCTGAAAGAAACATGAAGGAAGGAAGGCCTCATAAAGATCCCCTAAGGAAAACTTCCTTCACCCCAAGCATAGAGCGCAACTGAATATAGCACGGAGATGCAAAAGGTTTCGTGAAGATGTCTGCAACCTGCTCAGTAGTGGGAATATACTCCAAGATGAGAGAACCATCCTGAATCAACTGTCTGATGAAATGCATATGAAGCTCAATGTGCTTCATCCGCTAATCCTCCACCAGGTTGCAATAAATGTGTATAGCACTCTGATTGTCACACCAAATAATAGTGGGAATATGAGGAGGAAAACCAAACTCAGTCATCAACTGATGAAGCCATAAAATCTCCTGACTAGCGAGCACAGCAGCTCGGTACTCAACCTCTGTAAATGATAATGCATGAGCAATCTACTTCTTGCATGACCATGTGATAGGACCAGAGCCAAGGTAGAAAACAAAGCCAGAAGTAGACTTCCAATCATTGACATCACCAGCCCAATCTGAGTCAGTGTAGCCAATAATGTGAGGATCCCTTGATGTGTAGTGAATGCCATATGAAGTGGTGCCCTGAATGTACCTCAAAATACGCTTGGCAGCTTGCCAATGACTCTCATGAGGATCATGGGAGAATCGAGAGACAAGACCAACCGCAAAGGAAAGATCAGGATGAGTGTGAGTCAGGTACAACAAACTGCTAACCAACTACCTATAAAGTGTAGAATCTATTGAAGGAGTGGGGAAAGTAGTAGTCAAAACAACCCCTGACTGAAAACGTGTGGGGGCAGGCTTGCAATCAAGCATACCAAAGCATTGAAGCATATCAAGAGAATACTTTAGTTGATAAATGGAGATCCCCTCTGAAGATTGAATCACCTGAAGCCCAAGAAAATAGTGCAGAAGACCAAGATCTGTCATCTCAAACTGCTCCATCAAAGCTAGCTGAGAATGTTGAATCATAGAGGATGAGCTACCTGTGATGAGAAGATCATCAACATATAGAACAAGAATCAAGATCTCACCCTCAAGATGCTGAATATAGATCGTGTGATCATAATGACAGTGAGTGGAACCAGTGGAGAGCAAAAAAGAGTCCATCTTCTCATACCAAGCCCAAGGGGCCTGTTTGAGACCATATAATGAATGCTAAGGTTTGCAAACCCTAGAAACATCATGCACAAATCCTTGAGGTTGCTCCATATAGATCTCCTCCTGAAGGTCACCATGTAAGAAGGCACACTTCACATCCATCTGAAAAATGAGCCATCCCCTAGAAGCTGCAAGTGATAGTACAAAATGAATAGAATTCATCTTGGTGACAGGGGCAAATGTCTCAAAGTAATCAATACCCTCAACCTATGAGAAACCCTTCACAACAAGATGTGCTTTGTACTTATCAATAGAACTATCAACAACATACTTGGTGTGATACAACCATCGGCATCGAACCATCTTTCTACCCTTAGGAAGAGAACATAAATCCCATGTACTATTCCTCATCAAAGAAGAATACTTCTCCTCCATAGCACTATCCCACTCAGGGTGACCTGTCGCCTCTGAAAACCTCTGTGGGTCCTCTGAAAGAGCATGACTCAAAAGACTAGAACCCGCAGTATGAGACCGAGTGTGACGAGTGTCTGACAGATCACCGATCATAGATCTTGCTGCCTCAATAGTAAAGCGGGCCCATTTGGGCCTCTGAGGTGGAGCAAGTGGAGGTGGAGATGGGGGATCATCAATATCCTCATCAGAATCATCCTCAAAATAATCCTGAAGAGCTGCAGTGGGTGGAGTAGGTAGTGAAGTGGACACTAGAGACAAGGTATCAACTGGACATCCCGTCGAAACAAGACCTCTCTGGAATCAGGATCAAACAACCTGTACGCCTTAACATCCTCACAATAGCTGACAAAAATGAGGGGTTGACTCTTCCGCTCCATAGCTCTCCTTTGAGCATCAGGAATAAATGCCCATGCCTCACTACCAAATACTTGAAAAGATGAAATATCAGGCTTGTCATTAGACAAAGCCTCCTCAGGACTCATATGTCGAATCACCTTGTGAGGCATTCGATTATAAATATAGTTGGCACAATTGACTACCTCACCCCAAAAAGATGAATCCATGGACCTAGACTAAATCATACAATTAGCCATCTCCCATAAAGTCCTGTTCTTTTGCTTAGTGATACCATTCTGTTGAGGGTTGTACGTATTCGCTAGATAGAAAGACTAGACTACTTCTCTACAAATGTCTTGAAGACTCGAAAGGAATCAAAGACATCAGACTTGTACTTAAGAAAGTACAACCATGTGCATTTGGAGAAGTCATCAATGAATGTGAGTACATACTTGGCCCCTGAAAAAGGATTGCGAAATGACATGAGGTCACTATGAATCAACTCCAAGGGTGCCAAAGCACAAGTGGCACTTCCCTTCAGAAAGGGATCCCTGTGATTCTTTCCAAGCACACAACCATGACAAACACAATCAGTGCAGGAAATATGTGGAAAATCAAGAACTAGTGCCTGTGTACTCATCTGTTAAAGATATCTATAATTGACATGGCCCAAACGCTCATGCCAAAGCTTACTCACTGAATCTACATGTGCTATAAGAGATGAACTTGTACCCTCAGAAGGCTCAAATCCATCAAATCTATAAAGATGAGATGCAGTATCAATACTCCTAGTAGCCACAACCAAATCAGAGTCATGGAGGTCCCGAATAACCACATCATGTGGTGAGAACTCAATTGTCTTACCAGAGCCAATGTGGCAAATATGATAAATGGACAAGAGGTTTGTTGAGATGTCAGGAACAACCAAAACATATTGTAGAGTGCCCTCATCCAAAGAGACAGAGCCTAAACCCAAGACGGAAAGCTTTGAAGAGTCACCCACTACAATCTATGAAGTACCACAAGAGGCAAGAGAAGTGACCAACTGCTGAGTGAGTCATATGGTAAGAAGCACCAAAATCTAAAATCCAAGTGGACCCGTTGGTTGATGCTCTAGCAGTGAGAGCATGACCTTTCCCTGTGGTGGAAGAAGAAGAAGACTGAGGTGACGAGATGTGTTGCTGCTGCATGTTGTCCTCTAAAGCCTCTAATCGTTTCCAACACCTTGAAACAGGATGATGCAGGAGCATCCAGTGGTGTAAGGGCAATCCTACATCACCAAAAAATATATTTACTTTCATTTAGATTTTTTTTGTAGATGTTTTTGCATTTCTGGATACCCTTTTCGTCGAAGAAGAATTCCCAACTTTCAGAACTGCTTTTCTGCTTTTTCTGCTCAACTGCTATTTTTAGCAGGTATGAATTTGAAGGCGTGAGGAGACAAAAATTTAAGGGAAGCTTCAGGACATAATAATAAACACTTTGGTGAAAGAATCAGATCAAGAGCATTTCCGGTTCAAAAGTTATTCAAGTTTCAATTTCTGCTTTTTGCCTTATGAAATCTTCGGAGCTAATTTTGAGGTACTTAGAGGCTCCGGATGGGCCTGAAAAATTGGCGGAATACAAAAGTGGTTAGCCTTTAGGCCCCACTTTCCGCAAGAGATCTTCGCAAGAGCTTTCCGAAAAGGTATTATCATTGAAGATCTGACGGTTAGATCTTGAGTTAGGGCTTCCGAAAGTTGGTGCATAATTTGAATCCCGTTTTTGGCTCCAAACAAAGAAACGGGCTATTTATGGGCGAGTTACTGTTTCTTTTAGGCAGTTTTTGGGGAAAGAAGATCGCATGCTGCGAATAGGGGAATTTCTATAGTTTCTTTCTGTAATTTGCATGTATTGCAAAACTGGAGGATTTGAGATCCTCTGCATGTAGGAATTTCATACTTTGAAAATAATAAGATTTGTTAGTTTTTCTGTGTGATTTTCTGTGTCTCGGGTTGCACCCTCATCAAGTGGTATCAGAGCGGGTTTTCTTGAGTGTGTGGACAGATCGCCGATCGTGAGGCAGTTCGCACCAGGACTGTGGTTGTGGGTTCAAGATATTCAAGATGCCTCCAAGAGTGGCACGTGGTAGGCGAGGTGGTGCCAGAAATGCTGGTGGAAGAGATCCATTAGCGGCTGAGGGTTTCAGAGCCCTCCAGAGACAAATAAATGCATTACAAAGAGAGTTAAGAAGAGGGGTAAACCCGAGAAGGGGAGAAGAAAGTGAGGATGAAGAAGAGGTGGAAGATTCAGATGTAGAAGAGGAAGAAGAAGCTATTGATCAAGATCAAATGCGGCTGATAAGGGCCATTTCGAAGATCGAAAAAAGACCTAGAGTAGAAGTTCCCAGTTTTTCCGAAGTCTAGACCCGGAAGAGTTGATTGATTGGATCAATGAGTTGGAAGAGTATTTCGAGTATGAAGAAGTAGAGGACCCAGATCGGGTTAAGTTTGCAAAAACGAAGCTAAAGGGCCACGCCAGTATCTGGTGGAAAGAGGTCCAACTAGAAAGAAATAAGAGAGAAAAGGGAAAGATCACCAGATGGGATCGCATGGTGGAGAAACTGAAGAAGCAGTTCATGCCAATGGACTATGAGTTAGATCTATTGAAGAAATTGCAAGGGTTGAAGCAAGGAAGTAGATCTGTGAAAGAATACACAGAAGATTTTCACAAGATGATCATCAGAACGGACATGTAGAGGCCAACAAGGAGAAGGTAGCCCGTTATCTTAATGGGTTACGGCCGAGCATTCAAGAGGAGTTAAGCCTGGTCAGAATGGCCACCATTGAGGATGCTTACCAATTTTCGCTGAGAGTTGAAGAGAAGCTGAACAAGAGATTTGATAGCAAGCAAAAAGGACGAGGAGGTCAAAGCGGAAGGGGTAGCGGAAGATCTTTTGGAAGCCGAAATGAGGATGAGAAGAAAAATGAAGATGTGGGTACCAGTCGAAGCCAGAGGAATGATAACTTCTACCGCCCACGTGATCAGAATGGTGGTGATCAAAGAGGTAGAGGATGAGGAAGATTTGGGCAAGGACCTGGAAGAGGTGGTTTCAGAGGAACTTGTTTCCGATGTGGTGAAGAAGGGCATCGAGCCTATGAATGTCCACAATACCAAGAAAGGACAGACAAAAGGCCAGAAGGTCGTGCAAGAGTTGTGCATGTAGATGAGGAGGCTCAATCTGAGCATTCAGATGATGCTGAAAGGGGAGAAGCCCTAGTGGTTAGAAGAGCCTTGGTGACTGAAGAGAAGGAGCCAGAACAGAGGAAGAATTTGTTTCGCACAAGGTGCAAGTGTGAAGACAAATGTTGTGATGTCATTATTGATGGTGGGAGCACTGATAATCTAGTGTCAGAAGAAATGGTTACAAAGTTGAAGCTGAAGAGGGAAAGGCATCCACATCCATATCAGATTGCCTGGTTGCAGAAAGACCACAAAGTTCTAGTCAATGAGCAGTGCCTGGTGAAGTTCAAGATCGGAAGCTATCGTGATGAGGTACTCTGTGATATCATCCCCATGGATGCATGTCACATGTTGTTGGGAAGGCCGTGGCAGTTTGACAGGCGAGCTGTACATGATGGCCATGCAAACACTTATTCCCTGATGAAGGGTGGAGTCCGCCATAAGTTGAAACCCCTGAAGAAGGCCGAAGAAAAGGTATGCAATAGTGCTAGAATTTGTTATGTCGATGGAAGGAAATTTTTAGAAGGCATAAAACATGAGCGTGTGTGTTATGCATTGATTCCTAAAATGGATAAGGAGGGTAGTGAGAAGGTTCCAGTAGAAGTTTCTGGGTTATTGAATGAGTTTCAGGATATTGTTTCTGATAATGTACCTAAGGGTTTACCACCAATGAGGAAGATCAGTCATCAGATTGACTTGATCCCAGGAGCCAGTTTGCCGAATAAGGTAGCTCATAGAATGACTCCTGCAGAAAATGAGGAGTTAAACAGACAAGTTGAGGAGTTGTTGAGAAAGGGTTTGATTCGAGAGAGTTTGAGTCCATGTGCAGTACCTGCAGTACTAGCACCAAAGAAGGATGGGAAGTGGAGGATGTGTACAGACTCTCGGGCCATAAACAAGATAACAATCAAGTATAGATTTCCCTTGCCAAGGATGGATGACCTGATGGACTGTTTGAGTGGAGCTCAGTACTTCACAAAGATTGATCTGAAGAGTGGATATCACCAGATTCGGATTCGAGAGGGAGATGAATGGAAGACCGCCTTCAAGACCAAAGAGGGCTTGTACGAGTGGTTAGTCATGCCTTTTGGGCTAACCAATGCACCGAGCACATTCATGCGGCTCATGAACGAGGTACTGAAAGAGGTCCTAGGAAGCTTTGTTATTGTGTATTTAGATGATATTTTGATATTCAGTAAGTCACTGGATGAGCATATAATGCATATTGGTAGAGTCTTTGAGAAGTTAAGAGAAGAGAAATTGCTGATTAATCTGAAGAAGTGTAGTTTTGTGAAGAAGGAGTTAGTGTACTTGGGTTTTGTTGTCTCGACAGAAGGTCTCAAGATGGACCCAGAGAAGGTGAAGGCTATTCTGGAATGGCCTACCCCAAGAACTACTACGGAGGTGAGGTCTTTCCATGGTTTGGCCAGTTTTTACAGAAAGTTTATTAGAAACTTCAGTAGTATTTGTGCACCCCTAACTGAAACAATGAGAGGGGATAGAAAAGAGTTCAAGTGGAGCACTGGAGCAACAAGGAGTTTTGATCTATTGAAGTAGAAGGTGACAGAACAACCTGTTTTGGCTCTCCCGGATTTCAATAAGGTGTTTCAAGTGGATTGTGATGCCAGTGGTTGTGCCATTGGAGCAGTGTTAAGCCAAGAAGGTAAGCCCATTGCCTATTTCAGTGAAAAGTTAAATGATGCAAAGAGAAAGTACTATGTATATGACCAAGAATTTTATGCAATAGTTCAAGCATTAAAGAAATGGAGGCATTATTTGTTGCCGAAGGAATTTGTTATGTATAATGATCATCAAGCATTGCAGTACCTGAGTAGTCAGGGAAAATTAAATCAGAGGCATATGAAATGGGTAGAATTTTTGCAGAGTTATACATTTGTTTTAAAGCATAGGGGTGGGAAGTCAAATAGGGTTGCAGATGCCTTAAGTAGGAGGCATACATTGTTGATAGAAATGCAGATTGAGGTGGTTGGGTTTAGTGAACTCAAGACATTGTACCCGAATGATCCTGATTTTGCAGAGGCTTGGAAAGCTTGCAAGGAACCTATTACAGTTGACAGGACAAAGTGGTTGGATTTCCTAATTCAAGAAGGCATGTTGTTTAGGGGAAGTCAATTATGTATTCCGAGGAGTTCCATGAGGGAGAATCTGATAAAGGAGAAGCACAGTGGAGGAATGGTAGGACATTTTGGTCGAGATAAGACCATTTCCATTATCAGTGAGCATTATTATTGGCCTCAGTTATCACAAGATGTGAAGAAGTTTGTGCAGAGTTGTAGGGTATGTCAAATGGCTAAAGGAGTGAGTCAGAATACAGGGTTGTATCAGCCCTTACCTGTACTAGAGAGGTCGTGGGAGGATATAAGTATGGACTTTGTTCTTGGTTTGCCAAGGACACAAAGAGGGAATGATTCAGTATTTGTGGTGGTTGATAGGTTTTTGAAGATGGCACATTTCATCCCATGCCAGAAGACCCATGATGCAGTCCACATTGCTGACTTGTTCTTCAAAGAGGTGGTGAGGCTACATGGTTTGCCAAAGAGTATAGTCTCAGATCGTGACACAAAATTTATTGGATACTTTTGGAGGACCTTGTGGAAGAAGTTGAAAACAAAGTTGAAGTTTAGTTCTACACACCATCCCCAGACTGATGGGCAGATTGAAGTTGTGAACAGGAGTTTGGGTAACCTACTGAGATGCTTGGTAGGAGATAAACCAAAGGGATGGGATTTGATCTTACCCCAGGCAGAATTCGCTTACAACAATTCTATCAATAGAAGCACCGGTAGATCACCGTTCCAGATTGTGTATGGAAGTAGTCCTAGGACTGCTCCAGAATTGAGGAAGATGGACCAAGAGAAGAAGACAAGTGCTGAAGCTGAAGACTTTGTAGAACACATCAAGAATATGCATGAGAAGGTAAAAGAACACATTAACAAGATGAATATGTAGTATAAGGCTAAGGCAGATCAAAAGAGGAGGTATAAGGAGTTTTAGATTGGTGATGAAGTGATGGTCCACTTGAGGAAAGAAAGGTTTCCAGTAGGAACCTATAACAAATTGAAGATGAAGAAGTTCGGTCCCTGTAAAATTTTGAAGAGGCATGATTCAGGGAATGCATATGAGGTAGAGTTGCCGGATGGATTCAACATTTCCCCTGTGTTCAACATTGCAGATTTGATAGAATATCATGAGGCTGGCGCAGAGGAAGTACCAACAATGGAACAATGCGGTATTCCAGCACCTACTTCAGAAAAGGAGGAGATTGAAGAAATCTTGGATAGCCGTGTAGGAAGGAGTACCAGAAATAGGCAATATGAAGAATATCTGGTGAAGTGGAAAGGAAGGCCTGTGGAAGATTCATTCTGGTTGTCCAAGGCAGAGGTTGACCATTTGGGTTTTCCTCAACCATCTGAGAAGTGACGGAGTCACTTTTCAAATTACCCTGGGTGTCTGATGCAGGAGCATCCAGTGGTGTAAGGGCAATCCTGCATCACCCAAAAATATATTTACTTTCATTTAGATTTTTTTTGTAGATGTTTTGCATTTCTGGATACCCTTTTCATCGAAGAAGAATTCCCAACTTTCAAAACTGCTTTTCTGCTTTTTCTGCTCAATTGCTATTTTTAGCAGGTATGAATTTGAAGGCGTGAGGAGACAAAAATTTAAGGGAAGCTTCAGGACATAATAATAAACACTTTGGTGAAAGAATCAGATCAAGAGAATTTCCGGTTCAAAAGTTATTCAAGTTTCAATTTCTGCTTTTTGCCTTATGAAATCTTCGGAGCTAATTTTGAGGTACTTAGAGGCTCCGGATGGGCCTGAAAAATTGGCGGAATACGAAAGTGGTTAGCCTTTAGGCCCCACTTTTCGGCAAGAGATCTTCGCGAGAGCTTTCCGAAAATGTATTATCATTGAAGATCTGACTGTTAGATCTTGAGTTAGGGCTTCCGAAAGTTGGTGCATAATTTGAATCCCGTTTTTGGCTCCAAACAAAGAAACGGGCTATTTATGGGCGAGTTACTGTTTCTTTTAGGCAGTTTTTGGGGAAAGAAGATCGCATGCTGCGAATAGGGGAATTTCTATAGTTTCTTTCTGTAATTTGCATGTATTGCAAAACTCGAGGATTTGAGATCCTCTGCATGTAGGAATTTCATACTTTGAAAATAATAAGATTCGTTAGTTTTTCAGTGTGATTTTTACGTGGCTCTGGGGTTGCACCCTCATCCGCAGGGATGGCCTTGCTTGCCACAAAAACTGCAAGTGTCTCCTGATTTCTCCTTAGTCTTGGAGGAAGACTCACCAGACTTCGAAGATTACCCATGTTTTGGATTAAATGGTGGTTTAGAATCAGACTTAGGAGGAGGTTTGGAGGAATACTCACTGCCTACAAAATCTTTCTTGGGCCTCAATTTCTGCTTTTGTTTCCCCTTCGGTGACTAAGCACCTAATGCTTTGCTCTTTGATCTTGAGAGCATATCCATCTGAGAAAGCTGAGACTGCTCCCGAGACAAACACTCACAAAACAAATCAAAGGTAGGCATGGTAAAACTGGCACCCAAACCATCCATGGTGGAATAGAAGGAAGAAGCAAATATCTGAAATGGACCATGAAGCTTTGAAAGAATCAAGTAAATGCAGTTTATGTCTGTCTTGTTCTTGCCACAACCTCGTAAAATAGTGCAGATAGTTTTGAACTTGTTCAAAAAATCCTCAAGAGTGGGAAATGAATCAGGTATAAATGAAGTCAGCTCTGCCTCAATCTATAATGCTCAGAACTCATTAATGGCCCCAAAAAATGTCTCAAACTTCAACCACATGGCTCGAGGAGTGAGCAAAGCATCAAGGTGAAATAAAAGACAGTCTAAAACATGCATGCATAGCAAACCCATCGCCTCATCCATCTTGTTTCTGTGCTGCATAATCTCAAAAGGACGCTATAACTGAGGCTGAACCTCATCTAAATAAGACCATAACCCTCATGACCTGAGTAGCCTCATCATGTGAGATTTCCAAGTGTGATAGTTATGTGATGTGAGTAACTCAACTAAAGAGTCTGCCATGAAACCCTGCACCTATACCTGCTTGTGTTTTTTATTATTATGTGATCTTTCAAAATAAACAGAAGATGTAGAAGGGTTTTGTTTTTTTTTAGAGTTTTGGTGTTCTTGTTTTCTGATATAAATGACAGAAAGCAAGAGAAAAAAACCCCCCAGAAAAGATAAACCCAAACCCTAGTACAAACTAAGAAGAAGGAAGCAATAGATAAGGAAAAAATACTTCAAAACAAATTCTTGTATACTTGGTGAAAATTCTCTTAAAATAAATCATATATTTGAATAGTGCATGTTGAGAGCTTTCCAACACCTATTCGAGTTTGAAAAACGGAGTCTGTTTACACCTTCTATGACCCCGGAAGTGAAGAAAAATGACCTCACTTTGATTGGAAAAATAATATCC
>CM021100.1:301162007-301252684 GCA_007115665.2 Sequoiadendron giganteum | reverse complement strand
ATTAGGAATTGAAAGTTTGGGAAAATAAAGAAAATGGTACTTTATTAGATCCACAAGACAACTAAGAGGGGGGTGAATCAATTGTATAATTAAACAAATTCAATCCCTAAATATCTTTACAAACCCTTATCAACCGTTAAACCCTTAACATGGATTAGTAGAATGTAAACTTATGAAACATTAATGCAAACACATCCAAACATATAAGAACACTAGATTTAAGTGGAAAACCTAAGAAGGGAGAAACCATGGTGAGGATTAGCTCACATATATATGAATCAAAATATTTAATACAAGAAGGCTCATTACCAAGGGCTCACTTCCTAGAAAACGAAGAAAGGCTCACTTCCAAGAGGCTCACTAGAAAGAATAAAGAAGATAGAAGAAAACTGGTACAAATAGATTCAATATATCAAGGAAATAAGAGAAATCCACCACTGAAACCTTATTCCATCCAAAACCTTTGGCTCACTACTTAAAAATAGGTTCAAGTACACTAAAAATGTAAACCCTTCTACCCATTGCATTGGATTCACAGGCTTTAAGCCCACACTCATATCACCACAATTAATCAAATCCACATCTTTTCTACACCTTCTACAAATACACACTCATCTCCAATAATTTAACTTAAATATACCATCCACAACCTAAAAAATCTCAATTAGGTTGGACTTAATGAAATGTATTCATATAAAATGTGCAACACTAAAATAGGTCAACATGAAACACCCCCATGGTGAAAATAAATGAAGGATGACCACACCAAGGGTTAACTAGGGCCCAAATCTACATCACCACTCTACTCAACAAATTATATTCCCATGACATACCTCAGAAAATAGCGCTAGCATGCTAGATAGGAAAAACCTAAAATAACACTACAAATGACCACATAAACGCTTCTCTAGGTCATGAAAACCAAAAAAAAGCACTTCACAACATCCACACAACATCTTAAAATATTCTAGAGTCATCAAAATATTCTACAACTTCTCCACAACCACCTAAAGATGAGAACACCATTATTCTATGCAACTAGACACACTACCATAGAACACAACTCACTAACCAACCATGAGGAACACCTCAAAACCTATAATCTCAAGGGAAGGAAGATACATACAATATAAGCTCATTACCAATTTTGCAAGACAAGAAACCTTACTGCAAAGAAATGTAGAGCAATCTCATTTCTCTTAGACAACCTTCTACATAGATAGATAAACTACCAAAAACAACTTTCACTATGGAAAAATATAGAACCTAAAAATTTAGATATAGAACCTTTGAACACCTCTTAACATCATATCCAAACTACACAAGCATATCTTCAACCATGAAGAAATATAGAGAGCAACACTGAACACACCTCTATCACACTATGATGCAGGAGCATCCAGTGGTGTAAGGGCAATCCTACATCACCCAAAAATATATTTACTTTCATTTAGATTTTTTTTGTAGATGTTTTTGCACTTCTGGATACCCTTTTCGTCGAAGAAGAATTCCCAACTTTCAGAACTGCTTTTCTGCTTTTTCTGCTCAATTGCTATTTTTAGCAGGTATGAATTTGAAGGCGTGAGGAGACAAAAATTTAAGGGAAGCTTCAGGACATAATAATAAACACTTTGGTGAAAGAATCAGATCAAGAGCATTTCCGGTTCAAAAGTTATTCAAGTTTCAATTTCTGCTTTTTGCCTTATGAAATCTTCGGAGCTAATTTTGAGGTACTTAGAGGCTCCGGATGGGCCTGAAAAATTGGCGGAATACGAAAGTGGTTAGCCTTTAGGCCCCACTTTCCGTCAAAAGATCTTGGCGAGAGCTTTTCGAAAAGGTATTATCATTGAAGATCTGACAGTTAGATCTTGAGTTAGGGCTTCCGAAAGTTGGTGCATAATTTGAATCCCGTTTTTGGCTCCAAACAAAGAAACGGGCTATTTATGGGCGAGTTACTGTTTCTTTTAGGCAGTTTTTGGGGAAAGAAGATCGCATGCTGCGAATAGGGGAATTTCTATAGTTTCTTTCTGTAATTTGCATGTATTGCAAAACTGGAGGATTTGAGATCCTCTGCATGTAGGAATTTCATACTTTGAAAATAATAAGATTTGTTAGTTTTTCTGTGTGATTTTCTGTGTCTCGGGTTGCACCCCCATCAAGTGGTATCAGAGCGGGTTTTCTTGAGCATGTGGACAGATCGCCGATCGTGAGGCAGTTCGCACCAGGACGGTGGTTGTGGGTTCAAGATATTCAAGATGCCTCCAAGAGTGGCGCGTGGTAGGCGAGGTGGTGCCAGAAATGTTGGTGGAAGAGATCCATTAGCGGCTGAGGGTTTCAGAGCCCTCCAGAGACAAATAAATGCATTACAAAGAGAGTTAAGAAGAGGGGTAAACCCGAGAAGGGGAGAAGAAAGTGAGGATGAAGAAGAGGTGGAAGATTCCGATGTAGAAGAGGAAGAAGAAGCTATTGATCAAGATCAAATGCGGCTGATAAGGGCCATTTCGAAGATCGGAAAAAGACCTAGAGTAGAAGTTCCCAGTTTTTCCGGAAGTCTAGACCCGGAAGAGTTGATTGATTGGATCAATGAGTTGGAAGAGTATTTCGAGTATGAAGAAGTAGAGGACCCGGATCGGGTTAAGTTTGCAAAAACGAAGCTAAAGGGCCACGCCAGTATCTGGTGGAAAGAGGTCCAACTAGAAAGAAATAAGAGAGAAAAGGGAAAGATCACCAGATGGGATCGCATGGTGGAGAAACTGAAGAAGCAGTTCATGCCAATGGACTATGAGTTAGATCTATGGAAGAAATTGCAAGGGTTGAAGCAAGGAAGTAGATCTGTGAAAGAATACACAGAAGATTTTCACAAGATGATCATCAGAACGGGACATGCAGAGGCCAACAAGGAGAAGGTAGCCCGTTATCTTAATGGGTTACGACCGAGCATTCAAGAGGAGTTAAGCCTGGTCAGAATGGCCACCATTGAGGATGCTTACCAATTTTCGTTGAGAGTTGAAGAGAAGCTAAACAAGAGATTTGATAGCAAGCAAAAAGGACGAGGAGGTCAAAGCGGAAGGGGTAGCGGAAGATCTTTTGGAAGCCGAAATGAGGATGAGAAGAAAAATGAAGATGTGGGTACCAGTCGAAGCCAGAGGAATGATAACTTCTACCACCCACGTGATCAGAATGGTGGTGATCAAAGAGGTAGAGGATGAGGAAGATTTGGGCAAGGACCTGGAAGAGGTGGTTTCAGAGGAACTTGTTTCCGATGTGGTGAAGAAGGGCATCGAGCCTATGAATGTCCACAATACCAAGGAAGGACAGACAAAAGGCCAGAAGGTCGTGGAAGAGTTGTGCATGTAGATGAGGAGGCTCAATCTGAGCATTCAAATGATGCTGAAAGGGGAGAAGCCCTAGTGGTTAGAAGAGCCTTGGTGACTGAAGAGAAGGAGCCAGAACAGAGGAAGAATTTGTTTCGCACAAGGTGCAAGTGTGAAGACAAATGTTGTGATGTCATTATTGATGGTGGGAGCATTGATAATCTAGTGTCAGAAGAAATAGTTACAAAGTTGAAGCTGAAGAGGGAAAGGCATCCACATCCATATCAGATTGCCTGGTTGCAGAAAGACCACAAAGTTCTAGTCAATGAGCAGTGCCTGGTGAAGTTCAAGATCGGAAGCTATCGTGATGAGGTACTCTGTGATATCATCCCCATGGATGCATGTCACATGTTGTTGGGGAGGCCGTGGCAGTTTGACAGGCGAGCTGTACATGATGGCCATGCAAACACTTATTCCCTGATGAAGGGTGGAGTCCGCCATAAGTTGAAACCCCTGAAGAAGGCCGAAGAAAAGGTATGCAATAGTGCTAGAATTTGTTATGTCGATGGAAGGAAATTTTTAGAAGGCATGAAACATGAGCGTGTGTGTTATGCATTGATTCCTAAAATGGATAAGGAGGGTAGTGAGAAGGTTCCAGTAGAAGTTTCTGGGTTATTGAATGAGTTTCAGGATATTGTTTCTGATAATGTACCTAAGGGTTTACCACCAATGAGGAAGATCAGTCATCAGATTGACTTGATCCCAGGAGCCAGTTTGCCGAATAAGGCAGCTCATAGAATGACTCCTGCAGAAAATGAGGAGTTAAACAGACAAGTTGAGGAGTTGTTGAGAAAGGGTTTGATTCAAGAGAGTTTGAGTCCATGTGCAGTACCTGCAGTACTAGCACCAAAGAAGGATGGGGAGTGGAGGATGTGTACAGACTCTCGGGCCATAAACAAGATAACAATCAAGTATAGATTTCCCCTGCCAAGGATGGATGACCTGATGGACTGTTTGAGTGGAGCTCAGTACTTCACAAAGATTGATCTGAAGAGTGGATATCACCAGATTCGGATTCGAGAGGGAGATGAATGGAAGACCGCCTTCAAGACCAAAGAGGGCCTGTACGAGTGGTTAGTCATGCCTTTTGGGCTAACCAATGCACCGAGCACATTCATGCGGCTCATGAACGAGGTACTGAAAGAGTTCCTAGGAAGCTTTGTTATTGTGTATTTAGATGATATTTTGATATTCAGTAAGTCACTGGATGAGCATATAATGCATATTGGTAGAGTCTTTGAGAAGTTAAGAGAAGAGAAATTGCTAATTAATCTGAAGAAGTGTAGTTTTGTGAAGAAGGAGTTAGTGTACTTGGGGTTTGTTGTCTCGACAGAAGGTCTCAAGATGGACCCAGAGAAGGTGAAGGCTATTCTGGAATGGCCTACCCCAAGAACTACTACTGAGGTGAGGTCTTTCCATGGTTTGGCCAGTTTTTACAGAAAGTTTATTAGAAACTTCAGTAGTATTTGTGCACCCCTAACTGAAACAATGAGAGGGGATAGAAAAGAGTTCAAGTGGAGCACTGGAGCAGCAAGGAGTTTTGATCTATTGAAGCAGAAGGTGACAGAACAACCTGTTTTGGCTCTCCCGGATTTCAATAAGGTGTTTCAAGTGGATTGTGATGCCAGTGGTTGTGCCATTGGAGCAGTGTTAAGCCAGGAAGGTAAGCCCATTGCCTATTTCAGTGAAAAGTTAAATGATGCAAAGAGAAAGTACTTGTATATGACCAAGAATTTTATGCAATAGTTCAAGCATTAAAGAAATGGAGGCATTATTTGTTGCCGAAGGAATTTGTTATGTATACTGATCATCAAGCATTGCAGTACCTGAGTAGTCAGGGAAAATTAAATCAGAGGCATATGAAATGGGTAGAATTTTTGCAGAGTTATACATTTGTTTTAAAGCATAGGAGTGGGAAGTCAAATAGGGTTGCAGATGCCTTAAGTAGGAGGCATACATTGTTGATAGAAATGCAGATTGAGGTGGTTGGGTTCAGTGAACTCAAGACATTGTACCCGAATGATCCTGATTTTGTAGAGGCTTGGAAAGCTTGCAAGGAACCTGTTACAGTTGATAGGACAAAGTGGTTGGATTTCCTAATTCAAGAAGGCATGTTGTTTAAGGGAAGTCAATTATGTATTCCGAGGAGTTCCATGAGGGAGAATCTGATAAAGGAGAAGCACAGTGGAGGAATGGTAGGACATTTTGGTCGGATAAGACCATTTCCATTATCAGTGAGCATTATTATTGGCCTCAGTTATCACAAGATGTGAAGAAGTTTGTGCAGAGTTGTAGGGTATGTCAAATGGCTAAAGGAGTGAGTCAAAATACAGGGTTGTATCAGCCCTTACCTGTACCAGAGAGGTCGTGGGAGGATATAAGTATGGACTTTGTTCTTGGTTTGCCAAGGACACAGAGAGGGAATGATTCGGTATTTGTGGTGGTTGATAGGTTTTCGAAGATGGCACATTTCATCCCATGCCAGAAGACCCATGATGCAGTCCACATTGCTGACTTGTTCTTCAAAGAGGTGGTGAGGCTACATGGTTTGCCAAAGAGTATAGTCTCAGATCGTGACACAAAATTTGTTGGATACTTTTGGAGGACCTTGTGGAAGAAGTTGAAAACAGAGTTGAAGTTTAGTTCTGCACACCATCCCCAGACTGATGGGCAGACTGAAGTTGTGAACAGGAGTTTGGGTAACCTACTGAGATGCTTGGTAGGAGATAAACCAAAGGGATGGGATTTGATCTTACCCCAGGCAGAATTCGCTTACAACAATTCTATCAATAGAAGCACCGGTAGATCACTGTTCCAGATTGTGTATGGAAGTAGTCCTAGGACTGCTCCAGAATTGAGGAAGATGGACCAAGAGAAGAAGACAAGTGCTGAAGCTGAAGACTTTGCAGAACACATCAAGAATATGCATGAGAAGGTAAAAGAACACATTAACAAGATGAATATGCAGTATAAGGCTAAGGCAGATCAAAAGAGGAGGTATAAGGAGTTTTAGATTGGTGATGAAGTGATGGTCCACTTGAGGAAAGAAAGGTTTCCAGTAGGAACCTATAACAAATTGAAGATGAAGAAGTTCGGTCCCTGTAAAATTTTGAAGAGGCATGATTCAGGGAACGCATATGAGGTAGAGTTGCTAGATGGATTCAACATTTCCCCTGTGTTCAACATTGCAGATTTGATAGAATATCATGAGGGTGGCGCAGAGGAAGTACCAGCAATGGAACAGTGCGGTATTCCAGCACCTACTTCAGAAAAGGAGGAGATGAAGAAATCTTGGATAGCCGTGTAGGAAGGAGTACCAGAAATAGGCAATATGAAGAATATCTGGTGAAGTGGAAAGGAAGGCCTGTGGAAGATTCATCCTGGTTGTCCAAGGCAGAGGTTGACCATTTGGGTTTTCCTCAACCATCTGAGAAGTGACGGAGTCACTTTTCAAATTACCCTGGGTGTCTGATGCAGGAGCATCTAGTGGTGTAAGGGCAATCCTACATCACCCAAAAATATATTTACTTTCATTTAGATTTTTGTAGATGTTTTTGCATTTCTGGATACCCTTTTCGTCGAAGAAGAATTCCCAACTTTCAGAACTGCTTTTCTGCTTTTTCTGCTCAACTGCTATTTTTAGCAGGTATGAATTTGAAGGCGTGAGGAGACAAAAATTTAAGGGAAGCTTCAGGACATAATAATAAACACTTTGGTGAAAGAATCAGATCAAGAGAATTTCCGGTTCAAAAGTTATTCAAGTTTCAATTTCTGCTTTTTGCCTTATGAAATCTTCGGAGCTAATTTTGAGGTACTTAGAGGCTCCGGATGGGCCTGAAAAATTGGCGGAATACAAAAGTGGTTAGCCTTTAGGCCCCACTTTCCGGCAAGAGATCTTCGCGAGAGCTTTCCGAAAAGGTATTATCATTGAAGATCTGACGGTTAGATCTTGAGTTAGAGCTTCCGAAAGTTGGTGCATAATTTGAATCCCGTTTTTGGCTCCAAACAAAGAAACGGGCTATTTATGGGCGAGTTACTATTTCTTTTAGGCAGTTTTTGGGGAAAGAAGATCGCATGCTGCGAATAGGGGAATTTCTGTAGTTTCTTTCTGTAATTTGCATGTATTGCAAAACTGGAGGATTTGAGATCCTCTGCATGTAGGAATTTCATACTTTGAAAATAATAAGATTCGTTAGTTTTTCAGTGTGATTTTCTGTGTCTCGGGTTGCACCCTCATCACGTGATGGATGGCCTTGCTTGCCATAAAAACTACAAGTGTCTCCTGATTTCTCCTTAGTCTTGGAGGAAGACTCACCAGACTTCGAAGATTACCCATCTTTTGGATTAAATGGTGGTTTAGAATCGACTTAGGAGGAGGTTTGGAGGAATACTCACTGCCTACAAAATCTTTCTTGGGCCTCAATTTCTGCTTTTGTTTCCCCTTCGGTGACTAAGCACCTAATGCTTTGCTCTTTGATCTTGAGAGCATATCCATCTGAGAAAGCTGAGACTGCTCCCGAGACAAACACTCACAAAACAAATCAAAGGTAGGCATGGTAAAACTGGCACCCAAACCATCCATGGTGGAATAGAAGGAAGAAGCAAATATCTGAAATGGACCATGAAGCTTTGAAAGAATCAAGTAAATGCAGTTTATGTCTGTCTTGTTCTTGCCACAACCTCGTAAAATAGTGCAGATAGTTTTGAACTTGTTCAAAAAATCCTCAAGAGTGGGAAATGAATCAGGTATAAATGAAGTCAGCTCTGCCTCAATCTATAATGCTCAGAACTCATTAATGGCCCCAAAAAATGTCTCAAACTTCAACCACATGGCTCGAGGAGTGAGCAAAGCATCAAGGTGAAATAAAAGACAGTCTAAAACATGCATGCATAGCAAACCCATCGCCTCATCCATCTTGTTTCTGTGCTGCATAATCTCAAAAGGACGCTATAACTGAGGCTGAACCTCATCTAAATAAGACCATAACCCTCATGACCTGAGTAGCCTCATCATGTGAGATTTCCAAGTGTGATAGTTATGTGATGTGAGTAACTCAACTAAAGAGTCTGCCATGAAACCCTGCACCTATACCTGCTTGTGTTTTTTATTATTATGTGATCTTTCAAAATAAACAGAAGATGTAGAAGGGTTTTGTTTTTTTTTAGAGTTTTGGTGTTCTTGTTTTCTGATATAAATGACAGAAAGCAAGAGAAAAAAACCCCCCAGAAAAGATAAACCCAAACCCTAGTACAAACTAAGAAGAAGGAAGCAATAGATAAGGAAAAAATACTTCAAAACAAATTCTTGTATACTTGGTGAAAATTCTCTTAAAATAAATCATATATTTGAATAGTGCATGTTGAGAGCTTTCCAACACCTATTCGAGTTTGAAAAACGGAGTCTGTTTACACCTTCTATGACCCCGGAAGTGAAGAAAAATGACCTCACTTTGATTGGAAAAATAATATCCAAATTGGTAAAATTTTAAAAGAATTCCAACACCATCAAACCGGTGCTGAAACTAGCTTTCCAATGCCTATTTTTGTTTGAAAAACAGAGAAAAAATGACCATTTAATGCCTGATTGAATGAAGGAAGCATAAATTTCCCTATCACACTCTTCTAGCACCCGGGAGCTAAAAAAAAGGGTCCTTGGTCACATGGGTGGACCAGGGGGTTGAAGCTAGGGCAGAGCCCTCGGTCACCATATGACCACCAGTGGGCTGGGAGATGGCCGATAGGAGGTCAGTGTCCGCAGGGTCGGCCGGTGTCAGCAAGCTCGACGAGGAGTGCAAGGAGCTCGACGGGGAGTACAGGAGCTCGGCGAAGCTGGCAGGGAGCTCGACGGGGAGCACAGGGAGCTTGGCGGAGCCGGAGCCGAGGGCGGTGCAGTGAAGACCAACGGCCAAGGGCGGTGCAATGGCCAACAGGGGTGGAGAGGCGGCCGGGCAGTGGAGTGGTGGCCGACGAGTGGTGCTGCCAGTGGCCGATGGATTTTTAGTGGGTCGTGTAGAAAAAAATCAAAAAACCTTAGTTTTTTTAATTTTTTTGTGATTTTTTTGCTGCGGGGGCCATACTACCAAAACCCTTAAAAAAATTTTGCATCCTTGGTTGACTGTAACCAAAATCGACGATTTGTCAATCGATTTAGGGGTTTTTGGGCGCTACGAATCCAATGGCACTATTCGTTTAGGCCCAAAGTGAACCTAAAATTAGGAGTATGCTGAATCCGCAAGAAGAAACCTTAGATCCCTATATCTGCTTCCAATGCAAAATAACTCAAAACAAGAACAAGCAGCTGCAAATCTGAAGCTCTCATACCATGTTGGAGTTGAGAAGATACAACTTCATAGGAGCCCAGTGACCTTTGCAAGCAATACTACCTATTACAAGGAGAAGCAAAGAGAAGCAACAAAGAAAATGCTCAAGAATGTGGAGCAATGTATTCACCCAAAATATAAAATGAATAATGATATAGAAGATAGTCTTCAGCCATATATAGATGAAAACCCTAGGCTTGCACAATAATAATTAATAAAGTAATTAATTATTATGCATCTAATGTTAGCTTAAGTGAAACAGAGGTAAAGGGAACTTTACGTAATTAAACAAATATTGTTTAATCAATAAAGTAAATATCCAATTACTCTAACACTAGAATCTAGAATTTCTAATCTAGGATCTATAGAAAATTCCTAAAATTTGGTATACTAGGACTCACATGCTACAAGTGGCAATTTAGTCCCAGTATCAAGGTTGATTTTAAAATATTATATACTTTACCATTCTCTCGTAGCTTCTCTCCTATCAAATCTTTGAGTCTGAAATAATGAATTCCAACTTGTAGATAACTTTCTATGATCTTGCAATGTAGATGAAAATTTTGACAACCTAACAAATTTTCTACAATCTTTCTCTTCAATGGATCTTTAACCTAGATCTAAAAATCACAAATCAAAGAGATGGAAAAAATTGTATTGTTAGTGGATATCGATTTTCCTTGGTAAAACCCCATTTTGGTAATCAAACCTTGAAATGAAATCAAATAGAATTAAGGAATGATGAATGAAAAATATATAATGTTGCAACATATCAAACCCTTGAACAAAAGGCTGCAATATTGTGTATAATGGCTAGCATGAATGTAGAGCTTTAATCTTGATTGTATATTGTAGATCTTGATTTGAATGATTGTTTGAATCATAGGAACCTACATCACAAAATGTTAGTGCAAAAACATACATAATGCATGATGAATTTCACATGATGCTTGAATATTGAATAGAGCTCAAAAATGCTTGATAATCACTCATAAATTCTCTTAAGTTCTTTTGATCTCATAAAATTTCTAGGATACTTCTTCATATAAATTAATAGAAAAAAATATGTGAAATAACCTTCTATTTATACATGTTTATGCCAAATTTATTGAAATTACAACACTACAAGCCGAAATTAGATCTAAGACAATAAAACCCTACAAACAATTGAATTTAAAATTTGGTCCAAGCTAAGTAGGACTCATACACTAGTTGGGGTGTATGAATCCTAGTAGGCTAGGCTTGAGACAAAAAATTCAAGAATTGTTAAGCCTAATGCCAAATTCAGGTTTAGGCCTTGAAACTTAAGTGGGAACCATACACCCAAGGTGGCATATGAGTCCCAAAGCACTAAATCTAGGCCATACAAACCAATCATCAAATTATGAGTGGTTATTTTATATTTGTGAAGATTATCCTCGAAAAGATGAATTAAATAAGGCTTGTGGATGTACAATAAGACCAAATAAGGTATTAAAAAGCCCAATTTTAGCAAGGAGGGCCTAAAATAGTGTGAAAATGTAGAGGGATACATTTTTATATACTACATTTAGGCCCCACTTTAGTGAGAGGAGGAACTTGTTTCAAACTCATACTAAAGTAGATTAAATTGCATCAAGAGGGGTCCAAGTGTACCAATGTTAGTGAGATAGGATGAAAATGATCAATAGGGTTATGCAAGCCCCCAAGATCAAGATCCTATGGAGAACCAACATGGGTTTAAGAGAAATCACATCTAAATAAGGAGCGACAACAAGAAACAAGCATACAGCACCAAAGACACAAAGGCGAAAGAAAAAAGAAAAGAAAAGGGGTGGATCAAGCTTTGCCCATTTTCTTGCACATTGTAGATCTGATCTAAGCTATTTTTACAACAAAGTTTACAAGTGGAACATGATGTCCATTATGAAAACCAAATGCACGCTCATAAGGGCTAGTGTAACCTCAAGTTGTCCACTAAGTGAGCTCCCAATGAGACACATATGCACGTGATCGGTATGAACTCACATAGACAAGCAATTGGCTATGGTAAATTCATGCCTAAGTTTATCTCCCATAAATAAAAGCATACTAAGGCTATACCTCTTGATAAATTTGAGAAGGCACCACAAAACTTGACAAAAAGATTCATGAGACAAGCAAAGCTTTGTATGCTTGACACCCATGAACAAAAAAGATGGCTCCATAGGGAAAAAAAGTGTATTATGCAAGGTGTCCATATAATAGTTATTGCAAATGAAAAATAGCAAAAGATACATTCAAAGATATTTTTCCTATTTCATGTAAGGTCTCTTCTTAGGGAACATTCTGCATAATATCTCCAAGGGAGGATGAATCAAAGAAATAGCATGCTCTTAAAGGATATAAAACCCAATGAAACGACCAAGAAAAGGACACATCGAAAGAAAAAAAAATGCATAGTGAAACATGAGTATTGATGTATGCCCCCACTTTAAAAAAGTTGTTGGGTGTTGCCACAATAGTGGTTTACAATTTCTAAGAGGAACCGATTATTGCTAAAATCACATATTTTTAGAAAATTTAATGATTTAAGCCTTAAAAAGTTCCAATTGAAGATTTTTTGATCAAACCACCTTAGATCAAACGCCCTTGGATGGAATCTCGCTAGTTTTAAACCATACCTATAAATGAGTCTCCTTTACACCTATCAAAATGTTGATTAAAATTCACTTTTGATTTACCTTCTGGGGGATCAAATGAATTCCTTTAATTTTTTCTTTCAAATGATTATGGTAGTACTCAAAATGAGTTATCCAACAAATATAATTTTAATATATTTTGGTTTTATTATGTATTTGCTTTTTTAGTTTTATTAAACATAGGTTTTTCATCGAAAATGAAGGTCTATGTTTTGTACATGTGGAAAAATAGCAAACTATCAATTTTTTTTTTGAAAAATATGAATGCACTAGATATTAAAGTCCTTGATCCCAAAAAAACAAAATAATTTCGATATATACAAAAAAACGTTAGGCATTATATAGTTGTGCTATGTCTGAGTTGTAATTTGTTTGACTTCAAAACTTGATTAAAGAAAAAATATTTAATAAATAATTATCTAATCAAGTGGATGCAATAGATATTGGAGTAAGAAATCTAAATTTGAAAGATTTTTAATTTAATCCTTCATGGAAAAAAAATTATGCATTATACAGTGTGCGTCATTTTTGAAAAATGATGTTTATTAAAAAAAGCCAATTTTCACGGGAGATGGAAAAAGAAATGCAATTTGATTCCAAAAAAATTGAATTGTTTTTTTTTAGAATCTATAGACAAAATGTGAGGAGACACTAGTTTGCATCATCTTCAAATTTCTCAAGGTTTAGTCACTATAGGTGCCCAAATGTGAATATTTAGTTAAAAATAATAATTTCAATCTCTAGTTTGGCCAAAAATTGTAAACCATTATTGTGAGATCACCCTGCTAGCACTATTGATGCGAGAAATTTCTTTAAACTAGAAGAAGACCTAAGAGTTTATTCAAAAAGTCCTATGCCAATTCATACATATTCTTGAATGAAACTACATAATGAATATGTATTCCACATGCAAGCCAACGTAAGGCATGTCATCAACATCCCAATGTCACTCTTATATATACATGGAAGGTGGTCAACTAACCAAAAGAAATGACAAGAAGTGACATATGGGGACAAGGCTACTTAATTCTTTTCCCCCACTTAGTGCAAGACAAGGATGAACTGAGATGATTGATGAGATATTTGAAAGTCGGTATCAATTAGAGGAGGTAGGTGCTTAAAAACAAGGAAGAGCACCACAATCCTTAAGATGTTGAGTTTTGATACTCAAATCCTTACATTTATTAGTAGAAAAATCATGAATTCTATGATACGCAGAAAATGAACTCTTGTAGTAAAATTTATTTCATGTTCTTGGATGGAGAGATATCAAATGATATTCAAGGAGTCTCAAAAAGATACTCTCTTGATCAATAGTAGAGTATTTTCCTTTGTTTTGTGAAAAAGATATCTCTTGCTTATTACAAGGTGTCATACTTACAAAGGACTCTTTTAATTATGAGATATTTTTCTCTCCTCGAAAGGGGGGTGTAAAATCTAAAAAACTCTAATAATTAGTGCTTTACATGATGAAATTTATGTTAAGTGAATATTTATTTATTTATTTCATCTCTTTCAAAGGACAATAACTAATACCACTGGTGTGTATTAGTTTAGGATGTACTAATGTTAAATTTTTCATAGCATAATATTTAGTAACAGTGTTGAAATTATGTGAAGGCTTGTTTATTTTTTTTGAGGGGCAATAAAGAAGACCACTAGTCTTTTCTTGCATATTAGGTTCTATAGGGACACATATACCTTTCTCTCTAGCACCACATACTTTTCAACTATATCCAAGTTGTTTCATAAGTTCATAACCATTTCATTGTGTATGTTGTCTTTTTTTCTAAAGTGGTTTATGTGGATTCTTTCAAATGTTCGTTTCAATTTTATGTTGACATTACCGTTTTTTTATTTTTCATGATTTGTTATGATCTTCAATTGCCCATCAAATATAGGTATGAAATATAATGAACCTCAATCATCCTCTAATAGCTTTGTGACTTCTTCAAAATGCTTTTCTTTGTCTTTATCTTGTATAGTTTCTACTTGTGTAGTTGGTGTCAATGTTTACAAAGGATTTTCCTTATTTTTCTCAATGAGAAAAAATTTTGGTTCAAGGTTAGCTTTCAGTGTGTACACTTTTTTATTTTAGACATATTTCATCATATGATGAAGAATAGAAGGAACCTCATGAATTGCATGAATCCATGTTCTTCCTAAAATAATATTATATGAAATATTATGAGGCATAACATTGATTAGTGTCTCTAATGTGGTCTTTCATCTATAATAGGAAAATTGAACACACCAAGAGGTTGTTTTTCATGCATTGTAAAATCTTTGAATAGATAAAGAATCAGGTTGATTTTTTCCTTTTTCTACTACGATCTTGTCAAGGTTTATACTACACACATAAAGAGTTGAGCCATTATCAATGAAAGTACACTTTATGAGACCGTTAGTGTTAATAACAACTATTATTATTAAAGTATCATTTGTTTTCACATCCAAAGGAGGTTACTCACTTTAGTGAAAAAACAATTAGTATTCATTCCTTGAATTAGGACTACCATGTCATTCAATTGCACATTAGGAGAGATAGGAACTTATTGTAAAGAACTTTGAATCATTTTATTATAATAACGGGAGGCTTGAATAAGGTCCCATAATGATATCTTAGTACGAGTTTTCTTAAGTTGTTCAACAAGATCATACTACTTTGGACTTTGTGAGGGAAAATGAGGAGTGGGTAAGATAGTTTGAGATAATGGGAGGGATTTTGAAGGTGTTAGTCTTGGTTACAAAATGTTTCTAGTGTTATATTTATGATAAATAATATTATAACTCGGATACTATGAAATATTATTCTTAGGTCGTTCAAGGATGAGGATGGGTTTTTTTTGAGCTCATGGTCAGTTTGAGGGTGGGTAAATAATTATAGGATTCTTAGGATGTCCAACAGGGTATGTAAGAGGTCCCAAAATCAAGGGGGATCTAAAAAACACTTGTGCATTCATGACCTCAATAGTTTTGGTTTGATTTTTTTCTAATGGAGGGGAGTCTAGTGTCATCTTCTCACCATCATCTAAGGAAGTTACATCACTATTGTTAATGTTGTCATTTTAATGCACCATGATATCCTCCCTAGGAGGAGAGTGCTTAAGAGAACTAAAAACTAGATGTTCATGAAATTCAAAGGTTGGTTTTTCTAAAATGAATTCATCACATGTAAGGGAGTTATCAATGGTTGGATTTTCCTATTTATCAATGATGGCATTCTCATTTTCAATGATGTTTTTACTAGGAGAAGAGAAAAAAATAACGATCTCATGACTTTAATTGGTTCAATATTCTAATGCTAAAAAATATTATTCACAACCAAGAGAGATACTAAGAGAAGGACAAATGTGATTTTCATGATTTTCCATGATTTTATTCTTGTTTTCTAAGGTTGCATTCTCTTGTGCCATAACTTCTACCCTAGTAGGAGAGCTTTTAGGGGAGGGGTAAATAAAAGGTTCATCACATTCTGTCATGGGATTTTGTAAAGTAGCTTCATCACAAATAGGGGAGGCATCAAGAGAAGAACAACTATGATTTTCATGCTTACAAATGATTGGATCCTTTCATTGAAATAGATCTTTACAAATGGCAGGAGCATCAGGAAAAGGATAAACAAGATTTTCATGACTCTCAACAAGTGTATCTTCTAACACCAAACTATATTCTTTGCATCTAGGAGATATATTAGGGGAAGAATTGATTTTATTGTTATGGTTATCTAAAATTACATTCCCATATCCTATATTTTCTTCCCAAGTGGGAGAGGTGGGATTGTCACAAATCTCAATCATTGTATCTTTCAACGCCAACATGTCCTCATGAATGTAATTTTAATGATTGTTTATAGTTGTATCCTCTTTCACTAAATTATTTTCACAAGTAGGTCTAGTGTTGGAAGAGGAATGTAGAATAATTAAAGTAGTGGAAATGATCTCATCTTCTTGTGTCATAATATATTCTCAAGGGGGAGGAGGAGAAGAAAAAGCAAGACTTTCACAATTCGCAATGATTGCATCTTCTTTCACCAAGATACCTTTGTCACTAATAGGAGAGGTATTGGGAGAAGGAAAATTATTATTTTCATGGTTATCTATGCTTGTGTATTCTTATATCATATCATTCCCATAAATAAGAGAGACAGGAGGGGGTGTAGATTTAAGGTAAGTGTCAACATTTTCACTTTCTTGCACTAAGAGACTCTCTTAACTAGGAAATGTATTGAGTGAGTGACTAACATGCTTATTGATGAAATTTTTCTTTCCAAAAATGTTTAAGACAAATACTCATATTTGTGATAAGTAATCTATACAAAATCGAAATGGAATACAAGACAATGACCTAAAATGGAATGTATAAATGTAATATTTAGATTCTAAACAAGGTAATTTGTTGATTACACTATGCAACAATATGAAAATGAATGTTGTAAATTTCATATTGAATTTAAGAAATGCAATAACTTAAGATAATTAAGCTTGATCTAGTAAAATAAAATAAATTAAAACTCAAAAAACTAAAATAGTTATCTGGGGTATGTGAAGGATCATCATGGAAAAAATAGGCCCTTATGTGGCAATAATATTTAGAAAAATTAGAGCTAGGAAACTTGACATAAAAATTTGAATAGGTTATCCATATTATTTGAAAAATATGTAAGAATTTGAAATCTATAGAAAATTGAATTTAGTTTCTAAACTAGTAGGTTTATTTAAAAAATAAAAAGATACATTTGGTAAAGATTTTAAATTTCAATGTAGTAGTAATTAAATTTTAGGGAAAAAATAAGAGTAGGTGTTTGTCTGACCACCCTAACCATAATAAAATGATAATATATTTTTATAATAGTTTAGATATAAGTAGAGGACTCATGTCCTGATGTGATGCATATTTTTTTGTATTTTGTTTCCAAGTAAATAATTAATTAATGAATTTTTTATCACAACTTTTTAAAATATAAAAAATTGTATGTCTGAACACCTTAACTTGGTCAAAACTTCATGAAATTCAATTTTACATTTTTAGTCCTATAGTATATGAAGCATAGAATGTGACAGATGTTTTGGATTCAAAAAATGTGATACCATTTGAAATCTATAGATATTTTTCAATCAGCCTATCAACCAGGAATTTAGTCATAATTCAAATAGAAAATGAATAATAATTATTTCTTAAATTTAAAGTAAAGCATAATTTATATTGGTGGAAATCTAAGAATCTCCTTTAAAAACCCTTTTCGTTTCATCAATTTTGGGTAAAATAAAATTCAACAACCACATGGGCCATCATATCACTTGCATATTGCCACTTTTTGGCCCATCATGATCCTGCACATACCATCTGATGACAACAAACAAAAGCAAAAAATTGATTTTTTTAATGTTGTAAATAGTAGTTTTAGGTCTGATCTAGGACTAAATTAGCTAGAGGGGCATATGAGTTCTAGTGAAGGTTTTTCAAGGGTTCAACTACTAAAAAGAAATCCACGTAGAATACCTAGAAATTAGGTAAAACTGCCTATACTTGGACTAAATCGTCTAGAGGGGCATATGAGTCATAGATTAGATTTTATGCACTAGTTTCAGTAAATTTTGAGTGAATGTTACATTGTCTAATTTGAATGTTGCCTAGACTATGTGTAATTATAGATTTTAATTGAAATTCAATGATGTAAGATGCAAAAATACAACCTATATGAACTTTCACTTAAGAATTTTTTAGAAAATTAACCAATGCAAGACCTAATGTAAAGTTAATATTAAGTTATATTTATGACTATGATGCACTTCAAATCAGAAGATAAGATGTTCTAAAGGCTAGGTTGACCAAATGTAACATGGAAATTTGGTGCTCTATGTTTTGGGATATAGAGCTAAAGGAGGACAAGGGTTCCTCCACCAATTTTCATCAATTTTTATTCAAGGAAACCTTCGAGATCTCAATCTAGGGATAGAAATAAGGGAAAGAGATCTACAATAAGGTGTCTTGAGGATGTGATTAAAAAATAAAAGGGGGTTAGCCACCAATAAAAGGCTTCGAAAGAAAGAAATGCAATGATATGTAAACCTAACTATTCAACTCAAGATATGAAACTAAGAATCATAATGATGGAATGAGAAAGGACAAAGGGGTACACGAAAAAAAAGAGAGGCTCAGAACAAGGTATGAAATCCTAAAAATATGATTTTTAGTGCATATTGGGACTCATACACTAGTAGGGGAAATTTAGTCCTAGTTTAGGGTTTTGTGTCACAATTGCTAAACCAAGATCTACAAAAAATGCCTAAAATCTAGTATACTAGGACTTATACGCCATAAGTGGAAATTTAGTACAAGTATTAGGGTTGACCTAAAAATTTGATATCCTCTAATTTTCTCCTATAGCTTATCTCCTATCAAATCTTTGAGTTTGAAACACTGAATTACAACATGTAGGTTACTTTCAATCAACTTGTAATGTAGATGACAATTTTGACCACCTAACAAATTTTCTCCAATCTCGCTCTTCAATAGAACTTCAACCTAGTTCTACAAATAACACATTAAAGAGAGGGAAAAATTTTGTATTCTTAGTGGATAGGGGTTTACCTTGGTCAAACACCATTTTTGTAATCAAACCTTGAAATAAAATCAAATAGAATGAAGGAATGATGAATGAACAATATGTAATGTTGCAACTCACCAAACTCTTGAAAAAAAGGCTACAATCTTATATGTAATGGATAGAATGAATGTAGATCTTGAATCTCTATTGTATGTTGTATATATTGACTTGAATGGTTGTTTGAATCATAGGAACCTACATCACAAATGTTAGCTCAAGAAAAAACATGATGCATGATGACTTTCACATGATGCTTGAATCTTGAATATAGCTCCAAAATGCTTCACAATCACTCTTGAATGCTCTTGATCTCATAAACATGATAGGATACTTGCTCAAAAAAATTTCTAGGAGAAAATATGTGAAACAACCTTATATTTATACTTGTTTATGTCAAATTTCTTTAAATTACAACACTACAAGTCAACATTAGATCTAGGAGAATAAAATCCCGCTAAGAATTGAATTCAAAATTAGGTCGAAGCTAAACATGACTCATACACTAGTTGGGAAAAGTTATTCCTAGTAGGCTAGACTTGGGACACTAATTTAACGAATTATTAATGCCAAATTTAGATTTAGGCCCCAAAATATAGGTGGAACCCACATGCCCAAGGTGGCATATGAGTCCCAGATCACTAAATATAGGCAGTACAAACTAAAATCATTAAATTATGAGTGATTAGTTGATCTATATCAGGATTATGCTTGGAAAGATGCATTAAATAAGGCTTGTGGATGCAAAATAGGACCAAATAAGACATACAAAATCCTAATTTAAGTAGGGAGCACCCAACCAAGTGTGAAAATATAGAGGGATGTATTTTCCTACACTAAATTCATAAATTTCAAGAACATACAAATTTGATTCATGCTCTTTCGTTTGAGCTTCATTCCCAATTTCCTCTTTGGCAATTCTTAGTGTGGGGTTTCGATATTACTGGAAAAATATCACCACCTTCTTTCATTGTACATACATTTATCTTACCACAATCTATTATTTTGCAAAATAGGTAGCAACTATGTTGAAATGCATAAGACAACTGAGAGAGGGGGTGAATCAATTCTATCAAATCACTTTACTTCTAACCTTGATTAATTCAACTTTAATGGGCAGTCTATTATTAAGTGTAAAAATGAAATGAAAATAAAAGAAATAAAACACTAAAGACACCAAATTTACTTAGAAAACCCAATGAGGGAAAAACCACAGTGAGGATTAGCTCACAAGATAATAATACTGCAATACAAAGGCTCACTATCAGAGGGTTTATTGCCTCGATACAAGGCTCACTGCCAACAAAGGACTTACTATCTAGAAGGAGGGTCACTTCGTATTGAAAATAAAAATATAAATAAAGATCCACCACAAGGTTCCACACATTTACAACTTGGCCGAAAGATTGAAGACACCATCAACTCACTGCTTTAACAAATCTACCACATTAAAGTACTACTTCCTCAATTTTATCTTGTACTCTCTAATTTTCACATTTGTCGACACACTTCACTTTCTTTCTTCATTCATGGATAGATGAATGATCAATTTATAACTTGGTTTTCTTTTATGCCATATTCAACCCTAGAAACATTCTCCAAGGTCATCTATATAATTTCAATTAATTTCAATTTACAAATTGAAATTAGGTCATCTACTGAACATTCTCATGGTGGAAAAGAATGAGAGGAAAAATTTCACATTTACTTAGGACCCAAAATATATCTTGGATCAACCAAATGCTTCCTTAATTCGATGCAAAAATATTAAGTTAACTTGTAGACACCAGGTTAGCTAAACCTAATGAAAAAAATAAAGATATTTGAAGTACATGCATCTCCAGTAGGATGACCACTCAACACACTTCACCAAGCATTTTACCATCTTTGAGAATACTTCACATACATCCACAACTATTACAAAAAACTTCATTCGCATAAAACTGTTCAACAATCTAACCAGACGAACTAGAAACACATAGGAGCTCTAGATCAAGTCTTTCAAAGTGCCAAATACCAAGCACATTTTTCAAAACATAGAAACCATCAAAATAAATCATCTCCCAGATCAGAAATATCTAAAACCAAATACCAAAAGACTACAAAGCCAAAAAAATTCTCGTAGTCCACAAAGAAATACTTATGTCAAACCAGTTCACATATCAATGAATATATATTTCACTCCCCATCGATCCAGAAGCTAAAAATCAAGATATATTATCCATTGAAGCTCATGAAAATAACTAGAAATATATTTAGGAATAAGATAAACATATAATAAATGCATAAAACAATAGCGAATAACACTCATAACACACACTTCAACACTGTCTTCATTATTTCTCCAAATTTCTCAGAAGCACTTGGCAAAAACATAACTAAAACTTCATAAATATATCTCCATGTACTCTAAGAACTTCTATAGTATCTTAACTATACAAATAACATCTACAATCAATCTGAACTATGTTTAAATCAATGACAACATTAATGAAAACACCACCAAACACATCCATAATTGCAAAAAATTATTCCTCTTTGTTCCACAACAATTGATCCAATATGTCATTTCATATTGGATCACATTTTTGCTTGCTTTCGTCTCCCTTTTCCATTCATTTCAGATAATGTAACTCCATTCAAGAACAATTATGTGAAGGAAATTTTAAAACCTTTTATATTTAACATCAATTTTGATACCATCTTACCCACAATAAAAAAAACAAGCGAAATTGACTAATAATAATCTTGAAGAAATCTTGTAAAAAACAATAAGTAAACATAACAAATTTTGGCATATGCAACTAACCTATGTGTTTTGGGATTACCATTAAAGTATTAGAACATCTACCAAAAACATTCCATGTAGCCTTGTTAATGGTGTTGAAGGAATAACACCCCTGGAGTTAGAGATTCCTTCATTGTGAATTTCTCTCATAGGACTTATTGATGATACTACTTATAAAGGGAAATGATTACATCAGCTTGAAATTTTGGATGAACAACATATCAATGCTCTCAAGAATATCCAACCTTATTGGGAAAGAATGCAACATGGTTAAAACAATAATTTCATCCCTCATGCATTTAATAAAGGTGACTTGGTGTTATACAAAAATCAACATAATGTCAATGCTCTTCTAAACAAAAAAGGAAAATTCAACCCTAATTGGTTAGAACCTTATGTAAACAAAGAAAACTATGGGTCAAGAGCCTACACATTAATAAAAAATAGATGGTATACCCCTAAAAGAACATATTAATTCCATGCATTTTTCTCGATATTACACATAACATCCTCTATTTTGAATAGTGTGTTAAAGTAGTGTTGTTAGACTAGATAAATAGTTTTCTATTTTATCTTTCATTACTTCATTATTTGAAAAATGATAATAGTATGTCTTAGATTCTAAAGTGATTGTTCAATTATTTTGATATATTACTTTAGTTACCATACTATTGAAAGGAAATTATTGTGTGTTATGTTAATTTATATCTTCATATACATTTAATGTTATTAGATCATAGGCGCATCTAAGTTAACATAGAATACTACATCATAATGTAGCATCTAACATAAACTAAAAAAGTTTTAATTAGATCACATAAACATTAAATCATGGAGATATTTATTAGAATTTATTCTAGAAGATATTTAATAATAAAATTTGATATTTAATTCTACACAAGGTCATAAAACATAAATGATCATATATCATATAATGTATCATCAAAAGTTCAAGCACATATATCATTTAATACAATTCTAATAGGACCTGTGATTGCTAGACCCCATAGGGATTGGTGGTGGCCCCCATTGAGAGGTGGTGGTATGTAATTGTGAACTACTCATGGACCTTATGGGTGCCTATAGGACCCACACCTCTCCCACCATATCTACCTCTCATATGAGTTCCTCAACATGCTCATGTTCTATGCAATATCCATCTTCCTATAGCCTAGCCATATCTCTCTCTAGCGTCAAGATTTTTTCTCAAAGGGTGGATTTTTCCCACTATCTAATGGACCTTGAGAGGTTCAAAGATCATGTATAATTATATTTGTAATGTATAAATTTTTCCTATAGCTAGGTTGACACATTTGGATGCACTCTCATATGCTATCCTCAATCTAGAAATGACTCGAAGAGATCTACATGTTGCCTCATAGAAGGTGAGGAAACATACTCTGATGGTAGATCATCATCAATACACATATTTCATGATGTGGAGTGATATCTTTTATGTTTACCATCTTGTAGGGTCCATGTGAGACTTGCATGATCTCTATAATTGTGTTACTTTTGAGATAATTATTGCAATGTGTATTGATGATGATCTACCCTCAGATTTCATTCCCTATATATATCATATACACAAAGTTAAAGAGCATAAAAAAATCATAAATATCAAATGATCACTTGGATCTGTAATCTGTTAGTTAGGGTATAACTATACAACAACGGTCTCCTTTTTTGTAGGAATCTCTAATGGCCTACAAGTTTTGGCCTCTACATGCTCGTGAGTGTGATCTTTGATGTGGCTTCCACATGTGATCTAGTGAATCTAATAGGGGGTGCATCTCTCCTATCGAGGGAAACTGAATCCCCCTTTGTCTCATCAAAATCCTCACTCATAGACAAGGAATCCTCCTCCTCCTCATCCACATCCTCATCAAAACCTAGAAATATTCCAAGCATTGTGTTGTCATCATTTGTATCCCCATCAACCTTGTCAACATCCCTATCCTCTCTATGACCTGGAAGAGGTCCAACATGGCCTACAAGGTAGTGAATGGGAAATAAATGGGTTGGTTTTTCTCCAAAACACCACTCATCATCGGCCTAAGTAGTGCCTACATCATTAGCATTAGAGACTAGGGACACATCTTAATCCTTGTCCCCTAAAAAACTAATGTATACATCACTAATAATAGGATAACGACTTTCTCTAGGTCTAGGATCACTTCATGCTAATCATATGTATAATAGTCAGGCTCGTGGTGGTACTTGAATATGTCCAAACTAGCACATGACACGATCATAGTAGAATGGTCTCATATGTAACTGTGCCTACCTATTTAAAGAAATTGGTCCTATTGCTGCCTAACTAGGTCATGTCTATCATCTATCCATTGGGGAATCTTGAGATACAGTCTCTAGGAGATATCAACCTCGTCCAATTGATCAGATCTAATCCACAAGTGCATTAAATATCCCTCTTTTTATACTCACCTCAGTGCATAACTAAAGGCCCATAGGTAACCCATGGCCACTATGGTAGGAAATCCAGTGGGTCTAGTACATGTGATGTGCTCAAAAAATCATGCTTGTAAGAGCGTTCAATGTACTATGTTGTCCAACTCTTGGTATATAAATCTCCCTAGATCGTAACATAGATGCAAAAGCACATTGCGATCCCAAGCATAAATGGACCTATGCTCCTCCATATCCCAAATTATATGAACAATTCTAACATCTAACTGGGCACCTTGTGCATCTAGTACTAATGTATGTGCTATTGTAGTGATCGTGATTTGTTGAAGTAGTGGTGTCCACGCATGTAGAATCCATCAAAGCTCAATGCATTAATCGATGTCTAACTTTCATATGGGTTATTGTAAGCAATAATATAATACCATCCTACATCCTATTTGATTTCTCATCTACTTAGTGTGCAATCTTGCCTTGGATAAGAATCTATAGGATGTCGTGTATGTCCTCTAAGGTGACAGGCATCTTTCTTGTAGGAATATGAAAGTTACATGTGTTAGCATCCCATCTCTCTACCTAGGCCATCAACATAGCATTGTGAAACCTTATAGGTGGCATGAGATATACCCAAAATAGGATTGCATTCTATAGAATACTAACCTCCTCCAAAGACAATCATGTCACAAACTCTTGAAGGAAACATATTTTTTTCCCTCCAACGTACTACTCAACTCGAGGAGGAATGTAAAATGAAAAAATACATTAAATAAATCCTAAATTTATCAATTAAATGAAATTAGAGTTTCTCTAAGACACTTTACAATTGATGTGAACACTTCTTTTATTTTTGGATGGGGGTCTTGGACAATTTAGGCAATATTGGACACTTTGTGCTAGCAATTGGTGCTTTGCACCAATATTTTCTAGTGTCCCGAAGGTACTAAAAATATGTGAATTTTTTTACTAAATGCATGAAAATGACAAAAAAATAAAAGAAGAATATACTCACCATGTGACAAAGTGTGTCTCTTTCCACCTCATCACAAACGTCAAGTTTTGGATGCTTGTATGTTTGTTGGCTTGACATCCCAGATCACTCTAGACAAAGCTAATTTACAAAAAGGTAAATGTCAAATGATAGTAAAAAGTGTCATTTTAATTTGTATATAGTAAACCCTAGTAAATAAAGCTTATTTCATTTTTAGGAAATTTTATTTAAATTAGCATATTGGGGGCTAGAGGACTCTATTTTTGATGTTGTTTATTGTGTTGGATTCATAATTCTACTTCTAGTCTCATCAAAGTTTTATCAATATATGGTATGGTACTTGGAAATACCCTATGATATGAATTAAGTAATTAGATGCGGTTCCATATTCACCATAAATCAACCTCCATAAATAAAGTGGAATCATGGGGCATACATTTACCCTTGAATTCAATTCTCTGTAGAATTTTGGTAAGATGATTTTCCAACAATGAAAGAACCTAGGATTTTTTTTTTAACATTGTGGTTTTGTAGGTAACTACAGTGGGGGTTTCATTCACTAGTGAGGGATTCATTCTCCCTAATGAATTAATATGATTATCCTTTTTATTGATTTTATTTCCTTTATTTTGTATATGCACATAGTTTCATATGGCAACTAAAGTGAGGGATAATTGTAGTGTCAATAAAATTATCCCTTTTCCAAACTTAATTTGGGGAATAATCACTAATAAAATGAGCCTAATGTTGCATTGATTTAGTGTTGTAATGTGTTTCACACATTCACTTTAAGTTTAGGGATAATTTAAACTAAATGGATTTAATTGTGCCTTATTTAGGGTGTTTTAAAATCTATCTTAACAATTTCACACTAATATAGGACTGTATTAATTAATTGAGGTTAATTTTCCTTAATTGGCCCCTTTAATTCAAATTCAAGCTTAATTAAATACAAATCCCAAGAGGTAAAACTTAACATTCACAAATTCTATTACACAAACCTTAATTTTGGAAGGTGTGTGTCCTAGGTAGGTGACCTAGGATCCATTCACTGCATGGTGAATGCATCATCAAAGGACCTAGGATCTTGATTCTAGAGAACATTTCACCTTGTCAGATGTGTTTCCTAAGTATGTGGCCAAGGACCCATTCACCACATGGAAAAGGGGTCCTCACTAACAGTTATTGTTAGTGTAATTAATATTTAATTACACTTGCATAACTTTACTTAGGTTGAGCTAATTTTAGGTCAACATTAGGGTTGCATACTTTGCTTTTATAAAGCAAATCATCTCATTGTAATATTGAATTCCTGAATATATCATTTTGCACATTACATGCAAAGCTCTGCTTTTTTATGTTTTCTCTTTTGTGGAAGGTGTTTAGGTTTGCATGTCTGATCTAGGGTTTCTAACATGGTATCAGAGCCTTGACATGCAACCCCTTCTCAAATTCTGGAGAAAACCATTGCAGATTTCGTTCGGGGTTCCTCGAGGATTTTATGCCTTGAGTTCATTTATGCAGCATCTTGGATCAGATCGGACTTCATTATTGGATTCAGAGTGCTGGAAAAAGTTAGGTTTGGCTTTTATTTTACAGATCTGTAAGGGTTTCAAGTTTGGTATTTTTTTGCAAGGTTTGGAGGTCGTCATTTTTTTGAAGCATTTTGAGCAGAAACGGAGGTCACCATTGTGTTCGCAGTGGCCAAAAACCCTAAGATCGCTGTTTGTTTTGTTGATTTTGGCAAAGTTGATCCGGAAGGCAAAACTTTTTTCCCAGGGAAGCCGTACGGCCTCCCCAGCATGCATCTCGAGGCACGATTTTCAAAAAAAAAGGAAAAAAATGAAGTTTTTCGGGAGTCGCGCCTGTGCTTGTAGTTCTAATGGATTCTGCCACTGGGCAGCCACCAGGCGGCCACTGGCCCACCGCCGCCGCCAGTGGCTCCACCCTCCATCCACCACTCCACTCACTCAGCCCCTGCAGGCCCTTAACGCCAGCGCGCGGTCGTATGGGCGACCGGGCACTATGCGCCCAGCTCCTGACCGCTTCCTCTGCATGCCGCTAGTCGTATGGAGAACCAGGGACTCTACCCCAGGCCCCTATCCGCCAGCCCCTGGTCGTATGTAGGACCAGGGGCCGAATTTTTTTAGCCCCCTGGGCTGCCTGCAGGCCTTATTGGCCATTCTGGAGCACTTTCACCAAATCAGATGTAATTTTTGCATACGGTGTCCGTTTTTCACAAACAAGATACCATTGGAAAGCTGATTCTGGTGTTGATCTATTCAATGTTTTAGTTTTTCCAGATTTTTCCCCAATTTTATTTTGCAGGTCCTTGAACTCAGATGTTCTGTTTTTCACTTCGGAGGGCATATCTTTTGACTCGGTGATCCTTTTTTCGCCATTCTTGTGGCGTTGGAAAGCCGGTTCAGTCCTCTACACAGATCTGAGGTCTATTTTTATTTTATGTTTATGCATGTTAGGAATTCTCTCCTTTTTCAGTCATTGGGGATTGTAATAAACGAACTGATATAAAGTTCCATTGGGGGGGTTTCTTGCATAATAATCTTCATCATGTTTTGATGGCAACTCGCATGGGTTGTAATCTAGTTTCTTAGTTTCTTATTGGCCATATTTTGTCTTAGTTTGACACATACCTGATTCATTTTGGTTCACACTTTAGATTGAGAGCCTATGGTTAGTGATCCGCATCGGATCCATCTCAGTTTGAGGGCCACTAAATTTGTGGTTATTGTTCCCGAGTCTGTATGGTACTTTTTCCCATGGAAGAGTTTCAGTCTTAGTTTTGCATCGGCATCAAGATTCATGGCTTCTAGATTCTGTCATCATCATATCATCTACTATTGCTCTATGGATTCTAGGTTTCTTCCAGTTTGGAGTGTTCGAGTGTTTCGTGGCATCGGGTCTGCTGTCACATTTTTATGATTCCGATATGGTTTCTTGTAGACAGAAGTATCTTTCCTTGCTTTCTAGATTGCGGTTCCAGTGTTACTCCATAGTGTTCTTCCAGTGCTTCTTTGCAGCAGTCATCTCATTGTAGGGGAGGTTGTCCCACTGGGTTTTCCTTCTCTACCTCATTATTGCATTTGTACATGGGTACCTGATCAGGCCTTGTTCCCGGGACCCATTCATGCTTTCTTGCATTCATCTTAGTTTTAGATGCATGCTTATTTAGTCTCCCTAAGTTGCACTTATGGGGAGGTGTTAGTGTAATTAATATTTAATTACACTTGCATAACTTTACTTAGGTTGAGCTAATTTTAGGTCAACATTAGGGTTGCATACTTTTCTTTTATAAAGCAAATCATCTCATTGTAATATTGAATTCCTGAATATATCATTTTGCACATTACATGCAAAGCTCTGCTTTTTTATGTTTTCTCTTTTGTGGAAGGTGTTTAGGTTTGCATGTCTGATCTAGGGTTTCTAACAGTTATGACCCCTTTTTCGGATATGTTTTTTGTGGTATTTTGATTATTTCAAATGTAACACAATATTGGCTTGTGATATTTGAATGTCAAAAATTAATCTTAAGTTATGTATAAATACATAACTATTTTTATTATGATTCAACTAGAGAGAAGAATCGAAGAAAATTTTCATGAGATCAAGCATTCATATTCAAGGAGGAAGAGAGAGTGAAGCCTTGGAGTAGAGTTATAGTTTTTTTGTAGGTCTTCAAGGTCATTTCATTATCAAAGATCAAAAATTATTGAAGAAGTGATTATATATGCCTATGATAAATCATAATAGATTCTAGGTTTTGGGAGAAGCCTCGTGAGATTCAACCAAGCCTAATGACTTGTTTCCTAAGTGATTCCATATTCTATGATCATTCTATTTTTTTCCTAAGGAGGGGTATATTAAGATTTATGACTTATTGAGGGGATTTAGGATACCCTAAAGTAGGTCTTTTGCATTGTTCATGTTTCATTCCAGGATCCTATTCTAACACATTTGAGTAGGGCTTCTTTGTATCACTAGAGATCCTAATCTTAGAAACACACAAGGTTAGGATCACACACACATTTCATCTTTGAGATTTCCATTTATCATCAAGGTGTAATTACAAAGCTTGGAGTTTGACTAAGGAGAACTCCTATCCACTAACACACATCAAATATGTTTTAAAAAATATTGGTAGATCTGGATCTAAAATTGAAGATTTCAAGTTAAAGGAATGAATTACAGATCTGAAACTTCAAATTCAGATACAAAATTTTCTAGAAGAGCCTACCAAGATCCATTTAGCATATATCAAATGAGTCCTTGTTAGGGTTAAAAAGGCATCATTTTTTCATAGTTCATAAGGGTATGTGCAGGATCATGATGGGCCAAAAAGTGGCTGATGACTTTTTTTTTACCCTAAATTGATGAAACGAAAATGGTTTTTAGAGGTGACTCTCAAATTTCCACCAATATAAATCATGCTTTACTTTGAATTTAATAAATAATTATTATTCATTTTCTATTAGAAGTATGAATAAAGTCCTGATTGATAGGTTCATTGAAAAAAATCTATAACTTTCAAATGGTATCACATTTTTTGAATCTGAAACATGTGTCACATTCTATGCTTCACATACTACAGGATTAAAAAAAAAAAAAATGAATTTCATGAATTTTTGACCAAGTTAAGGCGGTTAGACAGATGAGATTTTATATTTTTTAAAATTTGAAATAAAGAATCCATAATTAATTATTTACTATGAAAAAACTTATAAACAAATATGCATCACATCGAGAAATAAGTCCTCTACTTATATCTAGAAGATTATAAAAAAATATTATCATTTTATTGTGGTTAGGGTGGTCAGATAGACACCTACTTCTTATTTTTACCTTGAAATTTAAATACTATTGCATTGAAATTTAAAATTTTCACCAAATAGATTTCTTTTTTAAATAAAGGTCTAGTAGTTTAGAAACTACATTCAATTTGCTACAAATTCTAGTTTTACATATTTTTGAAATAATATAGATAACTTATTCAAATTTTTACATCAAGTTGTCTAACTCTGATTTTCTGTATTTTTATTGGCACTTAACAACCTATTTTTTCCATGATGATCCTGCACATACCCATAAGCTAGAGTGTTTTATTTAGAGTCTCCCAATAAATTCTTCTAGGACCCATTAACCATAAGGTGAATGAGTCCCTATTAGGGTTACAAAAACAATAACTTTGAATAGGTGCACAACATTTATTATCCTCATTTTTTTCTACAAAGTTAATTATTTCCTTCTATTTTGTGATAAATCCCTTCATTGAACTTTGTAGATCTAGGTTTAGAGTTGTTTTATTATTTCAAATTTGTCTCCATAAAATACTACTTGACCTAGACTCCAATCCTAGCGAAAAAGGAAATCCAAAGATTTGCACCTTCATTGTTATTTCATGGAGTGGATCTCATTTCCTAATGGTTTGAAGAAAGATAGGACCCCCTTTATCCCTCTTTGGATCTACCTTTCCATTTTGGGGCACTCTACACTCCTATTTTTCTCTATTTCACTATTATATTGAAGACTGAAGATATGTTGGTTTATTTTGTTCTAGAAGAGATGAGGAATAAGGTATTCATCAGTGGAAACAAGGTACTAAATTTTCATGAAAGACCTAAAGGAAAAGGAAAGAATAATGAAAAGAATGAAATATCCATGTGGAAGGAGAGATCTAAGTCTCGTGGAAATTCCAAAGTTATTTTTTGAACTACAGTAAGCCTAAACATGTCTATAAGGAATGCAAAGAAGAAAAGAAGAAGAAAAAGAATAAATTTGATTATGATTCTAAGTCTGAGAAGAAATATGATGACACATAATTTATGGCTTTGGAAACTCGTGCAGGTAATGATGCATGGTTATGTTGAAGTTAATAACACTGATTCTTTTTTTTTTTTTATTAGACTACAAGAATCGGGTAGCACGACCCCCTATAAATTGTAGTGCAGATGGTAAAATTTTTAACCTCACCAGTGGCACTGGTGAGACATGCCCTCTGGTACCACGAGAGTGGGGGAGACTAGACCTTGTAAAGAACCTCCTCCTATAGGAAATATTTAGGCAACCGAGCTAGGGCCCCCACCCTATTAATAACACTCATTCTATCATTGATAAATGAGAGCATATAATTGGTTTATTTCAATTTCAGTTAAATTTGGTAAAGAATTTAATAAGATTGATTCACTCCCCCACTCTTAGTGTCTTTTCACTCCAATAATTGGTATCAGATCATGGGGTCCTTTGATAGATCTTTCCAACCTAGGATTGATTATGGATTTGGAGTCTTTTCAAAATGTCTCAAGCTCATGAAGGCACTTCCATGATTAGAGCTCCATTATTTGATGGAACTGATTATGTATTCTGGAAAATGATAATGGAGACTTGTCTAACTTCTATTGACCTTGATGTCTGGAGCATAGTATTGTCTAGGTACACTATACTAGCTACTCTACCTACTAATTTTTATGAAAATAAAAGATATGAAACCAATGCAAGAGAAAAACATGCTCTGCTGTGTGCATTGACTAAAGATGTCTTTATTAAATTAATGCACTGCAGCTCTACTAGGGAAATATGGGTTAAATTTAAAACTATCTATCAAGGGAATGAAAAGGTAAAATAGTCTAAAGTACTCAATCTAAAACACCAATTTTAAGAAATAAAAATGAGGGACGATGAAAAGGTAGCTAATTATTTTTTGAGAGTTGATGAAATTTTCAATGCCATGAAGGGTCTAGGAGAAGAAGTTAAGAAATTTGATGTTGTAACAAAGGTCATCAAAACCTTACCAAAAAAACTTGAAGCTAAGGTTGCTACTCTAGAAGAGAAGAAACACTTTACCCAGCTTACCCTTGATAGTCTTCAAGCCACTCTAACTGCCTCTGAAATCAGGATTAGTGAAAACAACACCTCTACAAAAGAAACAACATTTAATGCTAAAAGGAAAGAAAAGGAAGAGCTCACTGAATCAAAATGTTATGATTCTAAAGAATCCCACTTCATAAGGAAACTCAAAAAGGGTTTTGGAAAGTATAAGGGAAAAATTCCCTTCAAATGCTTTTAACTTTAGAAAAATAGGCCACTTTGCTGCAAAGTTCTCCTATGGTGACACAAATAGTGATAATGAAAAATCTGAAAAACTTGCCAATAAAAAGGCTTATAGACCGAAACATAAATTCAATTTCAAAACAAAGAAAAGCTTGTTCAACAAAAATGAAACAAACTCTGAATCTAAAGATTCTTTAGATGAAGAGGATAAAAATCTATTCATGTCTGAAATCATTCATCAAGATGGAACTAACAACAATGATGTTGAAGATGGTGAAGTGGATTATGAAGGAGAACTTAAATGTGCTCTAAAAGAGCTGAGGAAAATAAAAAAATAGATGCGTGCTCAAGAACATAATACTTCTCAAGATATTTCACAGGAGCAACTCATAAATCTTGAGACAATCTCATTAAAAACTCAACTTGAAGAATCCAAGAGAGTGGAATATTATCTGCGTATTGGCATAAGCTTTAAATTTCAAGAAATTCAAAAAATTGAACATGAGATTGCAGATCTCAAAAAGACTATTGATAAATATGAGAGCACTCTTAAACCGAATGGCATGCTCACTAAACAGAAACTAAACAAGGACAAAACTAGTATTGGTTTTGTGAAAGGTGAATGTTCAAATGACAAAGCAAAGAACAATTTTGTTCCTAGAAACAAAAGTCCTGAACTCAAACATCTTAATTTTGATAAGGATCGTGTCCATTCTTTTAGGAGCAACAAAATGGCTTGTAATTCCTAGCCGTTCTTTTATGGGTATTGTTACTTTAGCAATAAATTTGGTCACAAAGTGAACTCTTGCAGATTTATGAATTCTAGAACTCCTAGATTTGGCTTTAGGAAGAATCATGGTTTTGCAAGAAAAATTAGATGTTTCACATGCAAGTCTTTGGGTTATTCTGCGAAGCAATGTAATTCTCATCAGCAGAATAAATAGTTGAAAACTATCAAGGTTTGGAAACCCAAAGTTGTCAACAACATAAAATAGACTATGCTAGTTCAAATTGGCTTCCACTCCCAGAAAAAGGACTTATGGGTCTTGGACAATGGTTGTTCAAACCACATGACTGGTAACAAATAAAAAATTACTAATCTAGAAGACTATGTTGGTGGATATGTAGAGTTTGGAGACAACTATGGAATTCAAATAAAAGGTAGAGGTTATCTTTTCCTAAATGAAGACACTCCTATTTACAATGCATACTATGTAGAAGGACTAAAACATAACCTTTTGAGTGTCAGTCAAATTTGCGATAGTGGCTATCAAGTCATGTTCACTTCACAGGGGTGTGAAATTAAAAACTAGTTTAGAAAAGCTATTGTTGTTGGAAGAAGGACCAAGGGAAATTTCTACAATTTACTTGACACTTATAGACATGAAAAAAATCAAGGTATGTGCTTGATGAGTCATGTTGAAGAAATCTAGTTGTGGCACAAGAGACTAGGTCATATTAATTTTGACAATATTGTTAGAATTAACAAAATAAAGAATGTCAGAGGTCTGTCTATTCTTAGAAAGCCTTATAATGTTGTATGTAAAGAGTGTCTCAAAGGAAAGTAGACTAAGGTAAGCTTTAAATCCAAGGAACATTCCTCTACTAGACCTCTGCAAATTGTTCATACTTACTTATGTGGTCCTACAAGGACTAGGTCCATCAATGGTGAGAAAAATTTCATGTTGTTTGTTGATGAGTACTCTCGTATGGTTTTGGTTATCTTTCTCCAAGCACAAACTTGAAGCTTTTGATTGTTTTAAAGTCTTTAGGAAAATGGTAGAAAGGGAGTTAGATGTAATACTAAAATTTCTAAGAGCTAACAAAGGTGGTGAATTCACCTCACAAGAATTCATTGACTACTTTGAGATACATGACATAAAAAGACAGTATGTTGCAACCAGAACACCTCAACAGAATGAGGTTGTTGAAAGAAGGAATAGGATTGTAAAAGAAATGGCAAGGACTATGTTGAATGAAGCAAATATGCCAAACATGTACTGGAAATAATTTGTTCATACAACTATCTACATTTAAAATAGAGTCGAGATCAAAGTGAAATAAAATTTCACTCCATATGAACTGTGGTATGGAAAATCTACTTAGGTTGCAAATTTTTTATCAAGAGAGACAATGATAACTTACGTAATTTTCAATCTAAGACAAATGAAGGTATCTTTTTAGGATACTCTACTCACAAAAAAGCCTTTAAATTCTCTAACAATAATCTGAACAAAATTGTTGAATCTGTCAATGTAAAATTTGATGAAAATATACTTTTCGATGTTGAACCTATGCGGGATGATGAGGAGGAAGAATTTGAACTTGATATAAATACTAAAGGTTGTGAAAATTATGAAGATGCTGAAATCAGCTCTGGAAAATGTGTAACTAAAACTCCTTCAAAATCTCTTGCTAAGAATCATCCTAAAGATTTGATTATAGTAGATAATTCTATAGGAGTTCAAACAAGGAAAAAAAAAGTTAACTATGATGAAAAATCTCACATAGTTGAGCTTATTTATTTTTGTTTAATCACTTAGTTGAGCCAAAAAACTTTGATGAAGCTCTAATGGATGAATATCGGATTAATGCAATCTAGGATGAAATTAATCAAATTGAGAAAAATCAAACTTGAGAGCATGTCCCAAGACCAGATGACAAAAATGTCATAGGAGGTAAATGGATTTTCAGAAACAAACATGATGAAAGTGGCCATGTTGTTTGCAACAAGGCTAGATATGTCTGCAAAGGATATGCCTAGCAAGAAGGTATTGATTTCATTGAAACCTTTGCACTAGTTGCTAGAATTGAATCACTTAGAATTTTCTTGGCATATTTTGTTTTCAAAATTTTTACTATATATCAAATGGGTGTAAAAATTGCCTTTCTGAATGGGTAGTTATAAGAAGAAGTTTACATAGAATAGCCTGAAGGGTTTACCTATAAAAACAAACCCAATCATCTCTACAAGCTGAAAAAGGCTCTGTATAGCCTAAAAAAAGCTCTCAGGGCTTGGTACTCTAGATTGGACAGCCATTTACTATCAAAAGGTTTTATTAGAGTGGGAGTAGACAAAAATCTATATGTTAATATTGAAGGGTCTGATATTCTTGTTGTTGAAATTTATGTTGATGAAACCATTTTTGGTTGCAAAAATATTGCCTTGAGTCAAAAAATCTCAGAGATTATGGAATCCAAATTCAAAATGTCTATGTTGGGAAAAATATCCTTCTTCTTAGGTCTTCAAATTTCACAACTTGAATCTTGTATCTTTCTATCTCAAATAAGATATGCAAAAGAAATGTTGAAAAGGTTTCAAATGGATGAATGTCATCCAATTAACACTCCAATGGATATATGCTATAAACATAGAAATGTTGATGATTCTCTTGTTGTCAACCCAACTGACTATAGGTCAATGATAGGCAACATATTATATCTAACAACCTCAAGAACTGACATAATGCAAGTTGTTTGCATGGTTGCTTGATTTCAAGCATCTCCTAAGGAATCCCACATTAAATATGTTAGAAGGATTCTTAACTATGTACAAGGCACAATTGATTATGGGCTCTAGTATCCTAGAAGCAATGATTTCTCATTAGTGGCAAATATTGATTCTGACTAGGTAATTTTTCTAGATGATAGGTAAAGCACCAGTGGTGCTGATTTCTTTCTTGGTGATATTTTTTAGCTTGGCACAACAAAAAACAAGAATTTGTTTCACTCTCTACTGCTAAAGAAGAATATATTGTTGTAACTTCTTGCTGCACTTAGGTAATATGGATGTCATAGACATGGGTATTGAAATTCCCAAACCTATTACTATTCGGTGTGATAATACTAGTGCAATCAATATCTCAAAAAACCCTATTATGCACTCTCGAACTAAACACATTGCTATAAAGTTTCATTTTCTTCATGAAAAGGTGTTGGCTAATGAGGTATCTATGCAATATGTTTGTACATAAGAAAAATTTGCTGACATTTTTAGAAAACCATTGGCTAAATATTATTTTGAAACACTTCAGTCTAGATTGGGAGTTGTCTCTAAATCTCTGTTATCTTAAATAGTCTATCTTGGTGATAGCGGAAGCTAGTTAGCTCTTTTTGCAGCTCATATTTTTCTTCTAAAAGGATACATCTGCAGTTTGTTGGAATTTCATAGTTTATTCTGGTTTATCTGTGTTGAATTCCCTTTATCCTTGTGACAAAAATGGGGAGAACTATGAGCATTCAGTTCCTATACTTCATCTTGGCTTGGTGGCTTAGTTTTTGCCATCAAGGACAAAGGGGGAGTTTGTTGAATCACTCCATAAAAAAATTATTTTATCTCTTTTCTAAAATTCAACCATTTCTTTAAATTATTTAAATCAACTAAAAACTTCATATTTACTCTTTAGAAAATATACCCATGTCTTTCTACTCTAATCATAATAAATGAAACATAGTATGTCAATGTACCAATTAAAGGAACATATCTAGGACCAAAAATATTAGAATGAATAAGATACAATACACCACAAGATTAATGAGAACTCGATTAAAATTGAACGCAATTGTGTTTTCTATAAATGCAATGCTCATATAAATAAAATTCAATATTTTAATCAGATAAACCGTCAACAAGGTTTTTCATTTTCCAAGGTCCTTAGACCCTTTTCTCCAATGTGACCAAGTCTATGGTGCCATAACATGGTTTTCCTTGGAGAGAACTTTGATTCAACAGAAAGAGTACCCTTGGGTACCAAAATCCATGAACATCTGTCGAAGGTGAAACCCTCACTTTTTCCATATACTTGATTTTCACAGAAGTACTATTACACTTAATAGTGCATGCAACAAGCTTATATAATGTGCCATATATGACACCTCCAAAAAATCACCATAGAACCTTTGATAATCTTTCATCCTACATTAAAAAATACTACCTGCACACCTACATCTATTAATTTTCTCACAAATAACAAACTTTGTGCTAAACTAGGAATATGCAACACACCATTAATCCTTTGTATTCTACCACCAAGAAACCTAATTTTACCATTACCACAACCAAAGATATTGAAATCACAATCATTACCCAACTACACCTTTCCTCCATAAAATTATTCACATTCAAAAAACCAATATGTATTAATGTTTATGTGGAAAGATGGACCTAAGTCAATTAACCTATTTTTCAATATCAAGGAACACCAACCCCTCAATTTAGAGATAGATGGACCTAGGTCAATTAACCTGTTAAATATCTCTTGTGTTAATTTTTCCTTGATGAAAATATATGTTACCTAATTTTACCATTACCACAACCAACAATATTAAAATGAGAATCATCACCCAACTACACCTTTCCTCCATCAAATTATTCACATTCAAAAAACCAATATGTATTAATGTTCATGTGGAAATATGGACCTAAGTCAATTAACCTATTGAATCTCTCTTGTGCTAATTTTTCCTTGATGAAAATATATGTTACTCTGGCATCTTGATGGTTACTCACTCAATTGATTTGCTTTTCTAATTGGCATATTTACTTCACTTTTGATACTATATATGGTGGTACTGATAACTTGAGTCCATGTGCAGATCTTAGTTGAGGCAGCCTAGTTACAGGTTCTTCATTCCATTGATTAGGTGACATGTTTCTAATTTGGTAATATGTGCTTCAGTGATTCACTTGATTACATATTTTTGGCATGTTCACTTTTTCTATAGGTTGATAAATTTTGGCTTGATCAGTTACCAACATCATGAAATTGAAAATGTTCTTGATCTTCTTCAAAGGTTTATTTCTCTATTCTAAGTCATTGGCATGAGAGTATGGATTTGAGAAAACTTTTTTTTAGTCGTTATCACCTCTCAAGGCATTGGATATTATCTTTGGCACACTATATGGCATTGAGTTTTAATGTGATTGGAAAATCGGCTTTGGTTAAAGGTGTAAAGTTTGATCTCTCACTAGCATTTGAATCAAGTCTATTGTTTGATATTTATTTGGGCCTAAAAGCCAACATAAGGTATAAATCTTGTCTTTGGTAAGGCCGTAGACATCTTATGGTGGTACCATTGGAATTTAATCCAGTGACTGTGGTAGTCCAGTGAAAGCAATTAGCAGGATGCAAGAAAACTACCACTATACCATGGGTAGTCAAAAAGATTACCACAATAGTGTTGTGGAAGTAGTTAGCGGCATGTAGGAAGCTACTGCTATACCGCGGGTAGTCAAAAAGGTAACTGTGATAGTGTGGTGGAAAAAGTTAGCGGTATGCAAGGAAACTACTGCTATACCGCGGGTAGTCAAAAAGGTAACTGCGGTAGTGTGGTGGAAACAATTAGCGGTATTTTGAAGGGAGACCATGGTTGAGCAGTAAGGGAGCGGATGTCAAATGATATAATTATTTTTTGATTTATTAATCACAGTCCTTTCGGACTTCAAATGATATCAATCTTGGTAAAGGTTTTCGATTGATTGCTTTGGAAGTTTAGGCCAAAACTTGTGCTTCACTTGTTTGAGGGTTTGGAACCCTATTCTAGCCACCACCATGGAATCACTCTCTTGGCCATTTCATTGTGTAATCAACTGGTTCTCAAAAAATCTTGGACAACGAATGGGGAAGCTTGAAAGACCATCACCATGGTCATTTCTCTTGTTAGGTTCTTAGCATCAGGTGAATGCTCGAAATAGAAAAGTGGCATGGGTTGCTCAACTTCACTGCAAATTTGGTAAACTCTTTTGCGACAATACCTCCATCACTATTCTCAGGTATTCCTTTAGTTTTCTTTACAAATCCATTACTTCACCGGCAAGGTTATTTCGTGTTAAGTTTTCTATGCAAACTGAAAAGTTGAAAATTTATATTCCTTTCATGCTAAAATCTTTGGTAACTGATCTTAAATGCATGATTTCGGTTATGGAAGAATTTTTATTTTATTTACTTCTTTTTGTAGTATTTTTTCAATGGCCATTATTTGAAAATTACATGCATGCCTTGATGGTGTTTAGTTAAATATCTATTTGTGTAGGTTGCTTAAGAAGACAAGTTTCGGTCTACCTTCTATATTTGCATAATTTTTGGGTACTCCTGTCAGAAGACCTTATTCAGATTGATCCTTCCCTCATGATCATAGTAACATATTGAGTTGTTGCTTGACAGTAGCATTGTAACCTGAAAATTATCTTTGAGTAATTCTTTGAAAGTGAAAAATGAGCAACTGTTGTAACTCTCCATGGATTGTAATGATGTAAAATGTAAAAATAGGATAACAAAGAGATTAGGGCTTCATCATGATTGAACAACTTGAAAAGGAAAGAAAATAGATGTGCAAAAGATAGTCTTATGTATGAGATATAGGGATTGATTCTTTTTTCTAAAAAATTCGAAACCACAATGTGTTAACTGTTTTGTAATTGTATCATGAAAGATTGAAAAATAGTGTGTGAGAAAAAGAAAGAAACAACAAACCACTATAATATAGTTTGATGAGAAGTTTTATTGAGACTGTAACTAGATTTTCCTCAAGCTATCTTAAGGCTTGATAAAGGACGGAACTCTAAAGAGTCATTCTTGACTCTTGAGAATTCTATGCATTGTTTGTCAAGAGGCACTTGATAGAAATCAGGGAAACAAAGAGATCCTCTATATCATTGTATGTTCTATTAAAAAATAGAAAATGGGTTGGTTTTCCTTGATATTGGTGTTCCTTGATATTGAAAAATAGGTTAATTGACTTAGGCCCATCTTTCCGCATAAACATTAATACATATTGGTTTTTTGAATGTGAATAATTTGATGGAGGAAAGGTGTAGTTGGGTGATGATTCTCATTTAAATATTGTTGGTTGTGGTAATGGTAAAATTAATTTTCCTAGTGATAGAATAGAAATGATTAATGGTGTGTTGCATATCCCTAGTTTAGCACAAAGTTTATTATCTATGAGAAAATTAAAGATGTAGGTGTCCAAGTAGTATTTTTTAATGTAGGATGAAATATTATCAAAGGTTCTATGGTGATTTTTTGGAGATTTCATACATGGCACATTATATAAGCTTGTTGCATGCACTATTAAGTGCAATAGTACTTCTGTGAAAATCAAGTATGTGGAAAAAGTTAGGGTTTCACCTTTGACAAATGTTCATGATTTTGGTACCCAAGGGTGCTCTTTCTTTTGAATCAAAGTTACCTCCAAGGAAAACCCTGTTATCGCACAATAGACTTGGCCACATTGGAGAAAAAGGTCTAAGTACCTTGAAAAATAAAAAACCTTGTTGACGGTTTATCTTATTAAAATCTTGAATTTTATTTATGTGAGCATTGCATTTATAGAAAACACAATTGCATTCAATTTTAATCGAGTTCTCATAAATCTTGTGGTGTATTGTATCTTATTCATTCTTATAGTTTTGGTCCTAGAGATGTTCCTTCAATTGGTACATAGACATATTATGTTTCATTTATTATGATTAGAGTAGAAAGACATGGGTATATTTTCTAAAGAGTAAATATGAAGTTTTTTGTTGATTTAAAGAATTTAAAGAAATTTTTGAGTTGTAGACAAGAGAGAAAATATTTTTTTTGAGGAGTGATAATGGCAGTGAATTTTTCACTAATTACTTTGATAGTTTATGTATCTATTTTTGTATTCATAGAAATACAACAAATCGATATTCTCCACAAGAGAATGGAGTTGTAGAAAAAATGAATAGGACACCGATGGAGAAGGCTAGAAGTATGATGAGTGGTGATAGTCTAGAACATAGGTTTTGGGACGAAGCTATTACCACTACTTTTCAGCTAATTAATAGGTCTCCTACATTATCTCTTCTCGATAAGATGTCTATAGAGGCATGGTTGAGCAAAAATCCTTCATTAAGACATGTTAGAGTTTTTGGTTGCAAGGCCTATGCATATTTTCCAAAGGAGAAGTGAAAAAAATGGACAACAAGGCTATGAATTGTATCTTCATTGGATAAAGTTATGGTGTGAAATGATACAAGCTTTGGGACCATATTGTAAAGAAGGTAATACATAGTAGAACTGAATTTTTTAGAGAAACTAAGCCTTCTTGTCTTACATTGTATCTAGAACAAAGTCAATAAGAAGATGTGATTCAATTTTATTCTTCACCTTAGAAATTTGAACCAAGGACCATAGATAGACAAGAAGCTGAGGACAACTTATCTAGATAAAAATATTCAGAAGAGGAGTCCAAGAACCCCAAACTCATCTTTTTCGTATGTCTAAAATGCATAGATAATCACTTAAGAGGTATTCACCTAGTGATTGGAGATGTATTTTTTCTTTGAATACTAATTGTTACTTGATTTTAGCTTCCAACTAAATCAGGTAAAACTATTTTTTTTTACAAGGCAAAACAAAGGTACATTCTACTCTACTATGTTAATCCATATGCATAAAGAATTTATTAAAGGACTGTAAATGTATAGAACTGAGAAAAGAGTAAAAAGTGTTTGCATAAAACTGTATAATTTTATTGACATTTTTGTATATAATATCCCACACAAGTCATGGGATTAACTCCAATGCAATACAAAAATTATAATATACATTTGATGAAAAGAAGATCATATAAAAAGAAAAGGCATCCATCATTTCCTTGGTGGTGAGGATGGATATTGGTCTATTGCATCTTCAGATAGCTTCTGAGTCCTGTAAAAGGTTGTTCCATTGCACCTAAACCCCTGCAAGAGTTAATAAAATATGGTGTTAGAGCTTTGGATATTTTTCCTCATCATAAGCTATTCAATTTCAAAAAAAATATAATGTACTATCATAAGGAATAGAAGTGATACTTTTCCTCATCATAAGCTATTCAATTTCAACAAAAATATAATGTACTATCATAAGGAATTGAACTGAGTTTTTGTAGTATCATTGAATTCAGACCAACAAAGAAGAAGATCATCATCCATATTCATCAAATTTTGAGTTCATTGTTTTATCTAGCATTTTTGTCCACTGTACAAGTACATGTTGAATATCATTGCAAGATCTATTTAAAAACCATCACAACATGTTGGGTGAAATGGGCTCCCACAAGGGTTGACCTCAGCATGTTGCATTATTATACTTTAAAGATGCATATAAATTAATTTATATCCTTATGTTTCACTTAAACAAGCACACATCATTTTTGATAGTGAGTTATTAGTCATTGTCATAAGTGACATGGACTTGTTTTAGCTAGCATGAAGGATACATGTATCAATGCAAGTGATTGAAATAGATTTTAAACTACACTATAAACATGTGTATTTGATAGTGTGAGAATCACAAATCTGCAAATATCTATAAACTCTAACACTCATTAGCATGTTTAGTTCAAACTATTGCAAACATAGTAGTGTTCCTATGAAATAATCCATCATTCTTGATAAACAAAATAACAAACTAAAATAATTGAAAGCATAAAAAGCATGGTGGATACCTATTCCATATTGGACAATTGGTGCACCCTTGATATGTAGAGGAGCCCTTTTCCAATCCTTTCTAATACTTAAGATGATGATAGAAAAAGAGATGCAAGATGAACTCAAATTCCTATAGTAAGAATTCTTAAATTGTGGATGAAAAATGAGAAGAAAATCCTTGAATTTATGGATGAGATTGAGAGAAGAAGAGACAAAGTGGAGGAATGTGGGACTAATTATCAACCAATAGATTCATGCCACTTGTCAAGATGTGAGAGGATGAAGGGTGAGCACTTTGTTCTTTGTGCAAGTAAATACTTATTAGGTGAGTTTGAAATTTGAAAATAACATTAAATGCATATGGTTGAGAGTTTTGGGGGGGAAATTTGTTTGGACAAAAAAGTCCAAAAAATGTAGTTAATGAGGGAATATTCCTTGGGAATATGCCTTGAGGGAGAAAATAGAAATTTAATAAATAAAAATAAATGATTTATTGTGCAAATGGAAGAAGCGAGAAGATGGGACATGGATTAGACTTAGTTTTAATCAGGATCTGATTAATTAAGCTGATGTTAGGTGATTATGACATTCAACATAAATGTTTGGATTTATTTAAATTGAATGAGAAGATAAAGAACATTTAGAGATTTAATTAAACATTTGGATTTATTTAATTAAATGGAGGAACTTTAGGAGATTAATTAAATAATTTGATTTATTTAATTAAGGAGATAACCTTAGGAGATTAATCAAATAAACTTAACTTATTTAATTGATGGGAAAATATAATTTAATTAAATATGAGGAATGCATGATGTAAATTTAGCATGTCTACATTTTGCCCCTCTTCGGAGCAATGTAATTTTTGCATTGGTTCAAATAATCTTGCCGCTGAGATCAAAATTTAATAACAATTCTATTTTTTTTCGGATGCCCCAATGGAAATAAGTACATCGGTAAATTTCCCCCTCAAGAGATTAAGTAAAAATTTCATCTTGATTTTGATCTCATGACAAATAGGTTCAAAATGGATGCAAGGATGGTTAAGCTAACAAATCTATATGATAATGATGATGAGATGAGATATTTTTAAGATGCTTAGAATAAAAAATCTATATTATCCTAAACAACTTAAATGATTATGTCATGCATGTGAGATGGATGAGATGGATGATGTTGTCCTATGATGATATGACATGATTATGTAGGATGAGAGTGCAAATGTAGGATAGATGCATTGATTAAATGGTACTATGTTAGCATGAAAGAGGATAGAAGAATGAGAGGGATCAACCTTTGAATCCAAGAATATGCAGAAGTCCAACAAGTCCATTAGATACAATGATGAATGATGATGATTTATTGCTTATCCAAGGATGGGGGAGATAAAGATCATAAATTTCCTTATATTCGATAACACAAATAGGTATGATGCATTAAGGTATAAAGAACCAGGATGGTGTTGCACCTAGTGCATGATGGACTTTGACCCGACAATCAGATAGTAGTACTCTTGTTCACACCTGGCATACAAAACCTTATTTGAAGTGCAGTTAATATATTCTAAGCATATCAGACCAAAAAATAGAAAAGAAAGCCTTCCCATGTGGTCAACAATACATCTAAAACACCTTCCCTACAAACTAAACAAAGAACGCATTGCCAAGCTATATTGCAAGAGCATCCAAAAAGCATAACAAATAAAAAGATAATGATTTTTGCCCCATTTATTTCTCTCTAAATATTTCTATTTAGACATCATCGAGAGGTCATTGGAATGAGAACAATAAGATAAATCCAAAGAAAAGATAAAGTAAGCAAACAAGTTGATGTTTTTTATACCGCTGGACAAGACTAAACTATAGTGATGCCTGATGTTGATGTCCAATGTGGGAAGGATGCATCCTAGGACATGTTGTGCTCAGGTGATGATGAGATTTGATTGGGTGATAAGCTGCTAATACTATGAGTTGATCAACTTGTTGACTTATTGAACTAGACTTAAGACTTTGATGATGAGGCGTTCACTTTTGAAACTCCTAGAATTTCTTCTGACTGACTTGCCAAAGGGTGAAGACAATGGTGATTTTTTTTATGAATGATGATTATTGCAAGTGAAAGAGAGATGAGATAGATGCATCATTTTGGGTTTTTACAAATATTTTGATGTTTTTGAAATTTTGAAATATTTTGAGGTTGTTTTTGGGATTTGGAGATTTATAATTTTTTTGGTATTTTATGAGATTTTATGAATGTTTTTGGGTTTTATGTTTTTTGAATGTTTTTGGATTTTGATATGATTTGGATTTTTTTAGATTTTCGCATGATTTTGGCGATTTGGATATGGATATGTGATGATATCAATGATTGATTTTGGGATTTTGTTTAGATCCAAGCTTAAGGTTAATCAATTAGATTGATAGATTGTGATGATAACATCGTTGAGGATACACAACAATGCAAGGATAGTTTTAAGTATCACGAGGATTGGGAAGGATATCCCGAGATGGATTGGTTGGATTTGACTAATCAAGATTGATGATGATAAAATTATTGAGGATACAAAACAATGGAAGGATAATGTTAAGCAACACAAGGATTGGGAAAGATATCTCAATATTATTATGGATTGATTGGATTTGATTGCTCAAGATTTTGAAGCTTGGCTTGGAACAAAAGTTGATTGAATGATTTGGTGTGATGCTGATGTCCAAATTAGATGTGACTGATATTGATTGTTTGGATTGATGTTCGATGAAATATAAAGCTTTATAAGGAACACCTTCTCATCAAAATATGTCATGGGCTAGTGATTTGGATTTTGGCTCATAAATGCTTGACCAATTTGATTTCAAGTATTCCAATGTTCTAATCACCACATAAGTTAGAGGATATAGATCAATATTATTCCTGAAACAAGATGTAAATATATGTCCCCAGTGTCTAGCAATGTTTGAAAGGCCACGGGTGAATTCTTGGATAGGTGTGTCAATTGATAGATGTGGATTATCTTGTGATAAGATAAGTTGTTCAAACACAAGATACTTACCTGGATTAGTGCTTCATGGCTTAGATAATGTTGGGTAGGATAGGATCAATGAAAATGACCCATGTCAAGATGTTTACCATAAGAAAGTGTAAATTGTGCACCAAACCTTTATCAAGATCAAGATAAGGTAGATAGATGGAAATGGGTTGGATAAATGGTTTGTGGATGAATGGATGATATGAATGGAATGATGGCTTTATTATGGATATGATAAGATGTTTCCAATTGAATCGACACACGTAAATGCTCAATTCTACATATGACACTTGTTTTCCAGGTTCTCATGATGGTACCTATCCAAAGTGCCATCGATGTGGTTTTCGCTAGAGGACGATTTTTTATCTTTACTATTTTCAATCCTTTTTCTAATTTTTTTGGATTTTTTGCTAAAATATTTTAAGCTCATTTTGAATCACTTGGTATTCATGAAGTTGATCTTTCTATTATAATGTGCCACTAATATCCTTCTTAAAGAATCTACTTTTCCAATATACATGCACTTGAAAGCAACTTTCAAGATTTTTGACTTGTTTTGCTGGTACCAGAGTTAACTTTGAGTTTGTGTGCACATCGTGATAGAGTGCCTTATGAATCCTTGGGATGAAGGGTCATTTCCAACACATGGTCAATGTGAGAATTGGATATCATGCATTTAGGTGTGGATGGAGTTTGTTTAGGAATAAAATATGGATTGGTTGATAGTTTGGAACCTTTGATTATCCAAACTTGCGAAGATGAGCAATGATGGGTGGATACAAAAGTGTGTATGGAATTAGGACCAACATCTTGATATACTTTGTACATTGCTTGAGAAGGCTCAATTTTCCTTTGTGCACATCTTTTATGGATATTTTCACCATAGTTTCTTTGACTAATGGAGTTTGGGAGGGATCATCTTTCTTTGTATTCTTTGTTATCCACTTGTATTTGATTTGTCCTTCGTGCTTCGCTACTTCTCTTTCTTTGATATCATTTTTTTTCTTTGATTCAAATCTTTCCTTTCATATTGGTTCTAATTTGTCAATGGGGTGATGGGTGGATGAAGATTCATGATGTGGTGGGTTGTAGTATTTGCATCTGTTTCATCATAAGGATCCTTCATGCTCCCTACATTGACATTTTCTTGAGATGAAGTTTCCCCCAATTTTATAGAGGTATCACTGATATGTTTATATCCTTTGATGGTTGAATAAACAATACTTTGATAATTAGGATTGCCAGTAATCTGCACTAGTTCTAGGATACCTTGTTCATGTAGGCCTAATCCTCTACCTTAATAATTCATTCATTGAAAGATTTTATTTTCAATAGGATATATTTTATCTTGGAAGTAGGGTTCTAATCCTTCTCTGATCTGTCACAGATCTTCAAATGTGCTAACTTCTTTATTGATAAGATAGCTTTCCCTAAAGAAGGTAAGTGATTTAAGTTTATAGGTGATATGACCCTTCATATGTGGGATAACTTCCTAATTGATATTTTTTGCTTTACTTTGTGGGATATCAGATTCTAATGATTCTTCAATATGTGTTGATGATTCATTGCCCACATAAAAGTCTTCCTCTTGACTCATTTTACAAGATGTTTTTGATTCACGACTTCTATAAAATCCGTCTTCATGATCTATTTATGCTATTTCTCCACAGGATGTTTCTAATTTATAGCTATTGTAGAAGCCTTCATAATGTTATTTTTCTAATATATCCCCACATGATGTCTTTCATTCACAAATTCTATAGAAACATTCTTCATGATCCATTTCTGATATGTCTATATTTTTGTACATCTTGGTCTTGTGTACAAATGTTAAGAGTAGGAGACTCTTGTTCCTTGGTAATGCTGTCAATATTATGAGACTCTTCTTTTGAATGAAGACCATATACATGTCCATCTAAAGAAAGCATCTCACAGGTAGATAGAGGGGTATGTGCTATATGGATATGATCCTTATTTGTGATATCTTGCATAGATAGGAGACTTTCCATTACCTCATTGTATTATCTTGGATATATGAATTCTTGATCTTGGTTAATGTCAAAATTGCTTTCAACACATGCTTTGGATCAAGTTCTTGACATGGGTCAATTGCAAAGGATGGATTGTATACAAGGGATTCTTGGACATTTTTATTAGGAATGGGAAGTGGATCAATATCTTTTTGATCTTTGAGGATTCCTTCACTATCTGCAATCATGAGGTTGAGGGATGTCAATATGTCCTGGGAAGGACCATTTCTAGACCTTGGTGATAGATGTTGATCATTCTTTTGAATAAATTCTTGAGATATGTCCTCTAACTCATTAGGTGATGCAGAGATATTTTCAACATGATCGTTTGTGGATGGATCTTGCATTATATCAATAGGATCAAATAACATCAACACTCCTTGAAATAGATCTTTGTAGGAGGGGTATTGATCATGACTAAAAAATGGCTCTTGATGTATTTTGATTTGATCATTGGATGAGGTGGAAAAATCTTCAAGGTGCTCATTGATGGGTAGTTGTGATTGATCTTTGAGATGTGATGAATGATCTTCCAAATGCGTTATTTGGTTTTGTTGTTGATATTGCTGCACAACCTCTTGACATTTGAGATATTGTTCTTGATGTGGTTGTGGACCCAACTCAATGCTTTCATGACATGTTCAACTAATGGAAGAGTGTATTTATTTTGGGGTGGATATGTCTCTTAGTGATATGAATAAATGATTTTCTTGAGTGTAGCAATTTTATTTTGCAATATTTGATCTTGACATTCTCGATATCCCTGACCTTTTTGTTAACCAATAATAATGGGATATTGTATCGGTGGATTTTTCATTGGATCACAAATGAATTGACTTTGGAAAATATTCTGATTTGGTGTGATGTTTAGATTTGGAATTATCGGTTGACTTTGAACATTTTTGTAGTTAAGAATCATATTTCTTGGGTTTAGGTAACTTTGATTTTGTATGGTGTTACCTTGACTTGAATCAAGATATGGAGTTGTCAATATATTGCCTGGATTTTGATCAACATTGGGGGGATTTGCAAGCATATCTATCCCAAATCTCACTAAGTGTGGATTTGAAATTTTCATGTTTGGAAAACTTGTATTTGACATGTATGGATTTAGTGGGATAATGTTATTTCGAATAAGACTTGTGCATTAACTCTTTGGTTGATAGATTTATAGGGTTCGATTTTGATTTAAATCTATGATAGGGAAAGGTGGTCCACAACTTAGAATGGGAATACTGACATTCATTTTACTATTGAGGTTTGGAGGAGATAATGATGCCATGAATAAATGTGAGTTTCGATAATCAATTGGCATTGTGAGACTTGGATAGTTTAGTTGATTTGGATTACTCATGATGCATGAATCAATTTTATATTCCATGTTTTTCTTATGTTTTGACCTTGTTGATCTTTGAGGGGTTTAGGACCAATGATGAGATGAAGGATGAAAGGGGTGAATGATATGGGTGTTTAGAATTTTAGGAACTTTGGATCAATTCTAGACTTTAGGCCTTATGTTGATCTGATTTTGATTGATTGATTTAGATAATGAACTTCTAAAATCTAAGAGGTTGTGTTTTCCTAGATTGAACTTGTACACAAGAGGATAATTTCACTAAGTGTGTTGAGTTAAACAAGGTGATTTTAGATAATGAACTTCTAAATTCTAGGAAATTGTGTTGTCCTAGAGTAAACTTGTACACAAGAGGATAATTTGACTAAGTGTGTTAAGTCAAACAATATGATGAACTCTTGGACCCCAAGATGTTGGATTTTATCATGAGGTAAATTTGTCCTCAAGGATTTGATAATTTGATCAAATATGTGAAGAAGGATTCATCTACACATATCTAACCAAACACAATGATTTTTATCTTTCCTAGAAGTCTAGCATGAATGATTTTTTCAAAGTTTCCAAGAGTTTGTTGGTGAGATGAGCTTTAATTTTTACAGTTGAGGGATGGATGAAAATGGCTATTTTTTATCCTAAATGAACTAAAGAGGGACTTGTTTACAAGACCAAAGTTTTGAAGAACATTCTTTTACCTAAGAGTAATTCAAACCAAAAGACCATTGTTCACTTGGAAAATCATAAGACAGAAGATTGCAAGCACATGTGTGTGGTTCAATTGGAGTTAATCTTGATTAATGACTTGTTTTTTACCACAAACACTTCTTGCTTAGTTTTTCAAACCAAATGTCTATGTCTTAATTCCTTTTAATCCAACAAATTCTATAATTTGGAAATCAGGGATTCAAAGGCATAGTTTCCTAGGTTGACTTTAGTGATAAAATGGAGATATAAATTCAAATTTTTAGAAGCCTCTAAGGATAGAGTCCCTAGGGCAAGCAATAACACTTGAATTTTGTCAAAGGAATTTTCTTCCCTAAACAGTTTGAAATTTTGAAGATCTTGTGGAAAAAAATTCAAATTTTTTTGATCAAAGTAATGTGTTTTTGATTCCAAGAACATGTAAAATGCTAAGATGAAAAGATAATATTTGTTGGGTTCCCACTTGGATAAATCCAACTATGCATATTCAGTGTGGATAATTAGATCTTTGACCACAAAGGCTCCTCCTTATAGTGCACTTGCTTCTTGAGTTAGCCAATCATCAGTACCCATAAAACTCCCATGGTATACTTTTCATCTCTATAACAAAACCACATGTTACATAGGGTGGCTTCAAAGGACATGACCTTTTGCACCAATATATAGTTAAGGATTTTGGATTCTACACAAATTGGTTTGTAATCAGGGAACCCATCCAGAAGGCCACATGAGAGGCAAGATCAACCCATATAAAGAGTATCATGTGATTGTGCATAGGAGCTCCTATAATGATGAACTTTCCTCACCATTCAAATTTGTATATCGATTGGGAATAGCTTTGGATTTAGCTTGTTACCGGTTTGAGTCGTTCCCTTGGGGTAAATACTTCTTCCCACCAAGGAAGGTTCTCTAAAGGTGGATAATAGTGAAAGAGTGCATTTATAGTTCGACCACCTATGGATTTAGGCGGGAGCACACACAATGTCTATTCTTCACACTCGCATGTTTTGTTCAAATTTTAGGTACCCAAATTGAAATGAGGCAATCACTTACACAACTTAAGATCATAAAAAGGACTTTTCATTCTCAAGATCACCGTGAGGTGCGAGAGAAGCGCATACATCTTTTTAGATGATATTACTTTGTGAAAAAGATTAAAAAACATTAAATGCACATGTTCACTTTAATTTCCAAAGGAAAAATTGAGATCTTTTTTTTTTAAAGCCCTGAAATCGAAATGTGAGAGTTGTTTGTCAAATTTTTAAAACCCAAATTGAAATTTAGTAAGCTTCTAAGGTTCAATTTTAATCCAAATTTGAAAATATCAAATCAAAGATTGATTTTAAACCCAAATTGAAAGGTGAGTTGGTTTAAAATAGAAACAAAATCAAGAAATGATTTTTCAAATCTTTATTTCAATGTTAAAGGATTAATTTTCTTCAATTTCACTCCTCTTTCTTTTGTTCAAATTCCAATCCTCCACTCCAATGCCAACCTGTAAAAAACAAAAAGTTTATTAGAAATAATATGATCCACAATTTTTTTTACATCAGTATGTTAAACATAAGATGAAAGTTAATAGTAAAAAACATTATCAAGAAAACAAAGAGGCAACCCACCATGTTTGTCCTTTGAATTCCATACATGAGAAATCATAAACAATTTGGAATTTTTAGCTTTAATGTAAAGATCAATACATGAAAATGAATTTTAATATTTCCCACTTTCAAGAAGGGAAATAAAAGAAGCTCCAACTTGCAACAGGATTTAAATGCTCACTTTTCCCTCATTGATGTAGTTGGAAGGCTTAACTCAGTCATAGAGAAATTACTAAGTGGGTCCTCCTTCTAGCATCATTTTGTGAGCACCACAAATTTACAAATAGTTGTAAAATCCATCACTCATTAGCATGGTTAGTTCAAACTATTGCAAGCATAATAGTGCTCCTACGAAATAATCCATCATACTTGATTAAAAAAATAACAAACTAAACTAATTGAAAGCATAAAAAGCATTGTGGATACATATTCCATATTGGATTGGTGCACCTTTGATATGTAAAGGAGCTCTTTCCCAATCCTTTCTAAACCTTAAGATGATGGTACACAAAGAGATACAAGATGAACTCAAATTCATATAGTAAGAATGCTCAAATTATGGATGAAAAATGAGAAGAAAATCCTTGAATTTATAGATGAGATTGAGAGAAGAAGAGGCAATGTGGAGGAATGTGCAAATAATCCTCAACCAATAGATTCATGCCACTTGTCAACATGTGAGAGGATTATGGGTGAGAAATTTTTTTTCTTTATGTAAGTAAATGCTTATTAGTTGAGTTTGAAATTTGAAAATAACACTAAATGCATATGGTTGGGAGTTTTGGGGGGAGGGGGAGGGGGAATTTGTTTGGAAAAAAAATTAAAACAAATGGAGTCAATGAGGGAATATTCCTTAAGGAAGAAAATAGAAATTTAATAAATCACAAAAAATAATTTATTGTGCAAGTGGACAAATCTAGAGGATGGGACATGGATTAGACTTGGTTTTAATCATGGATTTGATTAATTAAGTTGATGTTAGGTGATTGTGATATTCAAATTAAATGTTTGGATTTATTTACATTGAATGAGAAGATAAATAAATTTTAGAGATTTAATTAAACATTTGGGTTTATTTAATTAAATGGAGGAACTTTAGGAGATTAATAAAATACTTTGATTTATTTAATTAAGGAGATAACATTATGATATTAATCAAATAAACTTGATTTATTTAATTGATAGGAGAATATGATTTAATTCAATATGAGGAATGCATGATGTCAATTTTGCATGTCTACAGATAGTCATCATGTTATTAGACAACAAGAATCATTAAGTGCTATGCTCTTTATCATTAGAATAGTGATGTAGATAGATACTTTAATGATATTTTATTTTTTTCAAGTAAATAGGTGCATGGTAAAACAATTGAAAATAGATTAATGGGAATCATGTATAGTCACAAATGAAAAGCCATATGAGTCTCAGTAATAGGCAACCAATCTGAAGGATTATGCATGATTTTATTTAGAAATCAAGGCACAAATATGGTCATAGAAAGATATGGCATAAGGAGTAGTCATATCTTTATGACTGTCATCACACAAGGTTTAGATCCTTCATTTTTCAAGTATCAACAATGATCAAGCATAGCAGCATAGATACAATGGAATACTCTTGCCATATTAGAGGTCCTATATAGTCCAATGAATGAAGAATATTATTAGTTCATGTTTTATTTCAAAGCAATGATCCAAAGAGAGTACCAAGACAAAGAGCATTTCATGAAACCTTTATGCAAGTATTTCATACAACGAGCATTAAATTTAAGTATGAGAAGATTACATTAAGGGTAAGCCTATTATTTCCTTGTGTGTAGAGATAATCATTTGTAGATCCATCAGTCAAGATTGGCAACTATAAAATTTTAGGGACTCTCAAAAGGACTCATACTTATGAAGTGTGGGGTAGTCTTAGTTGTTGTGAGCATGGATAAGTGTGTTTACTATTTCAATGAGTTAGAACAAAGTGGATGACTATTATAGGTTCTGATTTAAGTGGTTGTGCAATGATACTCAATACTCTTAAGACAGTGGTTTGTCCTTAACTAGTTTTGGTTGTTGTGATTGTGTTGAGGAAATATCGATAGATTGTATCATTTTGTTTAAAAAATTTTTTTTGGATGGAATAGTACTTAATGGTATGGATATTTATATGAAGCAGACCTGTGTATAATTGATGAACATGATGAAGTCAAGCTTAATAAAATTGCACTAAATGAATTAGACTATAACAATAAAATGTAATTATACTCTCTATGGTAGTCTATAGTGAAATCATATGAGGAAGTCAGTCCAATAATCCAAGGGTCATAGAATCATTAGACATAGTCATGATAGGATGGTAGTGAACAATGATCATTTTGGACTTCAATAATATGATCTCCTATATTTATAGCTATGTGCAAGGAAATCCCAATAAACAACACAAAAATAAGTGACAAAGTGGTAGTACCATAAAGATCTACAGGCACAATAAGAGGAAAAATAAATCACATGTCAATGTGTTTCAAGGCAAGAGGTTATGTAGTTTCAGAGAGATCTTTAGGGCTAAAGCATGAATGATTATCATAGTGGAAAATCAAATATACCCATATGATAAAAATCAAAAACAAAATGGAGAAACCACGACTTGATTATCTTCTTAAAGGTTGAATATAAAATTCACTTCAAAATGAAAATTTATAGTAAAATTTTAATTCTATACAAAGGCCAAACATAAGTATATGATCATGAATAAAAAATTCTTATGAAGATGAAGTAGTGGTCATGATACAGATAAGTTATGTTTAGATTTTTAAAATGGAGAAAGAGTCTAGCACATAATACACAAAAAATAAGAGGAATTGTATTATTTCATTATCTTCTATGCAAAAACAATCTCAAAATTGGCATTTTTCTATAGAAATGTCAAGAGAAATGTAGAAATTTTATGCTAAAAGGCTTACCCAAGTTTATTTGCATCTTTTATTTTCTGGAATTATGCAGAGAAAAGCCCACTATGTGTTTAAATCCACCATGAAAGAGCTCTAGTAACCCCTATGTTGGGGTCCATGAGTTTTCCAGAAGATCAATGATCAAATAAAAATTATTTTGAATGTTTTGCATATATACCAATGTACTTATTTCTGCTAGGGCATCCGAAAAAATTAGATTTTTTTAAAATTTTGATCCCAGTGGCATCATTCTTTGAACCAATGTAACAAGTACATTACTTCAAAGAGGGGAAAAATGTAGACATGAAAAATTGACATCATACATTCGCCTATTAATTAAATAAATCAAACTATTTAATTAATCTCCTAAGGTTACCTCCTTAATTAAATAACTCAACTTATTTAATTAATCTCCTAAAGTTCCTCCATTTAATTAAATAAATGCAAATGTTTAATTAAATCTCTAAATATTTTTTATCTTCTCATTCAATTTAAATAAATACAAAATTTGAAGTTGAATGTTGCAATCAACTAACATAAACCTAATTAATCAAATCCCTAATTAATGCTAACTCTAATCCATGTCTCATCCTCTAGCTTTTCCCACTTGCACCATAAATCATCTATTTTGATTTATTAAAACTCTATTTTCCTCACAAAGCATATTCTGAAGGAATATTCCGTCATTAACTCTATTTGTTTTATTTTTTTGTCCAAACAAATTTCCCCACAAATCTCTCGACCATATGTATTTAATGCCTTTAAAACAAAATCAAACTCACTTAATTGAATTTATCTTGCACAAAGATCAAAATGTGCACAACCTATTGATGGTGTTTTCTACACAACAACAACTTAGACAAAATATAAAATCCTATCTCTCTTGAAAATTAAATCACTATGGAAAAGAGATAACCCCAAGGTATCTAATGTCAGGTCTTGGCAATGCAGTAAAACAACTCAATGATAAATGTGGAAATGTTAGTAATCACAATGGGACCTTACTACGAGCAATATTGGATCTTGAATCCTATCAAACATAGACACTAAAATGACACTTTGAAACTTGATTGGAATCTGAATAATAAAGAAACAACAAAAGATAAAGGTTTCAGAGATAATCTTAAAACTACTTCTAACCCTAAGATTGAAAATGCAAAAGGATAAAATGCTCAAAATGGACCAATCTCTCATAAATTATTTTCTGTATGACCCACATGAATCTGCAATTCCAAAGAAATAGTGCAATTTTCTAAGGTATTCAAAGATTTTAAAATCATAAACATTCATTCAGTTAATCCTACAACAATTGAGATGAATAAACCTTCACAATTGAACTAAGCACAAATATAAGTCCAGGCTAACTTTGCAAAGCAGCTAACAATTAGCTAACTGCAAAAAGTATGGACTAGAGATCACTGCAAACATTCCAAACATGAAACCCTAAACATTATCAAATCATTTAACCATAAACATTAAGCAATTTGAAAGATAGAATAACAAGAACCATGCCAGATGAGATTCCAGAAGATAGATACCAAACACAATATCCCTCTTATATTAAATCATCCAAAAATGGTAGCAATTCTAGTTTTCTGTTACAACATTTGCTTGGAAATAAACCCTAACTTTCTCTAATATCACTTAGCTACTTTCTCCTGATCCACTTATCCTTCTATATCTATTTTCTAATCTCTATAATCTCCAATCTATATTAAAATGAGGCAACAAGCCTGATTTATAGAGAATCCATAAGATAGGTCGGCCCAAATTATAATTTTACAATAAAACATGACCTACAAGAGGTCAGCCTCAAAAGAATAATTCGAACATATGAAATGTGCCAATGGCATCAATTTCATCCAAAACCACCAAGATATCAAAAGGTCAGCCCAATACATGTGAATGAATGGGAAGCACAAATATCAATGTAACTCTATATAATCACTCCCCATCCTTATCCTTAACTTTATCTTCTTCACCATGTACAGCCAACAAGACCCTATCTAGCTCAGCAACAGGTGGCATAGGAAAAACCCTAATCTTTCTCTCAAGAGTCTTGATATCTTTTCTTGCCTGCCGAACTGTACGATCCCAATCGGCTTTGTTTGTCAAATACTTGTCATTGACTACAATATAAGTCACACTATCATCCAACTGATGTTAAGTAACTAGCCCTTCACTGTCCTTAGAATACACATCCCTCCACCATTCTCTAAGTTGCTCCAAACTAAGATGCGTTGGAGCAAACTTCTTCCTTCCAGTCATGACCACAAAGAATGAAATGCACCTCTCATGAACACTAGTCAGAGCATCCTCAATTTTCCTCATCTGTTTTTGAATCATTTTCAAGGATTTCTACCTCATTTTTTGGATTTCAAACCATTCCCAAGGTTTAGAAACTCTTGGAAAAGGAAGGATCTTGCACTGTACTAATTTGTCTTCAGAAAACCCCATGATTGTTGAAGCCTTCTGCAGTAGGAGGTTGGTATCCACATTATGTTGTGCCAATGCAGCCTTCAACCAATCAATCCACCTCAGTGCATCCCCTCCATTTGATAATATGACCTTAATGGCCTCATATCCCTTATCTTGGACACCCTACAACCAAGTAACCGCAACATGTGAAGTACCCTTCATCTTCTCTAACTCAAAAATTGACTCCTGGGGTAGGAATCCCGTAGTAGAGGAGGAGGAGCCAATAGCTTGCAAAGGTTTCATCAAATCCTACAAGTATTTCCTTAGTTTTTCATTCTCCTTCTCTAGCTCATGCCTAGTTTGTACTACTTTCTTCAATCTCCCCACAATGACTGCACTAGAACCCTCATAATCTTCAATATCCTGTTCAACAGTAGCATGTCCCAAATCAACAATCTGCACATTATAGTCCTGAGTAGTCACATTATCCCTATCTTTGTTTGGAGCAGGGGTAGCAATATGGGCCACCCAGTTACCTAATCCATCCCTCTCAATCCAGGATACAACCCTTGCCCTTTTTTTTGTCTTTTCCCTTTCTACATTAGCCATGAGCGTATCCCAATTGGGAGGAGCATCCTCAACTATTATCATTTTTCTCTTCAATTCCCTCTCAAGCCAATCCAGAATGGTAGACCTAGTAGGCACTGTGTATTGTTTATCTTGTTCTTTCTCTAGAGTTACATCCCTCTCAACACTTGAAATTTTAGGAATGTCCACCGTTGGGTTCTCTTCCTGCTGCACTTGTTCCTCCACAACAAACTCCACTGGTGAGGGAGCTCTAACTGGTATTTTCTCCTCCTTTTGAGGAGACTTGTCTATTTATTCTCTTGCAAGAGAGTCTGCATGTGCCACCAGAGGAGACTAAACCACCTTATTAATTTCTACCTCTGCATTAAAGAGGTCCCCTTCTTGGAACTGTTCCTAACCCAAATTCTTAGGACTTTCATCTCCTTTGGTGGCACATGCAAGTGGAATTTGGGGAAATCCGGGGGAAGTGGAATTTTGTGAAGACCTCAAAAACCCAAACCTTTCTACATCTCCTCCATTTTCACCAAATTGATTCAAATCACCTTGGATTTAAGCCGGAACTCCGAAACCGACTCAACCTAGGACCTTGGTGAATAAAATGTTAACTGAAGACACTCTTTACAGAAGTTGGAAGAGGATTGGCCATGCCCTAGGTCAAGAACCCTAAATGTCTACCATGAAAGCACAGACGACTTACTCATGTACCAAAATGGAGAGTATGAAACCATAGCGAGCCAACGCCCAAAAAATAAGCAATACCAGACTAAAATGCACATGCTTGATCAATAAAAATAGACTGGTGCATCCAATGAAAACCCCAAAGCACTCACTGATGACACGCATCCAGAAAAACTAGGAAACCTACGAAGGACTCCCCGAGCAAACAAAGAGAAGCCATTGAAACGAACAAAGAAAAGGGCATATCTACATACCATGGAAATGCAAAGGCTAAAAATTGGTGAATCCGAGATACAACCATTCAATGCAAACCGAATACAACCCACGCACAAGAAATACAAATGCACAATCCAAATGGCCCCGAAAATCTAGGTATCCAGCAAACAACAAGAACCTCAATACACAAGCCCAAATGGTAGCAAATGCACAAACTCAAATGATCAATCACTTCTCAAGAATCAATATATCAAAGCCCCAAGACCCCTGCACAAACGCCATTAATGCATTCAATAAGACAGCCACAAAAGACTTTCAGGGATTCAAAAATGACACGGATTTCAGGAAATCGACAAGGGAATGTATTTCAGGGAAATCCGAGATATGTGGACTTTCCGAAAAGCAGTGCAAAAGGTAACAATTTAGGACATTGGGAAGAAACTAGGAGAACCCGGCCAAGGCAGATTTTCCCGAAAATAAGGCAAAACCTAAGATAAAGCCAAAACTTCAGATTTTCAACATATCTCAAAAGAATGCCACTTCAATTGGCAAAATTGGACGTTAAAGCACAAACCCAAGCAATCAAAAAACCCCAGAAAAGAGGGGCCAAAACACCAAAAAATGAAAGAAGAGGGTCCCCACCTTCAGTGGAGCGTGTGTGCAAGAAACTCCACAACAAAGGGTGACTCTGCTAGGGAAATGCTCTAGAGAATTTCAAGGATAAACTAGAATCAAGAACCCAAAATCTTTGGTTTCGATTCTCCCATCAAGACCTCTAAGAACAAAGTTTCAAAAATCACAAGTAAGAAGACCTTTTCCTATACCAGGGTCCAATTGTGTGTATTATGCATTGATCCTTATCATGTAAGTGCAAGAAGAACCAGAGTAATCTTGACCAAGCTACATAGGATTAAAACTTCAAAAGCAACCTAGATAGAGCCTCACTGCCATTCAGGCATCCATAGCCCTAGTGAGATTATCATTGTTTTCCTCCCAAGCATAGCTCTATTGTCAGTCAAGCATCTATAGCCCCAGTAGAGATACTAGGATACTCCTGATAAGGTGAAGGCACTCAAATTTTCAAAAGCTTCCTCTTTTCTCTTTATTTTATAGATCTTTTTTGTTCACCATTGTAAGTAATGAAACTCACACTCAGGGATGAGGAACACAGTGGAACTAAAGTAGAATATAAGATTTTTCACTAGGCCAAAGTACTCCAGAACCCCATGCAACTCCATAAATTTATTTGTTAAAATGTGAGACCCTAATATATTCCAAAGTGTATCCAAAACAAGTGGTTCTAATTCTTAGTACAAAGAAGATCAGATAAAAGAATTCCACCACCTGATTCTGAAAAAATGATTAGAGTTTATAAAAGAAATTTTTAGAACAATCCCAAATGAAATAGCCCTGGTGCATAGGTGCAATAGCCCAAATAAATTAGGAACCCAAAAAGAAAAACCAAAATGAAAATTAGAACACCCAAAAGAAAACCTAATCTACCAAAGCAAAGCAGAAACAAAGCAAACAAAAGCAAACCTAATCTAGCTATGTACAGTATGAACTGCAAGCCGTTCAAGGTTGAAAATAATGCTTCAGATACTACCCATTAATAGGCAGCGGGATGTCCTCACCAGTGAGGGTTTTTAAATGAAAATAATTATCTCCCAAAATTTCTAAAATTTGGTAAGGGCCAAGCCAAAGTTTATCAAATTTACTGTGCTCTCCTTTATGATCATGGGCTTTATCCCAATAGAGAACTAAGTTAGAAATTCAAAAGGCCTTTACCTTAGCTCTCCTATCAAACCATCTTTTTATGACACCGTGATGTTTACCAAAATTCTCTAAGGCTTCATCTCTTTTTTCTTCCAAATATAATAGTTCAGCCAAATGAGCTTCATGTTTATCTTCTTCGTTATAGTACTCATTAATGAACTGCAAGGTAGATATTTTCAATTGAATATGAAACAAAGGTTCCAAACCATACACTAGGTGATAAGGAGAGGTTCCTATGGATACCTTCTTTCTAGTACGTAGCCCAGAGAGAAAATCAGAGCTGGGTATGCCAGTGCTTAGGATTTTGTTCTAACAGCATATGGATAACTATCAGTAAGTTCTTATTGGAAGACTCAGCTAGACCATTGCCTTGGGGGTAATAATTGGATTAAAACTTAATAATAATCCCATGATCATACGCCCAATTAGAAAACTTCAGTGATGCAAATGTAGGACCATTATCAGAAACCAAAGATAGCGGACACATAAAATGATTGATAATCCCTGATTCAAGAAAATTGATTACCACATCTGAAGTACATTGTTTACAAATAAGAGCCTCTTTCCATCTAGTAAAATAATCATTTATTATAAGAATATACCTGTGGCCCACAGAAGATGGAGGATTAATCAGACCTATGAAGTCCATGCCCCACTGAGCTAATGGTTTTACCTCTATGAGTGGCTGAAGTAGAAGAGTAGCGTGTTTTTCCTTACTTGTTGTAGTCTAACATATGTGACAAGTTCTCACATTTTGGTGCACATCTTTGAACAAAGTAGGCCAGTAATATCCCACCATCAAGATTTGATGTGCAGTGGATGATGAAAAACCATGGCCTGTGCCATATTTCTCATGAAATTCAATCATCACTCTAACAGCTTCATGCTTCCCTAAGCATCTCAAGTAAACACCTTCATGATTTCTCTTATATAGTATAGCTCCTTTCATCATAAAACTTCCACTCTTCAAGCGCAAGGCTCACCTCTGAACTGTGTTAAGATGATCAGGACACTGCTAATTCAATAGATAAAAAATAATTTCATCATACCAGTTTCCTGGAGATACCTCTTGCAGGTAATAATGTTGGGGTGTGAGATCAGGACCTGTTTCAGCCATTGTCTTTGTAAGTCCTTGTCCTCTTAACAATTTCATGTGTTGGATTTCCATATCATATTCTTGCAACATGGTTACCCATTTGGCTCTTCGTTCACCTAACTCATTTTGCATCAATAACAACTTTACTGCAAGATCAGGCACTATGACAAAAACTTTATTCCTCAAGCTATAATGCCTGAAATTTTTCACTGCTCAGACCAAAGCATAGGCTTGTTTCTCCACATTGTGGTATTTCAATTCTGCATCTTTTAAAGGATCACTCATGAAGGCTATAGGGTGTTCATCCCCTTGATCGGATTTTTGAGTTAACATTGTAGCACAAGAATGATCAAAAGAAAATGAATATATGTAAAAAGGCTTAGTGTAATTCAGACTCGCCAATACATGAGCTTCAAAAATTTCCTTTTTGATTTCTGCAAATGCCTCCTTGGTTTATGTGCTCCATTCTATCTTCGCTTCTTTCTTTAACATAGCATTTAATGGTTTGAATATCTCTACAAATCCTGTGATAAATTTCCTAACAAAGTTAATCTTACCAAAGAATGACTTCATTTCTTTCTTACTCGCAAGAGGCTAGATCTTCAAGATAGCCTGAATTCTTTCAAGGTCTATAGCAATACCCTATTCTAAGATAATGTGTCCTAATAACTTTCCTTCTATGACTCCAAAAATGCACTTTTTCAGATTAAGTGAAGTGCCAAACTCTCTACATCTTTGAAACACCTTGCATAAATCTGATATGTGATCACCCCGTTTATTAGAAAAAATAGTCAGATCATCCATATATAGAATGATGCACTTGACAATTATATCTTTAAAGGCAATGTCCATGGCTCTCTAAAATGTAGCTCTAGCATTGATCAGTTTAAATGGGATCATTCTACAAGCAAAAGTTTCCCATTTGGTAGTAAAGGCAGTCTTCTGTCTATCCTCATATTGCACCATGACTTGGTTGTATCCAAAATACCCATCCAAAAAGGACATCATTTGTGATCCATTGACGATCTGAAGCACTTCATCTAGTGAAGGAACTGGATAATTATTTTTTTCTGATGCTCTATTCAAATTCCTAAAATCCACACATAGTCTGATTTCTCCACTCTTTTTCCTTACTAAAACTAGGTTTGCCACCCAAGTAGAATGTCTTACTGGAAATATAATATGTGCTAAAAGCAGTTTCTACACCTCCTTCTAAATATTGGGTTCTAAAAGAGAATTGATTGGCCTTTGTTTCTATCAGAAAGGTTTGACATCTGATCTTAGAGGAATGGTGTGTGTGATGATCGAAGTATCATATGTTTTCAAATCTTCACAACTCCAATCTATTACATCATGATATATATGCAAGGTATCAATAATCCCTTTCCTTTCCTCTGGAGTACACACCCTGCCAATAAGAATGTTCTTCAAGTCGTCTAGTGTCCCCATATTATATGTTTCACACTGGCTGCTAATGGACTCTCTTGTAGTTTGTTGTTCTTGATCTCTTATTTTATCCAAGTCAAAAATCTATTCAAGTTGCACCATACCTCTTGGAATGGTATTAGTCTTTAGATTGATGATTCCTCCAAAGTCAATTTATGCTTCTAGAGGCTCTATCTCATCAATAACTTTGGAAGCAAACACATCACAACTTGTAATAAATTCTAGAATATGTTTATCATCTTCAAATACTTGAAAGTGGGTAATGTTGTCAGGTACTGAAGGGACTAGAGTGAGCTCAACTGTAAATTTCTTCAATCCTGAAAGCGACAACGACTGCAAGGTGTTAGTAGCTTGAGCTAAAGAATCAGCAACCTATTTTTTGTTCTGAGGGATCAATTGGATATTAAAGGCATCAAACTCCTCGATGAGATCCCACACTCTATGCCTATAATTGGTCATTCTTCTATCATGGTAGGAATACTGTTTTCTTACTTGTTTGACCACCAATTCGAAATCTCTAAATACTTGCAATATCTTAACTTTATTTCTTGATGCCATTAGTAAGCCATGGATGAAAGCCTCATATTTAGCAATGTTATTAGTGCATTGAACTAGAGTCTATGAGCAGCAAAGTAATCATTTCCTTTAGGACTAATCAATTCAAATCTTGCTCTAGCACCCTGCTTGGATTTAGATCCATCAAACCTTAGTGTCCAACAACCATCAGGTTCTTTTGGCTTTAATTTACCTTGTTCTTTATCGGGAATAAGGAGTTTTTGAGGAAGTACTGAGCTTTTATCTTTATCATTGTTAGGTTCCTTCAGTACATTGAGTCCAGTAGGTAGATCTGGATTAACACATTTTTGTATTTGTCTAACAACATTTTGACACAAGTCACATTCTAACTCATAATGAGAGGCATTATGTACTCTACACCAATTGGGAAACAATAATTCTTCAAACATCATGCTTTCTTTTAATTGCACTTGGTCTTCCATACACTTCTAGATGAATTCCTAAAAGTTATCCAACAAACCAAGCTGTTTGTCTTCTTCATCACTTATTTCATTCTCTGGTTTAATAAAATCTTTAGGACCACTGCTCTCTAGAAGGTGTTCATTTAAAGAATCCTACAACATAAAAAATTCTTCATCCTCCGTAACAGATGCAGCCAACACATAATTTCCCATGCTAACTTCAAATACCAATACCTCGTTTGAGATATTTTGGTACTCTGTGATAACATATTTCATCCTAGGTTCCCTTTCAATTATGATCTGATTTGGAATTCCTTTCCATGGTAACCACATGTGGGAATGATCTGTATATGTGTATGCATTCAAAGCTTTACTGAAATCCCTACCTAGGATCAATCCATAAGTATCAGGAATGTTAGCAACTTGGATATTGATCACTTGCTACACCCTAGGATCTGATGCAAGCTACGTAGGGATCATATTCAATTCTCCAACCACACTCACCTCTATTTTATCCAACTGAGTAACCTTCTTTTGAGAAGCTATGGGAGTGATACCCAGTGCTTTACAAATAGCAAAAGGCATAACATTTGTGGAGGCTCCTAAATCTAGAAGACAATTATTCAAGTTCTTTCCAAAGATATGAACATAAATTAGGAAAGGAGGAGTTTTCGTCTTACCTTGAAATAAGTTCAGATGAGTATCATCTTGTGCAACCTGACCTTTATCTTTATCTCCCCTCTTTTCCACAGGTGGGACCTGACTTCTGGGTGTTTGAGAATTAGAAGACCTAGTAGTAGCCTCATTCGTGGCTACCCCTTGTGATGTTATATTTGAATTGAATGATCCCAAAACTACATTTCTAATAGCAGGAAGTCTTAATAATTCGAAAGCAGAAAGACTTACCTTTACCTTCTCGAATTCCTTAGTCACATAATCACCCAATTGCTCCAAATTTAGGTCAGCCTAAGATTCTTTGTAGCCACCGGCCTACTTATCCTTAGAAACTTCAGTGTTGTTCCCCTTTGATAGGTATTGTGTTGGCACCTGAGGATAAAATGGATTGCTACTAGCTTGTGGATCAGGTGGAGTACTTAAATTGTTAGGGGGAATGGAAGTGGTAAAAGGACCTCCAGCCTATGGACCCCTGTTAGGCCTATTTCTTAAATCATACTTCTTCACTGGTTGTTGAAACATCTAGACTTCTTCGACACCAACTTCTTCCTCATCTAAAGGGTCATTATCATTCTCATTTTTTTCATTAAACAACTGGGATATTTCATCTTCATTCAACACCTGCTCTGCCTCCTCCTGTGTACTAGACACTTCTTCTAGTTCATTTTCATCACCTTTTGGGAATGGGGCATGATTAAGTACCAATACTGGAGAATCATAAGTGTTTGAAGGTACAATTTCCTACCCAGTAGAATTATTTTTCAATTCATACTGAAAGATAGAAGCTGCAGTCTGGAATTTAGCATAGTCTAACTCAAAGTGTTGATTGGTTTTATGGAGTCCGCACCATCCAGACAAAGCTACTTCTGCTAGGTATACACCATTTGGAGGTTTCTCTTGAGTAAAAGGTTGATCCAAATGAGTAGGAATCCTTCCATTGTTAGGCCGAGTATTCCAAGATCTATTCTGCCTAGGTTGTTTCCCTTTGTCAAATCCTTGTCCACCTTGTTGGTTTTTCTCAAAATTCTGAAGAGAGCCTTGTCTTCTATCAAAACTTTGACTGGAACCCTGCCCTCTATGATAAATCCTATCAAAGTATTGACCTCTTTTGAAATTCTTGTTTTCCCTGCCAAAGCTGGATTGTATATTATTCTGAGCAGCCTGAAGCTGGCTATTCTGATTTCTCAAATAAGTTACCTAGGTATTCAACCTTTTCACTTTTTCAGACAATTCATCCAACCTCTCCTTATCCAGATTGCTAGGTGGTGTTGGATTACCCCCAGAACGATATCCAGGTATATTCCCAGAACCAACTGCCTGATTCAAGACTTCTAAATTTTATAAATATGTAGGGAAACCAGGTTGTTGCTACTGTAAGGGTTGATTAACTCTCTACTGGGGATATGAAGTTTTAGGTTGATCTTGATTTAGAGGTGGACCTGTATGAGGAACCAAAGGTAGTGATAGTACATGATTCATTATTGGGGTATGACTGGTCAAGGCCTCATTAAGGGCTTGGATTTGTCTAGGGTGAGCAATAGGTCCCAAGGATGGCAAAGGCCTTGATAAATGTTGTCTTAAGTATGTGCTGACTTTCACTGCCTCCGCATATGTAGTGAGTAGAGTATTTGGAGGATTGGTCCTATGTTTCAGGAAGGTGGTGTAATGATCTAAAATATTCCTACAAGATCAAATCAATGATTAGTTGTACCTGCAAGTTAATATATATATCAAACAATAGAATGCAAAGGAATATAAATAAATGAAAGAAAACTAAAAAAGATCTCACCCATCTAGTATTCCATGGCTGAATTCCATTGCACCTTCTCCAACTTTGGAATGATGGATGCCCTAAGATTTGTGTGTGAGTAACTCTATAAGCCTAGCCTCAATAAAGCTTTTGAAGGATATAATAAAATGAATATAATGCAAACTAGAAACTCAATCCTAATATGAAAATAGTAAATGAAGCTTAGAATAATGAAAATTCCTATAATTAAAGTATGTTAAGCAAATGATCATGGATCCGAAAATGAGATCAAGATTGTCATTTTATAGAAAATGCAATCTTGAACAGACGGACAAGATGAGAGATTGAAGAGTGCCCTAGAATCAAGGGTCAAGATTCAATAAGGCAACTCTCAATTAGGGTTAGGCCAAAATACCCATATGTGTAAATAAGATTTAATTAAATGAATTAAATAAAGACTGAATGTGACAGTTGAGATGAAATTAGTAAAAATCAAAAGAGAAGAGGATGGGATTTTAGAAAATCAGTAATTTTAGAAATTACTTGATTTGTAGAAGAATATTTCTCTTTTGAATTAAATTAATTCAAAATAAAGATTTTGTGAGGTAATTAGTAATTGATTTTTGAAATTAATTACTAAATGAAGCATCATTTAACCATGTGAGATATTTTTAAATGATTTGTTTTATTTAAAAATATAAAAGTGTCTCATGCCATAATTAAATAATTAAAAATAATTATTTAATTTAGAAGAAGTAGTTAATTAATTAAATAAATTATCTGAATTTATTTAATTAAGAGAGGATTTAGGAATTAGTGACATATTAAATCAATATATTTTAAATATATTTATTTAATAATCAGGAGGAAATTAATGATAAATCTTTAATTAAATAAATAGGATGACTTTATTTAATTATTAGAAGACTTTGACAGTTAGTGACATATTAAATAAATAAATACACTTTATTTATTTAATAATCATGAAGAATGAGAGATATTATGAATTAATTAAATAATTATAAGTTATTTAATTAATAGTTGAATGTGGGTTAGAAACATAATTAAAATGTTATAATCATGTCATGACGAAGGTGGTCAAATAGTGCTTGTAGATCTTGGTCATTTTTATGTGTCTACATTTTCCCCTCTTTGTCATAATGCAGATTGTCGCATTGTGGCAAGGAAAACAAGTCCAAAATATGCCCCAGTGAAGGTATGGAGTGTCTATGCCCCCTCGGGAAAATTTTTGAATTTCGACCAGGGGTCAAATACATTTGGTAAATATCCCGATTAGCTCAATTAATGAGCAGATAAATGATGGTGTGAATGATTTCAAAAACGAAGGATGTTAAGCTAGCCAAAATGCCATTCAAAGGTGGTCAAATGAGCCTCTAGTATAACCTACTAGGTCAAAACCCTAATTTTCAGCCTATACATAGCTTGAAAAGTTCAAATCAAATGTCATTTGTTCATTTGTCATTTAGAAAATTCAAAAACCAGAGCTCTGATTGAAAATGGTGATTCCTATGACTACACACCGTGGATATCACGTGCACTCATTCCGACAACCTGAGGGCACAGATGCACCAGTAAGTACCCTATCCAACTTGTCAAATTTTTAATTTTACGCATTTATGAGGGTTCAATGGGGGGTTTTCAAATGCGGTGCAATGCAAATGCTATCACGAAAGTCGTAAACACCTTCGCGATCGCCGCATTTTCTTGCGTCGCGATGCAAGTGCAAAGGGAAGGCTAGGTATTTTATGTGTTTGCACATTTGGAAGGTCAAACGACACAATCGCCAGGTTGCAATGCAATCGGGGCTTTTGAAATGCATTTTCCAAGTCAAACGACGCATTCATTGTGTAATCGTGCATTTGCTAGTCGTAACGATGCATTTGTTGTGCGATCGCGCATTCACCATCTATAATGACGCATTTGCTATGAGATTGCGCATTTCCTAGTCAGAACGATGCATTTGACATTTTGAAACAGATTTGTCATGAGGAGTGCCGCATTTGTGGTCAACACGACACAATTGTAGTTGAAAAAAATTGAATTTCATTGATCTTGCCTTGATTGACCTTTATGTACCCTTGATTTTCCATAATGTTGCCTAATATGTGCTAATCCTTGGCCTTTCCTTGTGCAGAGTCGGCTTCCATTAGCTTATACCTGAGAGTTCCGCCTAGGAACCTATGCTTTAAGAGATCATCTCAGTGATAGACAAAGATGGCGATTGATGACCTTAGGCCTATACCGTGTTGCCTACATGCCCATTATTCAGGAAAACAAAGGTTTGCTTAGAACTCTTTGCGAGAGGTGGAATTCCAAGACTTGCTCATTTAACCTACCTACTGGAGAGGTGATAGTGACTTTGGAGGACATGTACTGTATTCTCTGAATTTCGGTTAGCGGAGAGAGGGTGGTCTATGATCCACATTGAGGGCGATAAGTCCTGTCCAATATGTACGAGGGTGTTGATGGTGCTCATTTAGACCTAGACGGTTATGAGATCAGTTGGGACATTGTAGCTGATCAGTTTCCCAGATTCGATGCCATGCTCATGACCTTGATTATCGGATTGTTGATTCTAGATCGTCATCGTCACACATTTTCCATTGGATGGGGAGATGTTCTTGTTCGCATGTGGGGATTACCGGACTATGCTTGCTAGGGGTCCATGCTTGTTGGCTATGTTGTACCACCAATTACATGAGGTGGTCTATCATCAAGGGCACAACATCAGTTGCAGTACTACCCTCCTGATGATTTAGGTATGGGAGTGCATTCCCGTATTTCGACCATTGGTGCAGATTCAACAACTGGGTGATGGGATGCCATACGTGTACTTATATGTGCGATCAGTGAGTCAAACTCGCATGGGCGACACCAGGTATTGGCATCATCGGATTGATACAATGATTCAATTTATCTGGAGACCCTATAGAGATTGCACATAGTGGTCAGATGAGGATGGCCACTTATCCTTTTGTAGAAAGTGCATGTATTTGAGTGGCCATATTGTTCAGACCCAGTGGATCATTGAGATGTACCTGCCCCAGGGGGTACTACGACAGTTTGGGGAGCAACAGGTTGTGCCAATAGGCACGACAGAGTATGCTCAGTCATCTAGGGAGACCATGTGAGGGTCTCCTATATCAGTGATAGTAGCAGAGGAGCAGGTTGACAACCTGGTGGCAGTTCAGTGGGCATGGAGAGGGGTTCCAGTAGATCTAGGGATGTTTGCTGAGTTTGACACCTTGTGGCAAGTTCATAGGCCCATCCCTTTGATAGATCCTGATCATCCACCACCTATAGATCAGAGATTAGTCATTCCATGGATTCTGAGGAGAGGCTGGGCTGGTAGAGGTGTAGGGAGAGATGGTAGAGGTGTCGGGGATAGAGATGGAGGTAGGGGAGGAGGAGGTAGAGATGGGCGAGATGGAGGAGGTGAGGGAGGTGGAGGGGGTGGAGGAGATGATGGAGGAGGTGGAGATGGAGGAGGTGGGGGAGATGGAGGAGGTGGGCGAGATGGCAAGGGTGCCAAGAGGAGGAGAGATGAAAGAGGGCAGAGGCAACCCAGGAGAGTCAGACAGAGAGTGGGTGGTCTACCATTGTCACCCAGTTGAGAGGAGTCGGAGACAAGGGAGCCAGAGGCGAGGGCCGAGGAGGTAAGAGGTGGAGAGGAGGAGGTGAGAGGTGGCAAGGAGGAGGTGATGGAGGTGGTAGTGGTTGAGGAGGAGGTGGAGGTGGTGGTGAAGGAGCGAGTAGAGGAGGATCCACTCATTGGGGGACATCCTCTTGACATAGATGTGGAGAAGGTCTGGGTTGAGGAGGAGAGAGATGAGGAGGAGGAGGTAGATTAGCGACTGCGAGAGCGCATGATCTCCAGAGATGATGAGGGTGATAGACCACCCATTTTTCCTGCGGATGCTACCATTGATCAGTAGATCATAGACTTACAAAGCAGACTTGATGCCACCTTGTCTCAGAACAAGGCCTTAGCAGCAGAGTTAGAGGTCGCCCGGGTTGAGAGAGATCAGGCCATACTTCGATGACAGGAGTTAGAGTGGTGGGTGACCAAGTTTGTAGAGTTGTGCTCTGGACCGACAGGGGATATGGCTCAGGAGTTAGCCAGGATGGCAGAGAGCAGGGGTCGATACAGGGTACTATATGAGTAGGTTGTTCCACCAAATAGACGAGACCCAGGGTTGTCCCAATCCTACAGCAGGACAGGTAGTGACAGCCAGACTCATAGCAATAGGTCCCATAGCAGTAGTCACACCAGTGCTAGAGGGTCTACTACATCAGTGCAGTCATCTAGTCACAGATCTCATAGCTCTCATAGGAACTCATCAGGTCACAGTCACAGGTCAGAGCATGGACATAGATCAAATCATGGGTATCGATCAGTGTCGTCAGGACACTAGGTAGAGCAGAGCCAGCCTCCTGTTATTGATCCCATAGGATCCCAGAGTGAGACACCAGAGAGGACACCTATTCAAGTCATGTTCCACTTGATGGATTAGTCACAATTACCTCATCGTTCACCTCTATGGGATGGAGGCGAGCCATCTTAGGACTTGCTTTTAGACATATGTATATTTTGATATTCGAGCCTGCGAGCTCTATTTTTGGGATATGATATGACTCTATCATGTGAAATATTTTTTTGACATTATATATATGCGGTGCAGTTTTGATGTGGCCTATATGATGTTATGCATTATGGTATTCTATGTCTTATGCGATGTTTTTACGATATGAGATGTATGGATACTATGCTTATGTTTATGAATGCAATTATGGATGTGATTATGTATGAATGTCATATGCAATGTGATAATGATGTGATGTATTGATGCAAATGATGGTTTTATGAATGGATGTAAATGATGGTGTTTATGTAATGTGAATTATGATATTTGATTTATGCAGATGTGAATATGAAATGTTCATGCCATTATGTATGTCACTTTGTTTTTGTATGTCACGGGATATCATCTGAGAACCATAGAAGAGAATACAAAGATGAAAGTTAGTGCGAAGAATGATATGCATGTTAGTGCAGAAAATTAAATATCCTTCAAAGCTTTGCTATAGTGCTATTCTAGTTGTTGCTCTTTAATCATCATTGGGCAAAAATGTAATGATGGTCAACAAACACTATGATATGACAGAGATCAATAGTGTGGAAGTTCGAACCATCATGTAAGTCAATAGCCGTAAACAAAGGGTGATCATTAACTCATGCAAGAAACACAGTTGCCCCTAGCCACTTATCATGACAAACCACCAGAAAAACCAAACTAATCATGAGACGTCATTGCTTCCCTAAATCCTGACGATAGGACATCATGGAGAAACTAGCGACATGATAGTAAAAAAATAGACGGTAAAATCATCATACTATGTCATTGCTTCTCTAAATCCTGAAGTCAGGACATCCTAGAGAAGCTAATAGTAGAGTGATAAGAAGACAAGGATAATCATCATGATATGTCATTGTTCCTAAGACATAAGGAACTAATATCCTAATAATCATCAAAAGACAGAAAAAACAAAGTTTTCCAAGTGTTTGCCAAGTGTTTTAATGTCAAGTGTTGTTAAATGTCAAGCAATATCAAATCCAGGAAGGACACATCCTGAATGAAGTTGATATCTAGGAGAGTGATTCTTGGAGTTTAGGAGAATCCATCAAAATTCCAGGTGATGATGATGATGCTTAGGAAGGGTACATCCAAAATCAAAAATAAATGACGAGAGTTGCTCTTCAAAAGGACATATTTAAAGAAGAACCCAATGTTTTGCCAAGTTAGATTGTCTTGATATGATTTTGACTACATGTCATTGCTGACATGCTGAATTGACTGAAAGTGTTGATGAAACATATTGTCGATAGATTGATAGTTCAAGATTGACATAAGATTTGCTTGATTTGAAGATAGTTTGACGTGTGTGAATGTATAGTGCCTTGAACCCTAATGGACTGACCTAGTGCAGCCTTAGGGGTCCATCGATTGATGGCCTTTCCTACATCATGCACTCATAGACCTCGTAGTTTGACACGACCAATGACATTGTCCGAAGGGAAAAAGCTTGAATCATGATTTATTTTGTGACAAACCTAGGAGGACTGACCTAACGTCTCGGGGATTCAAAGATGAATCTTGCCTACGTAGTAAATGCACAAAGACAATGTAGTTCGGACCTGGATGAAAATTTGATTTTGACAGGGCTGATTGGATTGATCAGATTTGACTTTGTTTTTGGATTTTGACATTGATTTGGATGTTTTTGTATTTTCTCAGGACTTTTTCAGATTTTTTCAAGACTTTTTCATATTTTTGTGATTTTTTCAGGACTTTTAAGAATGCATGATCATGTGCGGCACCCACTGCAGTTGGATGATAAAGGTCTTGCCCCCAAACATAGTGGGGAGTATCCGAGTTCAAATGAAATGGAGATAGGTAAACACAAGGCAAAGGAAAGAATATGCCAGGAATGATGTCAACAAAATGTTAACCATGGTCAGAATTGACAGGACTTAGGATGGATGTTGTGAATGTGTCAAGATTTTACAATTATAACAAATGGATAAAGGTCGATTTGAGTGACAATAGATGGCGAAGCAACGATTGACTATGCATGGCGCCTGTTTGCCAGGTTTTCACCATGGTACCTATCCAAAGCGCCTGTTTCCCAGGTTTTCACTATTGAATGAATTCATTTCTTTTTACTATTTTTGTCATTTTAAAAAAAAAAATTGGTGTTACCAAGACGCCTATTTTCCAAGTTTTCATTAAGGGATGATTTTTTTTATTTTGCAATTTTTTTTGTATTTTTTAGATTTTTTAGCCCAGGCTCTCTGATGCTATATGTAGAACTTTCTCAAGTGTAAACTATTAGTAGGTTCTGTCAACTGTTCTCCATCAGGTGTGGCCAACTGATAAGCTCCAGAACCAAATGTGGCAATAATGATATAAGGGCCAAGCCAATTAGTCACAAACTTAGCAAGCTTTTCACGGTCTGCCTAATTTCTGGGATTCTGCATGATAATCAAGTCACCAATTTCAAAATTTCTCACCATGACTCTTTTGTTATAACTTCTACAGAGATGATTTTGATATGCCTGCAGATGATTTAAGGCATTTTGTCATCTTTCTTGTAGCATTTCCAGCTCATGTAGGCGAGTCTGTCTGTGCTCTTCATCATCAATCATTCCTTTCAAAGAGACTCGGAGAGAAGGAATTTCGACCTCGATGGGTAATATGGCCTCAGATCCATAGACTATGGAAAATGGAGTGGCTCTAGTGGGGGTGTGCATACTGGTACAATAGGCCCATAAAGAAGGATTAAGTTGTAAGTGCCAATCCCGGCCAGCATCACTGATGGTCTTCTTCAGAATGCGAAGGATTCTTTTGTTGGACACCTCAGTTTGGCCATTACCTTGTGGGTAGTATGGGGTAGAAAAATGGTGTTGAATGTGGAATCACTCACAGAGCTCATGAACTTCCTAATTTTTTAATGGACTGTCATTATCTATGATGATGGATTGTGGGACACGATATCGGAAAATGATGTAATTTAGGATGAACTTGGATATTTTCTTACTGGTGATTTAGGTGAGAGGGATGGCCTCAATCCACTTAGTGAAATACTTAGTGGTGGTTATTATAAATTTGTGGCCATTTGAAGAGGATGGATGGATCTTACCCATGAGGTCGAGTCCCCATTGTGCAAAAGGCCATGGAGAAGTGATAGGTCTCAATTCTTGTGCAGGTGTGTGAATCAGATCATTGTGCACTTGGCATTTCTGACATGTTCTGACAAACTGAAGAGCATCTTTTTCCAATGTCGGCCAGTAGTACCCCAATCTAGTGACTTTCCTAGCTAAGGTTGGACCACTCGAATGAGATCCACATATACCCTCATGTACTTCTCTTAAAGTCGTTTGGGCTTCATCAGTGTCGAGACAGTGAAGAAGGGTGTTGTCAATGCCACAGTGGTATAAAGTGTCATTGACGATGGTATGTCTGGCCGCTTTTCGGATAAAGGATTTTCGTTGGTTGTTGGATAGGTTGGGTGGGAGGATTTAGGATTTAAGATAGTCGTATATATCCTGGTACCAAGGCGAGCTGGGACCAACAATCTCACACACCATTGTTGACTCTGGAATATCATATGCAGGCATCAAAAGTTGTTCCACTAAAAATTCAAACTGTGACACACTCTTAGGAATGTCTAAAAGAGATCTAATGGTAGCCATTGCATCAACCACTTTATTTTGTGTTCTTGGGATTTATTCAAATGTAATCATTTTGAATTACATTAGGAAACTATCCACCATGCACTTGTAAGGGAGAAAATTTTCATCCTTTGTGTCATAGTCATCATTCACTTGGTTGATGACTAATTGAGAATCCCTAAATACAAGGAGTGTCTGAATATTCCATTGAATTGCTATCTTGAGACCTGTGACCAATGCCTCGTATTTTGCAATATTATTTGTACAAGGGAAAGTGATTCAAAATGATTGAGGAATTGAATCCCCTTGTGGTGTGATAAATAATATGCTTGCTCCTAAGCCATGTCCAGTGTGGGATCCATCAAAGTATAATTTCCATGGTAAAGCTAGTTATGCATGAAAGATTGACTCATGAGGAAAATCAGTTATCAGCGGATGAGTGGCTTGGATTGGTGCATCAGCCAATTGATCTGCTATGACTTGACCTTTTATAGCCTTGCGCTCCACATATTGTATGTCATACTCACTTAATATCATGAGCCATTTTTCCAAACAGCCTACCAATGCTGCTCGACTAAGGAGATATTTTAGTGGGTCAATCTTCGCTATCAAATGTGTTTGATGACTTAGCATATAGTGTCTTAGTTTTTGTGCCACAAAGACAACTGCTAGGCATGCCCATTCAATGGTTGTGTAGTTGAGCTCATATCCAATTAATGTGTGACTGATGTAGTATATGGCTCTTTCTTTTTCTTCATGGTCATTTTGTGCCAATAATGCCCCCAGTGCATTTGTCATTACAGAGACATATAGAATCAATGGTTTTCCTTCAATAAATGGAATTAACATTGGAGTTGTTAATAAATATTCTTTAATTTTGTCAAAAGCCATGTTGCACTTATTTGTCCATACAAATGGAATGCTTTTGTGGAGCAGATATTGGAATGGTTGACACTTGTCTCCCAACTCTACAATGAAGCAGCGATTAGATTGTAATTTGCCTTGAAGTGTGCGCAATTCACTAATTCCCTTTGGTGGAGGCATGTTCAGAATTGCCTTTAATTTTGTAGGGTCAACCTCAATGCCTCAGTGTGAAACTATGTATCCCAACAGCTTGCCTAAAGTGACTCCAAAGACACATTTCTTTGGGTTCAATCTAACCTTGTAATCCTCAAGTCGTTTAAAATTTTTATCCAAGACTTTGACCTGTTTAGTCCTTGTCAAAGATTTTTCCAATAGGTCATCCACATAATCTTCCATTAGAATGTGCATCATGTCAAGGAAGATTGTTGTCATAGCCCTCTGGTAGGTAGCGCCTACATTCTTTAGGCCAAAAGTCATGACGTTCCAATAGTATGTTCCCCAAGGACAAGTGAATGTTGTTCTATGTTGATCCTCTGTTGCAATTCGGATTTGGTCATAGCCAGAAAAACCATCCATGAGAGATACCATCTCATATCCTACTGTGAGGTCAACAATCATGTCTATGTTTGGTAAGGGGAAGTCATCCTTTGGGAAAGCTTTATTTAAATCTTTGAAATCTGTGCAAATACGGATTTGTCCATTCGGCTTGGTAATAGGAACAATGTTTGATATCCAATCTACATAATCAATTGACCTTATGAATTCAACATCCAGTAAGTTTTTTAATTCCACCTTGACAAGAAGTGCGATATATGGGTGCATCTTGCGCAACTTTTGTTTCATCGGCTTGATTCCTAGGATTAAAGGAAGATGATGCAGAACCAATTCAAAATCAAGCCCTGGCATGTCAGGATATGACCATGTGAAGTTAACTTTTTTCTTTGTGAAGAATTGTTTAAATACAGGTTTTCCTTCATCTGACAATGATGCAGCCAAGAGAATCATTTTGGGATTCTCTGGTGTGGCTATGTTAACTTTTGTTGTGTCCTCAATGAGCATGGCTGATTTTTCCTGTGTTACAGGGAGAAATTCCAATCCTCCATCCTTAGGCACCTCAAAGAGGTTTTCACCTTTGGATGCGTCCTTTTTTTTTAGTATTTTACTGCCAAAAGGTGCCTTGAGGTTTTCACCTAAAGGCATTTCTTTTTATTTTTTATTTTTTGCATTTTCACAACTGGAGGATTGCACAGTCTCCCCAAAGTAAGTTGTACAATCTAGATCTATGGAGAACCCTATTTTGTGATCCCCCCATGGAATACCTTCTCTTAGTCCCATGAATTCTACAATTGCCTTGTCGTTCTGAAACATGTCCATCACTAGTGGATCTTGTTGGTCCCAGTCGATCAATTGTGGATAAACAAGAGGGATGCCATCGTCAGTGTTGGTGAACGATGGGGAGGATGCAGAAAGTGTGAAAACTGACGCCTCAAGTGTAAAGGAAAAGTTGTCAATTTCCACTTCCGTGTCTGATGCAATGGATGGTCCATACTCTAAGTTAGATGAATCAAATTCAAAATTATAATATGGGATAAAATTATCGACATCGTGACTAGTGGTTGGTATTTCAGGCTCATGGGTGGGCTCAGAGATGGGGTGGGATGATTCAGGTATTGCCGTTGACACTTTGTGTGTTTCTGGATTCCAAGGAATGCTTACCCATTCCTTATTTTTAGAATGTTAGTTAATATGGTCAATGTCATATTTCATGCAAAATCTCTCTTCAAAGGAAGGTTGGCTAAGCTCCAAGGATAGTTCATCAATGTCATAGTCACTAACGGTTTTGTCAGATCCCCATTCCCATTCATTTGAGTCTATTTTGGTAAGGGATTCTTAGCATGTCTCAACACTTTCTGTAGCCATTTAGACCTTACTTGAAAGCTCAAGGGTACATTGATCATCAGTTCTGACTTGGTCATACCCTAACCCTATGTATCTTGGTCTTGTCATTATGATAATAGGTTCCCGTCTTCCATTGTTGTTCTTTCCAAGGCCGCTTGTACCATCAAAACCTTGGGCTTTGCATATATCATATCCTTTGCAATAGAGATGCAAGGGTAGTGGAGATAACTCTGTCGAGTCTCTATAAATCCACTTGTCCATGTCAGTAATGACTTCATTACCCATATCGCCCCACCATGTAAAAACACTTTTTGGTGGAACTTTGAAAGTTATTTTGGCCTCTACTACAAAACATGGTCTGCCATAGACCTTGGGTGGCTTCGGTATTGTAGTTATACAATAAGATTTATTTAATTTGAATTCCCCACAATTAAGGTCCTGGATCTGAATATCTTTACTTGGGATGGAGGTCAATGGAGGTGGTGCGGTAGAATATGATGGAATGGATGATTTCATGAGTGTCGATGGGTCAATTTATTTGGATGAGGTGGAAGATGAGGCCTCCCAATTGATAGGTACCTGGTGCTCTGCAATAGCTCTCAGGTGGGTGCAGTATTGGAATGGATCGGGATCTCCTAGGATAGTGATCTCAGTTCCATCAAAAGGGAATTTGAGGCATTGGTGGTATGTTGATGGAATGGCTTTTAAAGCGTGAATCCATGGGTGACCAAGTAAGATATTATAGTGTATATCATGATCTAGGACCTGGCATGTTGTGTCTATGATGATGGGTCCTACCTAGAGAGGAATGGTAATAACACCTTTAGAAGTGTGTTCTTCATCATCGTATGCCTTGATGATGATGCTCTTGCTAGCATCTACACACGCATCAGAAAAACCAAGAGCTTTGACCAATTTGAGAGAGCAGATGTTCAATCCTGCTCCGCCATCTACTAGGACTCGTCTAACCTTATGCTTATGGACAAAGACTTCAATGTGAAGGGCGTCATTATGCGATGGTTTGGGTGAGGAATAGTCGCTGTCTGAAAAGGTGATGTGGTGAGGCGAATTCAAGTATCCGACCATGGTCTCAAAGTGGTTGACATCGATGTTGGTTGGGACGAATGACTCTTGTAGTACTTTATATAGGATGGCCTTATGCGTAGGTGAAATATGGAGCAGTTTGAGAATGGATATTCGAGCAAGTGTTTTATTTAACTGCTCAACAATGTTGAACTCCGGTTTTGGGTTGGACTATCCAGCGGACGAACCAGGTATGGTGATCTTTGGTTGACAGGCAAAAGGACCCGGGATAGTGACCTTGCCTTTACGCGTAATCACATTGCATTCTGGGGCTCTTTTAATGTTGATGGTATTAACAGATTCATCTTCATTAGTAGCACGAAGATTGTTGATATTGGTACCATCGAGATAACTGTATGTAGGACGAGTAGTATTATAGGCTGGACAGATGTGGTTGGCTTGATTGTTTGTATGATTTATGCCAGACGAGAGAGCTTTACCATGATCCTACAGTGGGTTTTTGTGTATGGTATGATCTGCATTAGATGTAAAAGATTGACCACCCAACTAAATGGTGTGGTTCTCTATGAGGTCTTGCACCAGATTTCACAATTGGTGACAAGAGGAAGTTTTGTGCCCTTTGGCATGGTGGTAATCATAGAATGAATTGTCATCCCACCATGATGGCTTGAATTGACCAGGTTCATATGGTTTTGGCTCTTCTAGCATTATGACGCCATTTCAAAGAAGTTTCTTGAAGATAGTTTCAATAGGTTCACCCAACGGGGTGTATGTGAGATTTTGGAACTATCGTGGTTGACGCAACTGCCTCTGATTAGATTGTGCATGATTTTTTTGGATAGCGTTGGCAGTTGGTGTCAGTGTAGTTACAAGTCCATTTTGATTTTGTACTCCTTTGATTGTGAGTACATGACCTGTTGCATTGATGGTTTTTGCATCAACTACACCATCATTTGTGATGTGCTTGTTCTTAACCCAGTATTTGTTTTTGTTGTTTGAGCTGCTTGGGTTATTATTGGTGGTGGTGTTGATGGTTTTTCCACCATTTTTCAATTTTCCTTTAGCGATCAAGGCTTTCTCAAGTTGAACACCCTTTCCAACAAGGTCAACAAAATTGGTGCAACAATGGACTTGTAATCCATACCTTAGTGGTCCAAGGAGAGTTTGTACAAACATGGTTACTTTCTCCTTTTCAGGTATTTCTACCAGTCATCTTCTTGCTAAGGTTCTCCATATTTGAAAGAATGGAATGAAAGTCTCTCCTGCATCCTCTTGGGTAAGTTTTCATAAGGAGGCGATGCCAATGTTTGTGTCAATGTTGTAAGCATAGTTTTCGACAAACTTGTTTGCCAATTCATCCCTGTTTTTATTGCCTTAGGCAAAAGTGAGAACTATTCTAGTGCATGACCTCCAAGACTTCTAGAAAAGAGTCTCATGAGATAAGTTTTCTCATAAGCAATGTCGATACAACTAGTGGTGAATTCCCTTATGTGTTCAATGGGGTTTTTTTTTCCTTTATACTTAGGAAAATGAGGGACCACATATCCATGAGGAAATGGTGGCATATACAAGGTTGTATCAAATGGATATGGACACAAGTCATGTGACATATATGACTTTTTATTGGATTGTTGCAAGATCTCCAGTTGTGTTTGAAGAGCAGCAAGTTTGAGTGTGAGTGCTTCCACCATTGGATGGTTGGTAGCATCACCTAAGTTGGTGATAGAGGCGGCTTGAGTCCTCAAATGTTGTGATGAGATGTGATGATTTGGGATGGGTTTTCGGTGAGAAAAATGAGTGTTGTTATTAGGCGGTTGTTGGAAATGAGTATTTTCATGAGGGATGTACTGTTGTGTATGGACTTGAGAGGCGTAAGTGGGGATGTGATATCCTGCCATGTTGGACTGAATTTGAGGACCTTGCTGGTTTTGATTTTGTTGATGTCCAAATGGAGTTAAAGATTGATGGCCTTGTTGATTTTGAGCTTGTTGATGCCCAAATGGAGTGAAGGAGTGAGCACCCTAATTGCGCTGCCCAAATAAGAGATTGTGGCCTTGAGGAATGTTTGTGTTTTGGGTAACAGGAATGTTGGTATTAACCTATGATTAAGTGGGTTGGGTGCCTTGAATGAAAACTCTTCGTTTATTTCTCCCAAATGGGCTGGATGAGTTGATTGCTATGGCACTTGAAGAACCTAATAATAGGTTTTATGATGTACTCATGGAACTAGATGTAGTTCCAAAGAGGTTTGATGTGGTTGCCCCCATTTTTTCTGAAGGAATGGTGGATGTTTTTTGGGGGATGGATTGTGATGTGGGGCTGATTTGGGAAGATGCTCCCCCAATAGATGTTGTGTTGGTTGTGGTAGTAGTATGACCAAGGGAGGTAGCATTGATTATGTTGATGATATTTTGTGAAGAGGCTCCCATGGAGGAATTGTGTGATGTTGGAGTGGGAGAAGTTGGTCTAAGAGTGTTAACATCAAATCCCTTTGGTAACTTAGCCCCTTGGTGAAGGAGCATAGCTAGGAATCCAGAAGAGTCATTTAGGACCATTTCTTCCACAAAAGAGGTCACTTCTGGGTTTTGAGTGACAACTTGTATGTCTTCTTCAAAGACAACCCCATTTTCATCCCGTCAGATAAATGGTTCAAAAAGATGTGATGTAGATGATGGGATGTTCATCTCACTAAAAGGATTGAAGTTGGAATTTTCCATGTCAAAACAAGGATTGTTCGTGGCATTAGGAAATGAGTTCATGCCAGTTGTGAACCCAAGAAAGTTGGTGCCTTGTCCAAAGGAATCCATGAGTCTTTTCTTTTTCTGTAGTCTAGTTTCAACCATACAAAGTTTTACTCAACTTGGGATGATGGAGAAAATTATCTAAATATGAGACTATGTTTTTGGTTTCTTTTTGGATTTTTAAAGGATGCTATGAAATGCAAGTAAGACTAAAGGCTTATGAATTTAAGTGGTGTGACACTAAGGAGATGGAAAAATGATATGCAAGAAATGATCCTAAGATGTACTTACTAGTGACAGATCTAAAGAGGACAAACTTGGGCAAACGAAGTTTTTGGCAATGATTCAATTTTGGAAAACCAATGGAGAAGGACTATAAGTAGGACAAAGTGAAGTTTCCACACTAGACTATTGAGTGGGAAAAAATTCACAAAATGATTGAAAATTTGACAAAGGTAATTGGGTCGAATGATAACCTACTATTGAATGCAAAGTTTGGACAATGAATGATAAGAGTCAACTCCTAAAATCTACAAAAGTGAGTGTCTAAGGAGATGGTGAAGTTATCAATGAAATCTAATGGAAGGCCAAATGAGAACCTATTGTGAGTCTAAAAGGGTACCTACAAATGTAATGTTTGATGTAAAGTTGAGCAATAGACTGTTTTGGTTTGGACTGTAACAATGAAGAAAGATTGGATTGACTAGAGACAAGTTTTGGAATTTTTGATTTGGTTAGTAAAGAATTGTCTACAGTTTTTAGCAAATGCGTGCAGAAAATGCGGCACAATAGAGAAAATACGGCTCACAGAATCAAATGCGGTGTAGAAAGTGTCGATTGTGACACAGTATAGCGAATGCAGGTTTATGTTTGTCAAATGCGGCTCAAATAACTCAATGCTATTGATCAAATAAGGTTTAATAGAGTGAATGCAGCTCTTGATGGCTCAAATGTAGCTCATTAGAGCCAATGCGAATTTGTAGCTTTCGATTGCGGTGCATTAGAGCAATTGTGTTGCAGTATGTAATTTTTTGGAAAAAACTGAAAGTTTGCAGTTTTGATTTGTGATTTTTAATCTGTTTGAAGACTGTTAGAAACCATTGGAAAATACAGAAATCAAATTATGAAGTGCATGTTCAAACAGACTCACTCTTAATAGTCAAGTGGGTCATCCACGCAATCACAACCAACATCTAAAAATCATGTCGACTCACACAACCTTCTCACCCCCTAGAGGGAGCCCGTGTTTTTGTCTTTTCCAGGTGCATACTCAAGGTGACGGAAGTGGATACCGAATCCCCTAAGCAAACAATCTGTGGTGATTATATGGTGAGTGTCTTGGGGGGAGATTCTTCCTTCCCTTTGCACTGTGATTGAAACGATGTTTGGTTACTGACTCGACTAGCTACTACACTAGGTTCTTAGTAAGTATTTCCATTTAGTGTGGCAATAGATATACTCCCTCGAGAGACCTTCCAACCTTTAGAACAAAGGCTTTGGGGATGGTTATCTTGCCTACTACTGTCAAGTTGGATTTTCATCAACAACTTTCTTTTGATTAGAGTGGGTTGGAAACCTTGGCTTTAGGTGTTCCCGCTTAGGTCATTCTCGTAGGGTGAGTATTTTTTCCCACTACAGCAGGCCTTCTAAGGGTTGTAAGAAAACATAAATGCATAAGTATAAAAATGGATAGGTTTGGCTTTTTGATCACCCAGTAAAGGGGAGAGCATATGCCTATTATCCAATCAAACACAAAGAGCAAGTTGTTCAATTTTAAACCCAAAATAAAAAAATTCTATTCTAGGTGAAGATGTTGCTTCACAAAAACATGGTGTTCATTGTTAATCCAAAAATAAAAGTGTGGTGACTACCCTAGGGTTGATAAATTCCAATTAAATTAAATGACTACACTAGGATTGATAAATTCTAGTTAATGTGTCTATCCTACAAATGGTTCTTTTAAACACCAAAAAGGAAAGACATAATCAAACTCTAGTCATGGATGTGTCGGATCCAGATTACAATCACAACTTAAAAAAATGATCTTGTTACTAGTTACCTGTGTCTCGATTTTTGTCAGATGCGTCGCATCACGTCAGATGAGTCATTTGAAGGTTTGTATGCATTGTAGCAGAGCAATTGCATCACTTGAAATCGAAAATGTGATGCGATAGAGCGATTGCGTCGTTTTGGCCTGCAAATGCGTCATTCCGTACTTTGAACCCGCAAAAAAAAAAAAATCCGAAGACATACGACATATGCAAAAGTTGGTTAGAATGTCGGGTTCACCAATGTAATGATCTAAAATATTCCTGCAAGATCAAATCAATAATTAGTTGTACCTACAAGTTAATATATATATCAAACAATAGAATGCAAAGGAATATAAATAAATGGAAGAAAACTAAAAAAGATCTCACCCATCCAGTATTCTATGGCTGACTTCCATTGCACCTTCTCCAACTTTGGAATGATGGATGCCCTCAGATTTGTGTGTGAACAACTCTATAAGCTTAGCCTCAACAAAGCTTTGGAAGGATTTAATAAAATGAATCTAATGCAAACTAGAAACTCAATCCTAATATGCAAATAGTAAATGAAGCCTAGAATAATGAAAATTCCTATAATAAAAGTATGTTAAGCAAATGATCATGGATCTGAAAATGAGACCAAGATTGTCATTTTATAGAAAATGCAATCTTGAACGGATGAAAAAGCTGAGAGATTGAGGAATGCCCTAGAATCAAGGGTCAAGATTCGATAAGGCAACTCTCAATTAGGGTTAGGGAAAAATACCCATATGTGTAAATAAGATTTAATTAAATGAATTAAATCAAGACTGAATGTGACAGTTGAGATGAAATTAGTAAAAATAAAAAGACAAGAGGATAGGATTTTAGAAAATCAGTAATTTTAGAAATTACTTGATTTGTAGAAGAGTATTTCCCTTTTGAATTAAATTAATTCAAAATAAAGATTTTGTGAGGTAATTAGTAATTGATTTTTGAAATTAATTACTAAATGAAGCGTCATTTAACCATGTGAGATATTTTTAAATGATTTGTTTTATTTAAAAATATAAAAGTGTCACATGCCATAAGTAAATAATTTAAAATAATTATTTAATTTAAAATAATTAGTTAATTAATTAAATAAATTATCTGAATTTATTTAATTAAGAGACGATTTAGGAATTAGTGACATATTAAATCAATATATTTTAAATATATTTATTTAATAATCAGGAGGAAATTAATAATAAAGATTTAATTAAATAAATAGGATGACTTTATTTAATTATTAGAAGACTTTGATAGTTAGTGACATATTAAATTAAGAAATACAATTTATTTATTTAATAATCATGAAGAATGAGAGATATTATGATTTAATTAAATAATTATAAGTTATTTAATTAATAGCTGAATGTGGGTTAGAAACATAATTAAAATGTTATAATCATGTCATGACGAAGGTGGTCAAATACTGCTTGCAAGTCTTGGTCATTTTTATGTGTCTACAGGTGGCTGTAAGGCTATGCAGGGCCTGAAGGTATATTTCCAAAGTAGTATTCTCATTTCTAGCATAAGGTGCCTAATGTCTGGTATATGCTCGATGGAACCTATCATTGAATGATCCTATGGGATCATTAATGTCTCTTTTTACCCTAGTAAAATATAAGTATAGCTCATTAACACTCATGGGAATCTTGAACTTTTGCAGGAATGTAGCATCCAACTCAATCCAATTATAGACGAAAGCAACAAGTAGGTGATTATACCAATAAAAGGCTTCTTCTCCTAGAGAATAGGGGAATAGTCTACATGCAACATCTTCATGGTTAATCCCTCTATCTCTTAGACAAGTTTGAAAAATCCTAATATGCTCTTTTACAGTTCTGTTAGGGTCATGAGTATGAAACTTAGAGTAGAAATGCTCAGTATTTTTAGGCATAACATTGTAATTATTGAAGATCAATGGGGATGGATTGGTAGCAAGAAAAGCCATTGGTGGAAGTGGGGGTTTGTAATGGCTCATTTATGATTGGTTGTGGTTGTGGAATGGGAATCCCCTCAGAGTCAGATGAAGATGAGGATGATGGAGATGACGTAAGTGGATGAGCTGATGATGATACTCCCCCTCTTTTGGTCCTTCTTGACCTAGTGGGGGCTTGCAATTCTTGAAATTCTTCCTCTCCTAGAGTGGATCTAGTTCTTCGTGTGAGTCTCTCAGGAGAGATGGCGTTTAAGAAATGCTCTAGCTTGCTTGTTCAAAGGCCCTCCTTCTAGCACCATTTTGTTGATGGTTTTTTCTGCACATCAACAACTTAGACAGAATATAATATCTTATCTCTCTTGAAAAGTAAATCTCTATGGAAAAGAGATAACCCCAAGGTCTCTAATGTTAAGTCTTCACAATGCAATAAAATAACTCAATGATAAATGTGAAAATACTGGTAATTACAATTGGACCTTACTATGAGCAATACTAGATCTCGAATCTTATCAAACATAGACACTAAAATGACACTTTGAAACTTGATTGAAATCTGAATCATAAAGAAACAACAAAAGATAAAGGTTTTAGAGATAATCTTAAAACTACTTCTAACCCTAAGATTGAAAATGAAAAAGGATAAAATGCTCAAAAATGGACCGATCTCTCATAAACTATTTTCTGCTTGACCCAAATGAATCTGTAATTCCAGAGAAATAGTGCAATCTTCTAAGGTATTGAAAGATTTCCAAATCATAAACATTCATTCAATCAATCCTACAAAAATTGAGATGAATAAACCTTCACAATTGAACTAAGCACAAATATAAGTCCAGGCTAACTTTGCAAAGAAGTGAACAATTAGCTAACATCAAAAAGTATGGACTAGAGATCGCTACAAACATTCCAAACATGAAACCCTAAACATTATCAAATCATTTAACCATAAACATTAAGAAATTTGAAAGATAGAATAACAAGAACCATGCCAGATAAGATTCCACAAGATAGATACCAAACAGAATATCCCTCTTATATTAAATCATCCAAAAATGGCAGCAATTCCAGTTTTTTGTTATAACATTTGCTTGGAAATAAACCCTAACTTGCTCTAATATCACTTAGCTACTTTCTCTTGATCTACTTATCCTTCTATATCTATTTTCTAATCTCTATAATCTCCTATCTATATTCAAATGAGGCAACAAGCCTTCTTTATAGAGAATCCATAAGATAGGTCAGCCCAAATTATAATTTTACAAAAAAACATGACCTACAAGAGGTCAGCCTCAAAAGAATAATTTGAACATATGAAATGTGCCAATGGCATCAATTTCATCCAAAACCGCCAAGATATCAAAAGGTCATCCCAATACATGTGAATTAATGGGAAGCACAAATATCAATGTAACTCTATATAATCACTCCCCATCCTTGTCCTTAGCTTTATCTTTTTCACCATATATGGCCAATAAGACCCTATCCAACTCAGCAATAGGTGGCACAAGAGAAACCCTAATGTTTCTCTCAAGATTCTTGCTATCCTCTCTTACCTGCCTAACTGTACTATCCCAATTGGTTTTGTTGGTCAAATACCTGTCAATGACTGCAACATAAGTCGTAACATCATCCAACTGATGTTCAGTAACTGGCCCTTCACTGACTGGAGAATACACATCCCTCCACCATTCTCTAAGTTGCTCCAAACTAAGATGCTTTGGAGCAAAATTCTTCCTTCCAGTCATGATCTCAAAAGAATGAAATGCACCTCTCATGAACACCAGTCAGAGCATCCTCAATTTTCCTCACCTATTTGTGAATCTTTTTGAAGGTCTTCTGCCTCATTTCTAGGATTTCAAACCATTCCCAAGGTTCAGAAACTCTTGAAAAAGGAAGGATCCTACATTATACTAATTTGTCTTCATCAAACCCCATGATTGTTGAAGTCTTCTATAGTAGGAGGTTGGTATCCACATTATCCTACACCAATGCAACCTTCCACCAATCAATCCACCTTAGTTCATCCCCTCCAGTGGATAATATGCCCTTAGTCGCCTCATCTCCCTTAGCTTGGACACCCTACAACCAAGTAACCGCAGCATGTGAAGTACCCTTCATCTTCTCTAACTCAAAAATTGTCTCTTGGGGTAGGAATCCCATAGTAGAGGAGGAGGAGCCAATAGCTTGCAAAGGTTTCATCAAATCCTACAAGTATTTCCTTAGCTTTTCATTCTCCTTCTCTAGCTCATGCCTAGTTTGTACTACTTTCTTCAATATCCCCACAATGATTGCACTGGAACCCTAATACTCTTTAATATCCTGTTCAACAATAGCATGTCCCAAATCAATAGTCTGAACATTATAGTCCTCAGTAGTCACATTATCCCTATCTTTGTTTGGAGCAGGGGTAGCAATATGGGCCACCCAGTACCTGATCCATCCCTCTCAATCTGGGATACAGCCCTTGCCCTCTTTTTGGTCTTTTCCCTTTCTACATTAGCCATGAGGGCATCCCAATTGGGAGGAGCATCCTCCACTATTATCATTTTTCTCTCAATTCGCTCTCAAGCCAATCTGGAATGGTAGACCTAGTAGGCACTGTGTCCTGTTTATCTTTTTATTTCTTCAGAGTTACATCCCTCTCAACACTTGGACTTTTAGGAACTTCCACCATTGGGTTCTCTTCGTGCTGCACCTGTTCCTCCACAACAACCTCCACTAGTGAGGGAGCTCTAAGTGAGATTTCCTCCTTTTAAGGAGACTTGTCTATTTGTTCTCTTGCAGGAGATTCTGCATGTGCCACCAAAGGAGACTGAACCACCTTATTAATTTCTACCTCTGCATTAAAAAGGTCCCCTTCTTGGAACTCTTCCTCACCTAAATTCTTAGGAATTTCATCTTGTTTTGGTTCTTTCTCCTGCTGATCAGTATATTGAGGAATGGAGGAACCAACCTGTTCAGCAACGTGGATACCTACTGAAACACCCTCTTTTGTTATAGTATTCCTTCGAGAAGGAGTCCTTGATCTCCTCATATAGACTTGTGTCTTTTCACCTAAGCTCTCCACCTCTACCACTAGTGGCCCAACTTCCCTATCAGCCCTAGGAACTTCCTCCACCTTCTGGTATTTCCTTGTGGCTCTTATCTTCTTCACTAGTGTATGAACACTTTCAACCTCTTCTTCCTCCTATTTTTTCTCATCTTCCTTCTTAGAAGCATGCTTCCTCTTCTTGGCAACATGTCGCCTCTGTTTGGCCACCTTTGCAGCCTTTTCATCCTACACCTCCCTTACCTGATGAGACTCGAAAGAAGAATTAGATTCTAAGTCTCCCATCAGTTCATAGGTTCATGGAACACCCTCGCTCTCCAGCTCCAACATTTTGTGCTTCAACCAAATTTTAGTATACCTAATTACTGGGGCCATAACCTGATCTAAGTCAGTCTTCTCCTCCTCTAACCAGTCAACTTCTCCCACTAGTTTATCCTTCACTGCCTCATACACATGACCCTGGATCACATTTCCATCCTCCTCCACTTGGTCTGGGATGGATTTTACATTATATAATCTTACCAAATCCACTAGCAACCTGGAGAACCTCTTCTTTCTCACCTCAAACTCATCAACAAGGTTAATCCAGTAATCCTCAATATGAGGCTTATGGTTATAATCTCTATTGGCCTTCTTCTGAGCCTCGACAGTAACATCAAACCTTTCTCTCTTAGACTGAAAAGAGAGACACCCATCTCCTCCTCTGAAGCATGAGCAGACTGAATGGAGGCACATACTTCACCCATTCCTATCTTCAAAGAGAAATCATTCCGAAAACCTGTCTTGTGCATTTCTCCCTTCACAACATTGTCAAAGTCACAGATTTGTCTAGTGACTTCCAACAATACAACATGATCAGTGGGATATCTAGGGATTCTGTAGGGAGCCCTCTGAAAACCATCCACTCTGATATATGAGAAGGTTAGAAACTGGATAAACCAGGCTCCATACCTTCTTATCAATTCTTTTGCCTTATCTGAGATTCTCACATGCTCTGCACCTTGGAGCAATCTGGTAATGTACATTGTGAAGGCATCATTCAACCTCCAGTAGCTTCCACCAGTCAAATGCAACTGTGGATAGACCTCTTAGATAGCATCCTGCCCAAAAATACCTCTAGTGCTCAATCCATTGTATGGATGAATTCGGGCCAATGAATACACTAGGTAAGAAGTCATAGTGAAAGTCTTGGTCTACAAGAAATTACACAATTGATGATGGATCATACTACTAATAACTCCTTCCCAATGATAATCTATCCCCTGTTCCATTCTGGCAATCACACTGAATATCCATGTTTCAAAAACACCTGTACTCTTCAATCCTATCAATCTACTGAGGAGGGTGATGGCATTGTAATACTCCCTCTTGAACTTAAGCCTGAATAGTTTCTTAGGAAACTTGGAGAAATGAGATTTAGGCTTCTCTAGCCAAGAGTTGATCACCTATTGAGATTTCACAATGTTCTCTTCATAATATTTCTTGGCAACCTCCAAGTCGAAACCTACCACATGGGATCTATCAGGTATGTCAAAAGTTGCAGCAATGGCCATAGGACTGAATCTAGCAAGAATCCTACCTTGAGGGCCAATAATCCTCTATGTGCCCCTATCATAATTTATGGCACATTCCAGCACCAACTCATAGCACTGCACTGTAAAAGGGAAACCTGCTACATGAGCCAACTCGAATTCCACCATTCTCCTTGGCAACAAAGGAAGGTTTGGTGTTGACATCTCAACCTAGAATTCTTCATAATCCCACATGCCTACGCACATATCAGTTATCCCCGACCAAATTGAGGTCAACTTACTCTCAAGAATTCTACTCTTTATATCTATCTTAACCTTTTCTACATCGGAGATGGCAGAAGCCTCCTCACCGGGATCGGTTACCTTTCCCTTGCCTCGACCAACAACATTCTATCTTGATCCTACCTATAAACACATAAAAATAAACACAATTAGGTCCATAAGAAGCAACAAGTACAGAAGATCATTATCTCAAAATTTGGGATTTGGCTCCTCTCATGGATTCTGCACTGGGAAGGATTTTTGGGAAAATCTAGACTAGGTGGATTCCAGTGAACCAAACATACAAAACCCCATAATATGATTTAAATCATCAACTTCATCAAGGAAAAAGCACTGAGAATACTTAGCATAAGTTTTTAAAATCAATCAAATAGATTACCAAGAAACCCACCATCTATAACCATCAAATTCAACACTTCCCAAAAAACACCTGGAAGAATTCGCCAGAGATGGATTCTAGTGAAATTAACCAGTTATAACTTACTCTTGGAAAATGAAGAGATGCGGGCTATTCGGAAAATCCGAATCGAGCGGATTTTCGTAAAATCCAAATATAACATTATCAAGGCTCGAAATCGGTAAAACAATCCGACCGCGGACCTCAGAAAAATCTGGATGGAACGGATTTTGGCGAAACCAAATTAAATCCGACAAAAAGCGATAAAAGAAGAGGAGATAGAAAATTTAGGAAAATCCGGGGGGAGCGGAATTCCACAAAGACCTCAAAAACCCGAACCTGTCTATATCTTTGCCATTTTCACCAAATCAATTCAAATCACCCCGGATTTAAGCCGAAACTCTGAAACTGACTCAACCTAGGACGCTAATGAATAAAACATGAACTGAAGACACTCTTTACAGAAGTTGGAAGAGGATTGGCCATGCCCTAGGTCAAGAACCCTAAATGTCTACCATGAAAGCACAAATGACTTACTCGTATACCAAAATGGAGAGTATGAAACCATAGCAAGCCAACGCCCAAAAAAGAAGCAACACCAGACTAAAATGCACACACTTGATCAATAAAAATAGACTGGTGCACCCAATGAAAACCCCAAATCGCTCACTGATGACACACATCCAGAAAA
>CM021100.1:300959848-301161907 GCA_007115665.2 Sequoiadendron giganteum | reverse complement strand
GAGAAAAGGGCATATCTACATACCATGGAAACACAAAGGCTGAAAGTTGGTGAAGTCGAGATAGAACCGTTCAATGCAAACCAAATACATCCCATGCATAGGAAATGCAAATGCACAATCCAAATGGCCCCGAATATCTAGATATCCAACAAACAGCCAGAACCTCAATACACAAGCCCAAACGGTAGCAAATGCACAAACTCAAATGATCAATCATTTCTCAAGAATCAATATATCAAAGCCCCAAGACCCCCGCACAAATGCCATTAATGCATCTGATAAGACAGCCATGACCACAAAAGACTTTCGGGGATTCGACATTGACGCAGATTTCAGAAAAACGACGGGGGAATGGATTTTGGGGAAATCTAGGATATGCGGAATTTCTCGAAAGTAGTGCAAAAAGTAACAATTTCGGACATTGGGAAGAAACCGGGAGAATCCGACCAAGGCGAATTTTCTCGTAAACAAGGCAAAACCTAAGATAAAGGCAAAACTTTAGATTTTCAAAATAGCTCGAAAAAATGTCAATTCAATTGGAAAAATTGGACATTAAAGCACAAACCCAAGCAAGAAAAAACCCCCAGAAAAGAAAGGCCAAAACACCAAAAAGCGAAAGAAGAGGGTCCCCACCTTCAGTGGGGCATGTGTGCAAAATCCTGCATAACGCAACCCTCATCCTCTCACATCTTGACAATTGGCATCTTGTAATTAGCTCATGAATGATCCAAAATTCATCCAAATCCTTCAATCTTCCAACCTTGAATCTATAAATGCAAAGAATTTATACTCCAAATGGACAACACTACAACACCACTTGATGTACAATCTCAGTATTGGCATTATCTTCATCATCTTGGCATTCTTGCTTATCAGGGGGTGGGAAAGGGAATTCTTTCGACATCATGAGGAGCACCACTCCCACTATAGAATAAATTTTGGTCATGTTTTCATATGCTTTAATTTAGCTATCTTTGTTCTATTTATCTAGTTTGCATATTTTAAATATGATTGAATATTTCATAGGAATGTTGGATTTGCTTGTTTTAAATTGACTATCAATCTAATGATGGTCATTTTTTGAAGAATTTTAAGATTTTAGTGTTTACATAATGGCACTAGAAAGAGGGCATATCGCATTCTATTACATGTTATCTTTTATTATTCACAACAATTCTATGGGTATGATTTGTTGAACTGTTCTTTCTAAGAGATCGTTGATTCAGGTTTTTTTGTTTTTTTAGCATAAGTGATCTCATACATAAATATCTGTACCATCACCTAAGGATTTATATGCACAAAATATTTAACTTTTCTATTGATTAGATTTAATACTAAGGATTTTAGAAGACTATTCAATATTTAGGGATGGATAAACAAATTTGGGTTTTCATGGCCTCGTTTGTTGAATGCATGGATTTGACAACCCCTGTCCATTTTCTTTTTGCTAGAATATTTTCAAGATTTTTCTATTTTATAATATTAAAATTGACTTGCGGAAATGATAGATTAAAAACCATGTTTTCATATTTTGGTTTTAACCATGCAGATAGAAGCTAGTGACTTGCATATCTGATAAGAATATAATTTTACATAAATCAGAGGAATCCTCTTTGTCATTTTGGCATAGTACCTTGCAATGCTATAATTCTTTTTTGGTACATACTCAAGTACCAGGTTGAGGTAAACTTCATCATTTTCAGAAATAGAATAAAAGTAGTTATTTAACATTACAACATTATGATGATCCAGATGGCGTATTGTTTGCAATTCATGATTTATATATCATTTTTCCTACAAGACCTTTTGATGGCTACTATCTCACCAGTCTCTAAGCACTTGTCTTGAAAGACAATCCCAAAGGAACCAGTGCCTACAACCCGCTCAAGCTTGTAATTCATAGTCTGCTTAGGTTGTCACTATTCCCACAAAAGTTTGAAATCCTCTTCACTAGGTCCATTTTTTATACACACTACACAATCATTGAGTCTTTGAGACCCACATCTTTTGAGCCATTTTTTCAAATAGTTCATGTGCCTTGTCTAGGCACCCACATTTATTTACCTTTTGTATACCTATCTACCAGTGCAATTGCAACAACAACATCTGACAAAATATTTTCTTGTGCTTTTTTATTGATTTACAACGTACCCATTCATGTTACACCAAATGTATTTTCCTTGAAAGTTTATAAAATATTTCAACAAGTCCGTTTTTCGCCTGTCTTGTTGTCATGGAAGTCGTTGAAACCACATTCAATTTAAGGCATTTTATCTAGCAGTTCACGTAGGATTCTTGCTTATGATTGCACTTTTTGCACACCACCCATAGGCTGAGCTGTTAGAATTCCAGATAAGTCAATCAGAGCCCATTTATCTCCAGATGGCTCCCCCATTGACTGTCCCCATGACCTCCAACTTTTTGAATTCAAAGAGGGTTTATTTAAACTTAACTATTCGAGCATGTTGCCAGCAAGTCTATGGTAAGAGGGCAAGGACACTCAATTCTCCACATCGATCTTCTGCATTTTGGTTGCTATACTTGTTTTCTCATTAGCGCCCTCATTTTTATTGTTTTGTTGGAGCATTTTAAAAAGAATATTTTCTCAAGTCAAGGATGTCACTATAGAAATTTGTTAAGTCACTATTTCATATCTTAAGGGGATTTGGCTTACTTTATGATCCATAAGCTCTTGCCTCATCTATAATCATTATTGTCTGTCTTGTTGATCTTAGCATGATCCTTCACAAAAACTCTACTTCAGCTATACCGCGTACCTTTCCCAACTACGAATGTAGAGGGAGTAGGTGAGTGATAATAATTTGTACCTTTTGTGGCTTTTGAAAAGGTCATTTACTCATAGATTTGAACCACTATCAAATATTTAATAACATATTAAATCTCTTCTGGTTTACAAAAAATGATAATCTTCCTTTCTGAATTTTAAACATTTATTAGATCCAAAAAACCTCCAGATCCCAGACTTTTCACTCTGCTTTAAATCGCTATAGAGATAGAGTTTATGACTAATCTGAGCAGCGGAGTTTCTCGCTACACAGTGAATTTTTTTCCATTTATCTTAGCACACAACCATTTTATTTAGTGAAGATGTTAAAACTCCGATATTTGGCATTTTCAGAACTTATATGCTTATTTTGAAAGCCTAAGACAAGCTTTGAGTTCCTTGCTCATTATTGACAGATGTGAATGGTAGTAGATCTATCATGCCTTAAAATTTTTTTATGTGTTGTTGTTTAAAATACTCATTGGGGATATGTGAAATACAACATTAAATGGTCATATGGCTCATATAACAGACTCAAGTTAATCCTTGAAGGTTGTGATTAAGCCTAGGAGACATGATTTTAAGAGACACGAATCCCATTGGTAGGCACGATTAGATGTTTGTTGACATGAATTTTATATGCAGAACCAATTATTTGTTGCAAGTTTGGCACTGATAGTGTTGTTCAGGGTGGCGCTCTACTCTGGTTATTGTAATTTGTGGCGGCACTCTACTTTGGTTATTAGCTGCTTCGGGTCGTGAATACTAATGTGGAAGGGGTGATGTGTTTGATTTGAATTATGATTTTATCTTTTGCAAGCATGATTTATTTTAACAGGCCATGAATCTACACTTAATATCCTACCCACCAAGCATTAAATTCCTACGTGATAAATGAGACCAAATCTACAAAAAGATAGCAATAATGCAGAAGCATAACACTTTTCTCAAGTACACTAATGTTAGTGAAGGAGATGACAAACAACTTTACATTGCATTTGTAGAATGGGTTGTGGAATTTGGGGAGGGTACCATCTCGAGGGCAGTTAAATCTTCTTTCTCTCTAATCTAATTGTTAACATTACAAAAGATTTAAATGCATTCATTACACATTACTCAGTAACTTGAATTAATTTATTGTGATAATATCGATTGGATCACCTTGCGCAGATCCTTATTTATATTCACATACACTTGAAGCTTTGGCCACTCAACATATTCCTTAAAGTTGACACCTTGGTCTTCCAATAAGTTGGTGTGGTGGAGTTAATGTGCTCACTGCAGAAGGAAAAAATACATCAACGCAATAATTTGATAGTTGTTGCAGCTGAATTATCAATAATGCCATTTTTCTTTTATGTGCTACAAGAATCTGAAAACTATTGTCCATCAAATGAGGATTTGCATAAAGAAGCGTTGGTGTTCAAGTCAAGCATCAGAATTGAACAAAGGCGAGTGATTTGGATTTGGAAAACCTAAACTTGAATTTGACAAAAAAATAAATTTAATGCTTATTGTGATCATCTAGAACTTCCATGCTATGCTTTAGTTTTCTATTTTAAAACCAACTTGCTTTTTGGATTCTAAAAATATCACTACGAAATCTTTCATTCTTTTTATAAAGGGATTTAAATGAACTTTAAACAAACTGACTAGATTTGGTTTAAGGTTAACAATTGAACAAGGAAAAATCCATATTTCATTTTGATACACTAAAATGAATCAAATCATCGCTTTGTGGACTTAAAATGAACAAGTGCTTCTTTTTTTTGTAATTAATTACCCAAAGTAATATAATTAAAAGGACATATGCACTTCTCTCATGCCTCACAACGATCTTGAGAATCAAAATTTCTTTTGATGACCTTAAATTGTGTAAGTGATTACCTCCACATTTCAATTTGGGTACCTAAAAATTGAACAAACTTGTCTAGTGTGAGGAAAAGGCATTGTGAGTGTCCTCTCTTTGTTCACACAAACAAAGATGATCGAACTATGAATGCACTTACTCGCTATTGTGCACATTTAGAGATCCTTCTTGGTGGAAAAAATTAATCACCCTAGGGAATGACTCAAACTGGTGACGAGATAAATAACAAGCTACTCTGAACCAATATATAAATTTGAGTGTTGAGGGAAACATCAACATTATAGGAGCTCCTATCTACAAGTAGGTGATACTCTTTATTGGGTTGATCTTGCCGCTGATGTGGCCTTTTGAATGGGTGCTTTGATTAGGAACCAATTTGTGTAGAGGCCAAAATCCTAATCTATTTGTTGGTGCAAAAGGTCTTATCCTTTGAAGACACCCCACATATACATGTGATTCTGTTGTAGAGATTAAAAGTATAACATGGGAGTTTCATAGGTACTAATGCTTAGTTGACCCGAGAAGTGACTGCACTGTAAGGGGGAGCTTATGTGGTCAACCATCTAATCATCCACATTGAATATGTGCAGTTGGATGCGTCCAAGTGGGAAGCCAACAAATATTGTCTTTTCAGCCTAAGATTGTACATGTTCTTAGAATCAAAAACATTTGAAAACAAACATTCACAAGATCTTCAAAATTTCAAACCCTTTAGGAGAAGCAAATACCCTTGAACAAATTCACATACTATTGCTTGTCCTTGGGATTCATATCCTTAGAGTCTTCTAAGAATTTGTACTTCATCTCAATTTTCTTACTAAAGTCAACAATAGGTAACCTTTTCCTCGACTTCCTTGATTTCCACATAATGCACTTTGTGGGAAGAAATAAGATTAGGACATTGGACATTCAATTTGAAAAACTAAGCACAAAGTTATTGTGGTAGAAAGCAAGTCATTAATCAAGATTAACCCCAATTGAACCCCACACATATGATTTCAATCTTCTATCTTATGGTTTTCCATGTGAACATTGATCTTTTGGTTTGAAATACTCTTAGGGAAAAGCATGTTCTTCAATATATTGGTCTAGTAAACAAGTCCTCTTAGGTTCATCTAGGATCAAGTCAAACACCTCACCCATCTCAAACATCAATCAAATCCCATATCACCAACAAACTCTTGGAAACTTTGAAAACATCATTCATTCTAGAGTTCTAGGAAAAATCAAAATCATCTTGTTTGGTTAGATATGTGTAGATGAATCCTTCCTCACAAATTTGATTAAATTATCAAATCCTTGTGAACAAATTTACCTCTTGATAAAATCAAACATTTTTGGGTCTAGGATTTCATCATCTTGTTTGACTTAACACACTTAGTCAAATTATCCTCTTGTGTATGAGTTCACTCTAGGATAAGACTATTTCCTAGAATTTAGAAGTTCATTGTCCAAAATCACCTTGTTTGACTTAACACACTTAGTCAAATTATCCTCTTGTGTACAAGTTCACTCTAGGATAACACAACCTCCAGGAGTTTATAAGTTCCTTATCCAAATCAATCAATCAAAATCGAATCAAATCAAGTCCTAAAGTTTAGCATCTCCCTCAAAGTTCTTCGAGAGTTTCAAAACCCATATGACTCACCATTTCATCTTTCATCTTATTATTGGTCCTAAACACCTGAGAGGTTCACTTTTGCAACAAGGTCAAAACACAACATGGAAAATAAACTTGATTCATACATCATGAGTAATCCAAGTTTCACAATGCCAATTGATTATCGAAACTCACATTTTTACAATCCATACATGGGATCTTTATCACCTCTAAATTTAAAAAATACAACAAATGTGACTTTTTTCCATTTTAAATTCAAGAAAACAAAATCTCAATAATACAACAAATGTGAGTATGCCTAGTCAAAATTTTGGAACACCTTTCCTAATGGTAGAGTTAAATCCAATTCCAAACCTACAAATCTATCAACCAAACATCAATGCATGAGTCTTCTACAAAAAAACATCATCCCACCAAATCCATACATGCCAAATAAGACTATACCAGATCCTATCTTACCAAACATGATAATTTCAAATTCACACTTGGTAAAATTTGGGATAGATATGTTTAAAAATCATAAAAATGTTTTTCAAAGTCCAAAAAATATATTGAAAATTCCATGTATTGATCCAAGTCAAGTTACTCCCATGCAAAATCAAAGTTACCTAAATCCAGGCAATGTGGTTCCCAACCACAATAATGTTCAATTTTAATTTATCATTCCAAATCTAAACATCATCCCAACTCAGAACATTTTCCAAAATCAATTTTTCTATGACCCCTTGCAAACACCACAAGTAGACATTCAAAAAATGCTTGAAAAAAAATCAAATCAATTATTAGGGTGTCAAGATCAATTTCAAGGTCAAATATTGTGGGATCAAATTTTTGCACTTACCAAAATAGTTGATTCATATCACCAAGAGACATCTTCTTCCCAAAATCAATACACCATTCCATTGGTTGAACCATTTCATCAAAGCATTGAGTTATCTCCATTGTCAAGAGGTTGAATATCAAGATCAACAACATCAACAACAAACTCAATCACCACATCTCAAAGATCAATCACCACATCTCCAAAATAAATCACCACAAGGTCAATTTAAAGTTAAAATATCACAACGTAACAAATGAAAATACACACCACTTGGGGAGCCAATCAAATCAGTCATGCAATGGTTGATACAAGAAAATCTCATTGAAATCCCCGTTTATTTGAATTATCAAGAGCCTCAAGCTAAACTACCAGGGTATAATGAGAAGCACTTTTGTGATTTTCATAAAATAAAGGGACATACAACATCATATTGTATTTGACTCAAAAATATCATCCAAGACCTGATTCATCAAAAGCTAATAGCTATTGGGGACAATAATCAAAATTTAGACACTAGTGATAGCATTAAAAATCGCTCCTCCACAATTGTTGAAAACAATGATCGATATCAATGTATCAATGAGCACCTTGAAGATGTTGTCATCTCCTCCGATGATAAAATAAACATACATCAAGATCCACTTTTCAATCATAATCAAAACCCACAAACAAGACCCAACAATGATCTAATTCAAGAAACGTTGACATCATTTGATCCTATGGTTGAAAGCACTGTCAATCTCTCCTTCACCATAACTGTTGAAGGCAACGATAAAAATAAATCCATCAATGAACACTATGAAGATATGTCTACCCCATCCAATGATCAAATCAACATTCATCAAGAGCCACTTTTTAGTGATCTATTTCAAGATGTGTTAACATTATTTGATCCTATTGACATAATCCACTATTCATCAACTAATGATCATGTTGAAAATGTCTCTACATCACATAATGAGTTAGAGGACATGTCTCAAGAATTTATTCCAAATCATGATCAACTTCTTCCATCAAGGTCTAGCAATGGTCCTTCCCAAGACACATTAGCATCCTTTGACCTCATGCTTATAGATATTGAAGGAATCCCCATGCCTAAGGATGATGTCGAAGAACCTAATATAAGCAATCCATCCTTTGAAATTGATCCATGTCAAGAACTTGATCCAAAAAATATCGAAAGCAATTCCAAAATTAGTCAAGATCAATAATTTGTATCTCCAAGATACTACAATGATCTAATAGGCACTCTTCTATCTATACAAGATGTAGCAGATGATGATTACATCCATCTAGCACATACTCCTCCATATACTCATGAGATGCTTTCTTTGGATAGAAAAATAGATAATATTCATTAAAAAAAAGAGTCTCATACTCTTGACATCATTACCAAGGAACAAGAGTGTCCTACTCTTAACATTTGTACACAAGACCAACATGTAGAAAAATATAGAGACATATTAGAAAAAGAGCATGAAGAAGTTTTCTACAAAATTTGTAAATTAGAAACATCATGTGGAGACATATCAGAAATGGGTCATGAAAAAGGCTCCTACAGAATTCATGAATCAAAAATATCCTCTGAAATGTATCATGAGGAAGAATTTTATGGGGACAATGAATCATCAAAACTTCTTGAAGAATCATTACAATTTAATATCTCACAAATCAAGCCAAATAGATCAACCTGGAATTTATCCCACATATTGAAGATCATGTCACTTACAAACTTGGATGACTCACATTTTTAAGGGAAAATTATCATATCAATGAAGAATTTATCACCTTTCAAGATCCATGACAGAACAAAGAAGGATTAGTACATTGTTCCCAAGATAAATCATATCCTATTTCAAATAAAATGTTTTAACAAATGAATTATCAAGGAAGAGGATTAGGCCTACATGAACAAGGTATCTTAGAACCAGTGTATATTATTGGAAATCCTAATAATCAAGGTCTTGGTTATTCGAATATTAAGGGATCTAAACATATCAGTGATACCTCTATAAAACTAGGGGCAACTTTATCTCAAGAAAACATCAACAAATGGAGCGCAAAGGATCCTTATAATGAAACTGATGCCAATACTACAAAGTGCCATGCCATGAATCTTCATCCACCTATCACCCCATCCATGAATTGGGAACAACATCAAAAGAAAGATTTAAATCAAAGAAAAAGAAGCTAAGAAGCATGAAGGAAAAATCAAATACAAGTTGATACCGAAGAATACAAAGAATGATTATCCATATCAAACTCGATTATTCAAAGAAACTATGGGCCAATGTTAAAAAGGGAAAGGTACCCATAAAAAATGTCCACAAAGGCACAAGAAGGATTTCCAAGCAACATACAAAGTATATCAAGAAGTTGGTCCCAATTCCATGCACACTTTCATGTCCACCCATAATTTCTCATCTTCCCAAGGTTGGAGAGTCAAAGGTTCAAAAATATCAACCAATGCATATTTTATTCTAAACACACTCCACCATCCATGCCTCCCTACATGACATACAATTATCACATTGACCATGTATTGGCAGAAACCCTTCATCATAACAATTTAGAATACATTCTATTATGATGTGTGCATAAAGACAAAGTTAACACTAGTATCAACAAAGTAGATCAAGAATCTCAAGAGTTGTATTCAAGTGCACGTATCTTGGAAAATAAAATTCTTCAAGAAGTATATCAATGGAAAATTATGATAGAGGCATCTACATCGACAGTACCAGGTGTTTCAACATGAGCTTAAAATCTTTCAACAAAAAATTAAAAAAAATAAAAAATATATATAAAAATTAAAAAAATATATAAAAATTAAAAAATTAAAAAAAATAAAAAAAGGATTTAAAACAACAAAGAAAATAAATACCTCTAGTGAAAACCACATTGGTGGTGCTTTAGATAGGTACCATGATGAAAACCTAGAAAATAGGTGTCATGTGTAGAATCAAGCATCTACATACGCCAGTTCAGGTGAAAGAATCTTATCACATCCATAATAAATCCAACATTTCATCCATCTTATCCATAATAAATCCATTCATCCACGAACCATTTATCCACTTCATCTTCATCTATCTACATCCATAGTCCAACTTATCTTGATCTTGAAAAAAAATGGTGCACACTTTACACTTGCTTGTGGTAAACATCTTGACATGGGTCATTTTCATTGATCCTATCTTACCCAATGTTATCTAATCCTTGAAGCATTATCCAAATGAGAATCCTTTGTGCAAACACCTTATCTTATCGCAAGCTAATCCATATCCATCCATCCATACACCTATTCAAGTGTCCACCCATGAAATTCCCTACATTGCTAGACACTGGGGGCAGATATTTACATCTCACTTCAGGAATAAATCTTGGTCTATATCCTCTAACTTATGTGGTGATCCGAACATTTTCAAACATGAAATCAAATTGGTCAAATCATTTGTGAGCGAAAAATCCAAATCACTAGCCGATGGCATATTTTTACAAGAAGGTGTTCCTTATTAAGCTTTATCTTTCACCGAACATCAATCGAAGCAATCCATATCACTCATATCTAATTTTCACTTTAGAGTCACATCAAATCATCAAAAAAATTATGTTCCAAATCAAGCTTCAAAATCTTGATCAATCTAAATATAACCAATCCATCATCATATCAGGACATCCTTCCCAATCCTTGTGTTTCTTAACACTATCTTTGCATCATTGTGCATCCTCAACAATGTTATCATCATCAATCTTGATAAGTCAAATCTAACCAATCCATCAACATCTTGGGATATCCTTTCCAATCCTTGTGTTTCTTGACACTATCCTTGCATTGTTGTGTATCCTCGACAATCTTATCATCATCAATCTTGATCAATCAAATCTAATCTATCCATCCTAATCCTCATGTTGCTTAACAGTATCCTTGCATTTTTGTGTATCGTCAACAATGTTATCATCATCAATCTGATCAATCAAACCCAGCTTGGTTTTAAACAAAATCCCAAATCCATTGGTGATATCATCACATATCCATTTCTAAATCATCAAAATCATGTAAAAATCCATAGTCGTCCAAAACAACACAAAATGCAAAAACATCCAAAAAAAATAAAATCGAAAAACATTCATAAAATCTCAAAAAATCCAAAAACATTGAAAGATCTCAAAATCCCAAAAATAGCCTCAAAACATTCAAAAAACACCAAAAACAACCAAATATTCAAAAAAACCCAAAATGGTGCACCTGTCTCATCTCTCTTTCACCCGTAATAATCAAAACTCATAAAAAATCAATTGTCATCTTCATCCTTTGGTGAGTTAGTCAAAAGAAAGTCTAGCAAGTTCAAAAGTGAACACTTAACACCAAAAACATCCAAATATTCAAAAAACCCAAAAATGGTGCATCTGTCTCATCTCACTTTCACCCGCAATAATCAAAACTCATAATAAATCAATTTTCATCTTCATGCTTTGGTGAGATAGTCAGAAGCAAGTCTAGCAGGTTCAAAAGTGAACACTTAATCATCAAAGTCTCAAGTCTAGGTCAGTAAGTAAGCAATTTGGTCAACTCTTGGTATGAATAACTTATCATCCAATCAAAATATCATGATCACATGATCACAACATGTCTTATGATGCATCCTTCTTGCAATGGACATCAAAATCAAGTATGACTGTAGTTTTCTCTTGGCTAGCGGTATGAAGAACGTTGGCTTGTTTGCTTACTCAATCTTTTCTTTGGATTTATATCTTATTGCGCTCATTCCAATGACCTCCTGATGATGTCTAAACAAAACGATTTAGAGAGAAAATGAATGGGGCAATGATCATTATATTTTTATCTACTATGCTTGTTGGATATTCTTGTAAAATAACCTTGGTGAATACTTTCTTTTCTAGGTATGTATGGACAATGTTTTGAATAGCTTGTTGACTATTGCATTGATATGTTAAAACTTTATGTGCTATGGTTTGAGATGTTTGAAGCTTTTGAATTACAAGATCCTCCTATTTGTTTAATGAGTTGAAATCCATCACACTAAGCGCAACGCCATCTTGGTTCTTTATACCTTGATGCATTGTACCTATGTGTGTTATCAAACATAAGGAAATATATTCTCTTTATCTCTCCTATCGCTGGATAAACAATACATCATCATGTATCTAATAAAGTCTAGATGATTAATAGACTTGATGGACTTTTGCATCTTCTTGGATTCAAGGGTTGATCCCTCTCGTTCTTCTATCCTCTTTCACGCTAACATAGTATTATTTCACCAATGCATCCATCCTACATCTGTAGTCTCATCCTGCATAATCATGTCATATCATCATAGTACAACACCATGCATCTCATCCATCTCACGTGCATTGCATAATCATTTAAGTTGTTTAAGATAATATAGATTTGTTATTCTAAGCATCTTAAAAAACATCTCATTTACATCATCATTATAATATAGATTTGTTAGTCTAACCATCCATAAATCCATCTTGAACCTCTTGCTTGTGAGATTGACCCCAAATTGAACTTTTCGCTTAATCTCTTGAGGAGGCAATGTACCAATGTACTTATTTTTGTTGGGGCATCCGAAAAAATCAGAATTTTTTAAAATTTCGATTTCGGTGGCATCATTCTTTGAACTAATGCAACAAGTACATTGCTTCAAACATGGCCAAAATTTAGACATGCAAAATTGACATCATTCATTCTCCCATCAATTAAATAAATCAAATTATTTAATTAATCTCCTAAGGTTACCTCTTTAATTAAATAAATCAAATTATTTACCTAATACCCTAAAGTTCCTCCATTTAATTAAATAAATCCAAATGTTTAATTAAATCTCTAAATATTCTTTATCTTCTCATTCAATTTAAATAAATCAAAAAAAATATGTTGAATGTCACAATCACCTAACATCAGCTTAATTAGTGAAATCCCTGATTAATGCTAACTCTAATCCATGTCCCATCCTCTATCTTTTCCCAATTGCACAATAAATCATTTATTTTGATTTATTAAAACTCTATTTGCCTCACAAAGCATATTCCCAAGGAATATTCCCTCCTTAACTCTATTTGTTTGACTTTTTTGTCCAAAATAATTTCCCCCCAAATCTCTCAACCATATGCATTTAATGCCTTTTTTCAGATTTGAAACTCACCTAATTGCAATTATCTTGCATAAAGATCAAAATGTTCACAACCCTTATCCTCTCACATCTTAACAATTGGCATCTTTTCATTGGCTCATGAACGATCTCACATTCATCCAAATCCTTAAATCTTCCAACCTTGAATCTATAAATGCAAAGAATTTCTACTCCAAATGGACAACACTACAACACAAATTTATGGACAATCTCAGTATTGGCATTATCATCATCATCTTGGCATCCTTTCTTATCAGGGGGTGGCAAAGGGCATCCTTTCCACATCATGAGGAGCACCACTCCCACTATGGAATAAATTTTGGTCATTTTTTCATATGATTTCATTTAGCTGTCTTTGTTCTATTTACATATTTTTCATATTTTAAATATGATTGAATATTTCATAGGAATGCTAGATCTATTTTTTTTAAACTGACTAACAATCTAAAGGTGGTCATTTTATGAAGCAATTTGCAGATTTCGGTGTTTACAACATCATTTTTTTTCATTAGGGATTTTATCCTAATATTGTGGATGGGAAAAGGTTTTTAACTTTTTATTTTAAAATGAAAGTATTACTAATGAATACCGTGGGCTAATACATTAAGTCTTTTGCTTTTTCATTGTGTTTTTTAAAATACCACATGCTATGGAGTCTTTTAGATTTGGTATTTTACATTTAAATCTCCAAGTTCGAGCTCATGTTATTTTGCATGGATAAATAAATGTAAAGCATTTAATTAAGTGTTGTTTCTCTAAAACACTTAACTAAAACTCTCTTTTAAAAGAAAAATTATGGAATCCTACTTTGTCAAAGTAATGTATGGATATTTATAGTTGAAGTCTTCATGACTTTGAGAGCATATAGGAGAAGTTTGAAATAGTTTTTCAACATTAGGAGGGCATATAGGGGTGTTTAACTACTTTTTAGAGCAAATAGAATCTTTTTGAGGGTTGTTTCATGTGTCATCATGTTTGACTTAGTCAAATTTGACTTTTTCTGCATTTTGAAGCTCATTTGGAGATCTTGTAGCTATATTTTTGGCATTTTTAGTGCATCCGACCCCAACAGCTTCTAGAACCACTTTTTGTGGGTTTTTGGAGGGAGTTGAGTGATATAGTAACTTTGGTTGACTCATTGTAATCAATTCTTCTTATGCATTTTGTACTTAGTGACTCTTTTGTAGTCCTTTGACAAAAAAAAAACATGCTTTGTAACTCAATTGTTTTTTGGCATATGAAATTCAGTAAAGACCTTGGATATTGGTGTTTTGAATTTTTTCCATCTTATTCATTACTTTACTATGTACACTATAGATTTGATCATGTTATCTATGAGGTATCATCTATTTTCTAATAGCTTTGTCTCATGTCTAGCATCCTTATGCAAGAGTTTTTTATGCAGGTCATAATCTCTATCAAAAATTTGTAAATAACATTTAGCTGTGAAGTTGCCTTCCACCTAGAATTTTTAGCATTAGGACCTCCTTGTGAAATATTTATGCAGAAACATACATGAGTAAGTTGTGCAAGTTAATTTTTTTTCATTGGGAACAAGTGTTTACAATCTAAGATTTATGTTAAAGTTCAATTTGGTGTATCACCTTAGGAGTAGTTCTTCAGTTTCAATTCTCCTTCTTACCCCTTTCCTTGATACAATACTTTTAGGTGATGTCCAGATAGGAATCCAAATTTCTTAAGAGGTTTGATCTCACATAAGGTACCCACACCCTTGGATCATTCCCATGTTTCACTAAATTGTTGAATTTCAGATTCAATAGGGTGCAATTTTAGTAGATAACAGTTTTGGCACACCCGATGGGACAAATGGCTAATTTTTAGTCTCTTTTTTACTACACTTTGTTGTTGTTTGGTGTGCACAACAGTTCTTTTTTCCTTTGGAGGCAAGTTTTCAACACACCTAGTGACTCCGAGTTTGAGTTTACTAGTTTTTGTACTACTAGTTCTAGTATGTTTCAAAAAAATTGAAGAAAATTTTGATTATTTGGATTTCCAACTTCTTGACTTAAAGAACATGTCTTAATTTCATGCAAAAATGGATTTTCACCCTCTAGATCATGAAAATATTGCATATGTGCCCTCTTACCAGCAATACCAAGCAGAATATAATGTTGGTTTTACTCTCAATAACCTGCTAACAACATATTACAATCATTCTCACCATGTTTACCACCCACCCACCCCTACACATTCTCTATATCGGCCTACATATGCCCAAAATTAGCCTCAACAAGAGTATGACTATTCACATAACCGGCCACAAGAGCACCCTTACCAAAATGTGTTGGATTTGATCCAACAGTTTGATCGTATGTTGTGGGATATGAGCCAAATTCTTAATTGTATGAAGATTAATGATATTAGTAAGGTGTTCTCACACATAAATGGGATGTTGGTTGACATCAATAAGAAGAAAAAGATCATTATATGGCAAAAAAAAATGGCTGAACAAGCCTATTTTTATGATCAAGAGTTGAAGATGCAAAGGATGTCATTTGAAGAATGTCTTGAAGGGGTCATAGTTGCACTAAGGAGGATAAAATGAAGATTTTTATTGCTCGGGTGCAAGGTAGTAAGGCTTACTTAGAGTTTCAATGTCAACTACATGAGGGATTTTGAAAGAGATAGTTTGAAGATAGTTTTTAAAATTAAAGAGCTAATGTAAAAGAGGAACAGATTCAGACAACTCCTACTTTCTAGAGCAGCATGTTCAAGAAGAGGTTCATAATTATAAATTCCAAAGTTTTAAGAAAAATGAGCCTCTTATACCTCTTGTAGTTGAGATACCAAGTTTCATAACCTTTCATCCTTGAAGGATTGAGGAAAGTAATTAGTTAAAATAGCCTAATATAGTAACATAGTGGAATCTTAACCAACACAACTCACTCACCGTGGATCAAACTGGAAATATAAATTTGCTGCATTTAGCTATGGAAGAATATAGATTAGAATAAAAAAGGATTGAACAAGAAAACACTTTTTTAGATGAGTCCTTGAATATTCTAACCAATCAACTTCCTTTTTTGGTAAATAATGATGAAGATGTTTCAATGGTTTAGCTAGGACAATAGCAAGAAAATAGAGTCTTGGACCATGTAGAAGAGCATAAATTGAACCCGACTCCGTCTTCAGAGGTATGATCTTTGATATTTTAAAACATGTTATGAATGAGAAGGCTAATTTTGATCTTTATAAAGAGGTATGCGGGGATATAGTTGAACAATTTTGTTCAAAGTTGGATGAGAACAGAACAAACTTGTTAGAATTTGATAATCATGTTGAACTAGAATAAGAGGTTCACAAGCTTGAATAAGTGTTGAAGCAACAAGATTATGGTACTAATAGAGAGGATTCTATTCCCTCAAGTCAAGAAGCTTTTGATTAACCTGACTCACAAGGTCTTAGCTAGCTGGAGGAGTTTCCTTTCTATTGTACAATAGATCTTGAAGTTGATTTATCAAACCAAAGTTTTTTCTTTCAAGAGGCTTCTTCATTGTTTATATTTTTTCCTTCATTTATTGAAGAGTACATGCGTGATTTCGAGTGTACTTCCTTGGATGATAGCTTTGATGAGTTATTAGCTACCTTAGTGGAAGAAGATTGTCCACTCACCATGGAGGAGGAATCAACATGGCAACTCATTATGGAAGGTGAAGGTAATGGTTTTTTTTCCTAACCATCTAGATTTTCTTCTCTCTGGTCCAACCTTAGCCATGAAGCAAGGAAACCATGAAATATAGGAAGAAAGAGAAGCAGCTAGTAATGTCAGTTCAAGGTTTGTTCATTCTAGGGATTGTCTAATTAGATTTTTTACCAGTTTGGAGGCCAGTAACATACTAGAGGTCACTTTGCATCAAATCATGAGGATGCAATCAATGGAAAAGTTCATTTTGGAGATGTAGTTGAGAGTGATCAAATTCAACTCACTTGTCTAGTCCTAGATAGTAATAAGCATGAAAAAAATAAAGGTGCAAGTTAGTTTATTTGCATCTTTCAAGAAAAATTGCAACAATCTATTAAATAAATCCATCTATTTCATGTTCTTTTAGCAATATATAATCATGTACAATGCATTAGTTGTTGATTAGAAAGGGGTGTTATTTTTCAAATATTGTCAGTGGTTTTTTTTTACTAGCTTCTTTGCTAGTTAGAGTAGGTTAAAATAAGCTTCAATTTAGTTTCAATTTCAAAAATCCCTAAGTGTTGTTTAGCACACTTAGGTAGTTTTCATTTTGTAGTTTTGGTGTCTGAATAAGTTTCCAAGGTTTCATGCATTGGTATAATGAGTTGTAGTAATATTCAAGACTGTTTTCAAGTCTTGTCAAGGTTTCTATTGAATCCATGCCCAATGGATAGGATTTAGGAAATCGGTCAAGATGTTTAGTAGGAAAACATATAGCAGATGTTGCAAAAAATGTTACCCGATTTTAGCTTCCAACTAAATTAGGTAAATCTATGTTTGTTTCACAAGGTAAAACAAAGGTACACTCTACTCTGCTATTTTAATCCATATGCATAAAGACATTATTAAAGGACTAAAAATGTGTACAACTAAGAAAAGAGTAAAAAGTGTTTGCATAAAACTATAATTAAATTTATTGATAGTTTCAAGTATATAATATCCCACACAAGTTGTGGGATTAACTCCAATGCAATACAAAAAGTAGACTATACATTTGATGATAAGAAGAGCATATAAAAAGAAAAGGAATCCATCATTTCGTGGGTGGTGAGGATGGATGTTGATTAGTTGCATCTTCAGACAACTCTTGAGTCCTCCAGAAGGTTGCTCCATTGCTCTTGAATTCCTACAAGAGTTAAGAAAATTTTGTGTTAGAGCTCTAGATACTTTTCCTCATCATAAGCTATTGAATTTCAACAAAAATATAATGTACTATCATAAGGCATTAAAGAGATTTTTTATAGTATCATTGAGTTCAAACCAACAAAGCAGAAGATCATCATCCATCTTCATCAGCTTCTAAGTTCATTGTTTTATCTATCATTTTTGTTTATTGTATAGGTATAGGCTGAATATCATTGCAAGATCTATTTGTCAAACATCACAAAATTTGGGGTAAAATGGGATGCCACAAGGTTTAAGCTCAACATGTTGCATTATTGTACTTTAAAGAGGCATATAAAGTAATTTATCTCCTTATGTTTCATTTAAACAAGCACACATCATTTTTGATATTGAGTTATTAGTCACTGTCATAAGTGAAATGTACTTGTTTTAGCTAGCATGAAGGATGCATCAATGCAAGTGATTGAAATAGATTGCAAATTACAATATAAACATGTGTATCTTATAGTCATCATATTATGAGACAACAAGAATCATTAAGTACTATCAGGAGCTATCACGAGAACAACGACGCAATTAGATACTTTAATGATCTTTGCATTTTTTGAAGTAAATAGGTGCATGGTAAAATAATTGAAAAGAGATCAATGAGAATCTTGTACAGTCAAAGATGAATAGCGATATTAGTTTGAGTAATAGACAGTCAATACCTGCAGGATTATGCATGATTCTATGTAGAAAATCAATAGAAAATCAATGCACAAAGATGGTCACAACAAGATATGGCATAAGGAGTAGTCATATCCTTATGACTATCATCAAATAGGGTTTAGATCCTTCATTGATAAAGTATCAAAAATGATCAAACATAGTAGTATAGATACAATGGAATACTCTTCCCATATCAGAGTTCCTGTATAGTCCAATGAAAGAAGCATATTAGATCAATTCATGTTTAGTCCAAAATAATGATCCAACGAGAGTACCAAGACAAAGAGCATTTCATGAAATCTTTTTGCAAGTATTTCATACAATGATCTCATTAAAGTTGAGTATCAGAAGATGCCATTAAGGGGCATTTTCCTTGTCTGCAAAGATAATCATTTGGAGATCCATTAGTCAAGAGAGACAGTTATACAATTTTAGGGACTGTCTATCTCATGCTTATGAAGTGTGGGGTAGTCTTAGATGTTGTTAGCATCGATAAGTGTATTTCCTATTGCACCGAGTTAGAATTTTTTTTATGAGTATGATAGGTTTTGATTTAAGTAACTGTAGAATGACAATCAATAATCTTAAGACTGTGGTTTGTCCTTAACTGGTTTTGGTTGTTGTGATTGTCTTGAGGAAATCTCGATAGTTCCTATATCCTTTTGTTTAAACAATTTTTTTTGGATGGAGTGGTAATGGTATGGATAGATGAAGGAGACCTATGTATACTTGATGGCAATGATGAGTTCAATCTTAAGAACATTGCTATAAAGAATATTAGACTATAAGTGTAAAAGGTAATCATACTCTCTATGAAATTCTATGGGGAAATCATATGAGGATGATAGTTAAAGGATGGACTCCAAGGGTCATAGAGTCATGATAGGATGAAAGTGAACAATGAGCATTTGGGACTTCAATAACATGAACTACTATCTTTATAGCTATGTGCAAGGAAAACCCACTCAACAAGGTAGAAATAAGTGACAAATATGTAGTACCATAAAGACCTACAGGCATAATAAGGGGAAAAATAAATCATGCCAAGGTGTTTCAAGGAAAGAGGTTATCAATTTTTAGAGAGATCTTCAGTGCTAAAGAAGAAATGATTATCATAGTGGAAAAGTTAAGATACCCATATGATAAAAATCAAAAGAAAATGGGGAACCCACGACCTAGTTATCTTCTTAAAGGATGAACGTAAAACATGTACTTGAAAATTAAAATTTAGAGTAAAATGTGAATACTATACAAAGGTCAAACATAAGGGTGATCCCACCAAGCTGGTTTACAATTTCTAGGAGATTTTGATTTTTGCTGAAATCACATATTTGTAGAAAATATAATGATTTAAGCCTTAAAAATTTCCATTTTAAGGATTTCAATTGAAGACGGTTTGATCAAACCACCTTAGATCAAACCCCCTTGGATAGAACCCCGCTAGTTTTAAACCATACCTACAACGTAGTCTCCTTTACACCTATCAAAATGCTGATAAAAAATCACTTTTGATTTAGCTTTTTGGGGATCAAATGAATTCATTTAAAATTTATTTCAAATGATCATGGTTGTCCTCAGAACAATCTATCCAATGAATATAATTTTAATATGTTTTGGTTTTATTATGTATGTGTTTTTCTAGTTTTATTAAACATACGTTTTTCATGGAAAATCAAGCTCTCTATTCTACAAATGTAGAAGAATAGCATATTATCAAAATAAAATTTTAAAAAATATGTCCAGGATGGGTATTGATATCCTTAATCCATTAAAAAATAAAAATAAAAATTTTGATACATATAGAAAAAGTTATGTTGTATATAGTTCGCCTATGTTTCAATTGTAATTTCTTCGACTTCAAAACTTGATTAAGGAAAAAATGTTTTATAAAAAACTATGAAACAAAATGAAAGTGCTATATATATCGTTTTATAAATCTAAATTCGAAAATAATAGAATTTTATTCTTCATACAAAAAAAACTTATGTTGTATACCGTGAGCATCACTCCTCAAAAATGCTAGTTTTTTTAAAAACTATTTTTCGAAAGAGATGGAAAAACAAGTGCAACATGATTCGAAATTTTTTGAAAAAAATATATTTAGAATCTATAGAAAAAACTTCACAAATCACTAGTTTGCATCATCTTCGAATTCCCAATGGTTTAGCTGCTATAGGAGCCCGAAAGTGAAGATTTAGTTTTAAAAAATCAATTCAGTGTCTAGTTAGCTCAAAAATTATAAACCAATATTGTGGGATCACCCATAAATATATGCTTTAGGAGTGAAAATGCTTACCAAGCTGAAGTTGTTTTCATGATATAGAGAAGCTATGTTTAGATTTCAAAAATGGAGAAAGAGATGAGCACATAATACATAGAAAATGAGAGGAAATGCATCATTTTCATTATCTTTTGTGCAAAAAAAACTCAAAATGGGCACTTTTCTACATAAATGTTTAAGAGAAATGAAAAAAATTCATGTTCAAAGACTTACCCAAGTTTAGTTGAATCAGTTTTTTTTTATTATTATATAGAGAAAAGCCCACTATGTGTTTAAATCCGTCATGAAAGAGCTATAGTAACCCCTATGCTAGCATTCATCAGTTTTCAGAAGCTAGATGATCAAATGAAAATTCTTTTGCATGTTTTGCATCATTTTTGTGCATTAGGTTTTTTACCTTAATCTTGCTGATGGGAAAGGTGTTTTACTTTTTATTTTAAAATGCAAGTATGACTAGCGAACACCATGGGCTAATACTTTATGTCTTATGCTTTTGCCTTATATTTTCTAAAAAACTGCATGCTATGGAGTCTTTTAGATTTGGACTTTTACAATTAAATCTCCAAAGTCAAACTCATGTTATTTTTCATGGATAAATAAATGTAAAGTATTTAATTAAGTGTTGTTACTATAAAACACTTAATTAAAATGCTCTTTTAAATGCAAAATGGAAAAATCATACTTTGTCAAAGTAACATATGGAGGTTTATAGTTAAATCTTCATGACTTTGAGAGCATAGAGCAGAAATTTTAAACAATTGTCCAACATGAGGGCATATAGTGGTGTTAAATTGCTTTTCTGAGAAAATAGGAGTTTTTTTAGGGTTATTTTATGTGTCATCATGTTTGACTTAGTCAAATTTTACTTTTCCTACATTTTAAAGCTCATTTGGAGGAGATCTTGTTGCTATATTTTTGCCTTTTTGAGTGCACCAAACCCCAAGAGCTTCTAGAACCACTTTTAGTGGGTTTTTGGAGGATTTGAGTGATATAGTAACTTTGGTTACCTCATTGTAATTAGTTCTTCTTATGCATTTTGTATTTAGTGACTCTTTTACAATCCTTTGACAAAAAAAAGTATGCTTTGTAACTAAAATTTTTTTTGGGATATGAAATTTAGTAAAGATCTTAGATATCAATGTTTTGAAGGTTTTCCATCTTATTCATTGTTTTATTGTGTGCATTATTGATTTGATTAAGTTATCTCTGAGGTATCATCTATTTCCTTATAGCTTTGTCTCATGTCTAGCATCCTTATGCAAGAGTTTGTTTATGCAGGTCATAATCTATGTAAAAATTGCAAATAAAATTTAGCTGTGAAGTTGTCTTCCTCCTAGAATTTTTAGCATTAGGACCTCATTGTGAAATATCTATTTAGAAACACGCAATGACTAAGTTGTGCAAGTTAAATTTCTATCACTGGGAACAAGTGTTTTGAATCTGAGATTTATGTTCAAGTTCAGTTTGGTGTATCACCTTAGGAGTAGTTTTTCAGTTTTAGTACTCCTTCTTACCCTTTTCTTTGATGAGAAATAGTTTTAGGTTATATTCATCTAGGAAGTCGACCTATTTTAGAGGTTTGATGTCACATAAGGTACCCACACCCTAGGATCACTCCCATGTTTCACTCAATTGTTTAATTTTATGTTTAACAGGGTGCAATTTCAATAGATAACACTAAGATGGATGAACCTAAATTGGTAGAAGAGGTATTATGTATGAATGATTCAAAATCTTGGAATATTTTTATGAATGAAGAAATGAAAGCTTTGAAAAATAATGATACATGGGATCGTGTACCATTGCCTGAAGGAAGATAAGCTATTGGTTGCAAATTGGTGTTCAAGAAAAATATTTTTTCAAATGGAGGTAATGCAAAAGGCTACTCTAAGTTCATGGTGTTTATTATGGTGAGATAATTTCTCCTATTAAAACTAATTTCCTTCATGTTGACTTGGAGGAGAATATTTATATGACACAACTAGAATACTATGTGGTGAAAAGTAATAATAATTTAGTTTACAAATTGCAAAAATATTTGTATGGATTAAAATAGTTTCCTAAGATGTGGTACTAGAAGTTTGATACATATGTGTTGAGTTTGGAATCTATGCATTTTATATCAGATCATTGTGTTTATTATAAAGTTGATGATGATGATTTCTTATTTATTGCATTATATGTTGATGATATTCTAGATTTATTGGTAGAGGGAAAGGTATGATTTAAGAACTGAAATATCAACTTGATACTATATTTGAAATGAAAGATCTTAGTGTAGCTAAACATATTCTTGAAATGGAAACTATAAGAGATGGACTGAACATAAAGCTATGGATTGGCCAAAGTAAGTATGTCAACTCAATTTTACATAGATTTGATATTTATGATTATAGACCATTGTGTTTTCTTGTATCAATTAGAATAAAGTTATCTATTTCAAATTGTCCAACATCCCCATCAAACATGGAAGACATGAGAATAGTACCTTTACAGAGTGTAGTTGGAAGTTTGATGTTTGTCATGGTTTGTAGTAGACCAAACATTTCCCAAAAGTGGGAGTTCTTTCCAGTATATGTCTAATACTTGTAGAGTTCATTGTGATTTAGTTAAAAGAGTCATCAAATATATACGTGGTACCTTAGAAAATTATTCTTTGTCATTATAAAACTATGATTAAAGATGAAATTTCCCTTGATATTCATAGTTATGTGGATTCAAACTGGGTAGGTGATGTTGATATGAGATGATCCACTAGTGCTTATGTGTTTACTTTATTTGGTGGTAAAATAATTTAGATGAGTAAGCAACAGGCTATGGTTGCTTTGTCCACTTGTCCACTATCAGAGTATATGGTAGCTACTCATGTTTCTAAGAATTCAATATAGGTTAATTTGAAGAGTATGATATATTGAAGATAAATTTGAAGAGTAAATAGAAATCACATATAGGTTAAATGGGAGAAGCATTATTACCATATATTTATCACTTAATATTGAAATCAATGGAAAATTTGAAGTTAATTTATACAAGAATCAATTATTGATCAACGAATAGTAATATTTTATCCTAAAGACCAATTACATTGTGAAGAAATATATTATTATTTGAAGGGGGTAAAATGAAAATATTATTCCAACCTCAAGTTCCATTAAACATGCCATTTTATTTATTTGACATTTGATTGATAATATTGTTAAGATTATTTGTTAGTTTCTTAATAATATTGTTGTTTGAAAATATATTAGCAATTAAATATCAACATATTCTTATTCTAATGTTCTAGTTCTCAAAAAAGAAAGAAAAAATAACAATTTGATTATTTTCAGGTCCTAATCAAAGTTTAATCATGTGAATTTAATAACAATAATATTATTAATGTCTAAAAGATTGATGAATTAAATAAATAGCATCAAAAGAAGGGTAACAATATTAGTAATGGATGAAATGTGATTAAGTGAAGTGAATACTATTTTTAGAGGTTAATTGGTCAAATAACAATAAAATGGTGTAAATGAGGGTTAAGTAAAATTATTATTATTGATTGGTTGGTGGAACAAATAATAAAAGAATTATTATATAATGAATGTTGATTATTATAAAAATTCTCATTGAAGTTAATTGTCATACGTTGTTAACAATTAAACTATGGCTAAATAATAATTGCACTTTTAATTGATTTAATAATAATAATATCCTCATTAATATTGAGATTTGATAAAATTATAATCATAAATAGTGAAAGAATAATAATGTTTTATGAAAAAATGGCTATGGTAACATCTCGAATATAGCTTTAGTTATGTTCTTTAAAGAAAATCCAACACACATTAATAATATGCATGGTAGTTGTAACTGTCAAAATCTAGGCCATTTATGAACTTATTCAGTGGTGTTACATCTATACTTTATAGAATATAATCATGTTACTGTATTCTATGTCACTTTCATTGGTCTGATCCCCATATCTTGTACATGACTGATATTTCGATGTACAACAAGGCCAAATGCATTGTATGTCCTTGTTTGGGAGCTGACATTACAATTCACAACACCAAATGCATTTTTTGTCCTTATTTGGGAGCTGACATTACAATTCAGAAACAATATTCCTGAGAGGGATATTCAAAATGTACATATCATTAGTAGAAGCAATGCGGATCTTCTGTATCTAGTTTTCTTTAACTGACGTGGAAGGATCTTATTTAACATACGATGATATGATCATTGACACATCGAAAATTGTTGTTTCTAGGATCCATTCAATGTACGAAGCACTCTTGAGGTGGGTCTCCTCACTTTGCAATATTCTTCATAGTTATGTACGAAGATGTTAAAATGTGGAATAGTTCTCTTCAAGAAGTTTGGATTAGGTTGAAAATCTGCATAAAAATGGCAACAAACTCATAGTCCCTCACATAGTCGCATTCCATTGTTGACTTAAGATTCCCGTCCTTATAGCCAGTGCGTACTATTCTGTGTCGATACACTATAGAAATGTCCATGCGCTTCCATTTTTGAACCTGTGCTGCAATCAATTTTTGCACCTCTAGATCATCTGAATCATAAGAACGTGTAAAAGCATTCTATCTATTGCGCAATCATGATTGGGCAATACCCAATCATGATTGGGGATTGCAGTAATAGATTGTGTATAAACCTGCATCACAATACATAAAAAAAATAAGACTATCCAATAGCTCACAAACTGGATTGAAAATGGAAGAACTCAGAGATAATATGACATGAGCAAAGAAGTAATCCAAAATCTATTTATAACCTTAAACAAAGAATACTTTATGCAACTCAGCAAAAAAAATTAAAGTAATAGCCCCCGTGAAACTATATTTATACAACAATAAATCTGTCGCTTTCCAACCCATCGAGAGCACATAAATAGAACCTATCACTAATCAACTTACTTCCCCCACAAGAAAGAAGAAGTAGAAATAAACACCTTCTACAGCTTTCAAGTATGTAAGAATTCAACACGTCACACAAGGAAACGACACCTGACTTCTTAGAATCTAACTGAAATCTGACTAACAGCTGCTACAAAATTTTGTTAAGTAGAAAGGAAAAAATCATCACTCAGTACTTCAATATGAACACCACTTACATCCTGAATAGTTTGAATCATATTAAAATGAATACTTCACCACAAAAATCTAAATTAAAATTAAATTAATTTTTTTTTTTCTTTGAAATTCTAAAAGTTCACTGTTATGTGAATTATTGACAGTGAATTTTACTTGATGGCAATAAATTAATTTCAATGTGAACATAAAATAAAGCTGAAGACAGTTTAGATTTGTACTGAATCTTAATTTTGTTACAAGGGAATCCCATATTGGATACATGATATTCCGGGCACAACTTTTCAAACAGAAATGAACCCTTCAAGGTATTTTTTTGATCACTCAATTTCATATAATGAATCAAATATTTTAGTATTTATTAAATAATGCTATGAATATTTTTTATCCTCCATTCAAATAAAAAATGTGCTATGACTGTCCTCTTAAATATCGATGAAAAATATACACTTATTTTGTGTTTCTAGATTTGGAATTAATAAATTTCTCAACCTTAATACTCTGGTGAATTCCATAATGAATAAGGTGTTTCTTTTATTACTGAAGGAAATGCAAAGGTTCACAGAAAAAATAGTGAGTATGATGAGAAAGAAGAGCCTCTATACTTTGCAAGGAGATTCTATCATCCTTCAACAGGTTCTTCATCTTCCTCTCTTTTTTTTTTGGTTTTGTTTTTTTTCTTTTTTGTTTTGAAGTGGATGGAACATTGGTTCATTTAATCAAAGTTTTGGTTGATAATTTGTTATGTTTATAAATTAATTTTAAGGAATAAGAAGACACCTTTGAAAACAATGATGAAAAGTTAGTGGTAATGTTGCATTGAATCTGTTATCAATATGTACAAATAAATGTTTTTAGTTTGGAAGATGTCTTAGGCTTTGTACAATGTCAAAATATGTATAGATTGATTTTGAGTCCCTTGAGATTGATCCTAAGTTTTACAACCACATCTAATGTGCAGTAATGAACTTGGCTACATGAAAATGATTTGACAAATAATGAAGTGACAATGGTTTGACTTATATGGAAGTAAACTAACAAGCATTATTGATGTTAGTCAAAAATCAGCAGTTGTAAATATGCTTTCTTCACCATTGAAGGATAGTTTGTTAGAGTTTAATTTCACTTCTTAAAATATGAAAAATTAAATGCATTTCTTCTTGAAGGATCTACTATGTGGCACAATAAGCATTGAGGAAGGTAGATAAATAGATTCCAACATTTAGATTTAGTAAATGTATCTTGATTTTTTTTAAAAGCCGATTCTTGTATTTAGAAAAAATAATTAAATTATACTTTATTTACATAATTCTAATAAAATTATACTTCATTTACATAATTCTATTCTATGAACAATGTCTTGGAGTGAAATATGAAAATAATATATTTCATTTATTTTTGAGGTTCTTGTCTTGAGCATAATGCAAAGTCAAAGGAAAGAAAATACTATATTTCATTTATTTTTCAGGTTTCTTGTCTTGAGCATAAGGCAAAGTCAAAGGAAAGAGTTTGGAATTGATTGAATATATTAGAAACAATTTTGATGGACCTAAGCTTATCCCCCGGGTACATACAGTCTCTATTAACTATTTAATCAGTTTTCACTCTTATTTCATGTCATAAGTCAAATGGTTATGTAGTTTGGGTTTGTCAATAATCTAAATTTACTTTACAGAAGTGTTTGATGGCATTTTAAGGATTCTACATCAAAATTATCTAATTTTGTGATAAATTATCTCATATTAAAATCAAAATCATCATATTTAAATGGTTAAAAAATTCTTAAAAGATCTAATTAATTAAACTTATCTAATTTTGTGATCATTTATCTCATGTTAAAATCAAAATCGTCATATTTAAATGGTTAAGAATCTCTTAAGAAGTCTAGTTAATTAATTTATAATTAATGATAAACAATTAAACATTTAACTTTCATTTTTTATGGAGGCAAGGGAGACATAGAAACCCTGCTTTAGTAACTTTGCAAGCAAAGCCTCTCATAACTTTTAGAGATTGTTACCTGATTCCTTTGACAATGCAATCCATTACAATTAGGTAGGCAGTTGAGAAAAAGAGGCTACATATGAACTACTTAAAGATTCAATTATTATTTTTTTTCAAAATTATTTTCATGACATTAATCACCTAGAAACCAAGGTAGTAGGTGGATCCTTTTTTCATTTATAGTAATTGATAAGAGAGAATAAAAATATATTTTTTATAAGAAACTTAAGAAATATCCTTTGGACAACATATTTAGAAAATGCTTTCAGAATTTTTTGATGGTTCATTCTTTTTTGAATGAAACTGTATAAACAATTGCTATTCAATAAAGAAATTGTAAATGTAGATTAACGAATATGTTGTGATTATTTTGAAACATAGACACTTAGATAATTATATAAGATTATTTTTGGCTGAAGATATAATTATATTATTACTTGTATGTCATAATATTAGTAAAAATGTTTTATTAGATTTTATATAGTAATCTTAATTAAATTTCTTAACAATATAAAAATAATAATTCAAATAATAAAATAACATTCATATAATAATAATAATAATAAAAGAGATCAAATCAAATTTAAATTGTAGAAACTATTTTAGATTAAAAATGCTGGCGAACTTCAACTAATTAATGCAGAACATAGTTAAATCCATTTTGATTCGAGTCTGGATCAAACTACAATACAATGGCAGTGAGAGAAAGCAAAAAAGGCAAAACAATTTAGAAAAACTCAATGGTTCAATTAAGATCTTGGTTCCTGTTTGACCAGGTCAATAAACTAGTGGTGAAGTTGTCTCTCCTGTGGAGGAAGCATTTGGTTGTAACTTCACAACAATATCTTTTTTATATATCAAGATAGTGGCACTCAATTTTCCTTTTTCAAAACAAATTTCTTTTAGATTATGTTTAATTTTTTATTGTTAAAATTAATAGATTCTTAATATATATATATATGGTTATGAATAATCTAAAGAGATATCTTATTTTAATTGAATATATATTTCTATTGTTCAGTAAGCATATTGTAATATTAGATATCATACACTAATTTTCACACATTAATTTATTTTTGCTTTATATGGTAAAAAATCTACTAACATGAAATAAATTGTAGCAAAAAAACGTCTAATCATTTAAAAAGTCTTTGCAATAATAATTGACAAAACAAAATAGAAACATTTTTAAAAAAATAGTCACATTAAAAAAGTAAATACAATTTGAAAAAAATTTTTTCAAATCCAATTAAATTTTGTCATTAATGGATAATCTTTTGATACCCAAATTTCCTCATCATGTTAATTTGCTATGAATATTTGGGAACTCACAATTATATTTATAACCTTGTTTACAAATAAAAAAAAATGACATTGAAAATGAGTTTCAAATTATAATTAAAAATGCATAAATTATCTTTCAATCTCATATAAAATATTACCTCAAATATTTTTTTACAATATTTTTATTAATTTAAATTAATTTTTAATTAATAAAAGTTAAAATCTAAATTTGATATAGAAAATAAAGACTGAAAATAAAATGAATAATCTGATGGAAACTAAAGAAAGCTTAAACAATAAATAATTAAATAGTACAATTATTTTGTATTCTAGATAATAGACAAAAGGCAGTACCTTATAAGATCATCAAAGTGAGGAAAAAGCAAGTAGTGGCAACTTCTTACCAAATGCGCAATAAAAATATAAAGAGATCTATAATGACAATTTAAAATGTATGGCTACAAGTGTAAATGATCCCTGCCATATTTGTCGTGGACAAAGTGTCATGCTTTTGTGTTTCTTAAATTTGCAAACATGGCTATTTGGAAGGATGAGTTAAATCCCTTTAATTGGAGGACAGGTTGGATCTATCACATCAGAATCATTAGATTGCATGGGACCAAGCCTAGTGGAGTAATTTGCAAGATACTCTACATGCTTTGTGGGTTCTAAGATTTGGCGGGGCCAATTTTAGAAAGGCTTGTTTTGGACCTACCTCACTATGTCGGCCGATATGGGAGGAGACTGAAAGTGAACTGAGTCGGACAGCTACGAAACTCACATGAAAAATGCCAAGGTTTGGAACAAGATTAAAAGTGGAGGGTTGATTCCTTTCCTGGAGAAGCTTCATGGCTCTGACCAGGAGGCTACGAATCTCTTCACCAAAAATTGGCATGATGGTAATTTGACCCTATTTGGTAGGAATGTGAAGCTCAACGAAAATCTTATGGCCAATGTTATAGGATTACCCATTGATGGGAAGAAGTTTTTTAGGGACACGACTTTTTCTCATGAAGTTGTTATCAAATTTCCCAAAAAGGACAAGGAAAAGCAAAGCTTGGTCAAAATTGCTAACAGTTACTTCGATGTTGACTCCATAAAAACTATATGGAGAAAGGTTCTTCGGGTCATCATGGAGTACATTACGGTGGATGGGTGATTCACTAAAGTCTATGGCTACCACTTTGCTCTTCTCAACCATTTCTGACACAAGGTAAGGGTCTCTATCCCCTATTATCTTTTCTACTCCTTGAAGAAAAGTTTGGAGGACAGTAAGAAAAACCCCAAAAGATTCCCCATTCTTCACACTGGGTTAATTTGGCTGATTGTTGAACATCTTTATGTGCCCACTCCTGCTATATTGGAAACCAATCCAGATTCTGAGAGTGATGATACTGAGCCCAGTGGCTTGGAGTATTTTTCTAACCCTAGCCCAGTTAGAAAAACCCCTAGCTTGCTTGCTGGCCCTTCCAGGGAGTTGGGTAAAATCTGTGTTGAGCCTGAGCCTGACTGTCATCCTCCTAAGATCAGCTCTATTGGCAAGAAAACCTAGGCTAAAAGCCTTGTTTCATACTTCGAAGATTCCTCTGAGTCGGAGGAATCTGATACCAACATTTCTAAATGTTGTGCTGACCCTTTGCCAAACATACACATTGTAGATAATTCCCATGTTAGCACTAAAAAAGAGCCCTCTCTTGATTATCTCAAGCTTGCTAAAACCAATTCTGAGTCCCATTCCAAACTCTTAGATTGGACCTTCTCTGAAATTAATGAGCTAAAAATTAAAAACTGGGCCCTGCAAAGTAAGATCGATGAAATGGATGCTAAGATTGCTAAGATGGATAAGAAAGAAGCGGTTCATAGTAATAGGAACATTTATACCGAAGCTGAGAGCTTAAGAAATACCATCAGAACTATCGTTGAACAAAACAACCGTATAGCAAGACATACTACTATAATTATTAATGCGATGATTGAAAAGCTTTACAAATCCCAGCAGGGATCTCTGGTGGTTGATCTGGAAGATACTGAAGATAAAAGCCAGGACACGGAAGCTAGCATTTCCAGAAGAACCCATGCCAACTTGAAGCGCAAGGCCCCCCTTACTCCGAAAATGGTTCAAACGTTTAAAAACGGGGTTAAAGATATGCAGGATATGGAGGCAGAAATAGAGACTGTCCTTAGGTCTCTGAAGTAATGGCTGGGGTTTCCTGTGTGCTTTCTCTGCTGTCCCTTCTTTCCTGACCCTTCTAGTCTTTTTAGTTTGGTTGCTGCTGGTTTTTTCTCGGGCAGCTATTTTTTTTGGTGGAACTTTGATGTTCTTTTTGCTATTTTGTAAACTTTGTGGTTTCGGGTCCCTGTAAAACCTATTTTACCCTTTTATCAAAAACAATAGCATCAAAAGAAGGGTAACAATATTAGTAATGGATGAAATGTGATTAAGTGAAGTGAATACTATTTTTAGAGGTTAATTGGTCAAATAACAATAAAATGGTGTAAATGAGGGTTAAGTAAAATTATTATTATTGATTGGTTGGTGGAACAAATAATAAAAGAATTATTATATAATGAATGTTGATTATTATAAAAATTCTCATTGAAGTTAATTGTCATACGTTGTTAACAATTAAACTATGGCTAAATAATAATTGCACTTTTAATTGATTTAATAATAATAATATCCTCATTAATATTGAGATTTGATAAAATTATAATCATAAATAGTGAAAGAATAATAATGTTTTATGAAAAAATGGCTATGGTAACATCTCGAATATAGCTTTAGTTATGTTCTTTAAAGAAAATCCAACACACATTAATAATATGCATGGTAGTTGTAACTGTCAAAATCTAGGCCATTTATGAACTTATTCAGTGGTGTTACATCTATACTTTATAGAATATAATCATGTTACTGTATTCTATGTCACTTTCATTGGTCTGATCCCCATATCTTGTACATGACTGATATTTCGATGTACAACAAGGCCAAATGCATTGTATGTCCTTGTTTGGGAGCTGACATTACAATTCACAACACCAAATGCATTTTTTGTCCTTATTTGGGAGCTGACATTACAATTCAGAAACAATATTCCTGAGAGGGATATTCAAAATGTACATATCATTAGTAGAAGCAATGCGGATCTTCTGTATCTAGTTTTCTTTAACTGACGTGGAAGGATCTTATTTAACATACGATGATATGATCATTGACACATCGAAAATTGTTGTTTCTAGGATCCATTCAATGTACGAAGCACTCTTGAGGTGGGTCTCCTCACTTTGCAATATTCTTCATAGTTATGTACGAAGATGTTAAAATGTGGAATAGTTCTCTTCAAGAAGTTTGGATTAGGTTGAAAATCTGCATAAAAATGGCAACAAACTCATAGTCCCTCACATAGTCGCATTCCATTGTTGACTTAAGATTCCCGTCCTTATAGCCAGTGCGTACTATTCTGTGTCGATACACTATAGAAATGTCCATGCGCTTCCATTTTTGAACCTGTGCTGCAATCAATTTTTGCACCTCTAGATCATCTGAATCATAAGAACGTGTAAAAGCATTCTATCTATTGCGCAATCATGATTGGGCAATACCCAATCATGATTGGGGATTGCAGTAATAGATTGTGTATAAACCTGCATCACAATACATAAAAAAAATAAGACTATCCAATAGCTCACAAACTGGATTGAAAATGGAAGAACTCAGAGATAATATGACATGAGCAAAGAAGTAATCCAAAATCTATTTATAACCTTAAACAAAGAATACTTTATGCAACTCAGCAAAAAAAATTAAAGTAATAGCCCCCGTGAAACTATATTTATACAACAATAAATCTGTCGCTTTCCAACCCATCGAGAGCACATAAATAGAACCTATCACTAATCAACTTACTTCCCCCACAAGAAAGAAGAAGTAGAAATAAACACCTTCTACAGCTTTCAAGTATGTAAGAATTCAACACGTCACACAAGGAAACGACACCTGACTTCTTAGAATCTAACTGAAATCTGACTAACAGCTGCTACAAAATTTTGTTAAGTAGAAAGGAAAAAATCATCACTCAGTACTTCAATATGAACACCACTTACATCCTGAATAGTTTGAATCATATTAAAATGAATACTTCACCACAAAAATCTAAATTAAAATTAAATTAATTTTTTTTTTTCTTTGAAATTCTAAAAGTTCACTGTTATGTGAATTATTGACAGTGAATTTTACTTGATGGCAATAAATTAATTTCAATGTGAACATAAAATAAAGCTGAAGACAGTTTAGATTTGTACTGAATCTTAATTTTGTTACAAGGGAATCCCATATTGGATACATGATATTCCGGGCACAACTTTTCAAACAGAAATGAACCCTTCAAGGTATTTTTTTGATCACTCAATTTCATATAATGAATCAAATATTTTAGTATTTATTAAATAATGCTATGAATATTTTTTATCCTCCATTCAAATAAAAAATGTGCTATGACTGTCCTCTTAAATATCGATGAAAAATATACACTTATTTTGTGTTTCTAGATTTGGAATTAATAAATTTCTCAACCTTAATACTCTGGTGAATTCCATAATGAATAAGGTGTTTCTTTTATTACTGAAGGAAATGCAAAGGTTCACAGAAAAAATAGTGAGTATGATGAGAAAGAAGAGCCTCTATACTTTGCAAGGAGATTCTATCATCCTTCAACAGGTTCTTCATCTTCCTCTCTTTTTTTTTTGGTTTTGTTTTTTTTCTTTTTTGTTTTGAAGTGGATGGAACATTGGTTCATTTAATCAAAGTTTTGGTTGATAATTTGTTATGTTTATAAATTAATTTTAAGGAATAAGAAGACACCTTTGAAAACAATGATGAAAAGTTAGTGGTAATGTTGCATTGAATCTGTTATCAATATGTACAAATAAATGTTTTTAGTTTGGAAGATGTCTTAGGCTTTGTACAATGTCAAAATATGTATAGATTGATTTTGAGTCCCTTGAGATTGATCCTAAGTTTTACAACCACATCTAATGTGCAGTAATGAACTTGGCTACATGAAAATGATTTGACAAATAATGAAGTGACAATGGTTTGACTTATATGGAAGTAAACTAACAAGCATTATTGATGTTAGTCAAAAATCAGCAGTTGTAAATATGCTTTCTTCACCATTGAAGGATAGTTTGTTAGAGTTTAATTTCACTTCTTAAAATATGAAAAATTAAATGCATTTCTTCTTGAAGGATCTACTATGTGGCACAATAAGCATTGAGGAAGGTAGATAAATAGATTCCAACATTTAGATTTAGTAAATGTATCTTGATTTTTTTTAAAAGCCGATTCTTGTATTTAGAAAAAATAATTAAATTATACTTTATTTACATAATTCTAATAAAATTATACTTCATTTACATAATTCTATTCTATGAACAATGTCTTGGAGTGAAATATGAAAATAATATATTTCATTTATTTTTGAGGTTCTTGTCTTGAGCATAATGCAAAGTCAAAGGAAAGAAAATACTATATTTCATTTATTTTTCAGGTTTCTTGTCTTGAGCATAAGGCAAAGTCAAAGGAAAGAGTTTGGAATTGATTGAATATATTAGAAACAATTTTGATGGACCTAAGCTTATCCCCCGGGTACATACAGTCTCTATTAACTATTTAATCAGTTTTCACTCTTATTTCATGTCATAAGTCAAATGGTTATGTAGTTTGGGTTTGTCAATAATCTAAATTTACTTTACAGAAGTGTTTGATGGCATTTTAAGGATTCTACATCAAAATTATCTAATTTTGTGATAAATTATCTCATATTAAAATCAAAATCATCATATTTAAATGGTTAAAAAATTCTTAAAAGATCTAATTAATTAAACTTATCTAATTTTGTGATCATTTATCTCATGTTAAAATCAAAATCGTCATATTTAAATGGTTAAGAATCTCTTAAGAAGTCTAGTTAATTAATTTATAATTAATGATAAACAATTAAACATTTAACTTTCATTTTTTATGGAGGCAAGGGAGACATAGAAACCCTGCTTTAGTAACTTTGCAAGCAAAGCCTCTCATAACTTTTAGAGATTGTTACCTGATTCCTTTGACAATGCAATCCATTACAATTAGGTAGGCAGTTGAGAAAAAGAGGCTACATATGAACTACTTAAAGATTCAATTATTATTTTTTTTCAAAATTATTTTCATGACATTAATCACCTAGAAACCAAGGTAGTAGAAGTGGATGCCTTTTTTCATTTATAGTAATTGATAAGAGAGAATAAAAATATATTTTTTATAAGAAACTTAAGTTTAAATATCCTTTGCAAAAGACAACAACCACTATTTAGAAAATGCTTTCAGAATTTTTTGATGGTTCATTCTTTTTTGAATGAAACGTGTGATAAACAATATGCTATTCAATTTTAAAGAAATTGTAAATGTAGATTAACGAATATGTTGTGATTATTTTGAAACATTTTAGATTTTATATCACTTAGATAATTATATAAGATTATTTTTGTATTTATTATGTTACTGAAGATATAATTATATTATTACTAATAAATATTAATACTATTTTCATGTATGTCATAATATTAGTAAAAATGTTTTATTAAATATAATATCAACAATATTTTATATAGTAATCTTAATTAAATTCAATCATTAACAATATAAAAATAATAATTCAAATAATAAAATAACATTCATATAATAATAATAATAATAAAAGAATTATAATACAATATAATAATTTAACATTACTATTAATACTATAAGATCAAATATAATAATATAATATAATAAAAATAATAATGTAATACAAATTTGAAATTGTAGGCAACTATCTTTTTTATTTACGAATGCTCATAACATTCAACTAATTAATGCATGAACATAGTTAGAATCTCATATTTGATTCGAGTAATGGATCAAACTACAATACAATTTCATAAGAGAGAAAGCAAAAAAGGCAAAACAATTTAGAAAATGATCAATGGTTCAACGTTTGATCTTGGTTCAATGTTTGACCATAGTTCAATCAAACTAGTGGTGTTTTCAAGTTGTCTCTCAACTGTCTTGTAAGCATTTGGTAGTAACTTCACAACAATACGGTCTTTTTTATATATCATTCATAGTTATCACTCAATTTTCCTTTTTCAATTACAAATATTCTTTTAGACTTATGTTTAATTATTATTATTGTTAAAATTAATAGATCTCTTAATATATATATATATATATTATGAATAATAATAAAGAGATATCTTATTTTAATAGAATATATATTTCTATTGTTCAGTAAGCATATTGTAATATTAGATATCATACACTAATTAAATACTCACACATTAATTTATTTTTGCTTTATATGGTAAAAAATGAAATAACATGAAATATGAATTGTAGCAAAAAAACGTCTAATCATTTAAAATAGTCTTTTTGATCTAATAATTGACACTAACAAAATAGAAACATTTTTAAAAAAATAGTCACATTAAAAAAGTAAATATAATTTTGAAATTAAATTTTTAATTTCACCAATTAAATTTGATACATAAATGGATAATCTTTTGATACCCAAATTTCAACTCATCAAAATGTTAATATATATGAATATTCAACTAACTCACAATTATATTTATATGATTGTTCTACATAATAAAAAAAAATGACATTGAAATCATGACAGTTTCAAATTATAATTAAAAATGCATAAATTATCTTTCAATATCATATAAAATATTACATAAATATTTTTTTACAATATTTTTATTAATTTATGATTATCCAATGAATAATAATAAAAGTTAAAACAGCTAAATTTGATAAGAAAATAAATTACTTGAAAATAAAATGAATAATCTAAAAATCAGATCAATTCTTTTGTATAAAAATTCATTTAATGATAGTAAAGAAAGCTTAAACTCAATAAATAATTAAATAGTATTTATATCAATTATTTTGTATTCTAGAACATAATAGAGGAAAAGGCATAGAAAAAAAAACTACCTTATTGACTTTAATTAGATCATCAAAGGAGGGATGAGGAAAAAGCATTCCAGTAGTATTATACTCCATTAAAACTCTTCTCCAACTCACCTGACCAACTTCTTACATAATCAAATTATTTATAGCGCAATAAAGCAGTGTTTATAGAGACACGTAAGTTGCTGTCGTGTAGAGATTTGCAGAAATATAATGACAAGTTATAAAATGTATGTGCCACAAGTTATAACTCTGTGCGAAATGTATCATATGACCTGCCACGGATATTTGTCCTGCACAAAGTGTCAATTAAAATTAAAATCAATAAATGCTCTTTGAAAAAAATGTTTCTGTAAATTTGCAAACTCTATACTATTTAATACTGGTTTATAACTTTTATTCAAAATAAAAGTTATAAAAAATAAATTTTTATATTTATTAATATATTAAATTATTTTTTAATTGATGTAATTAGGTTTTTTTGGTATTATGTTTTATGATTAGTTTTTTTCTTATTTTTTATTGTTGTGTTTATTTATCGAGTTGTCAAATTTTTTAATGTGATTCTTTTATTAATCTTTATTTGATTTTTAATTGTTCTTTCTTGGATCTCATTGTGAAATCTACATTATACTGTGTATAAAGATTTATGTCTTTTAAAATTATACTAAGCTTCTAGTGTGTCATATTATCTATCTACATTTATCTTGATGTATATATATTATTCCATTTGAAATTATATAAAAATGTCTTATTTTTATCATTATGCCAATTGTGTATGCTTTTATTTAAAGACTTAAAAATAAATATTTACAACATAATAAATGAAGTAGTTTCTAGAGCATGTAATGAGCATAAAATAAAGAAAGTATTTCATAAATGACTTTGACCACGATTTTATTTCTTGTTGAGTTTTGTATCTCCATCATCAACAAAACCAAAATGTGATGCATTATTATTAGCCATAGAATAAATGTCAAGTCACAACATTTATGCAAGCAACTAGAAGTAGATGTATCAAAGTAGGAACATGATCTTCTTAGTCAACATGATAATTTTGAAGCTCGGTATAATATTTTTATTACCATATTTCATTTTTTAGTAAGATTTATGTACTTTTAGAAACAACTTGTTGGTATTAAGACCATTATTAACTGAAGAAAGAAAACCCAAAAATGTGTGTTTTTTATTAAAGGTAAAACATGTTTTGAAGGGACCCGATATAATTTATAAAGGGGTGATCCCACAATAGTGGTTTACAATTTTCGCACACTGAATATTATCTTTAACTAAATCTTCACATTCATGCACCTATAGCGGGTAAACCATGAGGAATTTGAAGATGATGCAAACTAGATTCTCGTCACATTTTGTTTATAGATTCTAAAATATATATATTTTTTAATTTTTGAAATTCGGATTGCACTTCTTTTTTCATCTCTCACGAAAACTTGTTTTTTTAGAAAACAACATTTTAAAAAAGTGGCATACACCGTATAACGCATAATTTTTTTTCCATGAAGGATAAAATTCTAATTCTTTCGAATTTATATTTGTAACTTTGATATCTAGTGCTTCCACATGGTTAGATAGTTTTTTATTGTATTTTTTTCTTTAATCAAGTTTCAAATTCAAACCAATTACAATTCAGACATACCGCAACTATATCTGGTGCACTCATAATTTTCAATTCTCAAACCATCTAGTTCATTTGAACCCCCAAAAATTAAAATTTTGCCATGGGGTTTTTTTTCGTGAGTATTCCTTCCTCACAGGAATTGTAAACCACTATTGTGGGTTCACCCAAAGAGACATTGCCAAACATAAAAACAAAGATAAGGAATAGCAAACCATTAGCAAACCAATAGAAAACCAAACAACAACAAAAATAAATAGAACATTCTACTGTAAGTCCTTTAGAATATTTATTTCTTTAGTGTCTTACTTATAAGAATGATTATGAAGGTCGATCACCTCCAACATCTCTTTCTTATGAACATACAAAGGTTTCTTAGAGTGACTACGAGTATAAGTACTTAAAATGACTCTAGAAAATTGAGATCCATGTTCACCTTTAACTAAACCATCATTAGCAGTATCAGAAGCCATCAAAAACCCCGCCAAATCCTCATCCTTCAATTTTTTTACATTTTCATTCAAGATGTGAACCCTCTTAGCACTATTCTAAATAATAGTCTAACTAACTTGCACAACCTTCTATAGATTACTTTCTAAATTTTAGCCTCTGACACTATGATAATGATCTTATTATCATTCTTCATCTAGCTAGTATACTTTTTCACCTCTTCAAGAATACTAAGGATTTTGTTGTTCTCAACCCTATTTCTAGATACATCCTAACTTTCATCATTCTTCATGGGATTTTTTTATAGAGACCACACCTTCACATTAATTGGACTTAGTTTTTTTAAATTAATTCACAAAACCTTCTTTTCTAGACCAGGCACATTGTAAATATCATTTGTATTATCATTAAAAATATTAAGGTCTTCAAAAAAATCATATGAAGTAGTTACCTATTCCTGATGAGGAAAATATTCACCCATAATATCATTATCTTTCTCCTATAATTTACGAAAATCTTCCATCAATTTTTTTTAGGCTTATCTCACTCCTTCACTTTGCTAGGAGAGGATTTCGTTTTCCCCTTATGACAAATACATTTCTTACCCACTAGATTAACCTTGAATACACCCTTATTATATTTACATTTATTTATTTTTACAATAGTTAGGGGAACATTAGTCTACATTTCCCTTCCCCAGTAATGGAAGTGTCAAACCATGAGAATTGACGATTATCATGTTTATTAGAAATCTTCTTGGTTTTCGTAATGTTCTATGAGGGAGGGTTAGAATAAATTTCCATAAAATCCCCATCCTCTCCCTCTGCAACCCACTCAACCTCCTCCGAATTATATTTTGTATCATATGACATATCCAAGAGGTTCTCAATATGTGGGGATTTAGCCATGTCACTTTTAGAAGACTTCTTAGGCTCGACTAAGATAGAAAAGGTCTTAACATACTCCATTAGTAACAAGATCAAACACTCATGAAGAATAGAAAAATTTGGATCTTTCCTATGATTTGTAATGTCACACTCAAAAGAGGTAAGTAGATAATATAGAAAGGAAACTTTTTATTTATGATAAAAATGAGTAAGACGAATGAAATGGTAAAAAAACAGAGTAGAAAACCTATCATAAAGAGGGAAATAATGTATAAGAAACCTTTGAAATATCAACCCACATATTCTTGATGAAGCTCTTATCATACCCACTAGATGAAACTTTAGACAATTTTTTACATTTATCCATCTTGAAGAACATACTCATGGTCAATTCAAAAGCCTTTTTATTACAATTCAATACCACCAAAAGTAGTGGAGCTATTGGGAGTCTTTGTTGATGTTGTGCCCTGATGGTCTGCCACCAAAGAGGGATATTCAACATCATGTTGATATGATTCTAGGAGAAAATATTCCCAATAAAGCAACTTAGATGATGAATCCAACACAACATGTAAAGTTGAATAAAAAAGTAACAAAAATCATAATAAAAGGTGTGGTGAGAGAGAGAATGAGCCCATTTATTTTGCATGCATTGTTAATCCCAAAGAAGGATGATATGTGGAGGTTGTGCATAGATAGTAGAGTAATTAATAAGATTACCATCAAGTGCTATTTTTTGATCCCTCATATAGAGGACATTATGGATGTGTTGGGAGGGGCCAAATATTTCAGTAAGATCAATCTACGAAGTGGCTATCACTAGATCTGAATTTGAGAAGGGGATGAGTGCAAAACAACCTTTGATACTGGATATTTTTTATATGAGTGGATGCTTATGTCATTCAGGCTATCTAATTCATGTAGTACATTTATGATATTGATCAATATTGTACTATGATCTTACATCGGTATGTTTATTGTAGTTTATGAAATTTTGTTTTTTAGTAAAAGAAATGAAGAGAACCTAAAACATTTTAGGATTATCTTAAACACATGTTAAGTAAGGAGAAACTCTATGAAAATTTGTAGAAGTGAAAATTCATGTAGTATAGTTTGGTTTTTTTGGGCTTTATCATTTCTAAAGATGGTGCCATACTGGATCTAAAAAAGGTCAGGGAAATTCTTGTGTGGCCTAGTTTGAGTAACATAATAGAGGTAATAATTTTTCATGAGTTGGCCACTTTCTATTAAAATTTCATTCAAAATTTCAGTAGTATTGTAGCACCTATAGATAACATACTACACCTAAGGAAGGGAATTTTTATCTCCTATAATTGCACTGCCAATTTTTTGATAAGGTATTTGAAGTAGAATGTGCATGTGAGAATAGGCATAATACTTAGCCAAATAGGTAGACCTATAGCATAATAGAGGTAATTATTTTTCATGGGTTGGTCACTTTCTATCAAAAGTTCATTAAAAAATTTAGTAGTATTGTAGCACCTATAGATAGCATGTACTACACCTAAGAAAAGGAATGTTTTTGGACTAAGGATGTTCAAGAGAGTTTATAGTGCTTGAAGAAGAAGATAACCAAAGATCCTATACTTTCACTGCCAAATTTTGATAAGGTATTTGAAGTAGAATGCGATGTCTACCATGTGGGAATAGGCACCATACTTAGCCAGATAGGTAGACCTATAGCTTATGATTTGGAATTTCTACTTATGATTTAGAATTTTATGCAATTGTTCAAGCATTGAGACATTGGAATCATTATCTAGTTCCCCAAGAGTTTGTGTTGTTTACAAACTGTCGCCAAAAATTGTATAGCTTTGAAGAAAAGGACAATTTTGTGCCCATTTTGGTCCTACTTTAAATCCTATTTCACCAATTTTCACAATAAAATAAAATTTATAGGCCCCTAAGGTTGTTAATTTTGACTTGGATGCCTATTATACCCAAGGGATCATTCAAATTCTGACAAATCATATCAAAACCATTCAAAAAGTACCATTCCAACTTAAAAATCCCTTAGTGCAACTAGGTCATCCAAGTTGGCGACCTAGTCATTTTTGAGGATTTTTCAAATTTCAAGCAGGAAAATCAATAATTAATCAAAAATCCTCGATGGTTGTTGGCTTCTTAGGTCAAAATTCCAGATAATTAGGTTATGTTTCTTATATATACTTGTGTTTTAGTTCATTTTAGAACTCTCTCTTTTGCTCATTTTTCACACTCAACTCCAAAATCAAGTGAAAAACATCTTCTTCAAGAATATTCATCTCTCACACAACAAAGGTTGAATATTTTTTGATAGAAAACTAAAGATTTTTGTAGGTCTTCAAGCTCACTTCACATCCAAGATCACACATTGACAAGGTTGGAGATAGATGCCTATGGATATTCATGGAAAAATATAGGTTGAGAAGGTACAACTAGCCACCATATCATTTGTAAAGATTGATTCCAAAGTAACTCCATCTTCTACGTTCAACCCACTTGGAGATTTGAGGTTTGCGTCTCATTTGCATTCCTTGTTGTTTTCATTTGCAATTTTGTAGGATGTCTAGGGTTTAGAGTCTTGCATCATTTCAAATCTCTTACATACTTCTTATTCTAGCACAATAGAATAGGGTTTTTCTTTATTTCAGGTTTTCCTAGTTCTAGACACACTTGGGGATAGGGTTTTATGCAGATTTCCATTTCATTTCAATTTTAAATACAAACTAGGGGTTTGACCAAGGAAAAACCCACATTAGAAACACAAATGCATTATGTTTTGTAGGTTTTGGATAGGATTCCCTGGAGAAGTAGAACATAGACCTAAGGCACCTGAGTCCACTTTCGATTTTCTCAAAAAAGAAAAAAGGGACTAAGTCGCCCATAATGGTGACCTTGTCCCATTGAGGCTTTCAGACACTAAAATTTAGAGATTCAGGAGCCCAGTTGGCAAAAATGACTCCCAAATCAAATTTCTTGAAAAGGGACTAGGTTGCCCCACTAGATGTAAGTGTCCCAGATAGCTCGAAACCCTGATTTTCTAGCTTTCCAATGACTTCCACAATCGTAGTTTCAAACTTCTTTGATTTCTAGGTGCACTTCTCTGTTCTATTAGGTTAATTTACTCTTATTGCTTTCATTTCTATTGTACTACATCATGTGCTTTCTAGTAGCATAGGTTAGATTAGTTTAGGTTAAGTAGTTACATTTCTCTAACACATCTCAACACATTGGAACATCCCACCTCCCATAGGGTTTCAATCCCTAAACATTTAACTCAATCACAAGATTCTGTGCCCCTGTAGGTGAAAGAAAACCATCTTGTTTCTAGGGGAAACTCTAAAAATATGTAGAGGATCTAGTATTCTATCCCCACACAAAGCATATTGCATTGAGATACCTAAAGACACAGAAAAAATTGAATATTAAGCATTTCAAATAGGTCCCTTTCATACTAGGCTACACCATTGTTCTCAAGAATGAGTCTAGAATACTAAACTATCTTACATATGCATTGAGTTTGTATGTTGTACTTTTGACCATAATGGAAATTAAAGTAATTGGTTTTGATGCCATGGAAAAACTATATAAACCTGATGATGATTTTTGGGAGGTTGTAGAATAGCTAAAAGCTCTAATGTCTGGTAACTTGGACCACTTTAGGGGTAAATATATTATGCAGGGTGGTTATCTCTTCAAAGGGAAACAATTATATGCATGCCAGTTGGCTCAATGAGAGAAAATATTATGATATTGCTATCAACATTCAACCTTGTAGTTTTCAATTCAAACTCATTGACCCATGATTTATAAGTAGTGGTTCACAATAACCCATCTCTCATGATAATGAATGGTCCACTTAGCACTCATTTTATCTAGGTAGAGAATACTATCAGATGATTTCACAATAGTGGGTTGGCTAGAAATTTTTGAAAGGACAAGAAAATAGCCTTGGTAGACAATAAATATTACTAGCCAAAGATGAAAAGGGACACCACTATGTATGTAACAAGGTGTAGAATCTTTCAAGTGGCTAAAGGACATTCACATAATATAGGGTTGTATATGCCATTACATGTACCCACTGAACTATGAATAGATTTGACCATGGATTTTGTGTTGGGGCTTCCACGCACCCAATAAGGTAATGATTATATATTTGTAGTTGCTCATATATTCTCTAAGACGGTTCACTTTATTTCCTGTAAGAATACTAATGATGCAACGAGGGTACCATAGCTATATTTTTAAAAGTTATTCTATTACATGGTGTTCCAAATACTATTACATCTAATACTGATGCAAAAAACAATTAATTCAGTTTTGGAGGAATTTATTGAAAAATATAGGGACCAAAATTCAGTTTAGTTGTGCTTGTCATCCTCAAAGAAATGAGAAAATAGAGGTAGTCAATCATATTTTGTGAAATTTTTTAAGGTGTATTGTTGGAGAGAAGCCCAAAAAATGGGACTTGGAATTACCCCATGAAATTTTTTCCTATAATAGTTTTGTAAATAAATCAGCAAGTAAATCACCTTTCCAGATTATGTATGGTAAGAATCCTAAGGGAGTACTAGGTCTAGTGAAACTACCAATGAGAGATAGAGTTATTGTTTATGGGGAAGCATTTGTAAAACAGCTTCACTAGTTGAAACAAGATATGTGATAAAAGTTGTAGGCCAATAATGAGAGGTACAAGACTACTGTGGATACTAGTAGGTGATTTAAGATATTAAATGAAGGCGACTTATTGATTATATATTTTAGAAGAGAGAGGTTTTCTAGAATAACATACCACAAATTCAAGTACCGAAAATTTTGTCCTTGCAAAATTGCAAAGAAGATCAATGATAATGCCTATGAGGTCAGTTTACTAGAAAACTTAGACTTCTCTCTTGTGAAATGTTTTTGATTTATATAAATTCCAGGGAGACGATAATTATAAAGATAGTGGACAAGAAGTGGCTTGGTACCACCAGATCCCACACAAGAAGAAGGAAAAGATTGCAAAGATTATGGATAATAAGAATACATTCACACCTAGAAAACTTAGACTTTTCTCTTGTGTAATGTTTTTTATTTATATAAATTCCATGGAGAGGATAATTATAAAGATAGTGGACAAGAAGTGGCTTGGTACCACCAGATCCCACGTAAGAACAAGGAAAAGATTGCAAAGATTATGGATAATAAAAATACATTCACACAGGAAGGTTAATACAACAGGTAATTGGTATAGTGGGATGGGTTACCAAAAATAGAGAACACATGAATTCCCGAGTGGGAATTGAAGTATTTGGATCAAAAAAAGTGGCAACAGTCTAAAGACAACAACTCACAGGAGCTATGTTCTTTCTAACTAGAGGAGAATGATGCAAGGACTTCCAGAGGTAATATATTTTGACTTAGAGGTTTGTTTGAGCTCAAATTTTATAGGGTGATTTATTATGAGGATTTGTTTGAAATTTCAACAAAGCCCAATTTTATTTGTGGCCATTTCAACACATTTTCGAGAGTTGAATCATCCGTCTAGGCCCCCAAAATAAGCTTTTAGTGTTTTTTTCAAGTTTTTAGAAACTTGTTTTCTTTAATAACTTAGAAATCATGTTTCCAAATTCGAATGTAAGTTGAAAATTCATGTCTATTTAGTGTTAGGAATTTTTTTAGGAAAAAATCTAGGCTCAAAGGGATATGTATGGAAAATTACTGCAAATGGAAAAAATTGACAATTGTCAAAAACTACCATAAAAGGTAATTTTGGGGTTTTTTGGAGTTTTTAATTTTTAGATATACGGTCATTTTTTGTCATATCAGTAGTGTTGGTTAATTGTAGAATTTTATTTCCAGCCATTTTTCAATTTTTTAGTGTTGAATAAAAAGTAATGGTTCAATTCTTTTGATTGTGTTCTTGGTTGCATCACCTAGTCCTCTTCATCGATATTGCATGCTTTAGAATATTCTATTTGTGATGGGGTATTTTTATTTTGGAAGCAAGACAAAAACCCATCATTGTTAATGTGCAAACCAATTACTCAATTTTTTCTCACCTACAAGAATTCCTACTTTGGCAAAGGTACATTATCCTAGTTGATAAGATATCTTAGCTCCATTTATATGTGAGAAAATTTTGATTGATACCTTTGGCCTGATTTTGTGAAATATTAGATTTTAATGGTTCTTTAAAAGATGTCGGCTCTTCCAAGTCAATTTAGAAACCTTCCTTATGGTCGTCACTGTAGAGTCTTATGAATTCAACTATAGCTTGGTCATTTGCAAATATGTCTAGAAGAGGAGACTCTTGTTCTATAGCAAGATAATCTATTTCTCTTGTGGAAGAAATTATCTCATTTTTAAAGGTGTGGATGATCACAATATTGATGTCTTGTGAAGGACTAGGATATTGATCTAAGATTGGATTGTCATGGCTATTATAGTCACCTAGAGGATTTTTTTGGATAACTTGATCTTGATTTGTCTTGGAGTTTATTTCATCATGCTTTAGACCATTCTCTTGACATATATCCAATGGTTTAGGCAATGGAATGATATGATTCTCTTCTATGGAATCAAAGTTTTTTCATGAAAATAATTGAGTTTTGATACAAAGATCCTTTTTGGGGTTGGTAGTCAATAAAGGACATGATGGCGAAAGTTGGTTGGATTGTATAGGATTAGCAATGTGATTGGATTTCATAAGTTTTCTTTCATATAACACTCAAAAAATGTACTTTTCTAGTTTTTCTTGGAGAGCATTACTAAATGTGCATTTATCGAATGGTATTATAGATCTGGATGGAGTGGATTGAAATGGTTTAGTGAATGAATGACTAGAATAAGATGTGGAAGATATAAGAATTTCTTGGTCTGGTGACAAGGATGAAAGAATATAATATGAAAGGGAAATAAAGATTTGTAATATGGTTTGGGGTTGAGGAATAATTTGAATGGAAGATTGATTTGCATTGTCAAGGTTGAGATAAGGGTGGGAAATGGATTTTTTTTGGGGATTAATGGTATGGATCATGTTAGCTGACCCTTGATAGTGAGGGTAGATGGATGGATAACTAGGGTATATGGATTGCTGGTAAAAGGGGTAGATGGGTGGCTAACTCAGGACTATGGGTGATTGCTATGGAGGATCTATGAATGGGTTATTAAGGCTTGTGGTTTGGTACTATTGAAAAATCACGAGGTTTTCAACTTGACTACGAAGAAGATCAAGGTAAATTGAAGACATGGTTGTGAGTTTGGATTGGAACAGATAATGGGATTATGGAGCTTTGGCTATGATATTTTTATTTTTGTTTTTGTTTTTTTTTTTATTTGAGGATAGATGCAAAATAAGAATGAGGATGTGCAGGATGGAAATGATGTTATGTTATGCTTTTAAGATTTTTGATATAAGGATACAAAATGGAAATGAAACTATACTATGTCAGGTGACAATGGAACTAGACAATGCTTTGGGATGCAAAATGATAATGGGGCTATAACTATGCTTCAAAATTTGGATATGTAGCTCTATATTTTGAAAAATGATGCTAAGAAAACTATGGTGGATCAAAGTAATAATTCAAAATGTCAAGGCCTCAAAAGGATAAGTGGTAAGATGTTTATGACTAGATAAAGTGAACCTAAACTAGGCTCAACTTACAGATAAAGATAAATAAATAGAGACAAGGTCAATATAATCAAAGTATGTGACAATGATTTGATCAATGGTATGATATATCACCTAATCTCAAACCTCAATGATGGTTATGACTATGAATGAACTAGGATGGTAAATAATAAACTAGGGAAATAAAATAGAAGAACTATATAAACTAAACATGCTTCATGTCTAAATGCATGGTCATTGTCCAAATTAGATCTAAAATATGGATACTCAGGTATTTCACCATAAAAAATGATTTTGAAATATGTGGTAGATTGGTTTTTGACCTAGAATCAATGGTTTCTAAATAAGTTTTTAATTTATCAAAGTTTTCAAATGTGGTAAGAAAACATAGAAAAAACTTGAAAAATATATTTTGGTTGATTTTTTCTCTTTTTGACTTCAAGGTAAGCAAGAATTTCACATTTTTTCTTCCACAAAACTCTCTTGGCCTTATTTTGTACATGGTGAAATCAAGCACAACCTAGATAGTATTAAAGGGGTTTATCTACTAAAGTGGGCTTACCTCACCCTTGAAAGAATGTAAACTATAGAAAGAAGCCTTACACCTCAACCATGGAAAAACATGGTAAGTAATTTCAAGGTGCAATTTACATCCCTTGCACCACAATAGTAGATAGACAAAAATGCGTAGGCTTCTAATAACACATGAGCTATACTTCAAACATTAGACACTTAATCCTCTAGTCAATGTGAATGTGGTCATTTGTTCCACACCAGTATTGACATGCAAGGTATTATGTCAAACAAATTTACTAGATTCTTCCTTCACCCCTTAGATATAGACCGCCCAAAAAAAATGTTTTTAGGTCATCCCCCTTCAGTTTTCTATTAGGATGTGTCTCGAAGGAATGCCTCCTAAAAAAAAGGAGATTGATCTATGTGACTCTCTTAGACCCAAGATCAAATGAAGTTCAAGGGGAGAAGATACACACTCACCAATTTGGAATTTAATGCAATGTGCAAGTGTACCAAACACATAAAACACTTAATCTTCTTGTGTCACCAAAAAGTATATACCTTGGAACTTTTTCAGTCATTTTGGCCTTTTTCATTGGATTTTGGCCTTGTTTACCTTGATTCATCCTCGTAAGCTTGCAATTCATCATTAAATTAATGGTGTTTTACTAAGGTGTTGTGAAGTGTTGTAATGCATTTCCTCACTTTTCTAAGACCCTTTCAACATAATTCACCTAACTAATACATTCTTACACCTTCCTAATCCTTAAGAAAGAGTGTTGTAAAGTGGTGTGTTTCATTTTCACACTTACCTAGGTTTATCACCCCTAAATTAACCCTTCTTATATGCTAATTTTCCCCTTAAATGTGTATTTATTGCTGACCTAAGTGTGTTTTGGGAGGAAAATTTGATTAACTTCAATAAACACAAATTAATTCCCAGCTAGCACCAAAATTTTCCTAAGTGGACTAGGTTGCTACCTTGGGCGACCTAGTCCCTTTAGGCAAAAAATTCAAATTTTAAATAAGATACAACAAGAATCTTCCCTCCTAAACCCTAGGGTCAACCTATTAGGTTGCATTTCAAGAAAATTAGGGTTTCACATGTACAAATAAGGGATTCCACCTTTATTTTTCTCTCTCCTTGGCTCATTTTTCACTCTCTTAGTCACAAGCACTCAAGCATCCAAGTCTTCACAAGCAAGCATACAAGCATAATTAAGGTTTACAAGATATCTCCATTGGAGCTTCTCATGCATGTTGTAGACCATCAACAACAAAGGTTTGGTAAGCATTTCCATTAAGTTCATCATTCAAGCTTACATTCCTTTGCTTTCATCTCATTTGGGTTTAATCACCTACAAAAGGGTTTGACTTAGGCAAACCTCTATTTCCTAACCCCAATACTTTCTTGGGCTTTGCATGTGATTGCAAGTTTTGATGCAGATTTGGTGAACTACAAAGAGTTGAAGAAAGTAAAAGCATTCTCCTCAAGTCAAATCTAAGCTTCAAACCCTAGGAAGGACAAGAAGACAAGCTACAAGTCACTTTCAAGAGTTTTTGTCATGGATTGTTACAGAAAAGGGAAATATTAACCAAGACCCACAAAATCAAAGCCTAATTCCTTGGAAAGCTATAAGAGGACTAGGTCGCCCCTATTGGCGACCTTGTTCCTCTGCTAAGCTCGGAAAAGGGTTTTTGCATTTTTAGGCACCCATTTCCCTGAAACCTATTTTGGTAGAATTTCTAGGTTGAAGGACTAGGTTGCCCCAGTTTGCGTAAGTGTCCTTTTGCTTAGTTTATACATTTTCAAAGATATTTCAAAGGCATTTAGCTGCAACATCCCTTTTTTAGGTACACACCTTCTATCCTACTTTGTTATTTTCCAAAATACATACATTTTAGGTCATTTTAGAGTAGTTTGCATTAGCTTAGTTTTGTTTTATTCACATTGTATACATTTAGATTAGTATCATTTTAATTTCAGTTCTAGCCACACATCACACACACTTATCAAAACCTTCATCAATCAACCTCCCTCATTTGAATGCAACTGCCAAAAATGCCCGTATCCACCTAGGGAAATAGTACAATTCTCTTACCAAGTGTTGCTAGGGTGAAAAACCCTAAGAGCCTAGCAAGGGGAATCCTTCTACCCTAGGTCAGAGATACATTTTTTGTGGACTGTGGAAACTTGATGTTGTTAATTGCATTTCTAGTTTCTGTTTGCACTTAAATATCTGGTAAACCATAAAAATTAGCTAAAAACTCAAGATTTTTTTCAAAAACAACACTACTAGGACTAAGTCACCACACCAGGTAACCTAATCCTTTCACACTGTTTTCAATCAACTTTTTATAAATTTTCCAGTACTTTCTATCTTACAAATCTCTAGTTTTGTCCTTCTATGTTATGTTCCATAATCTTAGTTACAAGCCCTTTTGTCACCTTTGCCTACATTTCCTTAGGGAACTATGTCTAATAATTTAGTGTTCCTTTTTCGATACAGTTGTGAGACGAAGTTCTAGGATCATGGCATCTACCAACAGTTCCCTTTTTGTAGATCTTAGCATCCCTCCAACTTCAACTATTGGTATTGACAATGGTGCATTAGGCTTAGAAAATATCCTTAGTAATCCCTTGCACCTAGATGATACAACTAGTGATAACAATAGCCTCCCACATGATAAGATATTCCATATTCCATCTCCATTGACCACCTACACCATTTAATTGATCGTGATGATGGCTTACATGTCATGAAGAGGATTTCCAAAATATTTGAAAAAGATGCGCCTAATACATCTCACTCACCCACTCCCATGTTTGGCCAAGGAGGACCTTCTACTACTCCCCCCTCAACCATTGCTTCTATTCCAACCTATACACGTCCTAGTGTGACAACCACTATGCAGCAAGTTAGTAATGTGGTACCTCTCCTCACCATCACCATTAGAATCCCTACTTCTCTTGTGGAATCCTACCCCCTCACCTCTTCCACTATTCCTACCCTCAATATTCCTACCACTTCTCCCTCCACTATAATGACCCCTTCACCTCTCTCACTTCCACCTCATAGCACTTACAGTGACCCTCTTATTACACAACTATTTCATACTGTAACTAATATACAAAAATAATATCCACCATTACTCAAAACCAATATGGCTCCCCATCCCACTACGATCGTAGTAATCTGTTGTGCCTTGACATCCTCTACACTCCCTTGCCACTAGGAATAAAGATCCCTAGATTCAAGAAGTATGGCAGGAACGATGAATCTTCTCACCATTTCAATGCCTATCCTATGCTCTAAAGTGACTTCACTCTTGAAGATCAGTTGCTCACTAAGTGGGTATGTGTAGGATCATCATGGAAAAAACACGCCCTTAAAATTGGCAATAAAAGTCAGAAAATCAGAGTTAGACAACTTGACGTAAAAATTTGAATAAGTTATATATATTATTTCAAAAAAATGTAAAAAATAGAATCTATAGTAAATTGAATGTAGTTTGTAAACTACTAGACCTTTACTTAAAAAAATAAAATCTATTTGGTAAAAATTTGAAATTTCAATGCAGTAGTATTTAAATTTTAGGGTAAAAATAAGAAGTAGGTGTATGTCTGACCACCCTAACCACAATAAAATGATAATATTTTAGATATAAGTATAGGACTCATTTCTTGATGTGATGCATATTTTTTTTTAATTTTTTTCCAAGTAAATAATTAATTATGAATTTTTTATTACAAATTTTATAAAATATAAAAGCTTGTCTGTCTAACCACCTTAACTTGCTGAAAACTTCATGAAATTCAATTTTTTATTTTTAATCCTATAGTATGCAAAGCATAGAATTTTATGCATGTTTTGGATTCAAAAAATGTGATACCGTTTGAAAGTTATAGATGTTTTTCAATCAACCTATCAATCAAGACTTTATTCATAATTCTAATAGAAAATGAATAATAATTATTTATTAAATTAAAAGTAAATCATAATTTATATTGGTGGAAAGTTGAGAATCTCCTCTAAAAACCCTTTTCATGTCATCAATTTTGGGTAAAAAAAAATTCGTCAGCCACATGAGGCATCAAATCACTTGCAATTAACCAATTTTTGGCCCATCATGATCTTGCACATACCCAAGTTATTTCATAGAACTCTTAAAGATGTATCCTTAGATTGGTTCTCTTCCCTACCTAATAATTACATTAGTTCATTCAAAAAAATTTTGGATGCCTTCAATAATCACTTTCAGGTTCACATGGATCCAAAGAAAACTTTAGCAAACCTCATGATATGTAAATAAGTTAATACCAAGAAGATGACTGATTTTATCTCTCATTACCAGGATCTTTATTCCTTGATTGATGTTCAAATACTAGATACCCATCTTCATAATATGTTTACAAAAAACCTTGTGACATCCCTTCAAGATAAACTTACTCTCATGAAGTTCCCCTCCTTTATGCACTCGTGTCAAGCACTCTGTGACTACCATAACTCTACTAGTAGTCGTGACTCATGGTCCACTCCTAGTCATGATGAGAAACCTAATAACTCTTCCCAATATAATCCCCAACCTTTCCATAAACTAAACAAAGGATTTATCCAATTCAACCCTTCATCCCCAAACCCCCCACCTGTTAATAACCAAGGGGCCTATGTTAAGTCTGTAGTGCCCTTTAATTACCGAGATCCTAACCATACTTTCACACCCTTGCCTGACAACCTTCATAACACAATGGACCAATTACTTCAACAACATATGATTTCTTTACCTCTTGTCTATACACCTTATCCTAAAAAACCATTACCCCCTTGTTACAATGCCACTTCTTATTGTTACTTTCATCACCAAAACAAACATGACACTGAACTATGTAAGCGTCTAAAGAACCTAGTGCAAGACCTCATTGAGTCAAGACATCTCTTTGTTGCAGATGTTAATGTTAAAAGCAATACATCCATGGAACCCCCTAATCAAAACTTGAAAATATTTACCAACCCCATGCCCACTCATAATGTGTCATTTGTCAAACCAAGTGAAACTTCCCCACCTAATGTCATGAATGTGGATTCAAAAGATTTACATTCTACTTCTCTTTCCTTGGTAACCCATGTCACACCTAGTAATGAAATGGTAGGATAAATAGACATTATCCATTGAAATGGCCCAACTAAAAAGGACCTCTTGAGATCTCGTTCTTTGCACAAGATATACTATGAAACCTTCCTGATGGACCTCTTTACATAGATGGTCACATTTATGATAAGCCCACCAATGAGATACTCATAGATCCCGCATGTGGTGAGAATGTCATCATAGAAGAGTTTCTTGTACTATATAATATTGATCAATATGTCTATAGTTGACCTAATGTGTGGGTCAAAACACATAATGGTTTTGCGTGCATGATGATTGGATCAATTGCCCTCTCAATGAAAATAGGTCCGAAAACATTGGATGTTACCTTTTCAATTATTCCCCAGTTGAACCAATTTCATTTATGACTTGTCCATCCATGGCTTCATTCTAGAAAGTGGTCCCATCCTTTATTCACAAGTGTGTGAAGTTTCCTATCGATAACAAAATATATATGGTACACCCTAGTGGTTTTAACCCATTATCCTCTAAGGGTAACTTTTCCCTAGATGTCTTTTGGCATGAACCTATGGATCCCATCACCCCTAGGGGAGACTTATTCTTCATTTCCTATCAAAATTCCAAAGCCAAGAAGATATCTGAGCTTTCTTTGTGTAACATACCATCCTCTACCTTGGCCTCATCCATCCTTGATGAAGCCATGTTGCCACCCGAATCTGATATGCATAGCCAACCTACTCTTGAAACTTCCTCCACATCATCCAAGAGGCCTAGGGATCATGATAGTAACTCCATCATCCCACCCTACACTACGAAAATCTATAAATCCAAAGATAAGATGGATAAACCACCCATTGTTCCTCCTATTCCTCTTCTCTAAGATGATACACAACCTAGGGTGGATTTTCCCACACCTTCCACCGCACACCTTGATCGAAATTAAAAAATGAATAAAGAGGCTAGAGAGTGTTGATGTCGTCATCGTGCTCTCACCCTCCCATCTCATGAGGAAGAACAAGCTGAAGAGCCCAACCCACCTGTGCCTAAGGCCATGCCTACAAATCCTCCTCCTCCACCCTTGTAGCAAGATCCTATACCTCCTGCACCTCCTCTTTTAGAAGCCACTACTAATATTATCATATGGCCCACCATTGTCATCAACCTAGGTGATGATCATGATTATAATGCTTGCATCGATGAAGAGGTCGACCAAACCTTGAATTCACTATTCTCCTCTTCCATGATAATTCAAGAGAATTCTCCTAGGACAAGCATTGATCTTGACGGTAGCTTATAAATTTTTTGTGTTCCTCTCGCTATTCTTCATCATGAAATTTATTCTAAGCAAGATTGGGAGGCAGATGACTTGCTCATAGAGTAACGCACATATGCCTTACTGGTCCTTATTTTTCACTTTTCCTTTTTCATTTATGTGTCATGTATTTCCTATTTTTTTTATGTTTTCTCACTCTTCGTGACATTCTTCTATATGTGTCTCCCTTCTTTTATGTGTTGTGCATGCCTTTTTTTCTTTTTTCTTTCCACCTTTTTCTTTCCCTTTCCCTTTTCCTTTTTTCCTTCCTTTTGGGGATGATGCAAGGCATTGAGACAACACTGTCTCCTTCATGTTGACCCAAATGAATCCATTTCTCTTTTCCCTTTTCCTTTTAACCTTTCATTTGACGATGATGCAAGGCATTCAGATCACAATGTCTCCTCCACGTTGACTCAAAACCAAGGCTCTTTCACTTTTTTCTTTTTCTTTTTCTTTCTATGGTAATTTTTGGGGAAGATGCAAAGCGTCGAGATATTCTATGTCTCTTCCATGTTGACCCATAATGACTCTTTTTTTTTTTTTTCACTCTCTTTGTGTCCTCCAAGTTCTATGTATTTGGGGGAATTATGATAATTTTCATGCTCTTTAAAATAAAAATTGCAGCAATGAACATACTGACCCCAAATCCATAGATCCCTTATGTGTTTGGTGTTTTTTAGTTTTAGGGCATATCCCCCTTCTCTTTCGCTTTCTTCTTTTTTCACATGATGTAGCCTTTCTAGGATACCTATCGGTTGACATTGGGCTTTTCAAGTAGGCTCTCATGTCCCTTTTGAATTTTTCCTTTCTCTACTTTAAAGAAATTTCTCACAAAGCGGTTTGTAGCAATTACTTTAAAGTGGGGGCATACATTGGCACTATTCTATTTTACTTTTTTCACTTGCATTTGCATTTTTCTTTGTTTGTGCTTCTTAGTGCAGCCTTGTCACTTCACATGATGTGTTTCTCACTTTGTGGATTGCATTCGGTGTAGTGTTCATAGGTGTGACTTATCTTAGCATATTATATTCCACTTTGTGGACTGATGTGATGCATTGCATCCCCTAACTTGTGAATCTTCTATCCTTTTATTGGTCCTCTTTTGGAGACATTTCATGTAATGTTACCCTAAGTTAAAAATATCATACGAACTAAATAAGACTCCTTCAAACACTTTCATTTTTCATTCTTGCATGTTTTACTTTTGCATTTCGCATGTTGCACTTTTTACATTTATGCATAAATGGACACCTTGCATAACACAACTTGCATGACTGTGGTGCCATCTTGCACTTGTTCATGGATTCTAAGCATCCAAGGCTTTTCTTGTCTCATGAACCACAACCCTTTCCTTTGTGGTACCTTATCAAAGTTATCAGGAGGTATAGCTTTGGTATGATTGACCGGGAAGCCCAACTAGTAGCATGAATTTCCCCATAGCCACCTTTTTCATGTGTGAGTGCATACCAGTCGTGTCTATGTATATCACCACCTTTTGGAACTCTCACCCAGTGGACAATCAAAAGTCTTGTTAGCCCAGAGTGAGTACATCGTCTTATTTCAAATAAACAACCTAGATCTGATCCACAACTAGTTGGACAAATGATCAAAGCTTAATCTAACTTTTTCAAATTACTCCTTATGTGATCTGCTATATTTATGTTTAGTTTTTCATGGGATCTTGATCCTAGGAGCTTGATGATCCCTCTTGATCATATTCATCTCACCTTACTAGCATGAGTACATTATATCCTGCTCGACACACATGATTCAACTACTTTAGTGTGAGTTTGAAGTAAGTTCATACTCTCACTAAAGTGGGGACTAAATGTGTCACCAAAAAGTGTATACCTTGGAACGTTTTCACTCATTTTGGCCTTCTTCACTAGATTTTGGCCTTGTTTAACTTGATTCAGCCTTGAAAGCTTGCAATTAATCAATAACCTAGGGATGTTTTACTAAGGTGTTCTAAAGAGTTGTAACAAATTTCCTCACTTTTCTAAGACCCTTTCAACATAATTCACCTAAATAATACATTCTTACACCTTCCTAAGCCTTAAGATAGAGTGTTGTAAAGTGTTGTGTTGCATTTTCACACATATCTAGGTTTATCAACCCTAAATTAACCCTTCTTCTATGCTAATTTTTCCCTTGAATGCATCTTTAGTCCTGACCTAAGTGTGTTTTGAGAGACAACTAATTAACTTCAAGAAACAAAAATTAATTCCTGACCACCAGTAAAATTTTCTCAAGTGGACTAGGTCACCACTTTGGGCAGCCTAGTCACTTTAGGCATAAGATTAGAATTTTAAATAAGATTCAATGAGAATATTTCTCCCTAAACCCTAGGGTCAGCTTATTACGTTATGTTTCAGGAAAATTAGGGTTTCACATGTACAAATAAGGGTTTTCCCCTTCATTTTTCTCTCTCTTTGGCTCATTTTTCACTCTCTTACTCACAAGCACTCAAGCATCCAAGTCTTCACAAGCAAGCATACAAGCATTAGGGTTTAAAAGCTATCTCCAATGGATCTAATCATGCATGTTGTATACCATCAACAACAAATTTTTGGTAAGAATTTCCATTACGTTCATCATTCAAATTGCATTCCTTTACTTTCATCTCGTTTTAGTTTAATTACCTACAAAGGGGTTTGACTTAGGCAAACCCCTATTTCCTAACCCCAATAATTTATTGGTCTTTGCATGTGATTGAAAGTTTTGATGTAGATTTGGTGAATTACAAAGAGTTGAAGAAAGTACAAGCATTCTCCTCAAGTCAAATCCAAGCATCAAACCCTAGGAAAGAAAAGAAGACAAACTACAAGTCACTTTCAGGATTTTCTATCATGGATTGTTGCAGAAATAGGAAACAACAACTAAGAACCACAAAATCAAAGCCTAATTCCTTGGAAAGATACAAGAGGACTAGGTCATGCCTATTGGCAACCTTGTCCCTGTGCTAAGCTCATAAAAGGGTTTTTGCATTTTTGGGCACCCATTTCCCCAGAACTTATTTTGGTAGAATTTCCAAGTTGGAGGACTAGGTCGCCCCAGTTGGCATAAGTGTCCTTTTGCTCATTTCATACATTTTCTAGGAGATTCCAAGAGCATTTAGCTGCAACATCAATTTTCTAGGTACACACCTTCTATACTCCTCTATTATTTTCCAGAATACATACATTTTAGGTCATTTTAGAGTAGTTTGTATTAGCTTAATTTTGTTTTATTCACATTGCATACATTTAGATTAGTATCATTTTACTTTCAGTTCTAGCCACACATCACACACTCTTATCACAACCTTCATCAATCAAACTTCCCCCTTTGAATGCAACCACCAAAAACGCTTGTATCCACCTAGGGCAATAGTGCAATTCTCTTACCAAGTTCTCCCATGGTGAAAAATCCTAAGAGCCTATCGAGGGGAATACTTTTGCCCTAGGTTAGAGATAAATTTTTGGTGGTTCATTTTGGTGAACCCGACTGTAGACCATTAGCTAGCTTTTATATTTTTGCATTTCATCTTAGAGATAGCTTGTATTGTGTTGAAATCTTGGATTGTTTGCATCCTAGGGTTAGTGAAAAATTTGTATTTAGTGAAAATTCATGATAGATTTGCACATTGCATTGCATTTTAAATAAGAAAATACAAAAAAAATTGCATTTCTAGGTTTTTTTTGCACTTAAATATCATGAAAACCATAAATATTAGCCAAAAACTCAGGATTTTTTTCAAAAACATCACTACTAGGACTAAGTCACCACACTTGGGTGACCTAGTCCTTTGGCACTATTTTCTGTCAAATTCCTAGAAATTTTCTAGTACTTTCTATCTTACAACTCTCTAGTTTTTTCCTTCAGTGTTTTGTTCCAAAATCTTAGTTACAATCCCTTTAGTCACATTCGCCTACATTGCCTTAGGGAATTGTGTCTGAGAATTTATTGCTCCTTTGTTGATATAATTGTGAGATGAAGTTCTAGGACCATGGCATATACCAAGAGTTCCCTTGTTGTAGATCTTGGCATCCCTCCAACTTCAACTCTTGGTATTGACAATGGTTTAACCTATTTTCGCAGAATTTCCAGGTTGGAGGACTAGGTCGCGCTAGTTGGTGTAAGTGTTTTTTTTCTCAATTCAGACATTTTATGGGAGATTCTGAGAGAATCTAGCTACAACATCACTTTTTCAAGTACACACCTTATGTCCTCCTCTATTATTTTCCTGAAAACACACATTTTAGATCATTTAAGAGTAGTTTGCATTAGCTTATTATTTTTATTCACATTGCATACATTTAGATTAGTATCATTTTACTTTTAGTTCTAGCCACACATCACACACACTTATCACAACCTTTATCAATCAGCCTTCCCCCTTTGAATGCAATCGCCAAAACCCACGTATCCACCTAGGTAAATAGTGCAATTCTCTTACCAAGTGCTCCTAAGGTGAAAAACCCTAAGAGCCTAGCAAGTGGAATCCTTTTGCCCTAGGTCATAGATACATTTTTGGTGGTTCACTTTTAAGCCCAAATTGAAATGTTCCTACTTTAAGAAACCAAAGACACAAAAAACCCTACAAGAGCATGGATTAGTAGTCTAGATAAAATTTTATTATCCCAATGAATTCCACACACTAAACGTTATATATTATTAACACCAAAAATCTCTATCCAAAGGAATGGAGAAAAATGAAAAAAATGAGAAACTCCAAATTTATACACTTTTTTACTACTCTAAACAAACAGTTACATCACTCTGTGCATTAGATTTTATTGACTGATGTAGGAAAATGAATCAAATCAAAAAGAAAATATGGCAAAATATTTGGTGACTATGGTGGACTATCACATGTATGTGGTGGACTAACATTCAAATGTGTTGTATTGTTCAACAAATGTGACACACAATCTAAAAGCTGTAAAAATAAATAAATTTGGAAAAATACTAAAAATATAATGACAAAAATGATGCAAGCAGTTTATCAAAATGTAAGAATAAAAACTAGAAGCCAAAAAAATGATAGAAAACCACAATAATAAAGATATTTTTTGCTTTTTCCCTAAAATAGGCAAATGTGGTGTTATGTTCAATATATGCATGGTATGAAAATCCTCTTATGCATTGCACCATACAACAATTGTGTCACTTTATATGATTATTGTGTTGTATTTTCTATTCAATGGTTCTTACTGTCAAATGAATGTGTCATTCTTCGTTTCAAATGCGTTGCAGAAAACTTAAAATTGCTCACAAATTTCTTGAAATTCGATTATTTCATTTCAGGTTCACTAATTTAGAATAAGGTAATATCAAAGTAAAAAGAATGAAACAACAACATCAACCACTACCTACTTAAAACTCAAGCCCTAAAGAGACTAATCCAACAATGAAGTAAAAATGAACATGGAAACATAAATAACAAAGTTATAATAGCACAATTCCTATGCCATGGTTGGATTACCTTAATTGATCTTCTCCATTTTTCTTTATATTCTTTATTTCTCTCAAAATTGTAGTATGCAAGAATAAGCCTAATGATACTGACAACAAAATATCAAATATAGTGGTTGTTGGGTTAAAATGAAAGTAATAGGTCTCTTTTACAAAAAACCAAATTTGAATGAGGATCAAGATTAAATGATGAAGATCAATGGATGAGATTGCTTTAAGAAGCAAGAAAATAGGGTTACAAAAAAATAGGGTTTAGATAAGGATGGGTGGTGGAGATTAAAAGGTAATAAACCTTTTCAAGGGTGGAGGTTAATTGAAATAAAAGAGGAGATTGGCACAAAAAAAGAGCTTGTTGGAGTAAATTAAAAAAAATATATATTTAATTTAGGAGGGAAAGCAAATAATACAATAAAAGCAATCTTTTCATTATAGAAAAAGAGGGAAAAGTTGAATTTTAATTAAAATATTGGAGAAAAAAGTGAAAAAATTAAATAAATGAGATTTATTTAATTATTGAAGAAAAAACTTTGACCGAAACGGTGGGCACCACACCACCCTTTGAATGATTGATTGGAATGGTTGTCTCATAGTGTGGAGGGGTAGTCTGTTGAGTTGGTTCCATGGTGGATTAGTTTCCTTGAGAACTTTCTAGAGAATGTAAATTACATGATTGTTCATCGCCTTTGGATGGACTGCTTCTTCCTTTCCTATTTGATTTCCTTCTTTTGAACGATCTAAGCCAGACATGTTGCGTGGGAATTCATTGATGTAGTTGGTGGTTAAATATCCAAGGTGGTGTGGTAGCTCTTCACATTCTCAAATTGAAAGTTATGTTTTAGCAATACTCTCATTTGGTCATAAGAAGGTTTATTTTTCTTGTATTAGCAAAGGATATGGAGACTGGTGGTATGGATAACCCTGTATAGTTGCGGATCTCGAAGCAACAGATGGCCTTCGAAGGCCTAGTGACTTCCCTTCTTACCTTTGCAGTGAAAAAATGTATCTCAGGGAAAGGGTTCATGGCGAGTGCGGAGGGCTACCGGTTGGACTAAAACATTTCTTGACACATCCTGGCTGGCTTGCTCTATTGTTGAGGTCTCCAAGGCAGACTTGTGGGTGATAATGAACCTTGGCTGCTACCTCGTTGGGTAAGAGTGTTCATCAGTCTCGTGACCTTGCTCTTCTAAATGATCTTGAGGTTCTGGTTAAGCTCTTTCCCTTTCTCCTAGATGTCACTGGTCTAGAGTTGGTTGAGGATCGGTGATTAGGGGTTGTTGGGGCCGATTATTTCAGGAAGAAATTTCGCCTGGTTCCGATTGGCGACTTGGATTGGAAATGTGAATTTCGCGTGCTCTCATAATAGAATGCCTGGTAAGCTTTGGTTACTCACTAGTATCTGGTTGTTTTTGTCAATTGTTTTCTTTGGAATTGACATTTAGGTTGCAGTTGTATGGTTTGGACTCTACGTTGTCTTGGTTCCCATGGTTATGCTCCGGGTTCGAACTTGTATCACTGTTTATTTTTTATATCAATACAATCTTATTTATCAAAAAAATAATTATTGAAGAAAAAATTATTAATTAATTAAACAATTAAACTAATCATTTAATTATAGAAGGAAAATATGAAATGAATAATTAAATAAATAGGAATTTGTTTGATTATAGAGAGAAAGGAACATTAGTGATGCAATTAAATAAATATTAATTTATTTAATTAATCAAAAGAAGAATAGAAAAAGGGAAATGAATAAATTAAATAATTAAAATTATTTAATTAAAAGAAGAGCATGACTTTACAAAATAATCAAATAATTAAAATTATTCAATTATGCCTATAATAATGATGTTCACAAGGTTAGGATTTTTCATCTACAATATGCATACATATATATATAGATATGTATAAAACCTAACTAGTTCAAAACAAAATAAAAATATAATTTAATCTAATGCTATTATTATATATTATATATATATAAAATTAAAATAAGTTCAAATGAAATTAAAAATAATTTATTCAGTACAATTATTTATTTATATTAAATCTATCTTTTTATTATATATAACATTAGCTAAATTAAAATGTAGTGAAAACATAAATATATAGATTAAAAAACTATTATATTAAACTTTGTCCAATCTCAAATGTTATATTAAATTTTGTCCAATCTCAAATGTTATATTAAATTTTGTCCAACTTTTCAAATACAATTTTAGATTTATTATTAATTAAAAAATAACAAATAAAAATATTTTTTTATTAAAATTTTAATATTACAATTATAAAAAAAAAAATTAAAAACCACAAAACCACAAAATATTTAAATTAAACAAACAAAATGCTGAAAAGGAAAAACTATTATAGTGTTTATGTGTCCTGTGATTTTCTAGCGAGATCGGATTTTAACAGGAGCTTAGATCTCAATAAATATTGCACAAATAGAAACTCATCTTCTGTTAGATTTCGTAATCTAGTGTTAACCATCGTTACCAACCATGAACAAAATGCAGATGGATTAACAATTTTCGTTTAATACTAGACAATTGAACAAAAAAACAAATTGTGCAAATTTCTTTATTCAAAGATAATGTTGCTCATAATTAGAAAATTCCAATGTAAAGACATAAGATAGAGTATTTTATATATTTCATGAATCAAACAATTGAATCTGTATCACACAATAATAGGATTATGATTATTATGTAGGTCACTTTGTATTTTTAGAAGGAATATTTAATATCATTCATGAATTCATTTAGCTATCAATTACACTAATTAAAAAGAGGTTATTTAATAAAAATCTAACATTAAACTTGTAAACCAGACTCTCATTTTCATAAAAATTTCAGAATGACAAAAGGATATGCTCAAAAGATACACATAAAATATGTTTAGGCTTCTTCCAAACAAGATTGTCATCTAGTTGATGAGTTGAACATTATCTTATCTCCATATGCTAAATTATAAGAGAATTGTAACCTATTTTCAATCATTAAACACCACTGATTGCAAATACCTCCCAAGAATCATAAGTCAAATGTGATAAATAGAACTTTTGATTTCATGTCCAATTTTTTTGTTCTATATCCAATACCCAGAACACAAAATGCCAATTACGCTCATCACTACCATATCTAATTTCTTGGTTGTGCTCCTAGATGGAAATTAATATTAGTACAAGTAGGTTTTCCTCATGAGTGGAATTAGATGCCAAGAAAAATAGTTTTCCCTCCCATTCAAAGAAGTAATGTGGATAACTTACTAAGGTAGGAAGGAAAACAAAAGAACACCACAAGTGTCTTGATTCACAACATATCCTATAATCTTGTAAAATATAAAAATCTTCATCCTTAATCAAGCCCTCTACATTTGTAGATTCATGGCCTTCTTGAGCATCTATGACTAGTGTTCTAACAAGGAAATAAATGGCACTTGGGAAGAACTATTTCTGAACCTTGTATAATAGTGAAGTAAATCCAGAAAATAGTTGAATTTGATTGATAATCAAATGCCAGAGTGTGTGTCAGCCAATTTTCTAGCCTTCCTAAGCCACCTACACAATAACTAGGTTCGAATAGATGAGAAGACCTTTGACACAACAAATATTATAACTCAACTTCAACCTCCCATAATATTTCAATGCATTGGTAAATTATTTCCGCTACATTTACATGCTCTCTTATGACTGTGGGAATCTCTTTGTACTGTTTAGGGGTATAAATTTGCATATACCCTCTTAAGAGATTTTCAGTTGTTGGGGTCGTTGAACCTGCATCACAATAATATATAAAAATAATTAGATCTATGTTCAAGTATAAATGGATTAATATTTTAAATTAATGAAAATAATTTATTAAATTAATGTATCTATCTTCTAAATAATCTATATAAATAAGATAGATATATCTTTGTTGATCTTTTTTATCATATTCTTTAATATAAATATAAAATGAAGATATCATAAATTAATTTAGTAGTAATAATAACACTAAATTGAAGAAAATGAAAAATATTTAAACTAAATACTAAAATAAAAATCTACACAATACAAATAATGTGCATACACATAACATAAAAACTATAATATATATATAAGTTTTTAGAAATATCAACTTGAATTTATTTTATTTCATGTTAGAACAATTTTATTTGTGTTTTATTTAGTTTGGTTAGTTATTTATAATTTAAATCTTGTGTGGATCAATTTTTAACTATAATTAAGAAATTAAAAAATATGTCAAAATAACAAATCAAAATATTTTCATTCTTGACTTATAAACTTTTTAGAGAATTGATTAACCTCTAAATTTTAAATTTATAAAATTATAGAGCTTTGCTATATATTATATTGCATTTTATTTATTTTGAAAATATTACTATTAATATTTTGATAAATGAGTGAAAATAAAATTTTAAGTAAAAGATAAAAATTTGTTAACATAAAAAATAAAATTAAAACTACAGTAAAATTTTTAAATATAAATAAAATAAGTCCTTCATAACTAGAAATAGTTCTATGAAGAAATATGAAGTAAATAATATAAATTTAAAATAATATTATTTTAATAAATAAAATAGTTCAAAAATTATAATTCTCAATATTTTTTGAAAATTGATGCATTTAAGATATAGGTATTAGTTGGTTAGGGAAAACCTTAATCTTGAAGATGAGACTATTCATACCCCAACACTCATTAATACATAAGAATTTCAAGATATTTATGAATGTTCAACTAACTCACAATTATATTCACATGATTGTTAAACTCAATAAAAATATAAATAACATTTAAAATATAATACTCAATTAATAAAGAATAAAATTATTAAAGTTTCAAATTGTATTTAAGATATAAAATTCATATTTAAATTATTTTATACAATATTACTTAATTCTTTCTACAAGATTTTTTATAACTTCAATACAATAAAAAAAATCAATAATCATAATAATTTTAAATAAAAACAATAAAAAACAAACTATAATATTTTAATTAAAAATGACCAACTAAATGATTCGGTTTAAAGTCAGATCTATTATTTTGTGCAGAAAGCCATTTAAAGGTGTAAAGAGATAGTTCAAACTCATAAAATAATTAAATAATGACACCACTTATTTTGTATGCTACAATTCAAAATGATTAAAAATTTACCTTTATGTTTTTAATTAGATCATCAAGGGAGGGATGAGAAGAAAGCATTCCAGCAGTGTGAAGCTCCATTAGAACTCTTGTGCAACTCACCTGATCAACTTTTTGAACAATCACATTATTTATAGCGCAATAAACCAGCATTTATAAAGACACGTAGAGTGCTGCGGTGTAGATATTTGCAGAAATATAATGACAAATTACCAAATGAATGTGCCACTTATAAAATTGTGTGACAAGTATCATACAGCCTGCCACATATATCTGTCCACAAAATATTAAATCTAAAATAAATAATAACTTTATACTGTTTCATATTGTTTTTCATTATATTTTATAATATAACAATAAAATAATTTTGAAATCTTTATGGCTAATTAGTACATAATATTTTTTCATGAGCATTGCTATTTATAATTTTTTAAAATAATAATTATAAAGGATATATATTTATAATTTATTAAATTATTTTATGTAATCTATGTCAGTAGGTTTTTGCAAGGAATTTTATGTCTTGGTTAATTTTTTTAGTATTATTTATTGGTGTTTCTAATTATTGGTTTATAGGTTTTATAATGTTAATTTTTTTACTAGTTCTTATTGAAGAGTTAGTTGTTGGATGTTGGATGTCATTTTTAAACTTACATTAGATTTTCATATGTAAATATATGTCTTAAAAAAGCGAAACTTTTACAGTTAAATAAAAATAAATAGATTTAGCATAAGTAATTGTCCACTCTATTAGAAAGATAGGCAGAAAAATGAGTTTTAAAAAAGTGTATAGTGAAGCTGAGGATGATGGGGAGCTCCATTTAAATAGAATTTTCAAAGATGAATGAGAAGACTAATATGATGGTGATGTGGATGATCATCTATTTTGATATATGGTTGTGGCAGCACATTTTCATATTTTAATGGCTCCCAATTTTTTCTCTATGTCCTAAACTTCAAAATGTTGTCACTCTTGCTAGAGTTCTCTTTAAATGTTGCTTTATAGGAGTGTTAAGGTCCAAAAAATCTATAAAACACTACATAGATTTCTCCACGCTACACTTAATATCTAATTTGTCTTTGATTTTCTCCCTCGATTCTCAATGCATTTAGTCGTCTCATTAAATCCTTTATAATGTTAAGTTACTAGCCCCTTTTACCTATCTCCTAGTGCTCACTTAAGAAAAGGATTCCACATATGATTCATTAAAATACTTTAGTAAGTCCATTCTTAATATATGGTTCCCATATCTTGTTATGGATTTTTGTGTTTCCACATTAAATATTTTATTAAGAAAAGAATGGTCCATGGAACTGCAAAAGAATTGGCACTTGTCCTTCTTTTAAGGATTTCTACCAATCGACAAGGGGTATGTTACTAAAGGAAAGGGTAGTTATGGAATCACAAAAATTGTGGAAAAGGTGAACGTGGTGTGTTCTCAATGTTTTGCAACATGTTTCCTATCAAATGCTAAGATTGTGAGTAACCAAATGATGAAATGTGGCATGATCTCATGATGATTCTATAAAACTACCAAAAGTTGCCACATGGATCTCTTCACAACATCAACAAATTTTTGAATGACCTTTTCTTGACAGTCTTTGTTGATGATATGTAAAGTAATCCTACCTGGAATGGCTTTATTAGTTGAAGATCTATCAATGTCCATTAAATATTTTCAAACTAGTTAGTTCATCCTTACTCATCATATTTGGACCTTTTTTCAAAAGATTAATGACTCATATTCAAACATGGATAAGAGTTAGCTAGAGGTACCTTGCTCATGTGAACTAGAAGCAATGAAAGACATGATAGTTTGCTACTAGATTTTCACCAAGATTTCTTCAATAAATGACATAACTCAACCTAGAAATCAATTCACTTTGCATTCATTTAGTTTTGAGAGTGAAATTTTAATATTTTGTATCAACTTATAGATTTTAGAAAGAAAAAAAAAAAAACTCACTATCTATAAAATTCATCAAACATACAGTTCTTTGGTTTTTAATTAGAGATGGAATACCTTGTTTACTATTTTAAAATATCAAAACACTAGAGATATAAATAGAAATATCAAGTTTAGACCTAAATTCTAGGCATGAGTTGATGAAGAGACCAAACCTCTTCCTCAAAGAGACCATTTGGTGAAGACTTTATTGCACAACTACTCAAGAATCTACAAGAAAATATATCTTTGTACATGGCTTTCAAAAAATGGGTGGAGCTTATTTATGTATTCGCATGAGAAAATGGGTTCCAAGGTCCCTATTTCTAATGTTTGGAAGTATGAATTAGTAAAGTTACTTGTCCCTAATATATTCATGGATGTGGAATTCATTCAAAAAATTGCAAACCACTATGATGCAAATTTTAGGATTGTTAGGACAACCAATAGAGAAAAACTAGTTCAAAATGACAAAGCTTCCATTTCTAAGATCTTTGCCCTAAAATTAGTAGCCAATAAGGTCATAGATTTTTAACCTGTTCAAGGAAAATTACCAACAAGATAGAAACAACTATATAGTAAATTTTCTTCCAAAGGCATTTACTAAAAGGTTTTCATAGAAGGTCTCTAAGAATCCTTGTCAATGAAGTGGATCACTTTGAAGACTAATTCATTGAGACATATTATGCATCATGGCAACTTTAGGGGGGATGCCAAGACTAGGATGTCAATAACCCTGATATACATGGTTATTGACATTTAGAACCATATGATGAATATTAAATTTGACTTTGACATGTTAATTGCAAATGGAATCCACAAGTAGCTAATAGAGATCAAGAAGAATAAAACATATATATTTCAAGTGGTACTCTCCCATGCCACATGTTCTCTCATGGAGGAAGGAAAAGTTAGTATAAGGCCTCATAACTCAAAATGGAATATGATAAGGGAAATCATCATCTAGTCAAATGGTTGACCAATGTATGTGATATGTATTGTGATGCATCAATCTATGTGATTTTTGAAAATCACCTTGCTAAGAAAGTAGTCTCACACTTGGGGGTTAGAAAAGATATATTGTAAAAGGAAATTTGGAAATTTTCCTAAGGCCAAAGGATAGAGTACCTAAATTGGCATAAAACACAACTAGGGAGATTAGTATCTCCACAGTGATTTCATAGTAATGAGAGTGTATGGGTGTCTTGTGGGACCCCACATATTGCTAAAGTATATACATACTAGGTTGGTATTTTTGGAGCTGATATGGAAATTGAGTGAGTCTGATAAGGCTCACCTAAAGGGTTAGAAGAAAGGTTCCTTCTATTTTTATAATAATATTCTTTGGGTTTACAGTAACTAAGGATGCCCTTGAATTGATTTACCCAATCTTATAGTCCTAGAAAATGGACCAAGAATTATGAAGGCCATTTGATCCTAAATATTTTGTTAATTAGATCAAATTGAGCATAAAGAGGTTTATATTCCATCACAAGCTCCAGTTTGGTGAGGATTTCATAAGGAATTGTACATATATGAAGGAGGCCAATGATAGGAAGGTAAAATTGGCTTCTTTCAAAAAGGAAGAGGATGCATATATTAAGAAGAACCTATATTATAAATTCTCTTATTCTAAGATAATATATCCAAATTCTAGTAACCCAATGATCCTCATTAATATTGATGGGTTAATTGAGAAATATTGAATTATCGAGGAAAGGCCTACATACCTACCCAAAGAAGATCCTCTTGTCTATTATTTTGTTAGAAGTTCCAAGGCACCCATAATAAGGGATGTTGACTATTAAAATGAGCCACATACAACACCACCACCTCCCTAGATTTTACTCTCTCCCCCACATGTACCTATTGTGCATATTCCCCTCCAAGTGAGAAACCTCAAAATAAGAGAAGAATTGATCAACCATATTTGGTTGATTATCTCATTGACCCAAATGAGGAAGAGGAAGCATTTAAGGTAACTACAAAGGTTTTGTATCAATAAATATCTTCTCCCATAGATAAAATGTTGTTAAGATGCCTCAAATAAAAAATTTAGGCATAAACATAAAAATGGGAAGGGATAAAGCCAATGACATAAAAGAAATTACATACACATAACTCATCTCTAATGATGAATTTTTGAAATCAAATAAATTTATTGAATTTATCATAAGGTCAAGGAGGGAAGATTTTTTAATGAGAAACTCAATAAGGAAAAGGAAAAAATGCACCCTTCCTAATATGAAAAGGTTGTAAAGAAGGTCTCAATGCTAAAATTAATTTTGATACATTAGGAATATTAATCTTGAAGAGGGGAGAAGATTAGTAAGATAATGTGGGTTTTTATTGCTCCTTGAGTTTGATATTGCATCAAAAATAGCCCTCAACACTATAAGGAGGAATGATTAAGAGGTTTTCTCTTTAGAGGAGCAAGAAGAACTTGTATTTATAGGGTTAGGGTTTGTGTGATCTTTAAATCTTGTCAGTGAGAGTAATTAATCATAACTAAAGACACACATCAATGAAATGTATTACATCTAATGGAAGAGAAATAATAAAGAAAACTATTATAACCCTGCATTTGAAATCATTATATTATCCTCTATTCTTGGTGATCTCTCAATTCATGCTCTTAGAATTATTTGTTGTGCATGAATCTATGAAATGAGAACCTAAGAAATGAGAAGCTATTATACAATGCAAACTACGTGCTTACATCACTATATTTTATGTGTTTTTGAAGATAAATGTTGAATGATCTATGATGGAGTGTTGATATGATAAAATGATGCTCAAACTAATAATGAAAATATAGTGATAAATTTGTATAAAAGATGCAACAAACTAAAATGCTAAAATGGAAATTCCATGATAATGAAACTATGGAATAAAATGTAAAATACTAACTAAAATACTCCTAAAATGCTCTAAAATTACAATAAGATTTTTGCAACATAAAATTTTTAAATTCTCCTTAAAAGTTGTAGAAATCCCCTCTATTTATAGAATTTTCCAAGCTAGGAATGATGTGGCAGTGATGAACGGTCGAGATTGTTATCCTGAGGCATCAACAGTTGAGCACAAAGAGGTTGGAGAGAATCATGGAGGTGCTTTCCTACAAGAGAACACTTGTCAAGTGTTGAAGGGAATCAAAGGAAAGAAGAAGCAATGTGTCCAAGGTGGTTTCAAATTTGTTATAGGTTGTTGATGGAAATTCCCATTTTAAAAATTAGAAAAAATCAATTTCATGTGACACATGGTGAGGTGGCATGCGAGGTGGAAGGAAGTTAGAAGAATATGTGGAAATGTGCCAATTTTAATTAAAAATTCAAATTTAAATGAAGAGGGGAAATTAGCTAAATTAAAAATTAGTTAATTTGTGCATTTAATTAATTTAAGAGGAAAATGATTTATGATAAGAAGAATATTTAGAAGTGAACTATATAAATAAATTTTGCAATTTATTTATAAATAGAGCATTTAAGATTTTATTAATTAAATAAAAAGTATTTAATTAATTTGTGCTCAAACCATTTTTATGTGCATACAGGGCTCAACCCTAGAAATATTGGCCCTTGCTCCAAATACAACTAACCCCTAGGTTGTAGAGGTACCAAAATATATAAGAGACTGGTTGATGATAAAAAGAGTATTAGATACTTCTACTATACATAAGTTACCTCATTAGTGGTAGACAATACCAAGTTCAATGAAGTGACAATAATGAATTTGATGATTGAGTATGTTAAATTATTGAAGGATCATGTGGAGCTCACCAAGTTGAGTACAATAAACTAAAGATGCAAAAAACTCAGGAATCACCTCCTCTACTACACAAGTAACAAGTTCTCTATCAATAGGTCTTGCATAAAATTTGATAAAGGAGAACGAGGAATTTGTTGAGATGGTCAAAGGGAAGGAAGAGGAAATAAGGAACACTTAAAATATTCAGTATGATGAAAATTTAATAAATGCTATATCAATTTTTTATGGATTATGCTTTCTAAAATTTTGGGGATATTAGCTAGGAATCCCATATTTCCTACTTGAACCAAAAATATGATTGTGCCAGAGTTTCTTATTATCAAGATCAGTTAAGGTGTCATCAAAAAGTGTAGTCTTTGGCAGTTTTCACTCATTTTGGCCTTTTCCCTTGGATTTTGGCTTGTTTTCCCCTAATTCAGTCTTGAAAGCCTGCAATTCAACAACAATCTAACAATGTTTTACTAAAGTTTTGTGAAGTGTTCTAACACATTTCCTTACTTTTCTACGACCATTTCAACATAATTCACCTAAACAACATCCTTTTACCCCTCCCCAAGCCTTGTGCCAAGGTGGTGTAAAGTGTTGTAAGGAATTTCCACATCTTCGTAGGCTTTCCATCACTAATTAACCCTTTTTTTAATGCTAATTTGTCCCTTTTATGTACTTTTAGTCTAGACTTAAGTGTGTTTCAGGAGGAAAATCCGATAAACATCATTAAAAATTATTTAATTTCTAACCACCACTTGAAATTTTCCAAGTGGACTAGGTCACTAGGTCACCACCTTCGGTGACCTAGTCCCTTTTGGGAAAAAAGTCAAAATAAAAACAAAAACTAACAAGAATATCTCCCCCAAAACCCTAGTGTTGGCCTATCATGTTACATTTCAGAAAAAATAGTATTTAGAATGTATAAGTAAGGGTTTTCACCCTCATTTTTCTCTCCTCCCAAGCTCATTTCTATATCTCTTCACAAGTACTCTTGCACTCAAGACTTCACAAGCAAGTAATCAAGCACAAGGGTTTAACAAGCAACCTCCGTTGGAGTTGTTCTTGCATGTTGCAGACCTCAACAACAAAGGATTTGGTGAGAATTTACCTTGTTTATCATTCAAGAATCTGACCTTTTATTTGTTTATCACTTGGGTTTGAGTTACCATCAAAGGGGTTTGACTTAGGCAAACCCCTATTCCCTAACCCGAAAATTATCTGTCTTTGCATGTGCTTGCAGGTTTTTACTCAGATTTGGTGAGGTACAAAGTGTTGGATAAAGTACAAACATTCAACTCAACTCACATCAGGCTTCAAACCCTAGAAGGAGCAACAGGAAAAGTTGCAAGGCATTTCTAGGAGTTTCATGTCAAGCAAAATATTTCCTATGTCTATCTTTATTTATTTGGCTTTATTTTGATCTTTAGGGTGATGTGTGAGCAAGGAGATTGCATTTTTGAAAAACGTGCAATGCGCCACGTGGTGGTTGCACATGTCTTAATAATCGTTTTATCCTAAGTTATAAATCAGACCAAGTTTTGGCCTAGCGGACATTTTCTTGGATTATCTTTTCACAAATCTAAGATTGTCTACCATTTTGACACGTCATCACCTCGCGCTCTGAAGCTATACCTTAAGGAGGTTCACTTGGACTCCATCAAATTATGTTTTGATTTTTCCAATGAAAGGATTTGAATCTAAGCCACCAAAGCCACTTGGGTGATTGAAAAGACCTTTGCCAGACTGTCGTTCTAGGATCAAAGCGATTATAAGGGCTAATCCTACTAAGATATCTAAGCGATATAAATGTGGTAGCTAAAAGTTGAGGAGTAGGATTATAGTGACCTAATAAAATATCTAGAATTGGAATTTCTAGGCTATCAAGTGTGGACATCTGGCATTCATTAACTCTAGATGAGGTTGATATTTTCCTCTTCTAGGTGGCTATTTATTGAGAGCAACAACATAATGAAGAAGTTTTAAAGATTTTAGAGAAGTTCCTAAATTTTTCCTATTCGAAAAGTTTCCTTAGCTTTTATAAATTAAGTAGAAATATGTTTAAAATTTTTATCGAACACTGCTTCACTCTGGCATGTTATGTCTATTTCATGATCAAACTATTATCGAATTGGAATTGGATCTTTGTTTTACAACTCATTTAAATTTGAAGTACGAGTTATTATGAAGAAACATTTGAAATTGTGCATGATATGGTTTTTTCCAATATTTATCTCTTTATACCTTCATCCAGAATAGAACAATATTTCTTGCTTAATCTGAATAGTTTGATTATTTGATTTCCTTGTTTTATGTGTATATGATCAAATTATGATTTGTGAGACTCGACTATGTCATTGGACTTCTACATTTTCTTTGTAATATTATTGTTTCTTCATGATATGGTATATTAGGAGGAAGGGTTTATATTTGTTTTGAATGATTTTCTATTTAAATATGAAACTTCTATGTTTCATTCAGATCTTAATACATATTTCCTAAGGGTCAATTGAATGGCTACATTTATGCTTGTATCAAGCCTCTGTTGTTCGTTCTCCTCCCAAAAATAAAGGGAAGTGGTGTTATGTGTCTCTCATATCATTCATAAAGGGAAGCTTGTGGTTTAGAAATTTTTAAAAAGCATTGGTGCAACACAATTTTTATGTTTTACTATTTACATCTCCTTTTCCCTTTTCCAAAACTCAACGAAGAGTCATCTTTCTATAAAAATCTCGAAGGTATTCAATGAGGCACATATTTCCCCCCACTCGCTAAATTTCCCATAAGAGTGTTGGAGAGGTGCAAGATTTTATGACTAACAGTTCTATTTTTGGCACATCTAGTGGGACTTATTCCAAAGGCTTGATTAGAAGTCAAAAATATTTCTAGATCAAACCAAAGGAAGGAAATTGGAGGTTTCATGGCTAAGTTTCAAACAAGAGCATCATCAAAGGGTAATTTATAATACTCTCAATTACCAACCTTGATACCTAGGAGGAGAAGGGTCACAGGTTTTGTATCACCTATGAGAAGTAGGAGAGTAAGGAGTAAGAGTCCTGAGTTTACTCGATATATAGGAATATTTTCTCCATGGCCCACGTACCCCCTCCCGCTCTCGGGAACTTTTTAACCTTGGATAGTGGTAGTCCACTACAACCACCTACTCCACCTAATGTCTAGACCACTATACCTGCTAATGACCTCAAGTCTATTCCAATTTTTTTTGGGGAGGACTTTTAAACCCTATTTGAACATGTCCAAGACGTAGTGGAAGTATGTAGGGTGCACAATATCATGGAGGAAAACAATTCCTTGAGATTGGTTGCCACTTATTTCAAAGGGAAGGTTCAAGATTGGTACAAATCTCCAACTTCTGGTTCTATCAGATTATGGGATGACCTTGGAGAAAAAAAATTCTAAAAAAAATTCATAGAAAGGAGATTGTCCCTTGCTTTTACATCAATTGATTACCATAAACAGAGTCCCACAAGAAGATATGAGTGACGTCAACACCAAGTTTAACAAAAAATTGTAGAGGATCCTGACTACAAAGTGACCTCTAGCTGCTATGGTGTTCACATTATTTTTGAAGGCCATCAACTTAGATATCATGGTCTTGATAACTTCCATGTGAAGAGATACTCTACCCACTGCCTACGATTTGGTTTTCTGTGCAAATAATAGTTTGATAGATGCAGGAAAGTTTCCATCACGACCTACAATGCCTATTTTTCTCAAAATCTTAGGTGGTCCTCTCCGAGAAGAGTATTCTTTGAACACTCTAGGAACACAGATGATGAGCATGATTCCACCCTGGTCTATGTACATGTACCCTACTGCACAACCAAGTATGTTAGGTTCTTCCTCTGTAGCGATGGACCTTAATGATATGAAGAGCCTGATGTGATCTTTCACTAATGATCTAGTTCTCATCAAGTGGTAGCAAGCAGCTCCTTTGAAAAAAGTGACCCAAACGTATCAAGGGGGTGGACCCTTCTATCAACATAATCAACAGAGTATGCATCAAGGATTTTTGGGTCATGGAGGTTAGCAAGTAGCTTTCGCCAACCAAATAGTCCTGATTACTATGTCGTTGCAAATGTTCAAAGACAACCATAACAAAGAGTTTCTACTAGGTCAAAAAAGCCTGGAAAATGATGAAAATGCATGTTTTTTTCCTTGCAATGATAGTCATATGCCTCACAATTGCCCCAAAGGAAACCTGCAACAAAGAATAGCAAAGAAAATGAACAAAGGAGTGTAACTCAATACATAAGGGTATGATTCCCTTGAAATGGAGAATGCTTGATTCAGAGTGCAAATGAATGCAATCCATGTTCATAGAGCAAGAGCTAGAAATAGCACCTGATCAAACACTTCTCTCTTGGATGGAAGAGGAGGATGCAGTTTTTGCGAACAAAGCTTTGACAACAAACACTCCAAAGGTACTATTATATTACAACATCTGATCCAAGAGAAGAATCACTGAGGAATATTTTCCATAGGATCTACCTCATTTCTAGTATCTTCAACCATCATTGTGTGAGAGACAATTGTCTTATTTTATTGTTCAACTAATTTCGTAACAATAGATTTTGCTAGCGCCCAAATTTTTTTTTGATAGGACATCAAATCCATTTGCAACAGATCATCTTTTGCAGAAGCCGAGAGAGTTTCTGCCACACAGACCAAAGATTCAACTAGTCAAAATTATTTACATGGTGAAGTAGATGAAGAAGGCACCTGCTAATGTGTCTTTGTGGGATGTAATATCTATCCCTAAGCAAAAGGCATTACTTTGAGAAGCACTAAAAAATGAATAGCCAAGGTTGCAAATGGACAAAGTTCCGCCATGAGATCTGAATAAAGACAAAGTGCCCAAATATGATCCTCAAATTTTGATGGTCGTAGCTTATACAAATGATATAAATAAAGAAAAATAGAAAGAGGTGAGCAATCCAAAATCCACTCCTTTCTTTTTGACATTAATTATGGGAGATAAAATTTTGCATGCAATAATATGATTGACTTGGGAGCTAGTACAAAATTCATGTCAAAACAAGTGGTTGATGCATTAATTCTCAATTATCAACCTTTGGAAAAGGGAATCATGCAGCTAGACAAAAAGAAGGTTCTGACAGTTGGCCAGATAAAAGACCTATCTTTAACCCTTTTTTTGTGTCCAATCTAGAGAGTTTCGCAAGAGTTAGTAATAATAGAGATTCCCTTGGCTTTGAGGATGTGTCTTTCTAGAGATTTCACCACAAAATTGGGCTGATATTTGGCACTAGATTTTTTCCCATTTGATATTAAGAACTAGGCATGGAGCAAAGATGGAGATTCTTTAAGATTCTTTTCATCCCGAACACATAGCGGACAATGTTCTTTGTTTTGAGGCTGCACATACCTCCTTTTCAAAGTAGGAGGGGTATTGCTTCAAAATGTTGGAGGATGAAGAATACAAAAGTGATCGGTCCCCCAAAGAGGAGGTTCCCTTTAACCAATTCATCGACTCTAATCCATTTGGAAATTTTCATGCCACTAGACTGGGTAGATATGTCATATTTGATGTTGACATGGTCTAACCAAAACTAATGAAAGAGAAAGAAAGCTATGATGATTCAATGGATAATGGCTTGTGGACCTTTTATTTTTATGGTGCTAAATAAAAAGCAAGTTCTGGAGTAGGAGTCCAGTTGTTGTCTTTGATAGGATCCATGACCCTCAAGGCTTATCATTTCTAGTTTTTGTGTTCAAATAATGATGCAAAATATGAAGTGGTAATCCACGATCTTTTTCTTGCTGAGCGAATGGGTGTGAAAATATTGCAAGTATTTAAAGATTCCGAGTTGATAGTAAGCCAGGTCCGTAGACAAACATTGATAAATAATATGAGGATGAAGGCCTATAGAGATCGGATATGAGACTTAATTGAGAGTTTTGAAAATTTTAATGTGCAAGTGATCCCTTGATCCTTGAATGATATAGTAGATCGGATGGCTTCCACTGGGTCATAGTTTGAACTGGTTTCTTACTCAAGGAAAAGTGCAGTTTGCATTATTATCTGAATGTCAATTCCCAACAATGACCAAAATTGGAAAGTGTTTGAAGATGATGCCTAGATAGCTACTTTCATTCAAAATTCAGAAGGACCTTCTGACTATTCTGAATTAGAGTTTCAACCACCTGAATGATAGGTCATTCAGTTAAAGGGAAATAAGATCCCTCAAGGTTTGATTTCCCTCGAGAATATTTTTGATCGTGAAGATGTGAGGAATGACAAGCAAAGGTTCACAATTGATGAATTTTTTTTTGAAGAGTTGGATGTTAGGAACGATAGAAGACTGAAAGTCGAAAGAAATGTATAGTGGAAGGACAAAGAAAGGCTAAGAAATTTATGCTCTAGGTACGAAGTAGCTATAGCATGGACCTATGATCTTAAAGGGTACAAAAATTATATAATTCAACATACCATTGACTTGTCAGAGGAGTCGAAGCCATACCAACAGAAGAACATGCCTATTAATCCAAAGGTCGGGGCACTAATGACACAAGAGCTCACTAATCTAATTGAGTCTCAAATCATTTATTCGATTAAACACTCAACTTGGGTGTCTAATATGATACTGGTTTCGAAAAAAAATGGTGATATTAGGATTTGTGTCGATTTTCAAAACCTGAATAAGACCTCACTGAAAGACCACTATCCTTTGACATCCATGGAGCAGATTTTGCAAATAGTTGCTGGGTCAGAGATGTTCTCATTGTTTGATGTCTTTTCAGGGTACAATCAAGTACTTGTCAAGGAGAGCAACCAACATAAAATGACGTTTACCACTAAGTGGGGTGTGTTTGCATATGAAAAAAATTTGTTTGGACTCTCAAATGTTATCGTGACTTTCCAACAGGCCATGGATATTTCTTTCACAAGATTGATCAATTCAATCATTCTTATTTACCTAGATGATCTAACTATTTTTTCAAAAAGAGAGGTTGATCATTTTGCTCACCTAGAACAAATCTTCCAGAGATGCCAAAAGTTTGGGATTTTTTTAAATTCCAAAAAATGTATTTTCAGAGTACCTCAAGGTAAAATTCTTGGCTTTGTAGTTTCCAAGGAAGGATTGCAATAGACTCTGAAAGAGTCAAGTCTGTTAGAGTAAAGGTCTTAACTTAATTATGTTGATTAAGTTACCTTTATTCCCTTCTTAAGATTTCATGTTAGTTTGCATAAAGTGACATTTAATAATTATATTAATTATTAAATGTTTTCCTATTAGGGCTTCTATTAGGGTTTTTCCTATTAGGTTTTTATTAGGGTTTGCATGATCTCCTTTTTATAAGGATTGATCCCGTTGTATTTCATATCAATTCATTCTCGCATTCTCTCTGATATATACATTTTTAGTTTTCAGAAAACCCTTGCTTGTTTGTCTCCATCTCTTCTTTTGTGATAGGTTATTTGCATGCAGGTGATCTTCAGGGTTTGTGAAGTTGTATTTTATTAAATCCTACATGGTATCAGAGCTCCACACCTGCTGCTTCCTGTTCTTGTTTTGAAGATTTTTGGAGCTTCAAAGGTTTGGGTCCTGTTTTCTTGATCTAGGGCATAGCTACAATTTTGAAGCATTTTCAGCTCAAACGGACCTCGCCATTGCGTCCGCAATGGTTCAAAACCCCTAAATTGACTGTTCATTTGTCTATTTTGGACAAAGTCAAAATTTGAGGCAATTTTTTTTTTGCAAATACAGCTGTACGGCCGTCCCTACTTGGTAAATTTTATTTTCAAAAAAAATTTTCCGCCTATCTATTTTTCGGAAAATTTCGTCACAAATTTATTTATGCAAAAATATTTTTGTAAAATATTATTTTGATCTTTCAAAAATCAAAATAATAAAAAAAGGGGCAAAAAATTTTTAAGCCTTTTTAAGGCTTGCTCAGGCCTGCAGGCTCCCTGCGCAGGCAGGGATAGTACCCAAGGGTACTACCGCCTATCCTTACGGCAGGCGGTGGCCCCTTGGGCGCCGCACCCACCCTACAGCAGCCGGTACTGCATTGGTACTGTCCTGCCACATTGGCAAGTGGCGGCCCATGCGGGACCCACCTGTTTTTTTTTTTTTTTTGGTTTTTTCGTAATTTTGTTTTTAAAAACATCAACATCTTTTTTTTATTATTTTTTTTTAAAATAGTCCAATCGCACTTTTACGGTGACAACTATTTGGCTGTCAAATTTAACCCAGTCATTTTGCTACGACGGTCGTATGACCGCCAAATTTAACCTAGCACTGGTTTTTTTTTCCCTCTTTGGAGCTGATTTATTTCGGAGGCCATAACTTGGGCATACGATATCATTTTTTGGCAAACGAGATATTGTCGAAAAGCTTGTTTCCTCATCTTTCCACTGGTGTGGGTCTCATCACTTTTTTTTTTTTTTCAATTGGTGCATTCTACAGCCAGTTGAAGACAAAGGTGCTATTTTTTGTCCCAAGCTCATAACTTTTGATCAGTTTCTCCGTTTTTCACAATCTCAGTGGCATTGGAACCGTATTTCAGAGCTCTTCCGTTTCATCTATGCCATTTTTCCAGATTTCACTCTAGGTATGTTTTATTTAGTTATTTGTGTTTTCACATTCTGGTGGATTACTTGGACATATTTGCTCTTGGAAAATTTTTGTTCACATGGGATGCTTTGTTCTTAGTTGTTCTTCATGTATTTCTAGCATTTTGTCCTTTGAGGAAATTTTGGGCATCATTATAAGCTATCTTTTATGTAAACGCATTGAGATAAAGTGCCACACTATTGTACATGCATCTTTTGGGGATTTTGCACATAAGGTTGTGCCATATTTTGTACTTGCACTGATATTATAAAGTGCTATGAGGGGTTGTGTAGTTTGCCTTTGTTTTTCCATCACATCTTTGTCTGGTCAGTATCCCTCCACAATGACATTGAATCCATACCATGGGGGGTTGTGTAGTTTACCTTTGTTTGCCATCACACCTTTGTTTGGTGAGTGTCCCTCCACGATGACCATGGATCCATATGATTCCAGCCTCATGCATGTGTGCTTTGTTTTGCACACCACTTTTTTAGTTGCAGGTGCTATCTTGCGCACTTTCAGATGTTTCTTCTCCTTCATGCACTACAGGGTGTTTCACATCATTTCAATGGGTCTGTCAGGCTCTCCCAGTTCAACATTATGGGGGCGTTATTATATTGTTCATGCTAATTCTTCCTTGGTTTCACCTTGGAAGGGATCTTCCATCTTCAGTGGAGGTTCTTCAGCACCATAGCAGTCATCTTTCGATAGTTGTTTACAACTTCTTCTACTTTAGTGATGTTCTTCTTCTTGGCTTTCTGCATCTCTTTTTGGAGTAGAGCTTTTTCCCATGAGTTTTTCTCTATTTCTCCTCTTTACAGAGTTTTGGTTGTATTTGGGTACCTGATCTAGCCTAGTTGCAAGGACGCATGTTTGCCTTCTTGCATTGTAGTTACCTTTGCTTTCTTGCATTTGTTTGTAGCTGCACTATTGCTCATCTTAAGGCGGGTTGTTAGAGTAAAGGTCTTAACTTAATTATGTTGATTAAGTTACCTTTATTCCCTTCTTAAGATTTCACATTAGTTTGCATAAAGTGACATTTAATTATATTAATTATTAGATGTTTTCCTATTAGGGCTTCTATTAGGGTTTTTCCTATTAGGGTTTTATTAGGGTTTGTATGATCTATTTTTTATAAGGATTGATCCCATTGTATTTCATATCAATTCATTCTCTCATTCTCTCTCATATATACATTTTTAGTTTTCAGAGAACCCTTGCTTGTTTTTCTCCATCTCTTCTTTTGTGACAGGTTATTTGCATGCAGGCGATCTTTGGGGTTTGTGAAGTTGTATTTTCTCAGCTCTTACAAAGTCTATAATGGATCTACCCTTACCAGTAAATCAAAAGGGGTTACAATATTTCTTTGGAAAGATCAATTTTGTTAGTCATTTAATTTCTAAATTTGCAAGCCTCGCAAGGCCCATCATGTTGATGCTAAAATAAAATATAATTTTCAAGTGGACTCCCAAAGGAAAGGAAGCTTTCAAGTAGATAAAGTAGGCTATCTCTGTTGCTCTAGTACTGGCCAATCCAAAATTTTCTAGAGATTTATGATTATATGTATACATCAGCCATCACAACATAACTTATGTGCTCACTCAAAAGGATGAGAAAGATAATGCAGAGAATCCAGTTGCTTTTCATTCAAGAACCCTCAAATATTACAAAACTAGATATAACATTATAGAGAAACAAACTTTTTCCATTGTCAAAAGTCTCAAAAGTTTTTGACACCTAGTGTCAGCCAATAAAATCACCATTTTGGTTGCTCACCTAAGTGTAAGGGAGCACATCACTAAAGGAGAAATAACCAGAAAAAGAGCCAATTAGATCACCAAGATTATGGAGTATGATTTAGACATCAACCTGACTAAGCTAGTAAGAGAAAGAGGCCTATGTGAATATCTTGCACAAGAATCGGATCTGAACCCAAAAAGGAGTTTGATCAAGTCTTTTCAAATCAGTTCAAGTCTGACGAATCTTGGGTAATGGATCAAACATTATACATGTACAAAGGATACTACCTGATATCTCTCCCCTCCCACTAACTAAGATACTATCAACTACAAGGCACCAAGTATGTATTGGTTGAAGGAATTTTATTTAAAAGGAACTATGATGGAGTATCACTCTAATGTTTACACAAGTGCCAGTTAGACAAGGTTCTGAAAGAATTCCAGAACACTCCTGAGGGTGGACATTTTTTTGCTAAAATGACCACTCTAAAAATTATGCGAGTGGGATATTATTGGCCCTCAATGTTTTCAAAAGTGCACTGTTTGGTGCAAAAATGCACTCAATGCCAAATTTTTGTTGGCAAAAGGAAATTTTTTTCTTTGACTTTGAGTCCCATTCTAACCGAAGAGCCCTTTGCTCAATGGGGATTAGAATTTATTAGAATTATAAATCCTATCTCTAGTACTGCCCATAAGTGGATCCTCACAATGATTGATTACTTCACAAGATGGACAAAATGTATCGCCCTGAAAAGCGCTAGATAAGGTGAGATTGTTAACTTTCTAGAAGGGTTGGTGACTAGGCTTGATTCGCCAAAGACTATCATATCCGATAATGCTAGAGAATTTGTAGGTTTGAAAGTGTCAATTTTTTCTATTAGGAATGGGATCTATCTCAAGACCTCTTCAAATTACTACTCGCAAGGGAATGGGTTAGCAGAGTCGACAAATAAAAACCTAATTAGGCTAATCAAACAAATCGGGTCTGAATGACAAAGGGAATGGTACAAAAATCTATGGGAAGCTCTGTGGGCAGACCGAATCACACCAAAGAAGATCCTGAAGACCTCTCCTTATGAATTAGTATATGGGAAAGTACTCTTACCTATTTCCATGGAATTCCCCACCTTACAATTACTAAAAGCCCTAGAAATAGAGGAAAATAGTGGAATGGAGGTATAGATAGCTAAACTCCTCAATCTAGAGGAAGATAGAGAAATAAATTTTGAGGCCATGATTGGCTGACAACAGATGGTCAAGAGATGGTTTGATAAAAATACTTCCAACCCAGATTTTCGGGAAGGGAGCCTAGTGCTAAAATATGATGAGCACACTACAAAACTAGGATAACATACCAAATTTGAAGCATTGTGGAAGGGCCCATTCTAAATCGGTGGATGCAAGGAGAGGAACACGTATGAACTAGAACATATGGAGGGTAATAGTTTGGAAATACTGGTAAACAATATTTATCTGAAACCATTCCATTAAAGTACAACACTCTTAAAAAAATTCATACATATGTACCATATCTAATTTTTTTTTAAAAAGCTTTCAAGTTTTAGATTAAAGAATAAAGCAAAGAATCAGAAGAGGTACGAAAAGCTATATTTTATATATTGTATTTTTCATTGAATTTATAGTATAGGGTAGCCCGAGGCTCTTATTTTAGTAGAAAGGCTCTTTTGAGAAAAATCTAGAGAAGGGTATTGGAGCAAAATATAAAAAGAAGGAGAAAATGGAGGAATTTTGTAAAAAATAAAAAGGAAGGCCTCCAACTATCGTTATGAGGGCTTATTTCCCATAATCTCTTTTTATTTTTCATTTTTCTTCCTCTTTGTTCATAGGAAAGAAGGAAACACAATTCACGAACACCGACCTCATTTTGCATGACCAAAGATGACAAGGTCGAACGACTTTTTGAAGTTGTACTGTGAAGCTTCATCAACACAATACTCCCAGATGAGATAGGTAGTAGCTGGTAGAGACAAGACGTGGTGTTCATTTAGGTCCATGGTGTGAAATTCGCTGAGGAAAGGAAGCCAAGGCATGTCTATGCTAAGATCAATGAACCTATGAAGGTCCACCATATTGGGAATGCAAATGCCAGGGATGGCAACTTGCATGATTTTGTTGAGCCCTTCCAACAGAGAGAATTCAAACACATGGTGACACAACTCCACTATCTTGGTTTTCGTGACTTTTAGGTCTAGCAGAGACAGCATGAAGCAGGTTAGGATGTTGCAATTAGTTCACATTTGATTCTCATCTTCAATGAAGTCCATGCCAATGAACCACCAAAAGGAAATTACCCCTAGGCAGTCACACCCCTTTACCAGGCACTTAATTTTCTCACTCGTAACCTCCCCAATGAAGGAATATTGTGGCCTTCATGGAAGAAGGTAGGATGGAGTACCTGAGCTAGCAAAAATGGTTAATTTTTTTGAGAAGACGATAATATGCAGATAGAAAAGAAGATAGCTAAATTCTGAAGTTTCACTTTTTCGAATGAATATAGCCTTGAGGTGGCATAGATATTTGTAGAAAAGAGGTGCTAGTATGGCTAAATAGTGGAGGTTCTATTTTTGGCCAGACAGTAATGGGAAACATTCAAAGTAGTTGGTGAATAGAGAATAGATCATATAAAAAATCTGTCATAAGGTCTCAAAATTAATGTTTAGGTATTGAGAGTAAATGCTTGTATAGGCGGATTTTGTACATGTGTCCTTGGCCGTCATCAACATCATCTAGCTTGCATAAATAAAAGGACATGGATTAATGTGCATATATCTAACAAATTTATGACCTAATCTTTTCAAAGGTACTTCATATCACTTAGCAAAGATTGATATAATTAAGGACACTCTTCCTAAGGCAACGAGTTTATTTGAGAAAAGAGGTGGCAAAAGGAATGTACTAAATCCATTTATGTAGAGTATTGGCATTCCCAAGGGATACGAATCCAATAACCACACATATCTCCTCGCTGGTAGCATTTAATAAACTAGCGATAACGACATGACCTTAACTACAAGTACTTCTTTAATGAATTAATTACAAAAAATGTAGATTTGTTCCAAAGAAAAGAAAAGAGAAGTGGTCATTTTAGTGAAACTCTATACAATTTTTGAATCAGCCATGGAAAAACCATCAACTGCTGGAAGAAGAGCATAATCTATGCCAAAAAGATCTGTTTTCACCAATATTTTTGGGCAAAAATCATTCACCAATGCCTGAGTGCTTGAGGATCGACCATTCGATTTTTGTAAGAAGGTGATAATAGATGGGAGTGTTAAAAGAGAAGCATAGTGAGATGTCACCGACAATGTCTTCAACCCAAGGCCGAAAAGAAACCCTAAAAATCTCAAAGAAGGGGTATTTCAAATAATGAAAGATCACGATACCTCTGAGGGTTTTTCCTCTTGGCTCTAGAACTGTGGGTTTCCATAGTTCATGATACCTATGGTACTCCCTTGCACAGAATTGGTGCACGTATGTATGAGAAGATTTGATGAAGAAATTAGGACCATAACATGCAACAAAATCAAGGTCACAATTTTTTCTCTAACTATACGAGAGATGCTATGTATCCCTTTTAACCAACATATTGAGACATCTATTGAAGAGGATATGCAGGCCTATTGGGAAGAATCCAATGAAATAGAAGGTTTCTATCATCGTTAAATAGAGGAATGAATGACTAGAGGTCGTTTTGTTTTTCCTTTGGCATTCAAGAAGTTCCTAAAAAGCATAAAAGATATTTTTTCAATGATAGGCTAGGTTTTCTGCTTGGACACTAATGAGGAGGTCCATTTGTTCCAGATGGCCTTGGATTTGATACTAAAGCATGAGCGGGAGCAGAGGTATTTCAATTTTTCTGATGTGATAGCTACAAATATGTTGTTGCAAGTGAAAAATTACCAAGCTGAATCTAAATTCAGGTATTCTTCTTTCTTGGTTTGTTTGATCTCACATCAGAACTTCAAGTTTCTAGAAAGAAGTTTGCCTATATCTAGGTTAGATTAGGAGGGTTTAATTCAAACAATTTATGTATGGACCTATGTCCTGTCAAGGACCAGTAACTATTACTAGTTTGTACACCTTTTTCTAAAACCAGTGTTGCAAGAGTTATTGCCATGACCCAGTTACCATTTGTCCCCTGAAGGTTTGCTATGGATAAAATATTCATCAACCCTGACGGATTAGTTCTTCGGGGAAGATTTTACATTTATCATCTATATCATGGTTTTTCCAGAGAACCTTTCCAACTCTCAAGATTTGTAATAGATCGAGTCTTTGCTTTGGAGGAATGACAACAAATAACTCTTGTTGACAATGCGTATGGAAGATGAAGGAACAAAACAAAGTTGTATCTGCTTCCCCTTTGCATTACAAATAGTGGGGTAGTGCTAGAGAAGCATAAAGCACAAAAATAATTGATGAATTTGTTGGTGGCTTTAGCCTTAGTCCTCATATGTAACGAATGGGACTATAATCCATCAAGGCAACTTCCCCTGAACCATGAGGCGCAAGAGTATGTGGAATCTAGGAGAAACACAATGTGGGAGAGGCCGAAATTGTACATCAACTTAGCCCTCATACCAATGAAGAGGCCAAAGTGGTTGAGTTTCTATACACCACAGGTAAGATATCAGAGGGATATTCCGATAGGAAAAACCTTGAAGAATTAGATGAAGTGAAAGGGATAGTCAAAACAAAAAATGGCTGACTTTTGGAGATTCTGACAAGAAATGGGAAATACTCATAAGATGCTTGAAGAATTTTAGCCATATGATGAACAATTCAAGGAAATTTATGACCAAAAAGCTAATTCTGATAATAGTAACCCAGACTCTAGCCAAGAGGTAATAGAGGAGCAACTTCCATGCCATGCTTCCCAATCACTAGAATCTAACAAGGGAAAGAGCTCTAAGAAAAGAGACTCACAATTTGTATCTTCTACCAGTGTCTAAAGTAAAGGGAAGAGAACTCGATGGTCCCCAAGAGAATAAATTGTAGAATAAGAAGGTCAAGCTTTGGTGAGATCGTTGGCAAAGGGACTGGGACACTCTAGTTCATGTTAGACGAAGTTATGATGAGTCCAAAATCTAGACGTATCTGACATAGGCGTCGAAAATGAAGAAGTAAAGTTCGCTCTTCAAAATCAAAGAATCATCATCTAGGTAAGTCTTGCTTCCCCTCTTCTTCTTGTTTCTACATCTTTGGTCAATCCTTTGCCTCTATCTATTGAAAATAATCCTCGACTCATTGATCATGAGTTTTTAGTTCGCAATGAGCCCCCTACCATTTTTAACTTATCAAGTGATGTGTCACTGCATGCCGAATAAGCAGTAACCGCCTCAACCGCCATTGATTCTTTAATCGGCCTATCTAGAGCCACATAGAGAAAACTTAATCAACCAAGCTACCTATTACCCCAGGCCCATCCGCATTTAGAAAAAAAAATTCTACCTCATCCATTACTCTTTTTACTTCGACTAGTACTCCACATACCCAATCCTAATTTGGCATCCCACCGTTCTCAATAATTACTATTCCATTTTCCTCCCCACATGCTCACACATCTAAATTATCCCCTTTTGTCACTCTTTTGAGTCTACCCCCTGGTGCTTCTATAGTGGGACAGAATATTGATACCCCACAGACTCTTCAAAAGTATTTTGATGCAACTCAATAGGCCTGACAAAATAGAAAGCAGAAAAGAAGAGATAAGAATGCCAAGCTGCCATCCTCTAAGAAGATTCAAACATGATTTAATGAAGAGATAAATTCTCTATGGATCACCACCATGAAGCCACTTGTATCTTGACCCAAAGGACAAATGCAGATTGAGGATTATGATATTCAAGCAGTGGGCTTAGATTTGAATGAGAGGGTATGTGGAGGATCATGATTGGCCAAAAAGTGGCAATATGATGGCTGTGGCTGATGATTTTTTTTTTACCCAAAATTGCTGAAACAAAAAGGGTTTTTAAAGGAGATTCTCAAAATTCCACCAATATAAATTATGCTTTACTTTGAATTTAATAAATTATTATTATTCATTTTCTATCGAACTACGACTAAAGTGTTGATTTTCAGGTTGATTGAAAAACATCTATAGCTTTCAAATGGTATCATATTTTTTGAATCCAAAACATGCATCACATTCTATGCTTCACATTATATAAGATAAAAAAATGAATTTCTTGAAGTTTTGACCAAGTTAAGTTGGTCAGACATACGAGTCTTTATATTTTTTAAAATTTGTCATAAAAAATTATAATTAATTATTTACTTGGACAAAAATTACCAAAAAATATGTATCACATTGGGACATGAGTTGTCTACTTATATCTAAAATCTTATTAAAAAATATTATCATTTTAATGTGGTTAGGTTGGTCAGATAGACACCTACTTCTTATTTTTTCTGTGAAATTTAAGTACTACTTTATTGAAACTACAAATTTTCACAAAATAGATTTTATTTTGGCATAAATAAACCTAGTAATTTAGAAACTATATTCAATTTTATACAAATTCTATTCTTACATATTTTTGAAATAATATAGATAACTTATTCAAAAATTTATGTCAAGATGCCTAACTCTAATTTTTTTGCCGCTTAAGGCCCTCTTTTTTCCATGATGATCCTGCACATACCTGAGATCCATTTGTGCAAAAAGGTAGACCGAATAAAGACCACTCAGAAGGTGGTATACACAGATTACTATTGGTTGGATCAGAAGTTGAGAAAGCATAAAGGTGAGCTAGCAAATGTGAAAGAAACGGTGAACCATTTGTAGTCCGAGCTCAAGGCCTGAAATAATGAAATGAACCGTATAGTGTATGTGCAAGACCACCAGAATGAAGCAAAAGGATCTCTTGCAATGCTCAAAGATGAGCGAATCTATCTTTATGCTGAGATTAATAGATTGAGAGGTGAACTTGTAGTTGAGCACTAATCTATTATAGAGCACCAATGTGTTCAGAAAAATATAAAGAAGGAGCTAGATAACATTCGAGCTTAGGATTTTGATGATCTACAAAAGGATCGATAGGAGATCGAGAAGCTAAAATATGATAAGCCTCAATGCCTTGTTTATCATATTTTAGCTAAATTACAGTGACCTGATAAAAGATCTAGAATCGATTTTTCTAGGCTACCAATTGTGGACATCTGGCATTCATTAATTCAGGAGGAGGTCAACATTTTCCTCTTTTGGGTGGCTATTTACTGAGATCAGCAACATAATGAAGAAGTTTTGAAGTTTTTAGATAAGTTCCTAAATTTTTCCTGTCGAAAAAGTTTCCTTAGCTTTCATAGTTAGTAGAAATATTTTATTTAAGTAGTTTATAGAACACTGCTTCACTTTGGCATGTTATGTCTATTTAATGATCAAAATATCATTGGATTGGAATTATATCCTTTTTTAAAGTTTAATTAAATTTAAATTATGAGTTATTCTAAAGAAATATTTGAAACAATGCATGATATGGTCTTTGCCAATATTTTTCTCTTTATATCTTCGTTCAGAATGGAACACTATGTCTTGCTTAATATGAATAGTTTGATTATTGGATTTCCATGTTGTCTATGTATATGATCAAATTATAATCTGTAGAGACTAGACTATGTCACTAGAATTATCCATTTTTGTTGTAAGGTTATTGTTTCTTCATGATATGCTCTATTAGGAGGAAGGGTTTATATTGCTTTTGAATTTTTTTCTATTTAACTCTAAAACTTCTATGTTTGATTCAAATTGTAATATGGATTTCCTAAGGGTTAATTGAATGGCTACATATGTGCTCATATCGAGCCTCTATTGTTCGTTCTCCTCCCAAAAATGAAGGGAAGTGGTGTTACGTGTCAGGGTTTGATAGAAGTAGTTTCAAGATCATTAGGATTAGTGAAAAAATGGTTTTTTGCATTTTTGGGTACCCTTTTCCCCAAAACTTAATCCGACAGAATTTCCCGACGAGAGGACTAGGTCGCCTAACTTAGTGCAAGTGTCCCTTTGCTAATTTTAGGCAATTTCAAGAGCATTCTAGGGCCTCTCATCTGCAACATTCCATTTCCTGGTGCACAATATCTTAACCTTCCAGTTTACTTTCTATTTTGGATACATTTAGGGCATATAGTTTAGGCTAGTTTGCATTAGTTTACATTTGCTTTCTTTATTTTTCTTAGTTAGTATTAGTTTCATTCAACCACACATCCTCATAGAAATATCATGACCTTCATCAATCAACCCTCCCCTTTGAATGGAACCACCAAAAATCCCATAACCACTAAGCAAAAAGGGAGTCTATTCCAGCAAACAAGTGCTCCTAGGTGAAAAAACCTAGGAGCCTATTTGGGGAATCCTCTTTCCCTAGTTAGTGTTACATTTTTAGTGATTATTTTGGTTAACCTGACCGTAGACCACTTTTTAACTTTCTGATTTTGCATTTCATCTTAGGAAATAGTTTGCATTGCATTACAAAATTTTGTATTGTTTTCTTCCTAGGGTTTGTAGAAAAGTGCATTAGTGAAAGTTCATGGTAGAGTGCCCTTTGCATTCTCATTCAAAAATATAAAATTTTTGCATTTCCATTCTTTGTTTGCATCAAGAAATATTAAAAAGCATAAAAATAGCTCAAAATACATAAATTTGTCACAAAAAGAACTACTGGGACTAAGTTACCACATAGGGCGACCTAGTCCTCTTGCACATTTTACATCGTTGTTTTTGTCCTTTTTAGTACATTGTCTTCATTTCCGCTTTCTATAATTAATGTCTTTCTATTTTCATTTCCAGATATGTTCTTTTACTCCATTTCTTATCATTACTTATATGTCCTCATTAGCCATGTATTTCAAAAACTTATGGACATCCCTCAAATCCTTAATGGATATGTCGAGATACACCTTTTCCACTAATCCTAATGACCTTGAACCTACTCCTACTCAACCAACTCCAAATGAATTTCCTCCCACCGAAGTAAACATCATTAGAGATGATGATGCTACCATGTATCAGTTCCTTAATGATAGCATTGAAAACCTTAAAAAATTCTTCTTTTTACACCTCTATGAATCAACTAATAGTTATGTGCAGGATCATGATGGGCCAAAAAGTGGCAATATGTAAGTTATATGATGGCCTATGTGGGTGATAACTTTTTTTTGCCCAAAATTGATGAAACAAAAATGGTTTTTAAATGAGATTATTTTCTTTACACCAATATAAATTATGCTTTACTTTGAATTTAATAAATAATTATTATTCATTTTCTATTTGAATTACGACTAAAGTCTTGATTGATAGGTTGATTGAAAAATATCTATAGCTTTCAAACGGTATCACTTTTTTTGAATCTGAAAGATGTGTCACATTCTATGTTTTGCATACTATAGGATTAAAAACAATAGAATTGAATTTCATGAAGTTTTGACCAAGTTAAGGTGGTCAGACATACGATTTTTTATATTTTTTAAAAGTTGTAATAAAAATATCATAATTAATTATTTACTTGGAAACAAATTACAAAAAAATATGCATCACATTGGGACATGAGTTCTCTACTTATGTATAAAATATTATACAAAAATAATATCATTTTATTGTGGTTAGGGTGGTCACACAGACACCTACTTCTTATTTTTTCCCTGAAATTTAAGTACTACTGTATTGAAATTTCAAATTTTCACCAAATAGATTTTTTATTTTTTAAATAAACCTAGTATTTTAGAAACTACATTCAATTTTCTATAGATTCTATTCTTAAATATTTTTGAAATAATATCGATAACTTATTCAAATTTTTACGTGAAGTTGTCTAACTCTGATTTTTATGAATTTTATTGCCACTTAAGGGCCTATTTTTTCCATGATGATCCTGCACATACCCTAGCAATTCCTAGCATATCATCCCTTGAAAAAATTTCTTACCCTCATCTAGAAACGCACAATGGATCTAAGATACCTACTCAAGGTGAGCCAAGTTCCTCTCAGCCTATCCCTCCCTAACTCTTTTACCATAACCCGGTTACACACCCTCCCATTAATCTTCAACAAACTTATGGAAAAGGGTTTAACATTCTAAGTAAAAAAGGTGGTGATCTCACAAATGAACATGAAATTCACAAATTTTATGAACAATTTTCACTTGACGAAAAAATAATGTGCATTGGTTATTGAGATCCCCCTCGTGATAGGGTGCTTCCAAGAGAATATGTTAGGCTCTGTAACAATGACATGGTGATAGTCAATTCCCCTCCCGACTTGGATGTTCTTCTTCCTAAGGAATGGCCACTATCCCCTCACAATAACAATGCTCAACCTCTGGTCATTTCAAGGCCTCCTGCTCCCATACCCTCTTTTGAAGTTGGAGAATCTAGCCATCACAAGAGGCCATATAAATTACAAAAACTTAAGTTTCTTCTCCCAAATCCTTTGTAAGCTTGACGATGGTTGATCCACTTGATGGTGAAGAACAATGTGACTCCTTGCTAAAATCTGCAATAACCTAGCTATGGTGATGGAAAATGCTCAAGAAGATGACTAGAATTTCTCTCACAACTGAATTAAACCCTGATTTCCAATGAACATTCATCGGACTAGCGATGATCTATTGTCGGCCGACCGACGAATCACAAAAATTAGCGTCGTTGCTCACTTTTCGTCTATATCTTGACAGACTATAAAACGTTGAATGCACTACGCAAGATCATCAGAACTGCGACACTGCCTTCATCAATCACATGATGAACAATGGATGGACCACAAGCAAAATACCATCAATGAAGCATCATAGCAGCGACATACATTCGTTAGAATTGAGATGACAGTTTTGTCACTCTAGTGACAAACAATACGTGGAGCACGAGTGGCATACCATCGATGAAGCATCAAAGCATCGATGACGTCGCCTTCGTCGATCACGGGATGAACAGTACTTCGAGCATGGGTGACATACCGTCTATGGAGCGTCAGAGCAGTGACATACATTCATCGGAACTGAGACGATAGTTTCCTCGCTCTAGCGATGAATAGTACGCGAAGCACAGGTTGCATACCTTTGCCAAAGTGTCGGATTAACAACATAATTTCATCAAACGCGTGACAATTAGGCAAGTCATTACGGTGAAAGTTTGTCGGATACATTACAGATTTGTCAGATGCTTTTTGTGGTTCATCGCAATTACGATGAAACAATGAATTTTTTTTATAGAAGTACTAATCATTGAAATGTAGGTAGGAATCTTAGCGACATAGTTGAGATCGAAAGAATAATCGTCAAGGAGACTCACCACATCAGGGAAACTATAGAATATCCTAGCGATACATGATCTCTTGTCGATGAAGATACAAATGGATCGAAATACTTATCAGGGTGACTCTGGGCGATATATAAAATTAGTAGGAGGCTTGAAAGTGCATCCATAGGGATAGTGACAGGACATAAGGATAGGTCAATCAGAGAGAGAAAGTTGATGTGCCAAGACCATGAGAATTTAATAGGGGTAGTAAAATACAAGATGGATTGTCATCAATGCTCAGATTTAAAGGATAGATTGGAAGACTTCATTATGAAAATTTAGATCACAATATGATTAACCCTATTTGGACAAATGCAATGACATTAGTGTCAAGAGTTAAGAGGCCATTCAACTTTGAATTTCAATAAATTATTATATGCATTGAGTAAGTGTTTAAAAGGTAGAAAAAGGACAATCATATGACTGTTTAAAATATCAAACAACATGTCAGTTGTTGTGTTTAAATAGGCTTACAGAGGCAGGGATTTATCATTTTTTTCATACATCTATAGTCCAAGCTCTAGGCCTGCATTATTTGGTTACTATGTATGAGAAATGAGGAATGAATAATTGTAGAATATGGAGGCTATGGATGATATTATGATGGCCACATTTGATGTTGATCAAAAATTGGAGCAAAATATAAAACCTATGATGAGTCATGAGATCAAGGGGACTATCATAGACAACAAGCACAACCTATGAACTGGATTCTAATTTTGCTAAAAAAGAAAAAATCAAACTAGTGAATATTAAACTACACACTAGAATCTAAATTTGTGGAAAATGAGCAATTTGGTGAGAAAATGTACCTGTAGTGTGTCTTGGATACTTAGCTAGTGTACTAAAAAATAGGATTGTAAACCCAAAATTATTCTCACTTTGGAAATTCAATAGAAAAAAATAGAATTTTGTCTTGGATACTTAGATCTTAGATAGTTAATAAAACAATATGAGCATGATTATGAATGGTTTTGCCTGGTCCCACTCTTGATCTCCATGTTTGAGAGCCTTTTGTTTAAGACCCCATGAATCCACTATGATCCATTGTTTCCAAAAGAGATATTCATGTGTAAACAAGGAGCAACATTTAGACAAACTTGTTGTTGATTTCTTCTAAGAAATTTAGATACTACAGAAAGAAGATACCTAATGGGGATCATGTGGGCTTGCTAGAGAAAGCACTGCAATATGGCCTTGAGCAACAATGAAAAACTTTGGATTAGCTTCACAGTAAATCCTAACAGCATGACATTGAAAGTTGCTCAAGTACGGGGTCCTCTCCCCTAGATTAAATTAAGGAAAATATTATTGTAAACACAATATGTATAGAAGAATATGAATGTAAAGGAAAATGGATATTAGAAAAACATAAATGTAAATAAAAGTAGTCTGAGTAGAAAATGAATCGAAATTGGTCTTGAACAAATAAAATCATACCCAATTAGCATTAAGTTATACTGACATTTTACTCATTGCCAAATTATCAATATTGAAGGTTACTTTGATGCCTTTCTGCAAAAAGATATGTAATGCCATATTTTAAATTATGCAGATTATTTTTTAAATTCTTCTCCATTTTGATATTTTCTTTCAAAAATTCATAGAAAGATATGTAATTCCATATTTGAAACTTACATATTTTAATTTTACTAGTTTTGTAATTATAGGATATGATTCCAACAATTGTGAAACGCATTTGCAATATGTTGTATCAATGAAGTAAACTATGGAATTGGTAGGTGTAAAGCCAAATTCCTTAACCCTTACCAGCATCCTTCTTTCCTATTTTAAAACATGTGCTTTGGAACAGGGCATCATAAAAATCCATCTAAGTATAATGAAAAGGATATTTTTGTCAGATATTATATTACAGTAAGTTGAATGAATGTAAGTAGAGATATTTTAGCATACCCGTAGATGGTATAAAATTTCATGGTTAAGTGGAAGCCTCCCATCAACAACAAGATCCAAATATCCGTGTATCTATCTCAATCGAGCCTCTAAATGCTTCAGAGCTATCAAATTTTCCACTAACCTGTTATGCACAAAAGTAAAATTTTAGAGACCACTAAAACAAATAAATAAAACAAAGCTTTGAAACCAAATCCACACACAACACAATGTTCATAGTGAAAAGTTATCACTTTATTTCATCTTTGCATATTGGTTTGATGCTTCAAACGATGCATTTATTATATTGAAAAGTGCATTACTTACGTTATTGAGCTTCTCTTTGTTTTGAGGATAGTTTAATATTCTCTACTTAACAGGGCCAACCACATGAAGTTGGAAGCTCATTTTTCCCCTCCCTCTCCCCCCACCCCACATCACTCTCAATTCCCCATACCCAATCATATAACATTAATCATTCATTCATCCATTAATAGCATATAAAATTCATTCATTTATCCTGCATTAATAACATATAACATTCATTCATTAACATATTCACATTCATTCATTCATCCATTAATAACATACAGGATTCATTCATTAACATATAACATTTATTCATTAACATATTCACATTCATTCATTAACATATTTCATTTTTTCAATTTTAACATATTATCAAAAATATGGCTGTCATAATATGATTACAATCACTTTTTTTTTTGTTTCTTTTTTACAACTAAAAAAAGTTGAAGTTCAGTATCATTTTCAAAATAATTTGTCCCCCCTTGAGTTGTTCTAAGCTCTACTCGTGATCTTAATGTATGCCTAGTCGTGTACTCACAACGTGGACACGACTGCAAGGGGGGGTCTATTGCAATAGCAAAGAAATGTTAAATTGATATGTTCTATTATTATTGTTACACGTATTTCATTATTAAAAGAACATTAGAATGGTACTCTTTACCTGATTGGGCCACATCATGTTCTTGAAATTGTCTTATAGCCTCATGCTCAACATGATGAACACCCTCTAAATCCTAATATGAAGTTGAAACACGAAATATTACATTAATTAATACACCAATTGCATTTAAATATGTTTAAAAGAACATTAGAGTGGTCCTCTTTACCTGATGGAGCCACATCATGTTCCTAATCTTGTCTAGCCTGATCATGCTCAACATGTTGATCATGCTCTACATGCTCTAAAGTTGAAACATGAAAGGTTACATTGATTAATACACCAAATGCAATTAAAGATGTTTAATTGTATTAATCCATACTGCATTTTGTAAAGCACATGAATACATCTAGTACTAGGATGCACACCATGGCCTTCATCTGTAGGTTGTGCTCCACCCTCACCAGGCTGCATTCTAATGTCATGTGTAGTATTATCATTGCATATCTGTGTAAAAAAAATAGGCACATTATTATGGTGGAAATTAATATTGAATAGATTGCACAAGTATTCAATTTTAAATAAACTTTACTGAGTTTATTTACCTGCGTGTTGGATGCAGTGGAAGATTGTGTTTGCCCAGTCGAGAATCTTAGCTATTCAATCAGAGCTCCATAGCCTTGGTGGAAGGCAATCTTTAGGTCCTCTTCTATAGGCACTCTCTTGAATTCACAACCCTGCATTTTTGCATGCGATCATGAATTTTGTTTCTATGGTGTGATAACACCAAAATTGTTTGCAATTTATTATTTGGATGCAATATCTCATTTATTGATACTTACAAATCATGTGGCTATTTTCATATAACCTCCAGAGCCAAGTTTGTCATGCCTGTGTTTTTCTAGTCTTTCCTTTGTTTCCTTCGATGTGTCAGGTAGCCTATGAAAAATTTGAAATACGTTAGATTATGTAAAAATAAAGAGTAATCAGTATATAATTAAATTGTTGATAGTATCACATACCTTCCTTGGCCCGGTGGTGTCTTTCCTTTTTTCTTTTGCCTTTTCCTTTCCATCTGAAACCAAGTCCTTCCACTCCCTCTCCGGATTCATGGGGGGACGCCCGTACTTTCTGTTCTTCTGTAAATGTGAAGACATAAAATCAGAGTTAGACAACTTGACATAAAATTTTGAATAAGTTATCTATATTATTTCAAAAAAATGTAAAAATAAAATATGTAGCAAATTGAATGAAGTTTCTAAAATACTAGACCTTTATTTTATTTTTTAAAATCTATTTGGTGAAAATTTGAAATTTCAATGCAGTAGTATTTAAATTTCAGGGTAAAAATAAGAAGTAGTTGTCTGTCTGACCACCCTAACCACAATAAAATGATAAATTTTTTTTACAATATTTTAGATATAAGTAGAGGACTCATGTCCCGATGTGATGCATATTTTTTTATAATTTTTTTCCAAGTAAATAATTAATTATGAATTTTTTATTACAACTTTTAAAAAAAAAAAAATTCTGTCTGTCTAACATCCTTAAATTGGTCAAAAATTCATGAAATTCAAATTTTGTTTTTTAATCCTATAGTATGTGAAGCATAGAATGTGACACATGTTTCAGATTAAAAAAATGTGATACCATTTGAAAGTTATAGATGTTTTTCAATCAGCCTATCAATCAGGACTTTATTTGTAATTTTAATAGAAAATGAATAATAATTATTTATTAAATTCAAAGTAAAGCATAATTTATATTGGTGGAAAGCTGAGAATCCCCTCTAAAAACCCTTTTTTTTTCATCAATTTTGGGTGAAAAACAAGTTGTCAGCCACATGGGCCATCATGTGGCTTACATATTACCACTTTTTGGCCCATCATGATCCTGCACATACCCAGGTACCAGCTTTCTTAAGGACCTTGGTTCGGTTGAATGTTTCATCACTAAACAACACAGCTAAATGGTTAATGAGCTCATCTTTTAAAGCTTGATTTTGGGCATTCCATCATGTACGTATGGTGGGCCCGAAGTGCTCCAATGTAAGATCACTTAGATATTTATAAAAAACATCATTTCCTAAAAAATGATCATGGGATCATTAGTCTATAAAGAGTGATCAATAAGTAAATTTCAATTGGATTATATATAATAATAATTAATTTTTTTTAAAGTACCTGGGACCTTCTCTATGTTTATGGGAAGGAAATCCCTGGTCACCACAAATGTGACCGACAATGTTCCTATACTAGTAATACGAGAAGATCCAGGAAATGATGCCTAAACATCACTAGTACTAGCGGCCTCTGTATCTATAGGTACTAATACATGTAGTGGTATGTGTTCACTGCCAGACAGTGCACTACCAAATGCCTGCATGTTATGTGTTGTTGACATTTCATTCGACAATATAGACACGAATGATGGGTTGGGATGATGTGTTGTATGCATAGCTTCCCAGGAAACACTTGCAGTACCTTGATCATGGCCAACAATATGATGAGGATGTAAATAATCCTGTAAAAAAAAAACATATTTTAGTTCATGACATAAAAGAGTACAAAACATAAAACCATGAATGAACTTATGTTATAATTAAAGATCTCATGACAGCTTACTTGCAACTTTTGTGCTCTCTCAGACAATATTTTAACCCTTTCTCTTATCTTATCTATTTGAGGCACTATGAATACCAACTTAAGAATTTCTTCATTGCATTTTTTTTGGGCCTTCCTCATCATATCCACAGGGTTTGTGGAAAATGCGATGTCATCATCGCATAATACTAACTGCACCTCCATATGGATGCTCTTTTATACTACTGGTGCCTTTCCACAATCAGCCAACTGCAACAAGAATATTAAAAACATTATTGAAATTAACCCAATAAACTCGTGAAAAAAACATAATAATAAAATATTTTGCTCTTATCTAATTTGTACAATTACAATGAGGTAAACCTATCGGATATAAGTGCCTAAAGATGGATCGTGATCTATGCTCTGGGTCAAAGCCTTCCTCGTATGATCAATGTCCCACAGTGCCAAAAATTAAATATAAAAAACATTACCGAAATGAAACCAATAGACTTACGAAAAAAAACATAATAATAAAATGCTATATTGGAGTCATTAATTGGAGGTTGGGTAGAATGGTATATAGTACATACCACCCACATAGTAATTGTGTTTGTATCTAAGTGATTCAAATTTAAATAGATTAGCAACTCTTCCCCTGCAGTTATTGATTTAATCGCACATACAAATACACGGTTTCCCTCTCGCACCTCAAATATACAATTGGGTTACTTATTTGTTGACCCAGGTCATGTACTATTTATAAACCCTGTAATATTACCTGATGCTTTTGGCCTCCCATCAATGTACCTAGCCACTCCTTTATTTTGATCCTTATCTTTTAGTTGAATATAATTTGCTGATAGTGCATACCTACGCATACTTCATGTATATCGAACTAGCTGCATCCAATATTTGTAACTCTAATAGGGTCAAACATACTCCATCAACTTAGTAGCTTTTTCATAACAGACCTTTATGCCATCCATGCAAAATAGGCCCAAACCATGTAATGATGATGGTGCTATGCGATATATCCTCTCGTTGACATAAAGATAAGTGTCTATTGGAGGAAGTTCCTTGGGTATGCATTGTTTCCATAGATGTTTGTACCTCAAGGGCACCTCAATGTCGCCTATAATCTCATCATCATAAGAACATGACCCCCCTTCAACAAGAAAAAATTCCATTCGTTTATAGAATTTTCTTCTAATCTTTTGACCTCTAGTTGATATCCCTCTTTTAGACCTACTACATGTCTTGCTTTACTCTTCTCTTCCTAAATTTCCCTCACTCGAGGAAGAAAAATCTGAAAAATACCTATTTGATGGTACTTGCACTCATAAGGATGTTGGATGAAGTTCTTTCATGGAAATGTGATCTAAAGATGACATTATGATTAATCTATCATTTCATCACTAGAATTTGATAAGTTATAAGGTATTAAAGTCTTGGTAGATTGCAAGTTATTGTTACTCCCATCCAAATGTGTCCGTCACAAATCACTACTTAACTTTTTAACTCCCAAACTTTGTAACAAGTGTTAAATGTGACTATGGTCCACCAGTTACACAACCAAGGTGTCAAATGTATTCTCTAATTGTAATAAAAGGACTTTTTCTCTTCATTCAAGTAAATAAAATTGAAGGGAAACACCACCAAGTGGTTTATTGGACACTACATGACTAAAAATAATAGCAAATTTACATTTAATTTCCATATGTCTAAGTGGTTAACATCGAGGGAGTGTGTACTAGGCCTGGTAAATTCATCATATGTTTATGCTTTGGCAATAAAAAATGTATAAGTCATCTTAACTCTTCCTATGTCTAATTGATAGGAGACTTTTGGTATGTTTTAAGGTAGAATGAGTGGTCGCATCAATATTCTAATTCTCTATGACAAGGTTTCAACATCTTCGAATAGTGAAATTTAGTGCTCATAATCATTTTAAACAACAAAATTTTGATTATGTATGACGGTAGGATTTGATAACTTAAAAGAATTGGCTACCCAAAAAACTTAGAGTTAAAAGAAACTTTTTTAGTTTAAGGGGTTAGCACTTTCCTTCATCTTTGCATATTGGTTTGATGCTTCAAACAATGAATTTGTTATCCCACTTCTATCATATTGTATTCCCATCCCATTGCAATTGTTGGAGGAGTTGATACCAGAATTTCATATCAGATACCACATTCTTGAAGAATTTTTTTATGTTTTTACAATTTTTTGGAAGTTCTTTTGTGTTGTATGGACACATATTAGCTTGAAATGCTTGAAGATCATTAGTGTAGATAAATATATGTGATCCCCTTCATTTGTATTTGTTTTGAAGTTCTCAATCACTATTTTGTGGGATTAAACAATCAAATACAGGGACTGCCCTATTGTACTTGTGTAAGGGTTTGAGGGCTAAATAGAAATGACATCCACCAATCCACCCACTATCTTGGAACTGTAACTTGGTGGATTTGATGGATTTTCAAATCTTGTTCTTTGAATTCCATTTATGTTTTTCCCTTGTCTTGGCTTGTTACATTGTTTGGGAGGAACCTAAGGTTGGGTTTTACATTGGCTTTCATAAAAATTCTAATGTTCCATGTAAAACCTTGGGTGATATATATTCGGCTATTACCTTTTTGGAGTGGGTATTAAAATGACTTATGTCTCATTGTTTCATCTAGGTCGGGCCCCTTTTTATAAATTGAGTTAAATATTTTGCCTAAATTTATTACTTCCTAAGTTTAGGTTGGTCCATTCCCTATGTTATTGATATTAGCCCAAACCTAAGGGGAGGGTTAATAATCAAAAGAGCTTTTGAAAATTCAACTACATAAGCTACAAAATTGACTGTAAATGTGGCCAAATTGGCCCAAAAGATAGTTGAAAGAGAAGAAGCTGAGAATAAAAGTTTGATGGAGAAGTATAACACCATTATTGGAGAGTATAGTAGAATGCAACAAAGGAATGTTGAGCTGAAAACTATGGTAAACAAGTTGAAGTACAGAAATGTGGGGGAGTCTTCTAGTGCTCCTGGTACCTTGGCCATACCTTCTACATCAAGATCAGTACCTTCAACTTCTCCAATTATTTCTACTCCTAGGTCCCCCATCCAGACTCCTACTCCTAGTCCTTCATTAGAGCCAGTTGAAGAGGAGGTTGAGTACTCTGTAGATCCGACCAAAAATCAAATGCTTAATAAGATTAGAGAGCTACAGACAACTCTAAAATAGAGTGAGAAGGCAGCAGTTACCAAGCAAAATGAAGTTGTAGACATAGTTTTTAGGCATTTGAATTAGGGAGTTGATGGTAGATTACCATCAGTTTATTATTTATATTATTTATTCTTAGATTCAATAAGAATCATTACTAGGGATCAAGAATTAGTTTTTCCTTTAATGGAGAAGTGGATCCCTAGGGCCAATGACCTAGATACTATGTACAAAGCCTCTAGATTTGATGCAGACAACACACCCTAATCATTAAGGCCGACTCAAGTTTTTGTAAAATCACTGCAAGGTTTTCAAGACTTACCTAATGATTTGAGTAGGAACATTAAGGAACTGGCAAAGAATTTTGATGACTGGAGTGGCACGTCTTTACTAGATTTACAGGGACTGCCCTATTTTGCCTATGTAAGGGTTTGAGGGCTAAATAGAAATCGCATCCACCAATCCACCCATTGTCTTGGAACCATAATCTGGTCGATTGGTTTGCATCATGGTATTATAGAGGTTCATTTCATTTAGGGGTCTTTTAAAGCAAGAAAATTGGCGTTGAGTTGATGCCTTAGGGCTGACAGGGGCAATTTTCTTGTGACTTTGTGCTTGTTAAGTTAGGTTTTATCAATTTGATAGATATCTTGGTAGAGTCATGGTGACACTATTTGATGGTCCAATCTCTACTTCAAAACAAAAATATCTCTAACAACTCTAAGAGCTATAATGGGATGGCATTAAAAAAACCTTCATATGAATGATCTTCTAATGAAGGATCTTTGAATTAAGGTATGCATTTGAAGGTCCTTCATGCCAAGGTTCCTTTTATAAAGCATTTTGGACATGAAATATTTAAAATAAAAAATGCCTTCATTTGAAAGTCTTGACATGGCATCATTTTTGAATAAAGGTTCTTCATTCAAAGGTCATGATGAAATCAGCTTCAAATGAAGGTCCTTCATTAACTAGTAGTTTTTAATTTTGAATGTGTGATAATAATTTAGGGTTGAAAATAAATCCATTTCAGCCTTTTATAAATGAAAGGACATTTGATACAATCATATGCCTTGTCTAACTTTTAACTTAATAGTAAGGGCATCATGAGTAGTTTGTTGGGCCCATTCAACAATCTTCGATGCAAGGATAGAATTGTCTAGAATGTATCTACTATCAAGAAAGCCAATTTTTTTACCTCTATGACTATATCTCAAGAAATAGGTTTAATTGTGATGCCAATGATATTGACAAGGATTTTGTAATCTAGGTGTTGAGAAGCATAATTGGCCACCATCCTAGGAAAGATTCTTCATTCTCACTTTTAGGTGTTAAAATTTAACAATACATAGATTGATGAAAGAGCCCAAAGAGCCTTTCTCCATGTTATCCAAGTACACATAGCACTGGTCTTCTCTTATACGGTTGGAAAAGATTTCAAGAACTTAGCTATGAATTATTCATTTAACCTAAGGTTTTCTCATAATGCCAATATTGGGAAAAGTATGATCAAATTCTTCTATTATGAAGAATTGGTCTATGTGCCTCTAGTAATCACTGTAAAAATGTGGAAGACTAAGCTATTTTATTTTTTCTGTCATATTTTATACCATTTTACGAGAATGGGGGGGCCAATGTATGAGAAGATCTTTGGAAACTAGGCATGAAAATTGTAGGTTAAAGAGAATGAGGGTGCCAAACTTACAGTACTCATTGTCCCTTGGTCATCGATTTTCCTTGAGTGCCCTCAACCTCATCCTCGATGCTGGTATTGACCTTGTTTTAGCTCCAAACTCTTCGTCAGTGTTGGTATTGACCTTGTTTTCACTCCTCCAAACTCTTCCTCAGTGTTGGTATTGACCTTTCACTTGTCCAATTTGATGAGCTACAACCTGGTTTAGTTAGGTTTTAGAGTAGGTTAATTAAATTTAAAATTATGGTGCCATTTAGAGTACTTTCTAGAGCTAGTTGAAGAGGAGGTTGAGTACTCTATAAATCCCACCAAAAATCAGATACTTAATAAGATTAGAGAGCTACATACAACTCTAAAATAGAGTGAGAAGGGGCAGTTACCAAGCAAAATGAAGTTGTAGACATAGTTTTTAGGAATTTGAATTAGGGAGTTGATGGTAGATTACCATCAGTTTATTCTTTATATTATTTATTCTTAGATTCAATAAGAATCATTACTAGGGATCAAGAATTAGTTTTTCCTTTATTGGAGAAGTGGATCCCTAGGGCCAATGAGCTAGATGTTATGTATAAGGCCTCTAGATTCGATACAGACAATAAGCCCCAATCATTAAGGCCTAATCAAGTTTTTGTAAAATCACTGCAAGGTTTTCAAGGCTTACCTGATGATTTGAGTAGGAAGATTAAGGAACTGCTAAATAATTTTGATGACTGGAGTAGCACGTCTTTATCGAATTTACTAGGACTGCCCTGTTTTTCCTATGTAAGGGTTTAAGGGCTAAATAGAAATGGCATCCACCAATCCACCCACTCTCTTGGAACTGTAACTTGGTGGATTGGTTTGCATCATGGTATTATAGAGGTTCATTTCATTTAGGGGTCTTTTAAAGCAAGAAAATTGGCATTGAATTGATGCCTTATGGCCGACAGGGGATATTTTCTTGTGAATTTGTCCTTGTTAAGTCAAGTTTTATAAATTTGATAGATATCTTGGTAGAGTCATGGTGACACTATTTGATGGTCCAATCTCTACTTCGAAAAAAAAAATCTCTAACAACTCTAAGAGCTATAATAGGATGGCATTAAAGGAACCTTCATATGAATGATCTTCAAATGTAGGACCTTTGAATTAAGGTCTACATTTGAAGGTCCTTCATGCCAAGGTTCCTTTTATAAAGCATTATGGACATGAAATATTAAATATAAAAAATGCCTTCATTTGAAAGTCTTGGCATGGCATCATTTTTGAATAAAGGTTCTTCATTCAAAGGTCATGACGAAACCACCTTCAAATGAAGGTTCTTCATTAACCAATAGTTTTTAATTTTGAATGTGTGATAATAATTTAGGGTTGAAAATAAATCCATTTCAACCTTTTATAAATGAAAGGACATTTGATACAATCATATGCCTTGTCTATCTTTTAACTTAATAGCAAGGGCATCTTGAGTAGTTTGTTGGGCCCATTCAACAATCTCCGATGCAAGGATAGAATTGTCTAGAATGTATCTACTATCAAGAAAGCCAATTTTTTTACCTCTATGACTATATCTCAAGAAATAGGTTTAATTGTGATGGAAATGATATTGACAAGGATTTTGTAATCTAGGTGTTGAGAAGCATAATTGGCCACCATCCTAGGAAAGATTCTTCATTCTCACTTTTAGGTGTTAAAATCTAACAATACATAGATTGATGAAAGAGCCCAAATATCCTTTCTCCATGTTATCCAAGTACACATAGCAGTGGTATTTTCTTATACGATTGGACATGATGTAAAGAACTTAGCTAGGAATTATTCATTTAACCTAAGGTTTTCTCATAATGCCAATATTGGGAAAGTATGATCAAATTCTTCTATTATGAAGAATTGGTCTATGTGCCTCTAGTAATCACTATAAAAATGTGAAAGACTAAGCTATTTTATTTTTTTTGTCTTATCTTATACCATTTTACAAGAATGGGGGGGCCAATGTATGAGAAGATCTTTGGAAACTAGTCATGAAAATTGCAGGTTCAAGAGAATGAGGGTGCCAAACTTACAGTACTCATTGTCCCTTGGTCGTCGATTTTCTCTGAGTGCCCTCGACCTCATCCTCGATGTTGGTATTGACCTTGTTTTAGCTCAAAACTGTTCGTCGGTGCTGGTATTGACCTTGTTTTCACTCCTCCAAACTCTTCCTTAGTGCTGGTATTGACCTCTCACTTGTCCAATTTAAAGAGCTACAACTTGGTTTAGTTAAGTTTTAGAGTATGTTAATTAAATTTAAAATTATGGCACTACTTAGAGTACTCTTTAGAGCTAGTTGAAGAGGAGGTTGAGTACTCTATAGATCCCACAAAAAATTAGATGCTTAATAATATTAGTGAGCTACAAGAAGCTCTAAAATCAAGTGAGAAGGGAGCAGTTATGAAGCAAAATGAAGTTGTAGACACAGTTTTTAGGCATTTGAATTAAAGGGAGTTGATGGTAGATTACCATCAGTTTATTCTTTATATTATTTATTCTTAGATTCAATAAGAATCATTACTAGGGATCAAGAATTATTTTTTCCTTTATTGGAGAAGTGGATTCCTAGGGCCAATGACCTAGATAATATGTATAAGGCCTCTAGATTCAATGCAGACAATAGGCTCCAATCATTAAGGCCTACTCAAGTTTTTGTAAAATCACTGCAAGGTTTTCAAGACTTACCTGATGATTTGAGTAGGAAGATTAAGGAACTGGTAAAGAATTTTGATGACTGGAGTGGCATGTCTTTACCAGATTTACAGGGACTACCCTGTTTTGCCTATGGAAGGGTTTGAGGGCTAAATAGAAATGGCATCCACCAATCCACCCACTGTCTTGGAACTATAACTTGGTGTATTGGTTTACATCATGGTATTATAGAGGTTCATTTCATTTAGGGGTCTTTTAAAGCAAGAAAATTGGCATTGAATTGATGCCCTAGGGCTAACAGGGGCAATTTTCTTGTGAATTTGTGCTTGTTAAGTCAGGTTTTATCAATTTGATAGATATCTTGGTAGATTCATGGTGACATTGTTTGATGGTCCAATCTCTACTTTGAAACAAAAATATCTCTAACAACTCTAAGAGCTATAATGGGATGGCATTAAAGGAACCTTCAGATGAATGATCTTCTAATGAAGGACCTTTGAATTAAGGTTTGCATTTGAAGGTCCTTCATGCCAAGGTTCCTTTTATAAAGCATTTTGGACATGAAATATTTAAAATAAAAAATTCCTTCATTTGAAAATCTTGACATGGCATCTTTTTTGAATAAAGGTTTTTCATTCAAAGGTCATGACAAAATCACCTTCAAATGAAGGTTCTTCATTAAAGAGTAGTTTTTAATTTTGAATGTGTGATAATAATTTAGGGTTGAAAATAAATCCATTTGAGATTTTTATAAATGAAAGGACATTTTATACAATCATATGCCTTGTCTAACTTTTAACTTAATAGTAAGGGCATCATGAGTAGTTTGTTGGGCCCATTCAACAATCTCCGATGCAAGGATAGAATTGTCTATAATGTATCTACTATCAAGAAATTCAATTTTTTTTACCTCTATGACTATATCTCAAGAAATAGGTTTAATTGTGATGCCAATGATATTGACAAGGATTTTGTAATCTAGGTGTCGAGAAGCATAATTGGCCACCATCCTAGGAAAGATTCTTCATTCTCACTTTTAGGTGTTAAAATTTAACAATACATAGATTGATTAAAGATCCCAAAGAGCCTTTCTCCATGTTATCCAAGTACACATAGCAGTGGTCTTCTCTTATACGGTTGGACATGATTTCAAGAACTTAGCTAGGAATTTTTCATTTAACCTAAGGTTTTCTCATAATGCCATCATTGGAAAAGTATGATCAAATTCTTCTATTATGAAGAATTGGTCTATATGCCTCTAGTAATCACTGTAAAAATGTGAAAGACTAAGCTATTTTATTTTTTCTATCTTATCTTATACCATTTTACGAGAATGGGGGGGGAAATGTACGAGAAGATCTTTGGAAACTAGGCATGAAAATTGCAGGTTAAAGAGAATGGGGGTACCAAACTTACAGTACTCATTGTCCCTTGGTCATCGATTTTCCTTGAGTGCCCTCAACCTCATCCTCGATGCTGGTATTGACCTTGTTTTAGCTCCAAACTCTTCATCGGTGCTAGTATTGACCTTGTTTTCACTCCTCCAAACTCTTCCTCAACACTGGTATTTACCTTTCACTTGTCCAATTTGATGAGATACAACCTGGTTTAGTTAGGTTTTAGAGTATGTTAATTAAATTTAAAATTATGGCGCCATTTAGAGTAGTGAATATAAAGCAAGCAAAGCCTATTATGGCACCATTTAGAGTAGTGAATATAAAGTAAGCCAAGCCTATTATAGTCATGAGGGAAATAATAAAACTCCTAGGATACTTTGTGAAAATATTTTCCTTGGTTAAAGGGAGGCCATAAAATATACCTAAGGATATTTTCAATCTTCAAATATGAGGATTTGCAAGGTTCTTAGCATTATGAGTAATGGAAATGTGTGTAACTACAATAATTTTTGAACACACATGGAATATACTTTCCAAAGAAAGGGGCTTCATAATTTAATATGATAATTTTTCTTAACTCTAGAAATGATATGTTTCCTTAAAGAGGAAGGAGAAACCTAAAAAGAAAAAGAGATGTTTAGGAATCTCAACACTTCCTTATGATCAACCCCCTTCTATTCATATGAATTGAACCAATTGGGCTTGGATAATAATGATTTCCTATAAAATTGAGTTTTATGCCACTATATATTTGACCTTAAAGCTTTCCAAAAAATATCTAGGCATTGAATATCCTAAATAATGTCACATTTGTCCTCCAAGAGAGTGATCCTTAATGTTTGTTAGAATTTGACAATATATTTGTTGTTCTTCGTTTTGTCCATCTTTTCAAAAAACACAACTTAATGTAATGGCCATTTTGTAATTTGTTTTGTCCATCTTTTCATATGGAGCCATGCCATTTACTGGAGGTAATTTTTCCAAGTCTCTAACTACAATCATGTAGATATGCCTAAATATAAAATATTTAATTAAATTGATAAGTATGAATTTGTATAGAAGGAACTATAATAGAATTGAATAAAAAAAATTGTATTGTAAAGTTATCAAAGTTAGCAATTTCAATCCAGAACTCACCTCCAAAACTTTAATTACTATTTTTTGGGAATGCTTGTTGAAGCTTGGAATCTATGTTTTCAAGCAACCTCTCCCCAATGAAACTCATTTCATCTATCAATATGTATCTGACATGTGATATTTCTTCTTGTAAATTTGTAAGTCTTGTCCCTTCTAGTTCATTGAAATCTCTTACTGGAATTCTTAGCTTTGAATGAATGGTTGAAGAACCAATGTTGAATGTCGCAACTCTAGTAGGCATGAATAGAAGTAGAGGAGATTGTCTGGGAGAAGAATTTTTTTCTAATGCTAGGTTATGTGTTAGGTTATATAGTTTTTGAGCCTAGCCTCAAACACTACAATTAGGGTTAGGCTATGTGTTTTCTTTAGGGTTAGGTTTGGGATTAGATTTATGGTTATGGCTAGAGATTAGGGTAATCTCTAAATTTAAGTTTAAGTTGTAGTTGATTATTTTCCCACAAAAGGAAATTAGATCCCTTTTTTCTCATGTTCATTATAGCCGACTATGGCTTAATCTTCAATTTAGACCTTTTCTTGAAACCTAACATCATATCCCTAATCTAACCATAACCCTAACCCTAATCATAAGATTGACTCATACCCTGACCTTAACCCTAGCCTTGACAATAAGCCTAATCCTAACCCTTACTTGGAAAGTAAACCATCATTTTCTCATTAATGTAACCCTGGCCATAACTTTAACACTAACACATTTCTCAAAACCATAATCTTAACCATAACCCAAATCCTTTTTATCACAACCCTAAACATAAGCATAACTCTAACCCTAAACCCTAAACATGAACACAACCCTAACCCTAAACCCTAAACCATGATCCTAATTATAATCTAATCCTAACACTAACCTTAAGTTACACCCTATCCTTAACCCTAATTGTAACCCTAAACTAAAGAAAAATGCTACACCCTAAACTATAATCCAAATCTTAAACCTAGCCCTAACCCTAATCATAACCTAACCCTTTTTCTCAAAACCTTAACCTTGAACCTAACCCTCACCTTTATCCTATCTTTATAACCCTAACCACAACCAAAACTCTAACCCCAACCCTAACCCCAATTACCTAACCCTAAATATTTTTTCTTTTATTAATTAGTTGCACTCACTCTAATAACCCTAAGCCTATCCCTAAACCTAACCATAGCCCTATCCCTTGCCCTAATCCTAACCACAAGTCTAAGCCAAATATAAAAACAACCCTTAATCATAAAAATAACCCTAAAACTTAATTCTAAATATAACCCTAATACTATAATCCCTAATTGTAATCCTAAACCCTAACCCTAATTTCATATCTAATCCCAACCATAACCAAAATTCTAAATCCAACCCTAACCGTAAAACGTAAACCCTAATCCTAACATTATTTTTCCTAACCCTAACCCTAACTCTAAACCTAACACTAACCCAAACACTAAATCCGAACCCTAATTAAATACCCAATCATAACCCTAATTTGTAACATGATCCTTTGAATTGGATACTACATAAAAATTTATGTGTTACAATCATTGCTTCCATTGTTGGCATTTCTACATTGGGATGCATATATTTTTAAAATCAACAAAATCTTTTAATGTCTTTCCAAAATTAATATTATTAATCGTAATATCAAACTTATAAACATCTATGAAAAATAAGAACATAAATAAGAAATATATGGTAATAGTTTCTTCAAAAAACAAAGTGATGTGGACTAAAAGGACTATAAGATATCCACAAAAGAGATCTACATTGAAAATATTGTAGGGAAATTCAAGAAAATACAATTGGTAGATGCAAAGCCAAATAAATGTGAAATTGTGTACTATAATGATTTTAGAATATACACATAATGGATTTGTTGAAAAGGTTTTAGAAACTTTCAAACAAATGCAATTGGTAGATGCAAAGAAAAATTCCACAACCTTCACCAAAATCCTTATTGGTTTCCTTAATATGGGAGATTTGGAACAAGGTATAGACATCCATCAAAGCATAATATGAAGATGAATTTTTTCAAATGTTATGGTTGTAGATGCCCTTTTAAAATTTATACAGAATGTCGAAGGATAGAAAAAGCTTGTGAACTATTTGACAAAATGTCTTAAAGAATTGTAATCTCTCAATTTATGTTAGTGTCTGTTTTGTTATACCCCAAGTCCCAATTTGGGTATAACACAATAGACACTAAAACAAATTGATAGATTGTTATGAGGGTAGTGATGGGACTTTTCTAATTACAGTGTATTCTGTGAGATTACAATTATTCAAGGCATTGTGTCAAATTGTTCATGAGCTTTGTGTATCCTCCCACATTTTGCATAGATTTCGAAAGGGAATCTACAACCACAAGATTTGAGAAAATTCATCTTCATATTATGTTCTCCTTATGATTGGTTCACTCTTATACTAAATCTGAGTGTTGTTTGTGTTTCGACAAGAATAGATTAGCTTCTTCAGAAGCCTGATGACACTTTCAGTTAGGCACATAAATACTTCTTCATACTTTGCTTAAACTTCTTCACACTCTGCTCTGCATTTGAATGATCTAATATTTATTCACACATATCTCTCATACACTTCACATAATTTCTCTCTAAATGAATAAAAAAATTACTCTTATATATCCACTTCATGAATTTACATTAACAACTCTATTGGCCAAAAATAAATAATAGATGAATACAAATTGTTGTCCCAATTCAAGAACAAATCTCAATGCGCACCAACCTAAATCGGTCACAACATAATGAAGACCTAAATCAACATCCTCGAACATGCCAAGCATTCAAAAATTAATCCACAAGGACCTACAAGACTCTACCACCATCATGTCAACCAAGAACATGAAAAATCGAACACGCAAAGGAAAAATCTTTGATCACGAGCACAATGATCAACGTGGACATACCACAATAATAGAGTATGAGATAAAGAAACATCAATGAACATCTCAAGAGTATACACAATAATTCAACTCACCAGAATTACACTCTCTTCTTTCACAAACACCAGCTATAGCAACAAAATAGTTGTAGGAACACAAAAACTCATAACTCCCTCCAATCTTGATGCACACCTTTCAAACTTCCAGAGGATATACTAGATAGGCTCAGCAACAAACCATTTAATACACAGCTTCAGAATACCAACATACAAAAAGCTCCAGCGCTCCAATCTCCACAACTTCATAGACTATCTGCAACATATTTATTCTAATTTTCTCAATATCCTCGACATATAAAACCTTTAAGACATTAATGCTAATAGTGTTGACATCAATGAAAACCACAACATCCAACAATCTACATCTCTATGAAAATTGGTATATGTTAATAGTCAACTTATTATCTTATTTATAGCATCTCCTTAGCTTTTTATACTAAAAAATTCAAGGTAGAGGGTAACACGATTCTTTGAATTGGATACTACATAAAAATTTATGTGTTATAGTCATTGCTTCCATTGTTTGCATTTTCACATTAGCATCTCAGGATGCATTTCATCTAGAGTGACAATAATGTCATCATCCTCATCACCATCACAATCAACAATCTTTACTCTTTCAACCCTCTGCCTCTTTGGTGATGGTGGGCAAGCCTATTCTAAAAAACTTGGAGGAGAATCCAAATCAACAACATTTGGTACTGATTTCCTTGAATAAGATGGTGCAATATTTTTAGCAACATCTTCAGCCCTACTTCCCCTTCTTCTAGAAAAAAACCATATATTATTTTGGGGCTGATAAGTAGGCATCTCCTCTTCCTTTACCTCAAGGTACTCCTCGATGATTTGTGATTTTCCCCTTCCTTCCACAACCCTTTCATCTTTCAAAACCCCAACCAAGCTCTCAAAATTACCAATAGCATACATTGCCCTAAATCTCATCTTTAGCATTAGGCATGGGATTGAAACTAGGTATTTTCTCAAAATTAGCCAATGTATAGTGCCTTTTTCTCATCTTGGAGTAGCCAATGTATAGTGCCTTTTTCTCATCTTGTAATTCCAAATAAAAAATATTCTCGATGGTGTCCTCAGGAAAGTAGAAATTGTGGACAAAAGCTCATGTCTGATGTTTTTCCTTCATTTGAGAGATAAAATCCTCAGGATCATGATTTCTGTGGTGCACAGTCCTTAGCCTATAAGGCCCAAGTAATTTATGCAACTCCTTCCATCCTCCCTTTGCCATAAAAAAATCAGAAAATGTTGTATATTCAAGGAAGAAAGAACCTTTCTTTTGTTCAGCTGGCAAGTGTACTTCCTTAGCACCCCCCAACTACCTCATGATTTCCAAAAATTGTATTCTAAGGGGCACCTCCCTTGGCAGAACCTTTGGATTGACAATAATGCAAAAAACCCTGAAAACTGTGGTATTATGATAGGGGATAATGTCTCCCCAATTATGCATTATGTTTAATTCAAGCCTTCTCTCCATTGGCCTCAATAAGTCATAAATTTATTTTCGGATCCTTGCGGGGTCACGAACCAGAGCCTCCCTTAATTTAGATCCAAAGAAATTATGGAAAGTTACATAATCAAACTCATGACCATGCATGTCAAGAATCCTAGTCCAATATTGGACAAGCATTTCAATGTTTCCTTCCTTCTTCTTTAATTCCATATCTTTTTTGAACACATCCTGACCCCTATAGAGAAACATGTGGATTAACAAGGAATACCATATGAATCCAACCCAATTCTTCTCCTCCTTTAGGGCTACCAAGCCCATGTGCATATTCTCTGCCAAATAAGTGGCAAAGTCATATATTACATTAAAACCTAGGTGCTGGAGATTTACTTCCATATACATAATATCGGTAGGCAAGGTTTTCTTTAAGATGACTCTGAGAACTTGACATAAAACAAAAATTGTCTTCTTCAAATAATTGGCCAAATAGTTCACAGGAAAAGGTTCGAGCTCATTCTTGCCAATTACTACCTTCTTCTGATTTTTTCCTTTTCCTGAGACTGCCAAATGAGGTATTAAAAAGGATGTTCTGAACAAACCCATAGTATTTCTATATTCTTGTCTGAAAACCTCTAAGTCAACAGGAACCATATCCTTACTCCATTTATGCAATTTCTTCTTTGGTTATCTTAATCATCTGCACACCAGCATATCTTCTGACAATTCGGGCCATAGGATCATATCTAGCAATAATGTCCTTTAAAATATCTACATCCATATAAACATTAGGAACCACCAATTTACCTAGGTCTAACCTCTAGGGGTTACACAAAGGAATCGAAAAACTCCTGTTCCCAAACCAATTGGAGTACAACTGCCACCTGGTGTATGGTAACTCAAAATCTTGAATTGCATATTGCTTGTCTATCAATCCTTCCAAGATTCGAGGCCCATAGAACAAAACCTTTCCCTCCTGCTTCTTGCTAGTAGAGGGTTGTAACAAATCAATAATATCTTGCAATAAAGACCTCGTAGTGGTTTCAGAACCATAAATTCGGGCCTTGGGTGCCACTTATACTAGACTAATGATAATTCAAACTAGGGTTTGCTTATTTTTGGATATCAAATAAATTTTACAATTTTCTCCTTTAGCCTTTATAGAAAATTCTTCAATATTCAAAAATCCCTAGCAATTATCTATACAAGCTCTAAAGCGAATCTATTCAATCAATTCTTCATGAACAGAAATAGGAAATAATCACGAATTGCCCAGCAAGGAAGCATAAAATCTTCTGAATTTACAAGAAATGGCGTACGTGCTACTTATGGTTTCAATCATAGAACATCCAGGGCAGTGAAATTGAGAAATCGTAACCACAACTTGCTTCAATCGATACCAAGCAATTCTTCCTCAATGTAGACATATAACACAAAAATAGTAATTCATAAATTTTAGCATTTAATTATGCAGACAGAGTTAAACTCGGCCATTACTATTCACTCGCGCAAGATAAAATGACTATAGTACAATACCAGTTTATTTTTAAATATGAGTCATTAATCAATCACAACATTGGCCAGGAGAACAACTTAGATTTAGTCAAAATGGTTTGAAAATGCCACATTCTCCCTCTATTCACCAAACAAATAGGATATTCACCTACTGGGCACCACATCAGCACGGAAATGGGACCCACCTTTGTTATAAGCGCACAACATTGGAGTCCATGCGTCACCAAATCGCACACCTCACAACATTATTGAAACTACAATTTTAATTGTATGAGGTCAACAAGGAATGACCACGATACGTCAGTATGGAAACAACTGTCGACATCAACCTTCATCATCAGCGAGCAAAACTGGTCCCCACCATCAAATGTGATAGATGGCAACATTTCGCATGCCTCACACCATATTTGTGACATTAGCAGAAACCTTGTGAGGTATGCGAGCAACAACCAAGATTGAAATCACTTCATCCGACGGTCGCGCAATTTGTACATGCAAAAAGATAATTTCGCCTGACTTTATTATTTCCTAGGTCTCAGTTGGCATCAGCCTTCATCATCGATCAGTGAGAAAAACTAGTCCCCACCATCAAATGTGACATCTGCCAGCATCTCACATGCCTCACACCATAGTTGTGACATTAGCGAAAACCTTGCGAGGTCTGCGAGAAATGGTCAAGATTGAAATCACTTCATCCGATGATTGCGCAATCTACACATGCAGAAAGGTTATTTCATTTGACTTTATTATTTCTTAAGTCTGTGTTGGTTCATGCCTCATGCTTTAAGAACAACTTTGAGCCATCATTTGTCATTTTCCTAGGCAATGTCCCCTTCTCCCTTATAATAGTTTTTTTAATTTTGCAGGGGGTGTTTTTAGTGACCGTCGATCTTCCTACGATTGATCCTGACCACTCCCTGTGATCTTGCAATGACATCAGCACTGGTTGTTTGGTGATTGCGATATCACAGGAGACTACTATGTGTCCTGAGCTGCCGATTCCGAAAAGGGATTAATAAAGCATTTAATATTTGCATCAGACTTAAATACATTATAAAGTGGGTTACTAAAATAGCTGCGATATGCACATGCTTGAGATCGATGGTGATGTTATAATCTTGGTAAAAATTTGCTCAATGGTTATGTTTGGTATTGCTGACTGTTGTGTTTTTAATGACTGTCGATCTTCCTACGAGTGATCCTGACCGCTCCCCGCGATCACGTGATGACATCACCACTTGTTGTTTGGTGAATGTGATATCATGGGCGAGGACCACGTGTCCCAAGCTACCAATGCTAAAAAGGGATTAATAAAGAGTTTAATATTTGTGTCAGACTTAAATACATCATAAAGTAGGTTACTAAAATAGCTACAAGATGCTCGTGCTCAAGATCGATGGTGATGTTATAATCTTGGTAAAAATTTGCTCGACGGTTATGTTTGGTGCTGCTGACTACTATGTGTTTAATGACCATCGATCTTCCTATGATTGATCCTGATTGCTCCCCATGATCTCGCGATCACATCACCACTAGTTTTTTGGTGATTGCGATATCACGGTGAGTGCCACGTGTCCCAAGCTGCCAATGCCGAAAAGGGATTAATAAAGTGTTTAATATTTGTGTCAGAATTAAATACGTTATAAACTGGGTTACTAAAATAGTTGTGAGATGATCATGCTCGAGATCAATGGTGATGTTATAATATTGGTAAAAAGTTGCTCGATGGTTATGTTTGGTGCTTCTGACTGTTATGAGTGAACACAATCACCAATGGTAGGAATCAATGGTTTCCCACCATCGCGTGATCCAAAGATGCAGGATGTTTAGTGATCGCAATATGATAGGCGGGCGCCATGTGTATTCCTTTGCTGCTTCCTTCTATGGTGGGCCATCAATGTTGACATGGAGATTTCATCATCCCTTTTGAAGATGGTCATTTCATGATCTGACAAAAATAAAACATTGATGGTTGAAGTTTAAATATGCATCAAATGTGATTGTAGCCATTGGTGCGGCATGCAAATGAGCTTTAATGGCGAATGAGACGTCTACTGGCTTAATTCAATCTACATAAAGTATAGATGTATTTCTTTTATCTTCATCACAAAAGAATTCAAGTATTTACCAAGTAGTTTAGATCTAGAGATAAAACATTTCGAGAGATCATAGTGAATTTTGGTTCTCTGCAAGGTGTGAAATCCTGTGAGTTATTTTCTAAACTACTGAGTTAATTTGACTGTCTTTGTGAAGGGTACTGTTGTGTTGGTCAAGGGGTTTTGTTAATTATTTTTGTAGGGTTATTGGTTCGTTTGAATTATTGGAATTGCACAGTTGTGTTGTATTTTTGTGCTATGGGTACCCCTAGTTTCTTCGAGGATTTGATTTTTTAAAAGAAGCCCTAGTTGTTTAAGATAGCACCACTGAAGCAGCACTCTGGCCATGTTGATTATTTGAAGAGGAATTTGTATGATGACTTCCTAGATCAACTCCCATTTTAAACAAATGATAGGAAGATTGGTTTGGTTTTAATGAATGAAAAGACCCTAGGCAAAGGTCTAGTGTGTAGAAATTATAACATTATGGATGCCAGGATTCTTATGAATGGTCTTAAAATGTTTAGGCTATAGTATGGATAGGAAAACTTACCTCACCCCTTCTCTAATGCTTGGAGATATGACATGGGGAAACTAATAGTGCGAAATGTGTTCCCTGATGTTGAATTGCTCAAAGCAGTGGCAGCACGATATGATCCTATGACAAGGGTCATAAGGGATAATGATGGTGGAATTCTACTAAGCATAAATGCAGATGAGATTCGGTAGATTTTTTATTTGACTAAGTATAGCCCTTTCTTAGTCCAAATATATTTTGAGGAGATGAAGGAGTACAAAAGGTCAAAGCCTCTTTTCAGATCAATATTATTTCCTCCTCACCTAGCCACGACAGGCAGTTCAACAATTCTTATTAGCCCAAATGACCTAGAGCCTTTTCGGCTGAGCTGTTTTTCCAATCACTTCCTTGCAATATTTTATTCATTGTGTCAGATTTTAGGGTTCAACCCTAATACTGTGATGCCAGTTGCGTACATGTTTATGGGAGCCTAGATTCAACATCCTAATTTTTCTGTGGTATATGACTTTGCATCATTCCTATAAGAGAATATGCATGAGGGTGTGATGAAGCTACATGTGGGCATACTCACACTCCTTTTTTCTGGTACTCCCTATTGATGCATATGTTCCTATACAAGAATGTTGTTTTCTTCTCATAAAAAATGGAGTTGAGGTAGGAGGTGAATGGAGAAAGGTTACCAGTACAAGTGTGGAGTGCAAAATTGTCTTACAACAAGGGAGGTGCCAACTTTGTGTAGTTTGATAATTGCTTTGCCTCTAGACTCAGGGCTCGGTTGGTGGTAAATGTGCCAAGAGTTCCTGAAGATTTGCATGACTTCCTCCGACTGAAGGTGAGGAAGCCTAATTTAAAAGTGTGTCACAATTGGGGTGATATCATCTTGTACCCTATAAGCATTGTCTTCAGGGTGTATGGTTTCCAGGGGACCACTCATATCCTCCCCTTTAATGTAGCATCAAGGATGGGGTTTGCTGAAGTTATGTGACAGCTAGGTTGTATTCATGAGGACAACCTAGCAAAGAAAGGAAAAGGGAATTTGTTCCCTGACTACACTATTTTTTTTTATTTTGTTTGTTCCAAGGGAGGATGGGTCCACTACGGAACATTTTTTGATGACTTCAATTTGATGAATGGTCCTAGGAGACAGCATGACCATGAGGGATTCTTTGCATTGTTTAGAAAAAAAATTAAAGGTGGCAAATTTGCACAAGAATTCAAATTTCCTAAGGACCTAATCAAAAATGAGTTTGATTTGAATAGGCAAGAGTTGAATAACGAAAAATGGATTGCATATGAAAATTTGTTGGCTATAATACATAAAATGGATCCAAAATATGATCCATTAATGGAGTTCACTCCATTTCACAAGAGAATAGACTTCTTAATGGCTAATTTAAAAAATATAATAGGCACCTTGATGACCAAGAGGGTCAATTTGGAATTAGATTTTGGTATAGAAATACTGGATGTGAGGCCTCAAGAAACAAGGCTAGCTTATTAGCCACCAGTTGATAGGCCTCTATACAAGAGAAAGAGGAATGCGAGCAGTGATGAGGATGAAGGGGATAAGAAAGGAAAACAAGTCATTGAAGCATCATTACAACTCGGTCCAAGGATCAGAGCACCCAGAGGGATAAGGATTGTGGATCTAGATTCAGCACCAAGAGGTGATCCTGCAATGTTACCATCAGAGCCAATCCCTAAGAGGCAGAGAGGTGAGGAAATGTAGGAAAATCCGATGGATGAGATAATTGTGACTAATCAAGACATGTAGGCTAGTATCCCTTCCCCTCCTAGATCAACACAATTAGTGCTTTCTGACATGGATGTAAAGGGGAAATGTCTACAAGATGCCAGGATGGAGGCCTGTAAGGCATTCTTGGACAATGATGCATTTGTAAAGACTCCTATATTCTTGCAACTAGTTTGGAGGATGAAACTAGAAGAGTACTAAAACAAATAGAAGAGTAGGAGAGAATCGAGACCTGATAGGTCTGAGCAGGAGAATGATGATGAGGTCAAGGCCAAATTAATGGAAGAATTCAAAGGCATCACTCTTAAGGAGGGAAGAAGATTTGTGACTCAGGTTGGTGTCTTAATTTTTCCCGAATGGTACATAGCTGATGCAGTTGCATTCAATGCTATCTTACAGTCCAAACACCCTATACAAAATAGTGAAGAAGAGGTTAAGGTAGCTCTGTAAGACTCTACCTTCAGTGAGGAGTATGAAACTTTGGCCATATGGGCATTGGCACCCCAGGGTAGAAATCCAAATGTAACTGATGTTAGCCCACACCTAAGGGGAGGGCTAATCATTGAGAGAGCTTCTGAAACTTCAACAACAAAAGCTACAAGCTTGATAGTAAATGTGGCGAAATTGGCCCAAAAGATAGCTGAGAGAGAAGAGGCTAAAAAGAAGATTCTAATGAAGAAATGTAATATGATAATTGCAAACTATAGTAGGATTAAGGAAAGGAATGTTGATCTACAATCTAAAGTAGATAGGTTGAAATATGGGAGGCTGGGAGAATCCTCCAGTGCTTCTAGTATTAGAGAATTACCTTCTATTGTAGGATCGGTCCCCCCTACTATGCCAATTGTTTCAACTCTAGGTTCCCCCATCCAGGCACTTTCTCTCAGTCCTACACCAAGGCCAGTTGAAGAAGAAGTTGAATATTCTGTGGATCCCACCAAGAAGCAAATGTTGAATAGGATCATAGAATTGCAGGCTGCCTTAAAGGCAAGTGAGGATGATGTAATTTCCAAACAAAGTGAGGTGCTTGACACAATTTTGAGGCATCATAATGAAAATTTTCATGGTAAATTAATATCTATACATTCTTTGTATTCTTTATTCTTGGATGGAATAAAAAATATCAATAGGGATTGGGAAATAGATTTGCCTTTGGTTGAGAAATTGATCCCTAGGGTCAATGATTTGGATATTATGTACAAAGCTTCTAGGTTTGATGTGGACAATAGGCCCCAGTCATTGAAGCCTACTCAAATATTTGTAAAATCATTGAACGGATTTCAGGCCCTACCTGATGATTTGAGTAGAATAATTAGGGAGCTGATAAAGAGCTATGATGACTGGAATGATACATTTTTTTCCAGAAATTATTGATGCACAAGGAAATGTTAAGACATTACAACAGTGGCAGGATGGGGCAGAAGAAGTTATCAATGCAAAAATCAAATCAATTTGTGATGATTCAAACTATGATTTGTTGGTAAATAGTATGGATAAGATAATTAACACCATCACATTCTTAGATTTTTTTGAAAGGGAAGCCAATCAGGTTGCAGTGAAGTACACACCTCACAATACTAAGGTGAATGAGGTGGTGAATTTTGGCTGGCCAATGGATGAAGAGTATCAGAGATGGGTAGACAAGTACTCAATCAAAGAGGAGTAAAATAGAGTCTATTACTGTAGGATGGATGAAATAATGTGAGATGATGATGCAAACAATTCTGGAGACAACCACAAGAAATGATTTAACAATGGACATGGCATGTGAACAAAATGAGAAGATGTTCGAAATGGAGATAGACATAAGGAATGCACTGGAGGATGTTGATACACACAAGTGGCCAGCTTACTGAGATTATCTTTCAAACATCTACTTATGGCTTAATAGAGCATACTTTCTAGTTTGTTATTGTTTTTAAGCAAAAGACATTTCTCAAAAGATGCGCCGTTTCACAATTTTGATATATTTATATTTGTTTCATAATGTAAAACATATATAGGTGGATAGGAGAAAGATACAGTAGATAGTTTGCAATGAAACTTTCCTTTAAAAGACTCAGATGCATGTATGAATTTTGATGAAGTTAATGAAGATGTTTGAACTTGTGGCTTAATCTTGGTATCAACTGTTTGTGGAATTATACAGTTATCTGGTTGTCTCCATTTTCATACTTTTCTGTTGTTTAAATTGATATATCAAGCATATATATATTTAGTTTACAGATACACATTTTTTGTATTTGTGTGATGTGATTATTTTGTTCTTTCAAGTAAATATTAAACCCTTCTAGTCAATCACAATAACTGAAGAGTATTAATTGGATCAATAAGAATAATCACATAACTAGGATTGTCATTCTATCTCAAGTAGAGTTTGTCAGTCATTTACTTGCACATTTATACAAGTTATAAACTACATTTGTGTGCCAAACACTTTGAATTATTCCCATCATAGATGAAATTTTTATAGATCTTCATTAGAATCCATACACCTAACAAGGTAGTGGTCTCACACTTTCATCTTTTGGTTTATCCATTTTATTTTTTACATCTGTTAACTAAACATATTCTAATATAATTCAAATATAATTAAAATTGAAAACATCCTAAATTAATTATGTAACCACATAAGTCTAATATAATTCTATCAAAAAATTAATATCAAATAGATAATACAATCACATAACTCATACATTTCTATGTCATTGATCTTCTTCTTCATCCAACTCTTTATCTATATCATCCGATCCAGATTCAACATTGTAAGGATTGGTCATATCATAATCATCATCATTGATATCAGTTTTGATAATTTCATCATCCACATGGATATCATCTTCATGAAAATTAACTCCTACATCATCATGATCTAGTTCCTCCTCTTAGACATCTTCGTTAGGCACATCTTCTATTTCTTTAGTATCTTCTTCTTCCACCACATTATACTTTACCGGCCTTCCTCTTGGATCATGTCTAACAACATATGACCAACCCACTTTACCTGGAACCTCTGAGTAAAATACCTGCTCACATTGGCTTGGAATAACATAGGGCTCATTTCCAACTCACTAAAAATACCTTGTATTAACCATGGTAAATCCATTATCATGTTCAATAACAGTTCTCTCGTGATCATTTTTATTCAATCGTAGCCTATACCATAGGATGGCAAACAAAACTAATTTGAAGGACTTAAAGTCACACTCAAGTATATCATCCAAAATCCCATAGTATTGATTTTTTGAGACTTTTGGATGTATGTCACTTCTAGATGAAACATTAGTCACCTGGTAGACTGCAGTTATCCCAGAATCACAAGTTTTCTTCGTGTCATCCAACTTTTTTGTTCAAAATTTATGACTATTGCATCACATAGCCTTGTGTTGTTTCACCTGCAATATGTCAAACATGTAAAAATTATTGCAATATCGTCAGTTGATAAACATATTTATTCTTGGCTGAATGTATGCAAAGAAAAAAATCTCAACATATATAAATCAATATAATTGAAAATAATTAAATAATATGGGTGATTAATATATTTATACATACTTTTTAATTTCTTAAACCATATTCTAAATCAATTTCCCTTGGTGTAACATTGGAATTTCCATTACGATGAGCTTCTTTGACCAATGAAGCCACACCTTCCCATGTTAATGCGCAACAAAATTGTTGACATCATTCAATCCATACCATCATCCAATCAAGATTATTTGTGATGTACAAATGTAGTACATCCCACTCTCGACCAACTGTATCAAAAAAAATGAAATTCATAAACGACGTATAATTAGTTAATTACCATGGTATACGACCTTAATTTACAATTGATGAATATTGAAAATTAATAATTAAATAAGTACAATATACTTAAAAACTAAATGTAAAATGTATTCTAATTAATCTCCATGACCATTTTATAATTACCTGTCACTTTCCTCAGTCCACCTTTCCCCATCAGGTACTCTCCTTCGAATTTGTTATGGAGTTGGGATCCCAAATGTGATCTACATGGATCTTTGCTGCATACTTAGGAAGATATTCAGTAATGTAAACCATGGTCTGGTATACCATGTATCCCTCCACCATATAACCTTCGGGATGTGCTCTTTGTCTAACCAAAGCCTTCAAAATTTTCAAGTGCCTCTCAACCATCCACATTGACCTTGTGTGTACAGGTCCATAGGATTCAATATCCTCAACTTGGTGTATGAGGTAATGTTCTTGTGCATTGAAATTTTTTGAAGATAAGACACTTTTTGATTTCACACATTCGATGGGGAATTCTTCTCTTCCAATAATTTATATCTTCTTTATGGATTTCTTTAGATGATAGCTATCTACAAGTGATTCAAGGCATAAATATATTAACGAGATTTAGCAAAATATACAATGAATTGAACAAATATCACTACTTACCTCATGTATTTTCCAAGATCATATATAACTTGTTTGACATTGTTGTCAAAGTTGTCTGGAAAAGATAGAGGTAGAATGTACTGCAACAATTATAAAATGATCTTTTCATTAATATTTTTCCAAAAGTAGTAAACATAATACACTGAAAAGTACATGCAGTATACAAATATATATAATATACCAGAATAATTACCTTAATGAAGGTATGCCAATCATGCATTTTCATCCCTAACCCAAATTCACCTTTCTTTTTTATGATATTGTTTATGTTCGCAACAAATCCTGTGGGAAATCAAATTTTTCATATGACTTGTTTTATAGCATTACTTTGCTTCTCTGTTAATAAACAAGGAAGGGCACTTATATTAATTTGGTCTCCATCACTATTTAATTGAATGAAATTTTTCATTGCATGGCTGGCTTCCTAAATGTCACTACAAATTTTGACAATTTTTTCTTTGTCATGCCTTCCATCCAATATTTTCCATAACATTTTTGTCATATTCTTTTCTATATGCATTGTATCAAAAAAATACACAATTTGTAGTTGCTCATAGTAGGCAAACCTACTAAATTGTCTGGGATAACTTTTCAGTCCTTGTGGAAGCTGACCATTAATGCCTTGATGACCTTCATGAAGCATATAAGTTAAACAAATTAACAATGACAATCATTGTCAATTACAGCATGAGTAAACACAACACAATATAAAAATATAAATTCAAAACATATCATAAATGATAGATAAAAAATTTGATCTGATGTATAACCTTGATGATTAATTCTATTATATTCCAACTTCCATAGGCGAGGTGTCATTCTTCATGATTTTGATGTAGTCTCTTCTTTCCCATTGAAAAGATGTTTTTCAGTAGTTCGATACTTATGATTTATGTGGAGGAAGTGCCTATACTCATCAAATACTTGCTTTTCGAAACTTGTTGAATGACGAGATTTCATCTTTGGACCACAAATTGGACATGCAAATTTTCCCTTTGTTTGAAGACCTACAAATCATATATAATTGGATTAAATATGTCAATTTTTATAATTATATATAATGAATAGATTATTTTAAAAACATGCATGATATCTACTTCATAAAATTAAATATTGTTGAAGTCATATAGTCAAACGTTACAACATTCCAGAAAAATGTGTTAGCCCTGGGGCATCATGAATTGTCCATATAAGCATTGCATGGAATTGAAATTGTCTTTGTCCTATTGGTCTAGATACGTCATACATAATCATGCCATTCCATAAATTTAGTAACTCGTCGATAAGAGGCTCAATATATACATTCATATCTTTAACTTGGTACTTACCTAGTTGAATGAACATAAACATTACAGAATTATTATAACCATTTTACTGCAATCTATATAAATTCATGTACATGACTATTAAATGAAAAAACATATAAGTCATTATGCAACAAATAAGACAAATGAGATGCTACTACATTAAATAAAATTGATGTAAAAGAATACCTGGAAAAATCATTTCCAACATTATGTGCTCCCTCTTTATTGACATCCATGGAGGAATGTTATTGTTGATAATAAAAATAGGCCACACCGAGTAAATAGATCTCAACGCTCCAAATGGATTGACACTATCCACTACCAATGAAAGCCTGAGATTACAAGGTTCTTCTTTAAAGTGTGGCCATTTTTACTCCATGTCCCTAAATGCAGAACCATCCGTAGGCATTCAAAGAACTCATCTCTAGTTCTATTTCATGCATGGTAATCCATAAATTGTGCTAAGCTTTTGCACCTAAATAATTATTGCATATGTGGAATAATGGGAATATACTGATATGACATTTTGGGCATTCTGTTGCAAATTCATGTTGTTTATGATATATAATATGATCATTGGGATATGCATCTATTGCTTGATACTCCATTCCAATATCTTTCATAATGCCAGATAAATCTCGGTATGAGCGAGGTAAAATATTTGATGGTGGTAACAAAAATTCACCAATCAATCTACAACAAAAAATAATTTCTTAATATAAAGAATATTAATGGTACATACTTCATTCTTTATTTACTAGCAATGAACTAACAACAATTAAAATAGATGAAAAAAGATGACATAAATAACATACCTTACCATCCGTGAGATTGCTATGTTGGATAAACCATTCATAACCTTCAAGTTCACCAGCAAGAATACAACAAAGAGAAGAGTTGTTTGAGAGCCTTCATAAAGGGGATTGTATGCCTTCTCAAGTATAGGTAAATCATGAACATCATCAAAGTCATCTCGATCAACACGATCAGATGTGCCACTACATGTGTCATGAATCAATGTATCTATACTATCATCTTCGATATTCACATCTCCATGTTCCTCCACTTGTGAAACCACATTCTCCTAGTCGTGATAATCCATATCATGTGCCCTAGGGCGCCCCACCTTTATAATAATGATAGACACAAATAAACCATGATCATGATAAAGTGATTTTATATATATATATATCAAATTTTAAAAGAATATAAACATTTACAAATTCAATTAATATAAACTCATATAATAAACAACTTATGAATGGATGATAACCATGCCCCCCTTCAATGTGACCATGTTGCCTACAATGTTTCTTAGCTATTGTGATTGAAATTCTTCTTTCCTTTAAGCCCTTGCAATTATTGCAAGGACAATAATGCTTCCCATCACCCTTTCTTATGAATCTAGCCCACAATCTATCAAGTGACTCTTCATTTTGTTCTGGACTAATATTATCTGACATGATTTTTCTTTACCAAGCTTGAATATTTAGATCTTCAAAAAATATCAAAATCACACTCCCATAATTTTTAATCATACACAGGAAACAAAATATAATAATTATGATATTTTACACCAAAAAAATTCAGCATGCAATCACCCCTATAAAAGAGAAGATAGTTTGAAGTTAGTGACCCCAAAAATCACTTTCAAATGCTAATTCCAAAAATTATTAAATTATGATTTTACTATGATTTCCAACTGTTAGACTACTAAAATCATAATATTGAACTTGCACAAAAAACTTGGAAATGAAATTCTCAAAATGCAGCTAATAGGCCTCAACAATTAAGGCCTACTCAAGACTTTGTGAAGTCACTGCAAGGTTTTCAGGCCTTACCTGATGATTTCAACAGGAGGATTAAAGAGTTGGTGAAGAGTTTAAATGACTGGAGAGACACATCTTTACAAGATATTGTAGATGCCCAAGGAAATGTTAGATCACTGTAGCAATGGTAGGATAGGGTAGATGAAATCATCAATGAACAAATCAAATTGATTTGTGATGACTTAGATTATGACATGTTGATGAGTAGTGTGGGTAAAATCATTAACACTAGCACATTTTCTGAATCTTTTGAAAGGGAAGCGAATCAAGTAGCAGTAAAGTATAAACCTTACAGTGCCAAGGTAAATGAGGTGGTAAATGTTAATTGGCCAACATATGAGGAATAGCAAGGATGCATAGAAAATTACTTAACTGAACAAGATTAGGACAAAGTCTACAACCGGTATTTAACAGCTCAACGATTATGGTTATAAATTTTTTTGGCTATGTCTTGGTGGTAGTTTTGGTGCAAGTTTTTGAAGTTTGGAAAATGCAACAGTTCTTCTCCAGTGGATAGCATGAACAAGAAGATTCTCCAGAGACTCAGTTGTTGTAACAAATTTTTAAAATATCATAAGGCGGTCCAAGTGACCAGTGACAGGTGTATTTCTGGTCTAATGCTTGTTGCTCATTCATTTTCTTTATAAGAAGGATTTCAGGACCAAAAATACGGGTTACCAAGTTAGATATCTTTAGGTCGAGTCTAATTGAAGTTTCAGTGAAAATTTGTAAAGAGCCTAATATTATAGTGAAGATACTATTCTTAGGTTTGGTGTCATTCTATTGTAGGTTTTAGTTTCATGGGTACTTAATTTTCAAGACAGTACTAGAATCTAAAAGAAAATTACTCATTTCAAGGTCATGTATCTCCATTGTATGAATATATTATTATCTTGAATAATATGATCAAGGGTTATTCTATTCATTTCACTGTTATGGTGTGTGTAATTCTCATTTTGGCTTTAATTCAAAGAATTAATTAAAATGCTTGTGTGAGGTTATAGGTGACTATGTTCATATAAGGATTTGAAAAGTAGTATTGGGTTAGAATATAGATTGATGGCATTGTAAGGTAGTATTATCTAATATTTTATATGCTATGTGTCTAGAAGATAAACCTGGTTATAGTAAAAAACAACCAACACCTTTGGTATTATCTAGCTATGGCTCCCAAATCTATTGAAAATTGATCATTAGGGTTAAAATTGAAACCTTGCCAATATAATCTTTGTCCAATTCCATCAAGAATTTTCCATCAGTTATAAACAATTTGCTTATAAAGAATTTGTGAAGACAGGTCTAAACTCTGGAATTGAAACTCTAAAAATGCACAAGACTAAAAATGAAATCTAATGAGAAGTTGCTTTAAAATATGATTTTCAAACCTGGCAGTACAAATCTGACTTCACAAATGAATTCTGGAAAAAGACAATGACTACCCTCAACTTCACGATATCTTCTTGAGTTTATTCTGATTTTCCCCAAGAAAACCGTCGAGCAAAACACTGTCACAATAAATAGTCAAGCTCATTTCAATTTATGTCCACCACAATTGAACTTTGCAGATCCATCGAAATTTCAGTGAAAGATCTTCGTCGAAATTCCGATGAACGTCTGGGATAAAAATTTAAAAAAATGAAATTTTGCACAAGTGCTCGACGATACATCTGATTATATAGCTTTCGTCGGAAGATTTCGTCAGATTTTGCAATCAAATGAGTTAGTGTCTCAATTGAAGATAATAACTTTGCATTCAATTTGTGGATGAAGAATGAGAGGAAGAGTCTCTCATTTATAGATTTTAAATTGGAAGAATGAGCAAGATTTGAGCAATGTGGGATCATTCAACATCCAATGGCCAAGTGTCACTTAACAAAATGTGAATGGTTGAAGGTTGTGCACATTTTGATCAAAGTTCCAATAAATGATATTAGGTAGAATTTGAAATTTGAAAGTGACATGTTTAGAGGGAAGGGAAATGGAGTTAATGTCACTTGGCTCAAAGCCAAGGATATGTAAGAGGCATTGAATGCCTTGTTGGAAGTACCAATCCCCTTTTCAAGGGATTTTTGAATTTGAGGAATATTCCCCAAAAGATGCCCTTTTGAATGGAAATTGATGGTTTAAAAAATCAAATAAATTGATTTATTGTGCAAGTTGCAAAATCTAGAGGATTGAAGTGATTAGGATTAGATTAAATTGCGATTTGATCAATTTAATTAGAGATTAGGTGATTTGACAATTTTGACTTAGATTTTAGGATTTAAATAAATCAAAGTTGAGAGGAATAATTATTTTAGATTTAATTAAATAAATATTGATTTATTTAATAAAGCAGGTGGTGTTAGATTAAATCAAATAAAGATTAATTTATTTAATTTAAATGATGTGATCTTAGAGGTTAATTAAATAAAGTGGATTACTTAATAAAGAGATAGACTAGGATTAATTAAACAAACTGCTTTATTTAATTAATGGAAGAGAATGACTCAATCAAATAAGAGAGGAATTGTGATGAATTTAATCAAATAAGAATTATTTAATTAAATTAATTAGAAAAAAGGATGATTTAGGAGGAAACGATGTTAGTAAGATCCGAATTATGTGTGTAGGATCGAATTGTATATTTTCCATGTCTACATTTTGCCCCTCTTTCAAGCAATGCACTTGTTGCATTGGTTCAAAGAATGAACTGTTGTGATTAAAGTTCAAAATTTCTCAATTTTTCAAATCCCCCACTACTGCCCCAACAAGAAGGATTATGCTGGTATATTTCCCCCCTTGGGAGGTCAAGTGGAAATGTTTTATTTTCCGATCAAGATCATGATAAAATGCGAGAGGAGTGGTTCTATTGATCAGAGGATGAAAGATAATTATTTGATGTAGACAATTTTGGTGATGTATAGACAATCATCGGACATGGGTTGCCTCGTGTATATTTTGAGATCTTATACCTACTTTAGATAGAAATGTTAGTAAAGATAGAATAATAAGAAGAATAAGATGATGAAAGGAGGATCCACAAGCCCACACTATGATGATGATGATGATTTTCTTACTAGGAGTTGAGATTTTCAAAGGGCCAATTACTTTATGTTTCATAACACACGTAGGTACAATGCATCAAGGTATAAAGAACTAGGATGGCATTGTACCTAGTATGATGGACTTTGACTCAACAATTAGATAGGAGTATTCCTATTCACATTTGACATACATAAAACTTGCTAGGATGCACCTAACAAAGAAAGTATTTGCCAAGTTATTCTACAGGAACATCCATCAAGCATGATAGATAAAAAAGATAATGATCACTACCCCATTCCTTTATTTCTAAACATGTTTTGATTAGGCATCATCGAGAGGTCCTTGGAATGAGCACAAAATAAGATAAGTCAAAAAGACCAAGATAAAGTAAACAAACAAGCTAATGTTCTTTGTACTGCTAGCCTTGAGGCTAAACTGAGGTAATACCTGATGCTGATGTCCATCGTGGGAACGATGCATCCTAGGACATGTTGTGATCAGGGTTTTGATGAGATTGATTGGATGATAAGCTATAGATACTCTAAGTTGACCAAAATTATTTCTTATTCATCTAGACTTGAGACTTATGACGATTAGGGGATTCACTTTTGGAACCTCCTGGACCTGCTTCTAACTTACTCACCAAAGGATGAAGGCGACAATTTATTTATTTTGAACGGTGATTATCACGGGTGAAAGCGAGACGAGACAAATGCACCATTTTGGGTTTTTTCAAATTATTTGATGTTTTTGGTGTTTTTGAAATGTTTTGAGCCTGTTTTGATTTTTAGATTTTTCAATGTTTTTTTTTGGTATTTTCAAGATTTTGACCAAGAAACTGACTTAAAGACCTATCCTAGGGGTCTCAGGAGCTGATCCATAGATTAGCCTTACCTACGTTATACACGTAGACTTGACTCAATGATGAGAAAAATGGGAAAACGGATTGTCAGATTGCAATAGACGCCTGAAGGACTAACCAAAAATGTATCAGGGGATGATCATAGATCAAGCTTTCCTACATTCAATCTTAGAGATGATATAGTCTGGTTGTCATGTTTTTGATATTTTCTATCTTTTTGAGATGTTTTTGGACTTTTGATATGATTTGGATTTTTTTTGGATTTTCACATGATTTTGAAGTTTTGGATATGAGATGATGTGATGATATCAGCGATCAATTTTGGTATTTTGTTGAAAACCAAGCTAAGGTTGATTTATCAGATTGATGGATTTATGATGCTAACATTGTCGAGGATACACAACAATGCAAGGATAGTGCTAAAAAAAACAAGGATTGGGAAGGATATCCCAAGATGGATTGGTTGGATTTGATTGATCAAGATTTTGAAGCTTGATTTGGAACAAAATTGTTTTCAATGATTTGATGTGACACTGAAGTAAACATTAGAAGAAACTGATATTGATTGTTTGGATTGATGTTTGATGAAATATAAAGCTTGATAAGGAACATATTTTTGTCAAAATATGCCATGGGGTAGTGATTTGGATATTGGCTCACGAATTTTTTACCAATTTGATTTCATGTTTTCCAATGTTCGGATCACCACATAAGTTGAAGGATATATATCAAGATTTATTCCCAAAGAAAAATGTAAATATCTTCCCCAGTGTCTAGAAATTTATGGAATGTAATGGGTGGATGCTTGGATAGGTGTGTGGATGGATGGATATAGTAATCATGAAAAGGATGCCAAGGATTATCTTGTGACAAGATAAGGTGTTCAAAAAAAGGATGCTTACTTGGATAGTCCTTCATGGCTTGGAAAATGTTGGGTAAGATAGGATCAATTAAAATGACCCATGTCAAGATGTTTACCCTAAACAAGTGTAAAGTGTGCACCAAAATTGCATCAAGATCAAGATAAGGTGGATAGATGGAAAATGGTTCATGGATGACTGCATGATATGGATGGAATGTTGGCTTCATTTTGGATGTGATAAGATGCTTCCAATTGAACTAGTGCAAGAAGATGCTTGATTCTACTCATGATGGCTATTTTCTAGGTTTTCATCATGGTACATAGCCAAAGCGCCACCGAAGTGGTTTTCACTAGAGGACAATTTTTTTCTTTACTGTTTTCAATCCTTTTCTGATTTTTTTGGATTTTTGTACTTTTGTATTTTTTTGGATTTTTTTATTTTCTGAAAGATTTTGAGCTCATTTTGAATCACCTGGTACTATTGACATTGATATTTATGTCATAATGTTCCACTAATATCCTTCTTGAAGAAGTTGATTTGCCAACATACATGCACTTTAATGCAACTTTTGAGATTCTTGATCTACTTTATTGATACCAGAGTTAACTTTGTCTTTGTGTGCACATCACAATAGATTTCCTTTTGAATCCTTATGATGAAGGGTCATTGCCAACACATGGCCAATGTGAGAATTGGATATCATGTGTGGAGGCATGGATGTTGGAGTGTGTTTAGGAATAAAAGATGGATTGGTTGATAGTTTGGAAATTTTGACTCTCCAAACTTGGGAAAATGAGCAATGATGGGTGGATATGGAAGTGTGCATGGAATTAGGACCAACAACTCGATAAACTTTTTTTATTGCTTGAGAAGCATTCTTTTTCCTTTGTGGACATCTTTGATGGATACTTGCCCCTTTTCTATTTTCCCCCATAGTTTATTTGACTAATGGAGTATGATAGGGATCATATTTCTTTGTACTTTTTGGTATCCATATGTATTTGATTTGTTTGATATGCTTCTTAGCTTCATTTTCTATGATAATGTTCTTCATGATTTGATGAAAATATCCCTTTTGATGTTGGTCCCAATTTTTGGATGGCGTGATGGGTGTATGAATATTCGTGACGTGGATGGTTGTAGTATTGGAATTGGTTTCATCATAAGGATCCTTCTTGCCCCCTATGTTGACGTTTGCTTGAGATGAAGATTCCCCTAGTATAGAAGTAGTACCTTCCTGCCTTGATTCTGTTTGTTTTGATATGTCTTATTGAGCAAGCATCTTTTGATAAATGACCATTGTAGATGACATTATTTTAATTTGTTGCTCTACTGACTTTGGAATATCCTGTTCTATTTTCTTGAGTGGATAATGTTGGATATCTTCATATATGATGTCCTCGGTCTGAATTTTGGATATATTTGATCCTGATGTTGACAACTTAGTTTGACTATATGAATTAATAACCTTCTTTTTTTGTGTAATAATGTCAAGAGTAAAGGAATGTTGTTATGAATTAAGACCATCTACGTGTCCATCCAAAGAAAGCATCCCATGGGTAGATGGAGGAGTATGTTTTATGTGCATATGACCATATTGTATATATAGGATATTTTCCATTATATCATTGTAGTATATTGGAGATGTAAACTCTTGATCTTGAATGATTTCAGAATTGCTTTCGAGATGCTTTGGATCAAGTTCTTGACATAGGTCAATTTCAAAGAATGTATTTCTTTTAAAGTGTTCTTGGATATCTTCAATAGGCATAGGAAGTTTCTCAAATGTCATGAGGTCAAAGGATGTCCATATGTTTTGGAAAAGATCATTACTAGACCTTGGTGAAAGATGTTGATCATGCTTTGGAATAAATTCTTGAGATATGTCCTCTAACTCTTTAGGTGAAGTAGAGACATTTTCAACATGATCATTGGTCGAAGGATCTTGATCATCATTTTTAATGATTGTGGTGGGAATCTATTGAAATATTTGATGAGGGAGTAATTCCCACATTTGTTGTTGAGCCAACAATGCTTGTTGGTGGGCTTGTTGTTGAGCTACTTGTTGTTGTGTCTGAAAATCATCTAGGACTTGTTCATACACTTGTTGAGCTACTTGTTGTTGATATGCTTTTTAAGCTACTTATGTCTCTTGTGCAAATTGTGTGGCTTGAGTGGCTAATTCCACTTGTGCTTGCTGAGTAGCTAGTTGTGAAGCTTTTTGATTTTGTTGCCGTACCCTTTGGTGGGTGGCATGTTGAACTACCTGAATCATGGTGATGAATGAGTTCATCATGTTGACTTTTGGTTGAATCGACAACGGATTGGGAACAGTGTTGACCATTGTGATGAATGAAAGGGTCATGTTAACCATTGGGGTTTCAATTGTGGATGGTGTGAGTGAGACGCTTGGTCCTTGAGACACTTGAGGGACAATGTTTGTGTTGATCGTTGGGGTTACTTGGATGGCTCCCATCTATTGTTGCAATATCGATGGAAAAATGGGAGGATTTGATATGATGCTTTGACTTATGAAAGGGGTGTTGCTTGGATTCGGTTGATTGATGGTTGGTAAAGGGGGAAGGCTCATTCCTTGATTTTTTGGTTAATAGATTTGTAATTTTTGAATTTTATTTAAATCTACCAAAGGGAAAGGTGTTCCAAAATTTAGATTGGGCATGTTCACTTTTGTTGTACCATTTAGGTTTGGAGGAGATAATTATCCCATGTATGGTTTGTACAAATGCAAGTTTTGAAAATCAATTGGCATCGTATGGCTTGAATAGTTTGGTTGAATTGGATTACTCATGATGGATGAATCAAGTTTATATTCCATGTTCCTCTTGTGTTTTGGCCTTTTTAACCTCTGAGGGGTTTAGGACCAATGATGAGATGAAGGATGAAAGAGGTGAATGATATGGGTGTTTTAACTTTTAGGAATTGTTTTGATTTTGATTTTGATTGATTGATAATGAACTTGTAGGTCCTAGGAAGTTGTTTTAAATCGTAGGGTAAACTTGCACACGAGAGGATAGTTTGACTAAGTGTGCTAAGTCAAACAAGATATGATTTTGGATAATGAACTTGTAGATTCTAAGAAGTTGTGTTATCCTAGAGTAAACTCATACACAAGAGGATAATCTGGTTAGGTGTGTTAAGCCAAACAAGGTAATGTTGATTTTTCCTAAACATCTAGCATAAGTGATGTTTTCAAAGTTTCCAAGAGTTTGTTGGTGAGATGATATTTGATTTTGATGATTGAGGGATGGATGAGAGTGATGATTTCAATCCTAGAATTGATCTGGACAAGACTCTTTCTTACAAGACCTCGGTATTGAAGAACATGCCATACTTCCTATGTGAGATTTTTTTTTTTTTGAAAAAGAGTTGGATTCTATTGATAATAGAACTCATACAAACTTGGGTTTTTCTTTGAAGCATTCTTGTATAAATTATATACCAATATTTATCTAACTTCAAGAAGAATTTCAATACACTCCACATGAGGTTTTGGGCTAATCTTTTTGAACCTTGGTTTTTGGATTTTAATTTTACGGGAAATCATTTGCGAGAAAACATGTATGGGGTTCAACTGTCTTAATATTTTTTTAATGAGTTCCTTTTATCATAGAAAATTTCTTGTTTAAATTCTAAAAACTAAATGTTTGTGCCTCAATTCCTTTTCTTTCCACAAGGTCCATTATATTAAAATCAAGGTTTCAAGAGCATAGTTTCTTAGGTTGACATTAGTAAAAATAAATGATAATTAAACCCAAGCATCTGCAAACCTCTAAGGATGGAATCCCTAGGGTAAGCAAGAGCACATGGATTCATCAATGGTATTTATTTCCTCCAAAGATTTTGAAATCTTGAAGCTTTTTTGAATGTTTGTTTCCCAATGTTTTAGATCCAATAAAAGTGTTTTGATTTCAATGATATGCACATCCCTAGGTTGAAAAGACAATATTTGTTGGGTTCCCACTTGGACGAGTCCAACTACGCATATTCAGTGTGGATGATTAGATGCTTGACAACACTGGCTCCCCCTTATTGTGCACTCGCTTCTTGGGTCAATGAAGCATCAGTACGCATGAATCTGCCATGGAAAAAATTTCATCTCTACAAAAAAATCGCATGCATATGTGAGGCAGCTTCAAAGGACATGACCTTTTGCACCAACAAGTAGTTAAGGATTTTGGCCTTTTCTATATAAGGGGTTTTAATATAGGCATTCCATTCATGAGGGAATATCCAATATAGAGAGAGACGATTTTTTCCCTTCTTATTAGAATAATCCTCATGATATTGGCCTTTGTTCCAACATACACACTTATATCCCGAGTGGAAGTCACTTGGCTTTAGCGTGTTCCCAGTTAGGTCATTCCCTTAGGTGCTTACTTTTTCCCACAAGGAAGGCCCGCTAAGATAAACAAAATTGAGCAAGAATATCATGTATTTCAATCAACCTTCATTGAAAAACAAAGGGAGAACACTCACAATATACCACGCTCACACTTGCAAAATGTTTTGTTCAATTTTAATCCCAAAAAATGAAATATGGAGGTAATTAATTTACTCAACTTAAGATCACCAAAAGGAATTTTGATTCTCAAGATCATCGTGAGGCATGAGAGAAGCGCATATTTCATTTTGATGGTATTAATTTGAATAAACAACTACAAAACAAAAACAACAGTTGTTCATTTTAAATCCACAAAGCAAAAGTGAATTCTTTTTATAGCACTAAATCAAATGTGGGATTTCCTTGTTCAATTGTTAATCCTTACACCAAATCTAGTAAGTTGTTCTAAAGGTCTTTTTAAGCCCTTTGTTTGTAAAATTTGAAATAAAATTTGTATTGTTCTTTTTATGGCCCAAAAGGAAATTTAGTTTTCCCTAAAGCATGAAAGATAACAAATTTCTTAAGAGAGATTGAGAATTATCTAAGAGTGTTAAACAACACTAAAGTGTTTAAAAACAAATGGTATAAGATGATAATGATGTCATAATGTAACCTTCCAATTTTCTTTCCTCCTTTCCCTAACCTACAAAATGATTAAAACCAGAAGATACAGAGACAACAAACATGTTAATAGCTCAAAAAGTTGGAAACAAAAAGGCACATGTCAAAAAAATTAAAAAAATTGAACTTTTTACTGTCACCCAGCGACATGGATAACAAATGTGGTGGAGTTTATAAATTTTAGTGGCATAATATAGCATCGTTGATGACTAAGAGTGATGCTCTGGAGCAGGAAAAAGAGCGCAATGGTGGCACTATTTTAGCCTAGCAACGTAGTTTAGATTTTAGAAATCCACAGCGCAGTTTGGAAATTTGAAATTTGTTGGTGGGAAGACTCCAGTGACGGAGTTTGTAGTTTGGAGCAGTGCAATATAGCTATGATGGATTGTTAGCGGTGCAATATAGTGTCACTAGACTCTGAGCAGTGCAATTTCCTATAGGCACAAAAAAGTTAAAAAACCATAGATTTTTGGAAAACGTGATGAATTTCTCCAAATCAGCCCTCCTTCTAGTGCCAAAATGTGAACCCCAATCCTATACCTACACAAACATGAAAAAAAAAACACATAATTAGTTTCATATGCAAGTTAGAACAAGGATTCCCCCTGAAATACATTTCCAATTCTCAAATAGGAAAGAAAATGAAGAAATAAACAAAGAAAGCAATGAAATCCTATTCTAAGATGCAAACTCTTGATACGATGGGGTAATTGGTGCCAATTATGTGTAGAAATTGGCCCTTTTCCAACTCCTTTTTAAGCTTGATGATGGTTGGTCCACTTGATGGTGAAGAGAAATTTGACTCCTTTATAAAATCTGCAATACCCTAGCTTTGGTGATGGAAAATGCTCAAGAAGATGAATATAATTTCTCTCAATTGAAGATAATAACTTTTCATTGAAATTGTGGGTGAAGAATGAGAGGAATATTCTATCATTTATAGATTTCAAATTGGAATAATGAACAAGATTTGAGAAATATGGGATCATTCAAGATCCAATGGCCAAGTGCCACTTGTCAAGATGTGAATGTTTGAAGGTTGTTCACATTTTGATCAAAGTACCAATAAATGATATTAGATGGAATTTTAAATTTTAAAGTGACATGTTTAGAGGGAAGGGAAATGGAGTTAATGTCACTTGGGTCAAGGCCAAGGATATGTAAGAGGCATTCAATGCCTTGTTGGAAGTACCCATCTCCTTTCAGAGGGGATTTTGAATTTGAGGAATATTCCCCTAAAGATGCCCTTTTGAATGGAAATTGATGATTTAATAAATTAAATAAATTGATTTATTGTGCAAGTTAAAAAATATAGAGGATTGAAATGATTAGGATTAGATTTAATCACGATTTGATCAATTTAATGAGAGATTATGTGATTTGACAATTTTCACTTAGATTTTAGGATTTAAATAAATCAAAGTTGAGAGGAATAATGATTTTAGATTTAATTGATTAAAGACTAATTTATTTAATTAAAGAAGGTGGTGTTATATTAAATCAAATAAATATTAATTTTTTTTTTTAAAATGATGTGATCTTAGAGGTTAATTAAATAAAGTGGATTATTTAATTAAGAGATAGAATAAGATTAATTAAACAAACCGCTTTATTTAATTAATGGAAGATAATGACTCAATCGGATAAGAGAGGATTGTGATTAATTTAATCAAATAAGGATTATTTATTTAAATTAATTAAAAAAATGTATGATTTAGGAAGAAACAATGTTAGTAAGATCAGAATCAAGTGTGTAGGATCAAATTGTATATTTTCCATGTCTACACTTTTACTCTTTTTTCCTTTCATTTGGGGATGATGCAAGGCATTGAGACTACAATGTCTCCTTCATGTTGACCCAAATGGACCCCTTTTACTTTTTCTTTTTCTCATTTTTCCTTTTATTTGGGGATGATGCAACACATTGAGACCACAATGTATCCTTCACGTTTACTGAAATGGACCCCTTTTCCTTTTTGTTTTTATATTTTTGCATTTCATTTGGGGATTATGCAAGGCATTAATACTACAATGTCTCCTTCATGTTGACTAAAAAACAAGGCACTTTTTCATTTATCTTTTTTTTTTTCATTTTTGTCCTTTTGGGGATGATGCAAAGCATCGAGACATCCTATGTCTCTTCCATGTTGACCCAAAATGACTCTTTTTTTTTTTTGCTCTCTTAGTGTCCTCCTTCTAGTTCTATGTATTTTGGGGAATCATGATAGTTTCATGCTCTATAAACAAACATTGTAGCAACAAACATACTGACCCCAAATCCATAGATCCCTTATGTGTTTGGTATTTTTGGGGGCAGCCCCTTTTCTCTTCCTTTTCTCATCTTCTTTCACATAACACAACCTTTCTAAAAAACCTATTACTTGACATAGGGATTTTTAGGTTGGCTCTCATGTCCTTTTACATATTTTCTTTTCTCTACTTTAAATAAATTTCTCACAAAATAGTGTGTAGAAATTCCTTTAAAGTGGGGGCATACATTGACACTATTTTATTTTGTATTTTATTTTGTTTTTCCTCAATTCCTAGTGCAACTTTGTCACTTTACATGATGTGTTTTCTCAATTTTTGGATGACATTGGGTGTATTTTCCTTCATAAGTGTGACTTATCTTAGCATATTACATTCCTCTTAGTGGCTTGATGTGACACACTACATCCCCTAAGTTGTGAATATTCTATCCTTTTATAGGTCCTCTCTTGGAGACATTAGACACAATGATCCCTAAGTCAAAGACCTCATATGAACTAAAAAAGATTCCTTGGAACACTCTTTTTTTACATTTTGCATTTTTGCATTTTTCAATTTTTGCATGTTGCAGTTTTTCATTGTGCATACATGGCCACCTTACATAACACAACTTGCATGACTATGGTGCCATCTTGCACTTTTTCATGAGTTCTAAAAATATAAGGCTTTAATTTTCTCATGAACCACACCCTTTTCTTTTGTGGAACCTTATCAAAGTTATAAGGAGGTATAACTTTGGTATGGTTGAGCATGAAGCCCAACTAGCGGCACGAATTTCCCCATAGCCACATTTTTGTGTGTGAGTGCACACCAAATATGTGTATATATCTCACCACCTTTTGGAATTCTCACCTGGAACACAATTGAAAGTCTCATCAACGTAGATTGAGTACCACCCCTTTTCCTTCGGACAAACAATCAAGATTTGATCCACAACTAGTTGGAAAAATGGTCAAAGCTTGATCTAACCTATTATCCCTTTTCACTCTTTCACATCATTCCTTGTGTGATCTTTTGTGTTTATGTTTGGTTTGTCATGGGATCTTGGTCCAGGGGGCTTGATCATCCCTCTTGATCATAGTCATCTCACCTTACTAGCATGATTACTTTGGATCGTACACGACACACATGATTCAACTAATTTAGTGTGAGTTTGAAGCAAGTTCATACTCACACTAAAGTGGCGGCTCAATGTGTAACCAAAATGTGTAGTCTTTGATAGTTTTTCACTCATTTTGGCCTTTTCCTTTGGATTTTGGCTTGTTTTCCCTTGATTCAGTCTTGAAAGCTTGCATCTCAACAAAAATATAATGATGTTTAATAAAGTGTTGTGAAGTGTTGTAACACATTTCCTCACTTTTCTAAGACCCTTTCAACATAATTCATGTAAACAAAACACTTTTATCCCTCCCCAAGCCTTTTGCCAAGGTGTTGTAAAGTGTTGTAAGGCATTTGCACATCTTCCTACGCTTGTCGGCACTAAATAACCCTTTTTCTTATGCTAATTTTTCCCCTTTATGTACGTTTAGTCCTAAATTAAGTGTGTTTCGAGAGGCAAATCTGATACAAATCATTAAACATTATTTAATTCCTGACCACCACTTGAAATTGTTCAAGTAGACTAGGTCGTCACCTTGGGCGACCTAGTCCCTTTTGGCAAAAAATTCAAAATAAAAACAAAAACTAATGGGAATATTGCCCCCAAAACCCTAGTGTTGACCTACCATATTTCATTTCAAGAAAATTAGGGTTTAGCATGTATAAGTAAGGGTTCTCACCCTCATTTTACTCTCCTCTAAAGCTCATTTTTTACATCTCTTCACAAGTAATCTTACACTCAAGACTTCTCAAGCAAGTAATCAAGCACAAGGGTTTCACAAGAAACCTCCATTGGAGTTGTTCTTGCATGTTGAAGACCTCAACAACAAAGGATTTCATGAGAATTTACTGTGTTTTATCATTCAAGCATCTCTCCTTTGATTTTTTTATCATTTGGGTTTTGAGTTACCATCAAAGGGGTTTGAGTCAGGTGAACCTCTATTCCCTAACCCCAAAATTATCTTAGTATTTGCATATATTTGTAGGTTTGTACTTAGATTTGGTGAGGTACAAAGTGTTGGATAAAGTACAAACATTCCACTAAGGTCACATCAAGGCATCAAACCCTAGAAGGAGAAAAAATACAAGTTGCAGGTCATTTTTGGGAGTTTTAGATACATACTGCTATAGAGGAGGAAAGTACCAATCGAGATCCACAAAATTAGACCTTGAATCCTCAGAAAGCATCAAGAGGACTAGGTTGCCACTACTGGCAAACTTATCCTTTTGCTAAGCTTGAAAAAGGCTTTTTGCATTTTTGGGTACCCTTTTCCCCAAAACCCAACCTAATAGAATTTCCCAACGACAGAAGGACTAGGTTGCCCAACTTGGCAAAACGGTCCCTCTGTTGATTTCAAGAAATTTCTAGAGAATTTTAGGGCCTCTCATCTACAACATTATATTTCTAGGTTCATAAGCTCTTAACCTTCTAGCTTACTTACTGTTTTGCATACATTTAGAGCATATAGTTTTAGTTAGTTTGCATTAGTTTACATATGATTTCTTTACATTTCTTAGTTAGTATTAATTTCATTCAGCCACACATCCTCACACACATATCACAACCTTCATCAATCAGCCCTCACCTTTGAATGCAACCACCAAAAATCCCATAACCACTAAGCGGAAAGGGAGTCTATTCCAACAAACAAGTGCTCCTAGGTAAAATACCTATGAGCCTATTAGCGGAATCCTCTTTCCCTAGTTAGTGTTACATTTTTATTGGTTCAACTAGAAAACATCATAAATAAATGGGTCCCTAGAACTTCAAATTTTAAAGGTATTTATAGAGGATAAAGGTTCCAAAATTATGCACATAGCCCATGTCCAACATGGAAAATTTAGTGGGATAAGTAAAGGAGTTCTTGGAAAAGTTGGCACTTTGCATAAGGAACAAATTCAAATATTTTTAAAATGTTCAGATAAATATTATGCATAGTATTTTAAATGAGAGTGGGGAGATTAAAAATTATGATGAATGCAAAGAAGAATTTAGAGCATCAGCTCTCATTCTCTCACTCTTCATCGATGATGGTGGTAGGGTTGACAAAAATATGCTCAATACTTCCATAGATAATTTTATTTCTACAAAACATAATTTGAATCTTTTCATAAGGAAACCAATAAAATATTTTATGTAATATTTTTGTAATATGTGTGCCACGTCGACCAAATACTAGAGATTTAATGACCATAAAAAAGGGCATATGTAGAATGAGGTGAAAAGTATAACAAGATGAAAATTACTTAAGTTCGCATCTTGTCATCAAAGTTAAAATAGAATATCCAATCCATATAATGACATGGAATTTAGGATTCTTAGCCATTTATAAGCACCCCTAGAGTTTCGGCACCTTTTTGTCCTTTTATGGCCCACTTCACATCAAACTTGATTGCTTCTTCAAATAATATATGTTCCCTATGGATGGAGAGACCTAACTAGTTCATCATTCATCTTCCCCTTGATACTTCATCATTGAAGAATAAAAAACATATCCTTCAAGAACTATTTTATCTTCTAGTGGAAGGTTCTTTGTGTCTTTTGAAAATCCTTTGTATTGTTTTATATCTAATCCTAGGATATGATTGTCAAATAAAAATGTGACATCTATCCATGGCCTAAAGCTTGTTTCTCCCTTTATTTTTATAAAAGGAAATTGAACACCATTTCAAAAGGGGATCTTAGAATTTTGTAACCACAAGAGTACATTAAAGTTTGTATCAATCTCATCTAAGTTTTCTAGGTAAGAATTAAGAATGTAATTGCTAATTTTGTATAATAGTACTAGAATTGTCCATGAATATAATGTGAAAATTTCACAATCATAATTTATCTCTTGAATCGTATATATTTTTTTTCTTATGAAGATAAATTGATCAACGATCATTTATGTTCATCTTTGCAAAAAATTTACAATTGAATTTTTCTTCTTTAGCTTCTATCCAAGCAATAGATAAATTTGTTATGTAAGGAATATTGATGGTTTTGAATGTATATAGGTATTATTAATAATTGATTGTAAATCCTATGTAATATTAGTATAAGGAATTAGTATCAAGATTTTATAGAATTAGGTTGAAATATATTATTTAAGGTTTATTTACATTTTCTTTCACTCCATTGCCTACATGTAAGGTACCACTTTGAATATATGTTCTATTTATTTTTCATGCTCACCAGATTTGAAAATAAAATTTCTCTTACTATTATGTTATTTCATAATGTTTTTCCTATATTATCAAATCCAAAATGTATAATGTATACGCCTAAAATTAGGTCTAGAGCATCTGATTGATTAAATACGAATTATTTGATTAATTATCCTAATTTCATCTACTATTGAATAAATAGAAATATTTATTTATATTGTTCACATTTAATATTCATCTTAATTAAATAAAGAAAACTAAATACTTTGTTCGATTTAATCTATCACATCCATTTTAAATTAATTAAATAAATATCAAAACACTTTATTGATTAATTGTCATATTCTTCTATCTAATTTAATAAACAACTATCCTATAGTTTGTTTTATTAAATTATTTATCTCTCTTTTGCTAATTTAAATAAATAAAAAATATTTTAATTAAAGCACAAAGAATATTCCGTTTATATTCTCTCAAAAATGAATTACATATCCTATGTCTAATTTATGTCAAAATCATGTAAAAATTAATTGATTGAAACTTCACGAGAAGTTTTGGAGACAAATTGGAGACAAATTTGGAATTTGATCTCTCAATCCTCTTCCATCAATCCTTCCTCTTCTCTTGCCTGGTGTTTTCATGGGTAGGAAAAATCTCCATGTTTCTCTCAATCTCTTCCATCTCTCACAATTCAATTATCCAGATTGAATCCAAGCCTTTCAAAGCTTTCCCTATGCATTTCTATAACCAGAAAATCTATAAATACAGCCTCATTCAACAAAGAAAAGGAGCCAGATAATCAAGTTTATGCACTCTTACTCTACAGGAATTCAAGCATTCACACATCAAGCATCAAGCAATCAAGTTTTCAACCATGGTTGCCTCCTATAGCTGCAATTATCTATTTCATATATGCTAGTTTACATTATGTCATGTAGGTTCTCGGCATGTTTTTCTTGTAGTGCTTCCATTAAAAGTTTTAGCGCTTTCGGTTATAGTGCTTTCGGGCACTGTTTCAGCTCTTCTAGTCACTATTTTAGCGCATCAGGTGATTTAGCGCTTCCAAGGCAAACTTCGGTGCTTTAGGGTCCTGTTTCGGCGCTTTCGGGTTTTAGTGCATCAGGTAACTATTTTAGAGCTTCGGGGCAATATTCTAGTGCTTTTGTAAAATCAGTCTAGATCCGATGCATCTGCAGCTAGATTTTATTTTTATTTACAGTTGGACTAAAATTGATCAATCTAGGATAGTCACTTCAAAGTTCTTAAAATATATCAATCCTAGGAGAGTCATCACATTCTTACAGTAGAAATTAAAAAGAACATCATGATTTCTGTGAAGCAACACCTTCACATAGATTAGAAAATTTCTTTTTGGGCTTAAAATAAGATAAACTTATATGATGTGCTTGTGGTGATTAGGCTTATGCTCTCCCCTTAACTGGGTCACCAAAGTGCCAGATTCACTTTTACTTCATGTCATTTATGTTTTGTTAAATCCTTTAGCAGGCCTGCCATAGTGGGAAAAAGTACTCACCCTACGGGAATGACCTAAGTGGGAACAACCAAAGCCAGGTTTTCTGACCCACTATAATAAAAATGTAAGTTGTTGATGAAAGTACAACTTGATGGTAGTGAGCAAGATAACCATCCCCAAAATATTTGTTCTAAAGATTGGGAGGTCTCCTGAGGGAGTTTATCTATTTGCCGCACTGAACGGAACCCTATCTTCGAACCATAGAGTAGTTTCTCGCCAAGTTAGTATCCATACACTGTGATACTCATGGTGCAAGGGGAGGGAAGAATCTGCCCCCAAGACACTTACCATATAAATACCAAGGACCGCTTGCTCAAGGGATTCAGTATCCACTTCTGTCACTTTGAGTACTCGCCTAGCAATGACAAAAACATGGGTGCCCTCTAGGGGGTGACACGGCTGTGTGAGTCAATGTAATTCAAGATGTGGGCTATGAGTATAATGATGACCTACTTGTCCTTAAGTGTGAGTCTATTTGATTTGTGTAAAATTGTTAAAACAACTAGTCAAAATCAATAAGAATCATTCGTGATTCTTGAACATACACGATCTATTCAGTTAAAAATATTCAAAATTGCCTACTGTATTTTAATAAATTCATTAAAATCAGATTTAAGATCATCCTAAAAACCAACAAAGTCAAACTATATCAGAAAACCCATGCTGTGAAAGCGGAAGTCCACCATGTTTGTCAAGAGAAAAATCAAAGTCACAAGGCCCAAGAAACCTCCCGGTTATAAAAATAAATTGAGAAAAGAACATTTTCTATATCAAAATCGGAAAGTCTTCTTACAACATAGAGCATTCATTCAATGATATCATGATTTTGCTAGGGGTCACACTTTACATTACATGGTAGAACCACTCTATTCATGAGCCTTCTTTCAAAGAAGAGCTCTCACTCAATATCACAACCATAGTCAGTGCATACATCCTTCTTATCTTCTACAATCCCTGATACAGTATGCCACAAGGCCAGATCATATTTTACAATAGAGAATCTTAAACTTCTATTTTTAAGTGTTCTGGAAACCCGTTTTAGCAGTTCTGGTCACCGTTTTATCACTTCTAGGAAATAGCATTTTCGGGCACTATTTCAGCCCTTCCAGTCTATATTTCAACGCTTTCATTAAAGTAGTGCTTCTAACAAATTTTACAGCGCTTTCGGGCACTGTTTCAGTGCTTTTAGTAAAATAGCGCTTCCATCAAATCCTACAGTGCTTCTAGGCACTGTTTCAATGCTTTTTGTCAATTAGCGCTTCTGTCACTTATTTCAACGCTTCGACACTCTATTTTATCACTTTTGGGAAATAGCACTTCTATCCTCTATTTTAGCACTTTCAAAACAAAGAGTTCAAAATTTTTACCAGTCAATCAGTCTGTCAGTTTATCCATAATTTTCATCGGAATTAAATTTCCTTTTTATCAGAATCACTGTCTAGAGATCGAAAATAGATAGGTTTATACAAACTTTCAATCTTATCAACTGGAAACGAGATCTTGCAAATCAGAAGTGTCAAAATCAATAAAAAATTAATTACTACACTGAAGTTTCATCATCAGGATATTATCATCCTTCATCATGAAACTAAGTGTAGCAATCAAATTTTTAACATAGTCTCATCAATAAGATTTCTCATCTTATTCGACTTTGTTAAAAGTTTCAATTGAAATTTTCAGCATAGAAGATCTACATATCAGAAGAAAGGGTTAAATTTTGTATGCCAATCTTCACTAGGTCCCAAAAATAGAGATTCTTAGAGCAAGAAATTTTAAAATCCCAAGCAATGGCAAAGGAAAATCCTTGGAACAATCAAAACCGGAATGGTAAAAATGACATCACTCAAGAGGACATCCAAGCAGTGCAACAAGATCCTAAGTTCCATATATTTATGGAAAAGATTCTAGAACAAGATATGGAGAAATATCTTTTGATGTTGGTTGAATCAGGTGCCAAACTTCCCAAATACTTTGACGTAAACCATCTAAAAGAAGCACCTACCACAAGTGAGGCTGAAATTTTGCAACGAACACAAATGATAGATCTAGTTGCCGCTTTAACATCTCAAATGCGACTGTTACAACAAAAAATACAAGATATGACGAATGGGACTACCAAGATATATGTGATAAAGGAAATTTGTCCTTATCCTTTCAACACAATCATCGGATTGATACCTTTTCCAAGACATTGTGAGATCCCAAAATACGATAAGTATAATGGTAGAACGTATCCAATTGATCACATCAGATAATTCAAAACAATGAGTCTTGAATTTTCCCAAGAGGAGGCATACTTAATGAGACTATTTCCAAGGAGTTTGGGAAGATCATGCATGGAGTGGTTTTCGAAGTTAAAACCCCTTATCGGCACTTTTGAGGAACTCGTCAACAAATTTATCTCTCAATACTTCTTCAACATCCAACACGATGTAACAATCAAGTATCTTTATAATCTAAAGCAAAACAAGGGGGAAACATTCTTATCTTTTCTCCAAAGATGGAGACGCTTTTTCGCTAGATATCCTTGATCAATTCCAGAGGAAGAAAATATAGAATTATTTATTGACAACTTAACATAAGAAATGAGTTATAGACTGGAACTACAATGCCCTCCCACATTTGAGAAAGTCATCAAAAATGGTCTCAAAATTGAGGAAGCATTGGTCAAGAGAGGAGTTAGTAAACATTTTAACGATAAATCAAACAACACAAATAACTCCTCAAATCAATACTCAAGTAGTGATAAGCCAAAATTTTGGCAAAAGAATTGCAACACGACTATCAACAAAACAACAAATGATTCATCAAATGTCAAACCGATTTTTAACTTGATAGCATCTGCATCAAAAAATTAAAAAAATGATCAACTTCTCAAGCCAAATATCATACATAACAACGAGATCGTCAAGGCACAACCATATTAGAAACCATCAAATCGGCAAAGGTTCACACCTTAAGGCCAATTGATAGAATCCACTATGAAAGAACTAGTCACTAGTGGTCTTATCACCGCAAGAGAAGCCCGATTTTGTGATCCTAAGGTCGAACCACCATGGTGGAATGATGAGGATTATTGCAACTTCCATAACAACAAGGGTCACAAAACTAATAATTGTATGGAGTTAAAACACGTGATACAAGATTTGATTGACAACAATAAAGCATACATGGAAACACCACAAAACAACAATGATCACTCGACTTTCAAAGACCCTTTGCCCAACTATGAAAAAGGAGCATCTTCATCTTCAAACAACAAAGGGAAGAATATCAACCATGTCTTTGACACAACAATCCTTTATCTATCTAGAATAGAAAGTGATCATATAGTTGGCCACAACATTGACAGACCCAAAATCAACAACTCTACTCCATTATACTTACTCCCAAACATATCAAACTCTGATAATCAAATCAATGTCATAAAAATTAGAGAACATCAAGAGCATCAACCAGTAAATGTAACAACTAGGGAGAAAGCCAAGGTCATGTTAAAATGAATTGGGTCTACACACGCGGTTCCACCTCCATCACACTATAACATCGTTGATCAATTGCAAAGGATTCCTGCTCAGATATCCATACTAGAGCTCCTTAAAATATCACCATCACATAAGGAGGTTCTCAAACAAGCTTTAGTTGCCACTACAGTACCAAAGAATCTAGATGTGTGTCAATTTCAAGCTATGGTGGGACATTTGACTGCCCCACATTGTCTATCATTCTCCGAACAGGATAATATTTCGTTGAACCATCCCCATAATATGACACTCCATATTGAGGTCTTAATCCACAATCACCGAGTCAAGAGAGTCTTAATAGATGGGGGAGCTGGTCTGAATATTTGCACTCTCAAGCTAATCTGTGCACTAGGATATTCAGATGATGATATTGATTCTCGCAGAAAAATGACTATTAAATCATATGATGAAGAAGAGAGATCGTCTAAAGGCTTGATTGTATTACCCATCCAAGTGGGGCCCATGATGAAACATATTGCATTTCAAGTGTTGGAGAAAGAATTAACATACAACATTCTCTTGGGCCGACCATGGATCCATGAAATGCAAGCTGTACCTTCGACATATCATCAATGTTTGAAGTTCCCAGTAAATGGATGAGAGGTGACTATATCTGCTAATTACAATCACCCTCAACATTGTGACACCCTTAGGATCTCTCAAGATACTTTCATACCACACAACAGGGAAGCATCATCATCCAAAGACGAACAACGTCTAAGCATTGATACTAAATGGGTAGAAAAGAAAGGTAAAGAAAAAGAGACAAGTCCTATGGAAATTCAATCAACAGATAAACCAGATCAACAATCTTCTTTATCACACAAGTTCCAAGAACAAATCCAACTAAAGGAAAAAAGGATGGGCACATATTCAATGGAGCAATCGCTTAACCTATCATAGTTAATGCCATCTCCTAGAACATATGGTCAACCGTCTATGATCAAGTCTCAAACATCATTACTAGTTATAGCTCTAGATGAAAGCTTTGTAAAAAAGGGTACAATAGAGGATGAAACAAGCCACAAAGCAATCCTGGATTGGCTATACAAAGATGAGGAGCCCTCTACATCAGATGTCAGTATCAAAAATGTCACCATCAACACTGATCAATATGGAAAAGGAAAGGCTATTTTAGAAAATATGGGATATGAAGGAGAAGGACCCATTAGATTAAGAAAAGATGGAATCACCGAGCCTATCAAACCCCTCACTATCCACACAAAAAGAGAAGCCAGGGCTAGGATACTCTGAGGAAGAGAAGTAGGAATTAACAAAGATAGCTATAGAAAATATCCTTCAGTTTTGGGATGGCTCTGAAACAGACTCAAATGAATATGAATGGGCATTATATTCTGATCTATTTTTCATTGATATTCAAGTTGATGTAATCCAAAAATATGCACCTACATGTGAGGAGGGCCAAGGTTCTAAGTCTAGACCACTTGTAGAAGGTTCACTAGATATCGATGATTCGAGTGGGGATGAACATACTTCGAGTGGATTAGGTGATCTATAAGAAAGTACCATAACAGACCTCGACATTCAAGTAAATGATTATGATGAAATGGCTTTCCACACCCTTACAACCACCGCCTTGTAAAAATCTGATAATCAAATGCCATTAATCCATCCTAAATTGATTGACTGGGAACCTATCGAACCTTTGAATATACCAATATTTACAAATGATGATGCCATCATAAAATTTCTATGTCATGCCGAACCTGGTACAACTTTTGTCTATAATACTCATAACAACGCAACTCAGCAGGAGGGTGTCAAATCTTCCAGTTGCAAAAATAACAACAGGGAAAATAGATGTAATGGTGAAAACCATTCAATGGCAACATTAGATCTGGAAAAAGTAAAAATAAAGAACACATCTAACAGTAAAAACCTTTATGAGGCACTGAAGGATGGAAGATTTGACACTCTTCCAGAACACTATCATGAAAGATCATCAGTTCTAGTAGAACCGGCACAGTCTGCAAATATTGGTATTGGAGAAAAGGTACAAATCCTACATCTGGCGGAATCTATGAAAAAATAGGAAAGACCGGCATTCATTCAATTCTCTAAACAAAGAAGCATCATCTTCACTTGGTCATATTCTGATATGCCAGGCTTAGACTCAAATCTGCTTATGCATCACTTATCTTTGCCTGTAGGAATCAAGCCTATTAAGAAAAAGTTAAGAAAAATGCATCCACACATCACATTGATGGTCAAAACGGAGCTAAAGAAATTATTGGATGCTAGATTCATACTTTCTATAGATTATGCTGAATGGATATCAAATATTGTACTTGTTTCAAAACCAAATAATAGTATCAGAATATGCACAGATTTCAGGGACCTAAATAAAGCATGTCTGAAGGATGATTTTCCACTACCAAACATAGACATCATCGTAGACTTGATAGCTGGGCATGCCATGTTGTTAATCATGGATGGCTTCTCAGGATATAATTAGATAAAAATAGCTCCCGAAGATCAGGAAAAGACAACTTTCACATGCCCATGGGGAACCTTCTACTATAATGTCATGCCATTTGGTCTAAAGAACGCAGGAGCCACTTATCAAAGATTAATGATGACAATCTTCCATGATATGATGCACACCTTCATGGAGGATTACATGGATGACATCTTGAAAAAATCTACTACTAGGGAAGGACATCTGCATATCCTAGACAAAATCTTCAAATGGATGGAGAAATTCAATGCCAGGTTAAACCCCAAGAAATGTGTCTTTGGGGTTACATCAGCAAAACTACTAGGGTACATTGTCTCAGAAAAAGGTATAGAAGTGGATCTAGAAAAAGTCAAAGAAATAATGGAAATGCCACCTCCTAGGAACATAAGTCAACTCTGATAACTACAAGGGAGGCTCCAATCAATTAGAAGATTCATCTCATAGCTAGCGGATAAAAGTCATCCTTTCAATCATCTATTACATAAGAACATTGTTTTCAAAAGGGACGAAGGGTGTGAGACAACATTCAATCAAATCAAGTATTATCCCATGTCACCACCCATTCTCATGCCACCCATGGAAGGATGGCCACTCATATTGTACATTGCTACAACATATATCTCATTGGGGGCACTTTTAGCAAAAGAGGATAATGAAGGGAAAGAACATGCCATCTATTATATCAACCAAACATTGAATGGATATGAAATCAATTATACTTTCATAGAGAAATCATGCTTGATGGTGGTATGCACTACTCAATAGCTAAGACACTACATATTAACTCATAAAATCAAGTTAATAGCAAAGATCGATCCTTTAAAGTATCTACTTCGTAAAGCTGCCCTTACAGGTAGACTGGCAAAGTGGGTCATGCTATTAAGTGAATTTGACATTCAGTATGTAGAGAGAAAGGAAATCAAGGGATAGGCAATCACTGAACAATTAGTAGAGGCTCCTCTACAAGATGATCGACCAATGACAATGGAGTTTCTGGATGCAAATATTATGACAATAATGCCCCAACAATGGATATTGTATTTTGATGGATCATATACACAGCGAGGATCAGGAGCAGGAATCTTGTTCATTTCTCCACAAGGACACACCATTCCAAAGTCATATCAATTAATGTTTCAGTGTACAAATAATGTGGCAGAGTATGAAGCATTGATCATTGGGGTCAAAATAGCTATTCAATGGAAAATCATGGACTTACAGGTATATGGGGACTCTTAATTAGTTATTTATCAAGTGAATAATGAATATCAAACCAAAGATGAGAAGTTGAAACCCTACAAGCAACAAATAGATAATCTAAAATAGTTCTTTGTCAGTATCAAGTTTGATCAAATTCCAAGAACTGAGAACAAAGTTGTAGATGCTATGGCTACGATTGCTTCATTACTACAATTGCCTTAGAAACGTGTTTATTATGAGTTTATGGTAGAACAAGTATCATGTCCTTCCCATAATAATCAAGAATCCGCTACCATCTGCCATATCAAAACCATAGAAACCTCCATCTATGAAACAATCTATGCCTATCTGAAAAAAATATCGTTCCTCCTGACTTATCTAGGAACAAGAAAATAAACTTCATCCACCAATCCGCACGACATACTTTAATCACTAACATAATTTATCGTCGAGGTCTTGATGGTACTTTACTCTGATGTCTAGAACATAATGAATCTAAAATGGCCCTACGAGAGGTTCACGAGGGTATTTGTGGTACTCACTTGAGTGGGATGACTCTAGCTAAGAAACTCCTCCATTTGGGATATTATTGGCCATGCATGGAGAAATAATTGTATCAATTTGTTAATAAATATCAAAAGTGTCAGATTCATAGCAATTTGATTCATGCACCTGCACAAGAATTGCATCCCTTCACATCAACATGGCCTTTTTGTCAATGGGGCCTTGATCTAGTCGAGAAAATCAATCCATCTTCATCTAATGGACACAAGTTTATTATAACAGCTACAAAATATTTCACAAAATGGATTGAAGCAGTACCTCTTACTACAATAATTGGGAAGCAGATCTCCTCTTTCATTTTGAAGTACATCATATGTCGGTATGGAATCCCTCAATCCACTATCACCGATAATGGACGACCGTTCAAGAATCAAGATGTCCAAGAGCTATGTGATAAATTTCATATCCAACATCGGTTTTCAACACCATAGTATCCACAAGGGAATGGCCAAGCAGAGGCCTCAAACAAGACAATACTCAAAATTCTCAAAAATATGGTTAACGATGTTGGACGTGATTGGCATGTTCAACTCAATCCTGCATTATGGGCCTATAGAACAAGCATCAGAACACTAATAGGAGCTACACCATATGCCTTTGTATATGGGTCAGAATCCATATTACCAATTAAAGTTGAGATTCCATCCCTTAGTGTATCACTCAGAGGTATCATATCAAATGAAGACTATAGGGTCTCGAGACTACAGGAACTATAATTGCTGGATGAGCATCGTCAACAAGCTATTAATCATCTAATGACTTATCAATAGAGGATGTCAAGAAGTTACAACCATAGGGTAAAGCCAAGGATCTTTCAAGTAGGATATTTGGTACTAAAAGAGAATCCTAGGAATCAACAAGATAGAGAGAAGAAAGGAAAATTTGAGCCTAACTAGCTTGGTCCCTTTGTCATCACATCAGCATATGGATCAGGAGCATATCAGCTATCAACATCTGAAGGGGATTTGTTTTATGAACCTATCAACACTATTCATCTCCGAAAATTCTATGCTTGAATCTCCTAGTGCACGGGTCAAACTTCTAAAAATTGTTTCCTTGATGAAAACCTAGCAAACATGCATCTTGGCAACACAAAAATACAAAAAAAAAATATAACTACCAAAAAAAAAAAAAAAAAGAGAAAAATGAGAAAATACAAAAAACACGAAGAGTTTAATCAAAGAATATGGTGAAAACCTGGAAATAGGTGTCGTATGTGAGTCTAAGATCAGCTTTCCCTCTATTTTGATATATATCAGGATCATTAGTCTAGCAGTCGGTACCATTTTCATATCATGTCAGTCACCTTGCCACTTTACATCCATATCAAAATCATTCATATAGTCAAGTATCACTCCAAAGCTTGGGGGCAACATCTGGATATCACTAGGGGCAACAATAGCATCACTTTCACCAAAGGGAAAATAATGGTGTAATAGAAAAATGAGAACACAGATCAGAACGTAATATCAATCATCATCAGAAGGACATCAACCATCCATATCATTATCGAAAAATCCAAAAACATGTCGAAAAGTTAAGTCTGGAAAAGAAAAACCCAAAAACATAGGTCTATGTCAGTCAAACTACGTGGTCTCTACATGTGTAACGTAGGCAAGGCTAATCTTAAATCAGCCCCCGAGACCCCTAAGATAGGTTACTAGGTTAAGTCTTTGGTCCAAAATCTCAAAAATCCAAAAACATTGATAAAATCAGGATGGATGATCTAAAATCTGAATAATGAATGAAACACTTTAAGTAAACATTGGATAAATAACTTTTGATTATCATTTCTTTGGAGTTTCTCAATGATGTGTTGAACTAGAGGAACAAAGAAAAAGAATGATGTTTTTTATTATCTGTTGTCTATAAGTTAATCATATAAATGTATAAATTGTCAGGGGATGTGCTATGCAAATGTATCACCGATGACATTCAAAATTCACACATTGAAATGATTAGCCATTGCCTGTTTACGCAATGAATGCTCGGGTCATCTGGGTTCAATCATACCTAGATGCTTGTGTTCACTTGCAATATCAAAAATCAAAAAATCATGAAAGAAGTACTCAGGTCGTCATTGGTCTAACACATACAATTGATGCTTGTACTCACTTTCAACATTCGATAAAGCTCTATGATGACAAAAAGAACAAAGATATTGTTAAAATGACTATCGTTTTGCATATAGTTGCATGTTAAAATTAGATTGCATTCCCCATTTCTCATTAGTTGTAGAGTATTTGTTGCATAAATGGGTCCAATAAATGATTATCTAATCCACAAATCAGACTAAGTATACTTGACATAAAATCCAAAAATCATCAAAGACATGTAGGAAACATCATCTCATCATTTTGTTTCATTATTAGATCATCCATTTTATCATTCATGCATCAAATATAATATGAATTACATCGTGCCATAGGGTACATCATGTTCATTTTTACTATTATTCTCATTACATCATTACATTATCATCTATCCAACACAAATATGCATACATTATTTACCATCCATACATTAAAAAAACTAAAAACACGTCATTATTATCATTACATCCATTACATTATCATTCATCATAAGATCATCATTTTTATCATCATCATGTTATTACATCCATTCATACATATAGATCATCATTAAGAGACTCATACATCACATCATACATCCATATATCATCTAGTCTACACATACATTTATCTTTACATCATTACATCAAAATAAACTCATCACATTTACATACATCACATCATAAATGCATCCATCAATGAAAAAAAATCACAAACCATCATCATATCATATAAACTACATCTCATATATATCTCAAGTGTCAAGTATACAATGAAATCTGATCTAAAAATACATCATCAACAAAAGGCTACATCATAATATACATCATAGAAGCTCAGAATAGAATCTACGATCTGCTACTGCCATAATGTGTGGGCCGAACATGACCTATACCACCACCACCACCCGTGGAAGAACCAGGATCTCTGGGATCTCTGTGTGGAGGCTGTGTCACCCCCTCGCTCATTGTCCTTGTATGAGTCTGCCCAGATCTTGATGGGGCATAGCTGACTCTGCGCTTTGCAAGCATTGCATCATGATATCAGCCTCTGTAGAACTCTGCCTCTCGACCAGCCCGCAAGACCTCTCTCATATACTCTGTGATCGAAGTGCCATCAGCAACTCTCTAGAGAGTCTCTATTGTCTCTTATTCCCTCTTGGCAATCTATCGAGCACTGTCTCTCTCAGCTGTTAGAGTAGCCACCTACGTCTATAGGGCAGTCAACTATCCCTACACCTGCGATAGAACCTGGGCATGAACCTGTGCCTATGCCTGCATCTAAGTCTAGGTCTGCACAAGCAAACCCCAAGCCTGTACCAGCTATCCCTACAAAGTCTATACCTATGCCTAGAGCCCATTTGTCTATGCTGATCCACTAAACGCACTGTCACTGCTTGCCTCTTTCGAGGCCTACTAGATGATGGCACACTACTAATGGTTGGTCCTACCCCTCTGTATCCTCCATTGCTGCGGTCACTATCATCACTACTGCTATCTAAACTACTGCTACTCTCTGAGCTACTACCTGACGAAGAATCCTCTCCACCCCCACTATCCGCAAGACCCTCTACCACATCGTCCTACATAGGTAAAGGTACCGGCTCATCAGGAATGGTGATACATGCATGTGGAACCAAGGCCAGATATGCGGCATAATCCTCAGTAACCGACGCCTCTGCAATGTCTCTCCGCATGTCCCAGGGTGATGGCTACAGTGCCTGGTACCCCTCTACTATCACATCATAAGATAGACACGGACCCCAATTAGGAGTATCCATCCATTGCCTTGCATAGTGAGCAACTCCCTGTGGCATACACTATACAATGCCATACTATCGATATACTTGGCACAGCAGAAATCTCGCGAGAACAAACGGTGTACGATCAATAAGATACATGGAATCACAAAGGAATCCCAATACTACACCATCCTCATCCCACTCCTCACAATCAGGGTATGGGCACCAGATAACGCTCTCTATATCATCGAACACCCACCTCCAATGCTCTAACTTGCCCATATGGGCCTATGTAAACTGACCACTGTATTGAAAAACATATGGTCTGTTGGCTGGTCTGTCTACAACTAGAAAAGGCCGAGCAATAGAAAAGTGCTCCCATGCCCACACCTATAATAGGGTCATCCCTGTTGATAAACTCCTTACTCCAAGATACATGACTGAGTGTAGATCATGATAAAGATGTACCAGCATGCACATCCCCCACGCATATCTAGTACTATGTACCATCATGCTCTCGAGAGTTCTACCCCAACCAACGAGGAATACCTTTGACCTATGATCAGGGTAAAGGAAACCTCCAATGAATCCAGCTAGCATTGCTGGTAGTGTAGCATAAGAGATGGCAATCCTCCTCTACCGAACACTCAGACCTGCAATGTCTTAATCCTGAAACACTCTACGAAGAGCATCTCTACTGCCAGTCCCGTGAGAATCATACATGACTATCTCACCCATAAATAGAATACGCAGAATCCGCTACATCCTCGGGTGTGACCATCCTCTCACCAATAGGTAAGTGAAAGGTGTTGTGGTCACTATGCCACCTCTCAGCCAATGCAATCAATAGACCCCGATTAATCCTAATCTGGGGTATATCAAGCAAGCTTGTAAGACCGCATCGGTCTATCACCTGAAGCTCACTTGGTGTCAGATGAGGTATCAAGTCTATAGTTTGTGGAAACCTCTCTCGCATATGGAGAGTACCTAGATGCTCCTATTATCACAATAGAAAATCAACAAATTAGTGAACTATGTCAAGGAATCAAAAGTCAATCTACTATCAAGTCTATTCCAAAATTCTGGTATGAATTTTTGATCAAAATTCATGGGCAAACATCAACAAACCTTATCTATCATAAGGTTTATAAAAACAATATCTAATCTCGCTTATCATGAGATTTATCAGATATTGAATCATCTCCTCGCCTGTCATGAGGATCATCACAAATAGGATTTTCTTCTCACCTATCATGAGAAGTTAGACTTATTTAAAGCATCAGTCCTACACATCATGCATTTGGATTATCAAATCATACCACTCCAAAGAATGGACATGATCAGAATTGACAAAATCAGGGTTCACTAAGTCAAAAAATTTAATTCTGACACGGAAGCGCTAAATTAGGGCCTCAAAGAACTAAACCCAAAGGCGCTATTTCAGCTCTTTGAAGTGCTAAATTAGGCTCTCGAAGCGCTAAAAGTCCCAAAGCCCTATTTTTTAGTGTCAAAGTGCTAAAATAGTCTGTCAAAGCGCCGCTTTACCAGAAGCACTAGAACATACCCTGAAACTGCTACTCCACTAAATTGAAGCGCTAAAAGTCTCAAAGCGCTATTTCTAGACTCCTAAGCGCTAAATTACTGAAAGCGCTACATTACAAACTGGAAGCACTAGAGTTTTTAACACAAGCGCTAAAACTCAAAGCACTACTTGACCTACTGGAAGCGCTACATCCAATTGTAAGCGCTACAGCGCAGCTTGAAAGCGCTAAAACAGCTAACTGATGCTTAAAGGCCTAAAAAGCATAAAAAACAAAAAAAACATGAATTACGAGGAGGTCAAGGGGTACATACCAGAGGTCCATACGTAGTCCGCCATCGATGACATCGAACACGCTCGAATCGGTGATTGTGGAAGGGGATAGGCATCTTGCTCCAACTGGCAGAAAGGTCACTTTCACAAAGGTTTTTTTAAAATCAAATAATGAAAATGAATTACAAAATGACCTTTTGGAGTATTTATAAATTTTGGAAAGGTATTTTGGTTGATTTTTATTATCTTTTAATTAATTTTATCTAGAAAATTAATTAGAAACTCATCTGCCAGCTAGATTTCTTCATTTTTTGTCAAGAGATAAATTATTTCAAAATCATAAAATCATAAAATCATCAGAAAATCAGAAATTGTTGAAAAATTCTAAAAATCTTCATTTGAATCATTAATTTATCTCCTAAGGGGGCATATTATCATCAAATCATCTGAAAATCAAAATCAGGGGTATGTCTAGGGCACACAGAATTAGTTTTTTATCATCGATCCTGGCAGTAACATCAAAATTTTCTTCGAAGCAATGTGTAAACACATAACTTCGAAGAGGGGCAAAATGTATACACCTAAATTTAGGTCTAGAACATCTGATTAATTAAATACAAATTATTTGATTAATTATCCTAATTTCATCTACTATTGAATAAATAGAAATATTTATTTATATAGTTCACATTTAATATTCATCTTAATTAAATAAAAAAATTAAAATACTTTGTTCGATTTAATCTATCACATCCATCTTAAGTTAATTAAATAAAGATCAAAACACTTTATTGATTAGTTGCCATATTCTTCTATCTAATTCAATAAACAACTATCCTATAGTTTGTTTTATTAAATTATTTATCTCTCTTTTGCTAATTTAAATAAACCAAAAATATTTGAATTAAAGCACAAAGAATATTCCATTTATATTCTCTCAAAAATGAATTAGATATCCTATGTCTAATTTATGTCAAAATCATGTAAAAATTAATTGATTGAAACTTCACGGGAAGTTTTGGACACAAATTGGAGACAAATTTGGAATTTGATCTCTCAATCCTCTTCCATCAATCCTTCCTCTTATCTTGCCTGGTGTTTTCATGGGTAGAGACAATCTCCATTTTTCCCTGTGCATTTCTACAAACATGAAATCTATAAATACAGCCTCATTCAACCAAGAAAAGGAGCCAAATAATCAGGTTTATGCACTCTTACTCTACAGGAATTCAAGCAATCAAGTTTTCAACCATGGCTGCCTCCTGTAGCTACAATTATCTGTTTCATATATGCTAGTTTATATTGTTTATCATTTAATATTGCATTAGAATTATCTCATTCTTTGAATAGTCATTTTAACAATCATAGTGCACTCATGATCTGAGAGCAATTTTGATTTAATAAATCTTTGGAAATAGAGAAAAATATGACGCTTTTGATAGATAATTCTTTTGAATTGATTCATTTAACTTGTCTATTGATATAATGTCTTATTAAGAAGTGTTTTAACCTTATTCACTTATTACACACTTACATATAAAACTTCCAAGAATCTACCCCATAATTTTATTTTATTTGTAATTATTGGTCATCTTGAGACACCATATTTCTTATAAAGAAATATCATGTATGAATTGTTGGAAATCCCACTAGGTATTGCACAAAGCTACCCTCCTAGCTTTTGTATATCTTGAAGTGTAGATGAGGAAATTGTTAAATCCTTCTCCTATTCATTGGACAACCTCATTAAATATTTTAGAATAAGAGTTGGCTACTTCTTTAGATTATTTCCAGAATTTGTCAGAATTACCAAAACAAACCAATAGGTTTGATGCTTGCTTAAATTTGGGCTTCACGCCTAGTACCCAATGTGATCCTTTACATGATTTTTTTCCCTTGCCTTAGGAAAAATCAAGGTACAAGTACTTTGTGTTGAGGATTTCTTAAGATAATTATTTTGTTTTCAATCAGAAGTGGCATAGATGCTTCTTTCTCTCTCTCTATTCCATGTGTATAGGGAGTTGAATGCCATGTCAAAGAAGATGGAAAATGTAGGGATATGAATTGTAGGAAAATGATTTAGTAGTTTATATCATAAATTCCTAACAAAAATTGCCTCCAATTATGCAAGCTACAAATCTTGTGTGAGTTAAATACTATCAATTATGATGTGGTAAGTTAATTGACTTGAAGAGTTTAAAATCTAGCAAATGAGTAATTCAAATTATTATGGAAATGTTTAATAACTTTCACCCCTCTTCAAAAATTGAAAGAAAATGATTGTATTCATCTACACTGATAAGAAAATAACATTGATAACATAATGTCTAAATTTTAAGCAAAGAATCCTTACATTCCTAAGTAAAATTATAGAAATATATGACTAAATAATATATTTAGGACAAAGGGCTTACTAGTTATGATTATAATAAACATGGTTTTGGGTGATTATTTTATTTTGTCGTTGCATAGGTTTTATGTGAATATTAAATTTTTATCCATGTTATTATAATTGTTATTAGACAATAGGGGATGACAAGGTGGCAATAAGGTAGGTGACATAGATATTGATGAAGTCATGGTGGATACTTTTCTTAAAAAAATAATGGATGATGTCATCTTGGGTTCCAAATTTACCCTACAGCATGAGACTTAGTTGTGTGTCAATCCTAGACACAATGGGATATGTATTTACTTTGTGATGAAGGTGTGGGAGTTAGTGGTGACTCCTCAACACCCCCAGGGACAATTTCTAGAACAAAGTATCTTCTACAAGAGAGAGTGTAACTCAAATTTTTTGGAATTGTGGATGCTAAAGCTGCACAAGATTAAACATCAATTCTAATCTAAATAAAACAAAAAAGAATGATAAGTAAGCATGATTAATCTAAACTAATAAAACTAGAATGATCTCACCAAATATGTAAATACTTCCTCGATTTATCTCAATTTCCCTTCTCCATTTTGTTGTCTTGTTATTCTTGCCCTCAGATATTTGTGTGTTTGAATGCAAGTATAGTTTCGTCGAGTGTCTCAGCAAAATATCGAAGATTGTTTCTTCTCAAAAGTGTATAATGATTTCGGCAGGAGGAATAATGATTATGACAGGCCATTTTATAGATTTTGTGTTTTCGAATGATCAGCTCAAATTGAAAGAGAGATCGACAAACGAGATTGATGAATACCATGCGATGTGAGTTTTGGCTCAGATAGAATGTGAGTTAGAATGTGAGTCGGGAAACACTAAAAATAGAAAAAGATCTTAACCTTCAATTAAGAATCTTCAAAAATAGAAGAAATAGACTTTGAATGTCAAAGACAAAGTCAGAACTCGAAGATGAGGAATTCGAATGCATAATTAAATTAATTAATTAAATAAAAGATATTTAATTAATAAATGCATACATGCATATGAGTTAGAACTAGTTAATCGACTAGTTGTGATGGAGAGTCTTCCTGCAAAGATGATCAGCAGTTGAATTTAGAGATAACTCGAGAACTAAAAATAAATCTCAAGTCAGAAGGTAAGTGGATGATTAGATAACTAATTGATAGAAGAATGTGACATAAATGAATTAAATTTGAATTAAATGTTAATTTAATTCAACATTCAAAGATAGAAGATTTAATTAAATAAATAAAGATAATTTATTTAATTTGACTTTCGAAAAGGGTGGAATTGAAAAATTAAATAATAAATATTTAATTATAGTTGAAAAGGGGGTTAAATGAATAATTAAATAAAGATATTTAATTATAGTTAAAAAGTATGATAAAGGGGTAATTAAATAATAAATTATTTAATTGATAGATAAAGGATTTAATAAGTTAGCGACATAATTAAATAAATATGATTTATTTAATTAATCAAGTTGAATAAAGATTAGTGATGAATTAATGAATTAATTAAAAAAGGATATTTAATTAATAGAGGAAATATGTGTTAGAAAGGGTAATTAAATAATTGAAATTATTTAATCATGACCATGGACTATAGAATATTATTTCGATTATGTACTCGCAGGCCTAGACCAATTTTAGGCATCTATAGAGAGAATGACAATAATACTTGCTTCAATAATGCAAACTGAATATTAATGAATATAGTTGAATATGAAAATGTACATGAGATTCATTCCTTATAAATCCAATGTAGAGAGATAGGATTGGACAATATTATGACATTTGTCTTAATCTTATAACATGTGACATCTAACTCATAACAACCTCAAATAAGATAAAGTATAGTTATGACAACTAAGACTTCTAGAAGGGATCTTATATCCTAAGTAAACTTAACCTATGAATATGTCCCCTACGTATCCAATGAGTGAATTAGCTAGGTACAAGACATTAATTCATAGGGACACCCCATTAAGTGCAAATTAGGGACAATATTATTATGCAAACTATGAAAATATGAATATGAGAATGGGTCTTGACTACTAAACCATGTTAGGTACCATGTATAATACAAATACAATCAATAAAATCAATCTCTCGTAAATGGAGAAATGGAGAAAACCTAATGGGATAAAAATCCTCTCCAAAAGACAAAAGAAACAAAATAGCATGATGTATGGAGGAATAATTGATACCCCCCAAGGACTACTTCCATCATGTTCTAATGTTGCAAAATTGCACCTTGGGGGAAATTTCACATTTACACATTTATCGTTGCATTTATTATGCCTAAGTCCATTTATGATAAGAACCTAATGGGACATATTTTTGTGATTCCAACTCCAGGAGGGCCAATGATGAAGTGACAACAACATATGACCGTATTAGTAAAAGGATGAGGAGCTGAACACCTATGTGGTGTGCAAATGTCTACGCGGTGTACTAACATCCTGGTGCTTTTAAGAGTTTGAAATGAGGAATCTCAGAATATTGACTCATGAAACGTGTCCCTAAAGGGAGATAAATAAAACATATATTCAGATACTAGGGGACATGTTCAATTGACAACCCCAATTAATGACAAGAATTCCATTGCAAATGTGGGTGTTGTGATTTGGTTTCATTGATTTTTGACTGGAATTTGTGGTGCTTATTGGTGATTTGAATATGGGTCAAACATTTTGGTGCAACCCTTCTATCTCATGGGCAGTGCTCTAATTATGGCTAGTTGAAATCATTTCCGTGATATTGTTCATCCTTAACTCAAAGGTTTTTCTCACATGGTAGGAAGGTGGTTGATAGTTTAACTTTATGCCTACTAGATGCATTTTCTTACAATTTTTCAATTCCTTTTGAATGAATCCATATTTTTTGAACATATCCTACATTCACTTTCAATAATTGAGACAATATCTCTCTTAGTAGTTTTGTCACTAGTTCATGTTCCTTGTCTATGCTTCCACAATTTGCATTCATTTCTATTAGAGGAACTGTGACTGAACCATATGTAAAACCCATTTTTAATTATTTCCTCATGGGTCTTTATACCTAATACCAAAGCACCCATTTTGGTATCAACAAGTGCGACACTGGCAAGCCATAAGTTATATTTTTTTGAAAATTTCTAAAGCCTTTCAACAAATCCATTTTGTGCATAACTTGCAATGATGGAAGTTCATGAGACTACATATCTTTTGGATGAGTGGATGCTAGCAAAGGCTACAAAAGTTTGCATTAAATCTTCCAAATACATCTATGTGTTATAATGTGTGTAAATCTTGAGGTAATTCACTAACCATGGTTTCACCGAGTTTTCAGTGGTTTTTTCTTTGAATTTGTACGTGGCTACATGAACATCTTTCCCTTAATATATTTCCTATATTAGTCCACTAACCACTAGAAGCCTAATCCACCATAGATATGGGTTAGAAATTATTTATAGTTTCCATTTTCCAATTTATAATAGCTTTAGTGTTAACTGAGGTGACCAAAATGTAAGATATTACTTATTGCCACTTTGTGATGTAAATAATACTACTTCAAAAATCATTTATTCATTTATATTTTTATAATGTCTGCTTGTTTAATAGTTCACACTTAAATCATTATCATGGAATAGATCATTTTCATTTAAATATATTCACTCATGTAGAAACTTTGTTCAATCAATCTACTCATGCTAGTAATCTCTTCACTACAATAATTGGTCATACTATGTATTTATCTATTCTTACCCATTAATTTCACAAAGTTTACTTTCCTTTTGTTCTTTGGTCAATGTATGTGTTGGTCTATGCTTCATTTCATTATTAAATAATTTGGTAGTTTGTCATTATATGTGGCATCAACACTATTATATTTTTGGTTGTTCTCATAAATGGGAAATTGTTTTCAACCTTGTATTTTTACTCATTTTTAAATCTAGCATGATTCTCAACAATTTATATATATATATATAATAAAACACTCTTATATATATGACCAAGAAAGAGTAATACCCCATTTCAACTTGATTTTGCATAAACACTTTTTAACTTCCATAATTCAATACCAAGAGCTAGTTTAAGAGAAAGAAAAATCATGTCATAGAAATTAGGAAGATCACTTACATGTGTTCATAGGCTCCAAAATTAATTAATCCACTCTAAATAATTAAATGTAACTCCATGACTTCAAATTTTGTCATTTCATAGTCTAGTGAAGACCAACTTAGTTATGTTTTTTATTAGATAAGCAAGGAAGGGCACTAATCCAATGGTTATAAAAGCAGATAAAAAGAAACAAAGAGAAGGTGGGAAATAACACCACCAACAAACCAAAAAATAGCAACATAATTAGTTCACAGGCCATCATTAACCTTAGTAACCATAGACCAACTCGTACTAATAAAAAAATAGTAAGGTAATAGAAGAATACTTAGATCTATGTAAACCATTAGTTAAGTCCAAAGCTTCTGAGGTGGTATTACACCATAACATAACCATTAAAATAAAATACTCCAAAATATTATAGCTATATAGAAAAAAAATCATTAAAAACCAATAGAGGAGCACCAAGAGGCATTGTTTTCCTTTCTTCAATAGGTCCCCATACTCTCCCATGAGAGCAATATAATATCTCTAATTAGATCCCTTTGTCACATCCATATTCTTTAGGGCATCCAGTTTCCCTTATTTCCTCAGCTTCTTGGAAATTTTGAGTTCTCCAAAAGTCACACCAATAATCGCTTTCCTCATTAGTCTATTTGTAACCCTCATGAGAGTAGCTAGAGACTTATCCATTTCTTCAAACTGAACTTGCATGAAAGTTAGTCTACTCTTTAAAGCTTCAATTCTTGAAGCCTTTCTCGTACCCAAATCCTCAACTTATTTCATATTTTCTTCCTCTTTCTTATCATCCTTATATTGTTCTTCTTGTTCTTCCTCTTCCTCATCCTTTTCCTCCTCCGAGCCTTCTTCACCCATCTCATAGGCTATATTCTTAAAAATCAAATCGTCTGAGTCATCTTCCTCTTGGGCTTCAAAATATTTTTACTCCAGATCGTCCTCTTCACTTTCCAACATTTTTTGTTTCCCTTTTTATCCTTTGAGGCCGCTTTTACAAGCCTAGCCGACCGTCTTCCTCCAATCCCACAACTTCCCTGTCCTTGTTAAGACTCTTTCTCCTCCTCATTTTTGGTCCCTTCCTCCATAATATTAATGACATCCCTAAGGTTTAAGTCACATTTGGGTTTCTTCACCTTGGGAAGATCAAGTGGCAAAGCAAAATGTTTCCTTTTTTCAAGTGTGGCTCTTATAAGCTCAGTTTAAAAGGTTCTTATCACCTCACATTGTTATGACACAAGGGTAGAAGGGTTGGAAACATTAGCAACCAAAGACTGGATTTTAGCAGTGATAAGAACTCTCCAAGCAGCAAAAATAGGAGGTGGATGGGGAATAGGTTCCCTAGTTAGGATTTCAACAGCTCCAAGGTTTTCGTCCATAGGTTGTTCCTCATTAAATTCTTTAAAATTCCTAGGGTTTTTATTTCTTCCTCATAAATGATTGCCATGGCGTTTAGTTCCAAAGCATACTTGTAAAGGGTTATTATAAGGCCTTGGTGGAGAGGAGGGTTGGCTCCTTTCTCTATATGTAGTTGCAGGGAGGACAACAAATAGAAAATAAAATTGACTCTCTCACCATCCTAAATATAGTTTAGTAGGGGAAAATGGTACGCATGTACCGACATATACCCTCCCTCAAGAGTAAAATATCTCATAATAAATAGACTAACTAAAAAAGGGAGGAGGAAGTTCTAATATTGCATACCCATTCTAGAACCCTTTGAGCTTCTCACCTTCACACATAATTTTTATAATATACATCTGGTAGTCCGCCCCACTTTCTTAAGAAACTATCGTACCTTGATTTTGTGGCCTCATAGCTTCAACAATGAATCTGGTCATTACTTCAAACTTCACAACTCCAATGGTTAAATTTTCATTCTGCCAGGAGTTAGTAAATTTAGTTGTGAGGTTCTCATTATATCCCTTTAGGGATTGGAAGAATGGAACCATACCAATTTCCTCAAACATTCTCCATAAATCCACATTTTGCTACAGGGATTGACAATTTGGCGGCTCAGTTCTCTTCCTAGAACCTCCCATTTTTCTCTTCTGCAAGTTCTTCAGCTACTTCGCACTATTATTCATAATCTCCCACACCTTCTTCTTGCCTTTTAGAATGATTAAAATCACTCTTATGCCAAAAAACATAGAGAGAAAATGAAAAATTATGAATCGAGAAGTTTCTTTTAGTAACATCCCACATCACTTTCCCTAGAGAAAAATATTCATTATTATTCTTACAAGTATTAATCTTCACATTAATTTTCCTTCATTTCACCACATTAGAAATGCGGGAATAGCTGACACAAGGCAAATCCACATGCATAGACATGACGACCCTTAACAAGATAAAAATGTTCATGTGATATTTTTGGTAACCTTCATGATGGAAAATTAATTAATATATTTCCCAGTCAAGATCCTCTAATACATCACCATACTACCCATATCATCATTACATAGAAAGCCCAAAAGCACGACTTGGTACTCGTTTATCTAGCCAAACAAGCATTTTTCATTTTTTTCATATTGTACTCATGTTCAAATTTTTCCTTTAGGATTAAGTCTCTTAAAGACTCTGGCATATTCCTATAGGTCCTTTGGGTCCAATCCCTATAGATCAATGCGACATTGCAACACAATTGATCGCTTTATTTCCTTCTCCATAAACATGTTGCACTCTACAGTTTGAAAAGGATTTAATGACTTGACATTTATCAATTATGTTTTTTAATTCTCATGGTGGTGCAACCTCTTCATTTAAGATATCCACAATAAGTTTAGAGTCCCCTTCTATTATGATATTTTGATAACCCAACTCCTTTAGAATATTGAAACCCTGCAAAGCAGTCGTAGCTTTCACTTTATTATTGGAGCATACTCCCATATTTACCTCATAGCTCACAATACACTCACTTTTATAGTTCCTTAACGGACTCCCAACACTTGCTTGTCCTGGGTTTCCTTTTGAGAACCCATCAAAGTTGAAATTAACCCAATCCTTCTATGGAGAGTTCCATACTATAGCCAATCTTGTTAGCATCTTTGACCAATTAATTTATGTTAAATCCTTACTGATTCCCCAGTTTTTCTTTATCCTGATTTTTTTGATATTAGGCCATTTTTTGGAGAAACTTTACCTACCAGTCGATTTATTTTCCTTTATTTTGTTTTTAATGATCAAAATGACCTACCAAATGCTTCTTTACTCATCCTTGAAAAAACAATTATTCCTTTCCTTCGGTAAACCCCAAGTAAAAAACTTGAGGAACTTGGTTCTAGATATCAACAATTACATTATGAGAGAAAGGGAAATTTGACCAACTTGGTATAAACACTTTCAAAGAGCTAGGAAACACTCAATCCAAAGACAACAATGCGAGAAATAAAGACCACACTACCCTCACAAAATTTCAATGAAAGAAGATGTGAATTATAGACTCCTCTTCTTGTTTACAAAGCGAGCATTGATTAACTGGTTGGAAACCTATCATAACCAATTTATCCACAGTCAAAATTTTACCATGAGCCACTATCCACTGAAAGTTCAATTAATTTTTGGAATCAGATTTTTTTTCCACGCCTTATCCCAGAAATGGTCCAAAACAACACTCTAAACCTTAATCAATTATTCACAAGCCATTTGATTGATAAATAGATAGAAGAACTCCCTTTTCAAATCTACTCATCTTCCCTTTCTCTGTTGAACCACTTAGCCTCCTCTATCAAACCATGCAATATAGCTAGAATAGGATCCCAATTCACCTATCTCGGACCTCTCAAGCTATACCATCTTAGTAAAAATTTGAACTCCTTCCATTTAGGTTCATCCAACTCCAAGTTAATGTAGTCAAAAGCATTTTTACCACATATCCTATTAAGGCTTTACTTAAGAGGTTTCAGGTCTTCTAAGGAGGATAGAGTAGCAGAATCTATCCAAGGGTCCTTCCAAAAGTCTTTATTATTTCCATTCCCAACTCTCTTTCTAACCCCTAGCTTCAACATATTTCTCAATTTGACAAGATGATTCCATAGAGCAGAGCCACTAGGTAGATCCAAAATTGAAAGAAAACAGCCACAGTTCCTATTCCTCAAGTATTTAGCTTGGAAATTTTTACCCATTCTTTAGTGCCTTCAAGGATATTCCAACCCATTTTAGTTGTTAAGGATTTTTTTAGCATAGATATTCTTATTAATCCCAAATCCCATCTCCTTTTAGGAGTACACACTTGTTCCCAGCCAACCAGGGATAGTCTATTTTTTTCTTCATTTCCCGAGCATAATAATTTTCTCTACATTTGTTCTATCTTTTCCCCTATATAGGCATGTATTTTGAAGAGGGGAAAGTAGTATATAGGAATATTCTGAAGGGAAGCATTGAGGAGTTGAATCTTTCTCACCAAACTCAGAAGCTTCCCCTTCCATCCAACAAGTTTTGTTTGAGTCCTTTCAATCAACTAATTCCAGTAAGTATTTTCCAGCTTCTTAGAGATCAAAGGTAGGCCCAAATAAGCATCGGGTAATTTAGTTTCCTAAAAACCAAAAACTTTGATCACTCTCTCCTTGATTTATTGGTCAGTATTAAAGAAATAAAATTTTATTTTCTCATAGTTGATACACTAACCAAAAACAATGACATATTCATTGAGCACCTGCTTCTAGAGACCTGCTTCCCCCACTGAGGCTTCCCCAAAAATTAGAGTATCATCAAAAACTGTTGGTGGGAGTCGGGAAAAAGAGATAAAGCAACAGTAACACCTTTGAGAGCTTTTGAGTACACCAATTTTTGAATATTCCTGCCAAGGACTTCAACAACTATGATTAAAAGATAGGGAGAGAGGGGGTCACCTTTCCTACGCCCATGACAATAGGAGAAGAAGCCTTGGGGGACACCATTAACCATAACATAACACATGGGGGAGGTAACACAAGAAGAGATCAGCTTTAGGAATGTTCCATCTATTCCAAAATTTCTAAGGACAAGAAAGAGGAAAGGGCAAGAGACTCTATCATAAGCCTTAGAAATATCAATTTTGAAGGCCATCCCTACCCTTTTAGAGTGATCCATCAAATGAATTATTTCATGGGTGGAGATAACAACATCGAGAATATTTCTACTCTAGATAGTCTTTTTGGTTTGGGGCAATCATTTTTCCAAGCACTAGTTTGAGTCTAAGAACCAAGATTTTGGAGAAAATTTTACAGATCATATTGCAGAGACTAATGGGTCTATAATACTTCATAGCTAGAGCATCAACATTTTTGGGAATAAGGGCTACAAAAGTAGAATTTAGTTGGTACCTAATCTAAATAAAACCCTAGTAGCATTGAACGGGTCATTTTTATCAATGCCCTAGAAGGTTTGGAAAAAATGGGGGGAACTCATCAGGGCCAAGAGCTTTATAAGCTCTGAACGAAAACACAACCTTTTAACTTAATCCATAGAAACAACATTAGTCATAATATTTTAATTCTATATCATAAATAGCTTTAGAGATCACATCAATTAATTCAACATATACCTGATTATCAATCTCAGGGGCTCTTTATTGATTAGAGAAGAATTTAATAGAATCCCTCACTATTTATGATTCTCTATTTCAGAGTGGATTCATGAAAGAATTTTTTCTTCCTATCCCCTTCCTTTAGCCATTGAACCCTTGAGTTTTGTTTCCAATAGATTTCATCCTTTTTGTTTATCCTATATCATTGAGATATGGTATCTCTTTCCTTAGCACAAATCTCCTCATCCACCCTACTAGCCTCTATTATATCCTGAACCTATTTTATGTTTTTTTCCTAGAGAATTCTTTATCTCAAAGATATTTCCAAAAGTCACCTTGTTACACCCTGTAAATTTTCTCTTTATTCTACTTAATTTCTTAGCCAGGAAATACATAAGAGTACAAATAGCATGTTTCTCCCACTAGGATTTAGCGAATGTAGCAAAATCCAAGTGGAGACACCACATAGCTTCAAATCTGAATGGGAAAGGGCCTTTAGTATGATCTGCATTTCTTTTTAGCACCAAGGCATTATGATCCGAACTAGATCTAGGAAGGGCATATAGATAAACAAATTAAGATATATCCCAATTGGTCGACATCAAGAATCTATCAACTTTGACTTGGATTAGGTGATTTCCATTTCTTTTGTTTGACCAAGTAAACTTTGTTCCTTGGAGGGGAGTATCAATAAGACTTGTCGAATTTGAGAACTTTTCCAACTCCATCATACTATCAAAATAATTGGCCTGCCCTCCCGAATGTTTTGAAGGAAGCAGAGGAGAGTTAAAATATCATCCCAACATCCAGTGGTCATCATAACTTAGAGAAATAGCATCAATTAACTATTCTCAAAGAAGAACTCCATCCCTTCTCAAATTTAGAGCATAGATGTTTATAAGGTTCCATTTCTCCTAGGAGACAATATCCTCTAGAGTAATCATTAGACTGTTCTTACAAGCATAACACAACATACCCTTTAATTTTGATGGATTCCAAAGGGTAGAAATACCTCTTGAAGCACCATCTACCTCACAGACATAACAATTCATGCTAGGCCATATATTCAAGATGACCTTATCAAAGGTCTCCTTCTTCATCTTTGATTCTTGGAGGAGAACATCCACTTTATATTCAAGAATATGATATTTCAACATAAATTATTTATAGGGATATTGGGGCCCCTTATATTCCAAGAGAGGTACTTCATTACAAAATTAGTTAGAAACTTCACCTCCAACCCAAAGAATCGGTTGGAACTACTTCTTCTTGGATTTTGACTCTGCGATTAAATCCAACGTTCTTTGTTTTCCAGCTACCACATCCCATGCAGTGTGTTTAGTTCTGGAATCCTTTTGGGAAGGCCTTCCCACCTTATTTCCTCCTCCCACATCTAGTTTATTTTTCTTTTTAGGTTTAGAAGGAGCTTGGGACTATCCCTCCTCCTCTGCCTTGTCACTAGAGCCATTGGGGAAACCAATAAGAGTCATCGAGTTGCTCAAGTTTCTGGCACCAATTTGAGAAAAGGAGTGTATATCCTCTAGAGATAATTTATTTTCAGCTAGAACATACTCTCTTTCTTCAAGGTCATCATTTGCACCATGAGTATGAGCCTTTACACTAGCATCCAACACATTATCCTCCTTTAGGGAGTCATTAGAAGTGGTATTCTCCTTTTTTGTATCGCCCCTTACCTCCATAACCAAATCTACCTTTGAAGGGAAGCCCAAGATTGGTAAGGTAGAAGCAGAGGCAACCAAAGCTAAGTTAAAGCATTCCAAATCACTCACTTCTACAACAAGAGAAAAAACAAACCTACTAGATAGGTCAAGGTTATCCTTGAGGAGAGGAATAGACACCTCTTGCATAGAAACATAAGGAGGCTGCACTTAGATGTCATATCATTATTAGGGTGAACCTTCTATAGAATTTTCTCCTTAGCCTTTAGGCCCTCACCCTGTTTTAACCCATAAGAATCACCAAGATGACCAAAATTCTTGCACAACTAGCAAAAGAGGTAGGCATTTTCATATTCTAAGGGTTGAGTCTAGTTTCTGAATGTGGACTTAAGAAGGATAAAGGAAGGATGGACCATATTCACAACCACATTAACACAAATACATGTGTTCACCAATCTAGATCTCTCCTGAGTAATCTTATCAATAGTCAAGAGACTCCCAAAGGAGGTTTCAATTCCTTGCAAGATTATTTTCTCCCAAAATTCCAGAGGGAGGCTCCAAAGGCAAACCCAGGTTGGAGCAGAGGCTCCCAAATCAACCGACGGGTCAAAACTCAACTTCCACTTGCAAAGAGATAGAGAATTTCTGAATTCTAAGTCAAAAGCCTAGGGGCCACTCATTAGAACCTTCAACATGTCTTCATACACCACATAGGAAAAAATAAAAATACCTCAAGCCATCACGTTTAGGGTGACATTGCCTTTGGTGTTCCAAGTGGAAGCAACCCACTAACGAACCAGTTCAATATTTGGCATATACACAAAAAAAATTCCAACAAGAGCCATTTTGAGGTTATTTATTTCCTTTAGCATCATAGCCTCTAGCACATCAACTTCCCAACCAGTAACCAGGTAGGAAGTAGTATCCAAATACCTTTTACTCAAAACCAGTGAGTCGGACCCCACCAGTTTTTCCCCATAGGAAGTCGGGGCTTCATCAAAGAAGAAAGAGTTGAGCCCCAAAGTTAGAGAAATGGGAAGCTACCTAGAGATTCCCTTTGTCTTTTTCCCAATGGAAAGGACTGAAGTACGAGGAAGAGACATAAAACTAGGAACCACAAGACTGGCCTCTGCCACCGTAGGCACAACACTAGAAAAGAGGACAACATCCTTGGAATGGGGATCCTTTCTGGGGGGCCCTCCCGAATGACCTATCAGGCAGTCAAATCACGATAATGGCTAGAAATTTAAAAAAATAGCCTGAGCAAGAAAGATAGATCAGAGAAGAGCCAAGCTTGATTCATAATGAATAATTAAGCTTAATTATGTTATACATATTTATATAGAACCATATTACATGATTTATACATGATTCTTGAGAAGTCAACAAATTTAAACCTTAAACAACCACTACTAGTAGAATCTATGGAACTAAGCATATTATTTTTTTGAGTATACAAAGTGTTCTTATATTTTCAATTATAAAAATACAAATGACTTCAAAATTTAATTGTTAAATAATTGAGTAATCATTATCAAAATTGGTGAATAAAGTAGTACCTTTTCTCTCTATAAACAAATTAAGTTATTACATCAACATTTGGATCATTGATGAATATTATCATGGTTATTAGAAAAACTTAATTCATGCATCCATTTATTTATGTTAATATGGTCCCTTCAGTTTCACATAGTTTATCTTAACCATGTTAACTATTTTCATAAGTAGACACACATCATGAATAGATAAAATCATATAAGGATAGTAGCTATAAAAATATGATGTTTTCAGTTATTTATAATTATAGGTGAAATAGAATAGTATTTCTATTTAACTTTAGGAGAGATAATTACAATGGGGTTGCCCAGTTATAAAGGAATTTGAAGTAGTAATTGCATGAGAACTCACAAATAGCGAACAGGAATAATTTTTATGTTTTGTACTATATGTCATTTCAAAGGTTCATAGGCAAAGGAGTTGAAAATTAATAAGAATTGGCATGGATAGTCTAGTTGTAGTCATATGTTTTTGTGTGAAGGAAATAATTGTGTTTCTAAAATCCTTGAACTATTAAATCTCTCTCCTTATTATAGTAAAGTAGTGTACTTATGTTATTATAACACTCAAGGAAAACCTCAAGTTAGAGATAAAACTAAGGAGGATCAATGATAATTTAAATAGGGGTTTGGTGTAATGGTTTAATTCTTCATTATATTGGTACTAATTTTTTAATTTATATTCAACATATGTTTCTTTTAAACTGATTTGTCTTATGCAAGGATTTTACATTTATAAAAGATTAGGAATGTTGTAACTTTTAGATGGAAGTGTTAGGAGTATTTGTTTGTCTTATATATTTGAATGGGGTCATGAAAATGTATACTTAGGTATTTTTCATTAATGGAGTTGTCCTTATTTGATAATGATCATGCTATAGGCGAGACAATGGGGATATTAATATAAAATTCAAAGTGAAAATTAATGTTATAAGCCACAGAAATTATGTCAATACTAATTATAACCAATATACTTTTAACATGTTATTCTTCTCATTTTCATGGACTATGCTATTATTTTTTTCAATAAACTATGATTTTACCTTCTTATGCAGATAAGATTCCATTCTCGGTTAGGCTAATATTATTTTTGATAAGTGAATATCCAAGAGATCTATTTCTTTTAAATTGATTTTTCTTATGCAAGGTTTTTTACATTTATAAAATATTAGGAATGTTGAAACTTTTACTAGACAGTGTTAGAACTACCTATTTGTCTTGTATATGTGAATGGGGTCATAAAAATGTATAATTAGGTATTTCTCATTAACGAAGCTATTCTTATTTGAGAATGATCATGTTATAGGTGATCCAATGGGGATATTAATATAAAATTGGAAGTGAATATTAATACTATAAGCCATATAAATTATGTCAATACTAATCAGAACTAATATCTTTTTAATTTGTTATTCTTCTCATTTTCTTGGAATGTTCTATTACTATTTTCAATATACTATTACTCTTTTATTAGCTATTAAATGAGTTATAATATTTTAATCAATATCTCTTCATATGTTAATAAATAACTCTTGTATAGGAATTTTTATAGTAATTTAATTACAATTTTAAAGTTATCATTTAAGAATTTTCAATGATTTCAAGGGATGATTATAGAAGATTATTATTTTTGATATTTTTTTATCATAAATGATAATTGGAATGGTTATTTTGATGATTTATCCATCATACCATATCACCTTGTTTAATAGGGACCTCGATCAATAGATAATGGTGGATAATATTTTGATTCAATCTAATGTGCAGTGTTATTTTTAGAGTCTTATGGATGAGTCGTCTGATGATCTAAATGCTAAATTTGTATTATTTTTAAATTGGGAAGTATGCAAGGGCTTTACTCAATTAATTATTTTCTATCATCTCTTAAGAGCTAATGATTTATGTAAACCTTATCTATATCCTAGTGATTAAATAGTAAAATTTGTGTACATGCAAACCTAGTCTCCTAAAGGTAAATTTTCTAGGAACTAGGTATTTGTTACTTGAAGCGGAAAACCACAAAAAATAAATCCAACAAAGAAAATTAGGTTATAAGTAAGAATATACGTTTTTTAGTAAAATTTAGGAAATTATCCTTGGAGCGCATTTCTTAGTATACCCTTACCTTGGTCTCCAATCCTCAGCTTCACCTAAGTGGGTGGTAGCTCATTGTGAAATTGAGTTTAGGATCAATATAACATATATTAGTGTTATTGTGTTATGTTTTTGATTGAGGAACAATTATCTTTTGAAACATAATAGTTAAACCTTATGAAGATGAGTCAAATGAGCTGGATCAAATTAGTTTGTCAAACTATGAAGTATTTATGCCACACACATGTAGGCAAGGCATTGAAGTGATGAATCGTGAAGGCATTAGGTTTAGCCCTGAGGACTATCCATCTAAGTTTTATTTTGGACTTGTTATTCTCTCCTGATATTGTAAACTACCATTTATTTTGTATAGCTTATCTTGGTGATCATGTGCTAACTACCCATTTATCTTATGTGTGCACCAAGTCATGTAGACCTTGTAGATATAGATATTGGGAGTGATGAAATTCTGAAATAATGGAATGTAAGAGGTACTTAAATAGGAAGGATGTACATGTATGTAGGCAAGGTGTTGGCCTCCTACAATGATTCAACAACTAAGCCTTCACAACTGTCATTCAAAGATTGGACATCTAAGCTAAATAGATATCTCAATAATCATGAAGGTGTATTTAGATTTTCAAACTTGGGATGTAAACTTGAAATGGTTCAGCATTGTATGTGCACTAGGAATCCAAAGTAGCCATATTCATCCTACAACTAAGAAAGACACAATGTTGAAAGTTAATTTCTTGGAAGGAAATAAAATAAGTGTTGAGCATCAACCAATAAATAAACTAAGCTGAAATGAATAACATAAATGAAAATATGAGTAAGAAAATAGGAAACTAATATGTCTTCTTTGGCTACAAAAACAGTCACATAATGGAATTCTAGTGGCTACAGGAACAGATAGTGCTAGATTCTTAACTAATTATTGAATAGAAAATAACAACTAAACTAAACTAATGTACGGGACAAAATACTCACCAAGTGGGCCACCTTGGATGAGTATCCCCTAAAACTAGTGTAAACTCGGATGCACAAACTTATAACTTCATTTAATTCCTTGAAAAACATGAGTACAATGGAGCAACACGACTATATTACTGAAAAGCTTAAGAATGTGAATAAAACATTAGATTGAGCAACCTCTAGAGAAGGATAATCTGAGTCTTATTTATCTAATCACCTGGAAAAGTGATCAAATTCGACATAATACGAGAACACCACATTAGAGAAATCATGAAAAGTGGAGAGGTATTTATGCATGCATAAAATCTTGTCAGGCATGTTTTCCTTTAAGAAAATTGAGCACAACACTAATGCCTACATTTGCTCAACAAAAAATTAAGACCATTACAAGAAAGTTACAGTTCAATTTGAATGAGTAATATTTTTGTTGTCGAGAGCCTTCCTTCATTGAATGAACCCCTTGTTGACCGGTATGGTGGATGAACAGTTGGTGGAATCTTCCTTAATTGCATGCCTCTAATTATATATGTATGACAATATTAGTATGCACAACAACTGCATATCTATAACTATCTCAAAGTGACATACATTAATCACATGTAAAATTAACATAAATGGTTCATATAGTATGCCAATACCATTTAAAAGTTATGAAAATGAGTTCATGTCAAAATTCTATGGCTTTAAGGAAATATCATAAGAAGGTCAACATCCAAGCATCAAAGTCTATGAAAATTGTAGGAAATGGATAGAAAACTCTATTAATAATTAGACCATAAACTAGCCTCATGACTCCCCCCAACCTAAGGTTTTGTTGGTCCTCCAGTAGAGGAAGATTTATTATTTTTCTTGGTCAATGCCTTAAAATTTGCGATTGCAAGCTATCATACATCAATTTCCATTCTGTCTAAATTAGGATCCCAATAAAACCCTTTTTATCTTTCCAATTTTCTCCATCTTTGTCAATCTATAGCTATGTCATATTGGTAGTACCTAAATTTCAACATAGGCCATAGTAGGATAGGTGGCTGAAAAATTGGTGGAAGACAAAATTGTCCATTTTTCCTTCCAATTTCTATATATCTATCAACTCTCTTAATTGTTGCACTATATTTTCGTATAGAATGAGTCTTAGCTGGTTTCAAATCATTATTTAGCCTATTCCACCTTTGTGATAGGTATCCCATTACAGATTCCCATGTAGTTTTTAGTATCTCCTCATATTCTTTATATATTGCTTCTCTCTCAGGTAGGATCCTATTGCTATATCTTGGTCGGTACAGAATTATATGTCAATCACTAAAAATATCTCGTGAATTCTTAGATTCATCCCTAAGGGGTAGGGGAGTGTTGGTTTCAATTTTCCTATAAGTCCTTGTTTGCTTTCCCCAACTGACTTCGTTCTGTATCTAAGACATATATGTCCTTAATTGAACATCTCAAACATACAACAGTTGATTAGAATCATGGTCTTTGGTCACAACATAATTATGCAAATAGAATTCACACAAAAAATTCTTCATCTCAGGAGGAGCAATCTGATAAGCATTGAAGAATTCAAGAGGGGTCTCGATGGAAGGATTCAAACTTGAAACAATCCTTGCTAGCTTAAAAGAAAGATGCTTCTCCTTCAAATACAAAGCATATAGCCTTGGAGGATCTCTACACTCTAGTATCAAAATTACTAAAGCTGTCATATTATCCACCTTTTTATTTAAATATCTCTTCATTCTTAATATCAATCTCTTCATCTCTCTTTTCAATTTACCTCTTTAGCTTGTGTTTCTTTTCTTTCCATTCTTCTTCCCCCCTTTTCACTTCTTTCCACAAGTTTGTGGCTACAATGTGCATTGAAAAATTAGAGGACCTATGTATTCTTACCAAAAATTTACCTGTCACTTTTGTTTGCTCCTCGTAGAGTACCAGCTATAGGGATTCTGCTTGTTCAACCAATTTTGGCTACAGGGTATTGAGTGTTCTCCCAATTCTAGCTGCAAGGCCTCAAGTTATTGTTCTTAATCTTGTTGTAGGAACTCTTGCTTCTGATCTTGTTGTAGGAGCTCTTGATTTTCCTCATGCACTTGGCTTCCAACTTTTTCTATGATGTCAGCAAGATCTACTAGTGTTAATTTTTCTACTTCCTCAAATATGTCTTTTTTCTCAATATTCACCTGCTCCATTGGAGCTTCTATATCCTCTTGTGATGTTTCTCTAGGCTTAGGGCTTCCCTCTAGAGATACACCAATGACTGGCCTAGCATGTCTTTATTTTCTAGGAGGTTTTTTACACTTTTCTTTTGTTATAGAAACAAGAGTGTCAATCTTTTGTTTTTTAGAGCTTGGAACTTCTTTTTTTGTTGTTTTATTTTTAGATTTTTCCTTCCTAATGTATACCCTCTTCTTTTGTTCCCTATTTTTCATTAGGATGCCAAGAGGAACATCATCATTAGAATCTGGAGAGGAAATTTCTTTTTCTGAATGTTGAGCTTCAGAAGAACTAATATCTATGGTTTTCTTAGCTGGAAGAGGGTTTATCCTAGGGTTTGTGCCAAAATTTCAAGCTCTAGAAGCAGCCCCAAAATTTCTCATTCTCCTACTAGGGTATGTGCAGGATCATCATGGAATAAACAGGCCCTTAAGTGGCAATAAAAAGATAGAAAATCAGAGTTAGACAACTTGATGTAAATTTTTGAATAAGTTATCTATATTATTTCAAGAAAATGTAAAAATAGAATTTGTAGAAAATTGAATATAGTTTCTAAAATTCTAGACCTTTATTTATTTATTTTAAATATATTTGGTGAAAATTTAAAATTTCAATGCAATAGTATTTAAATTTGAGGGTAAAAATAAGAAGTAGGTGTCTATCTGACCACCCTAACCACAACAAAATGATAATATTTTTTATAATATTTTAGATATAAGTAGAGGACTTGTGTCCTGATGTGATGCATATTTTCTTATAATTTTTTTCCAAGGAAATAATTAATTATGATTTTTTTATTCCAACTTTTAAAAAATATAAAAGCTTGTATGTCTAACCACCTTAACTTGGTCAAAAATTCATGAAATTCATTTTTTAATTTTTTAATCCTATAGTATGCGAAGCATAGAATGTGACACATGTTTTGGATTCAAAAAATATGATATCATTTGAAAGTTATAGATTTTATTCAATCAACATATCAATCAGGACTTTATTCATAATTCTAATAGAAAATGAGTAATAATTATTTATTAAATTCAAAGTAAAGCATAATTTATATTGGTGGAAAGTTTAGAATCTCCTCTAAAAACCCTTTTCATTTCATCAATTTTGGGTAAAAAAAAAGTCATCAGCCACATGGTTCATCATATGGCTTACATATTGCCAATTTTTGGCCCATCATGATCCTGCACATACCCACTAACCCTATGGGGTTGAGGCAAAACCCTAGGTCACAAATTCTCTAGTCTAATTTGGTCAATATTCAAGAATTCTTCCCACGTTATATCAGACACATCATGCAAAGACTTCTCAACTAATAATTTGATTAGACAATAGTGGGAAACATTATTTTCTCTACCTTTTTGATTCTTGGCCACCATGATTTAAAGAAGGTGGTAAAGCATGTTTTGACCATTCATTCTTATATCGTGCCTCATGTGTTTTAGGAGTTTGAAATGCAAAAAATGTAGATTCAATTGACGACCTTCATAGGTAATATATACTTCACCACATAAATGACTACTTGCTTCCATCTCTCGAGCAGAGAAATTTTATTTGCACCTTCTTTTTCCATGCTCAATGGAGGGTCACCAAGTTCTATAAATTCAGCCCTACCCCACCTAGAATATCTAGTAGTAGGGTAATGCTCACCATCAGTAGACAACCCTGTAATTTATGCAATCCTCTCCTTAGTGGCTATGACATCCAATCCTTTGACCTTGGCCTTTCCTTCAGACAATGTCTAGGGAAACTCCAATGCAACATCTTCATCAAAACCATTCAAATTTAAGAAATAATCTAACCATCCACAATTTCTAAACTTGTCTAGGCAAGGTGCATCCTGTAGCAATACATCATGAAAAGTGGGTTCATTTCAAATAAACCCACCTCCCATTGTTCAATTTTCTGTAATCAAACAATCGCTTTGCAAAGCTTTCCTTCCTGCAATCTTCATCTGAAAGCCAAACTTCTGCTTCCTGCAAAGCTACAAAATTTCCTACATCAGTATCATCTCAATTTTGCCTTTTTGACTTAATATTATGACAAGAGCAATAAAGGTAGTAAAGGAGTAATAAATGAAGGCTATGATCAATGAAAATGGCAACGATTGATGTCCTTTCACATATGTGAACCGTCATCTCACTCAAAATTAAAATTGGCTCAATAACTTAAACTTTCTTGACATTAACTAGTATGGGTAGAAACACAAACATGGCATTCACACTTTTTCCCCTAACCTAAATTTGCACATGTGTCTTCACATGTGAGGTGGAAAGACAATTTGACAGGGGCAGGGAATGATTACATGCTATTATGAATTCCCACATTAATTTACAACAATTAAATGAATACGGGTATGTGCAGAATCATCATGGAAAAAATAGGCCATTAAGTGGCAATAAAATTTAGAAAATCAGAGTTAGAAAACTTGACGTAAAAATTTGAATAATTTTTCTACATTATTTCAAAAATATGTAAGAATAGAATCTATAGAAAATTGAATTTAGTTTCTAAACTACTAGGTTTATTTAAAAAATAAAAATCTATTTAGTGAAAATTTAAAATTTCAATGCAGTAGTACTTAAATTTCAAGGAAAATATAAGAAGTAGGTCTCTGTCTGACCACCCTAACCACAATAAAATGATAATATTTTATATATAAGTAGGGGACTCATGTCCCGATGTGATGCATATTTTTTTGTAATTTTTTTCCAAGTAAATAATTATTTAGGATTTTTTTATTAAATTTTTAAAAAAATATAAAAACTTGTATGTCTGACCACCTTAACTTGGTCAAAACTTCATGAAATTCATTTTTTTTTTTTTTAATCCTATATTATGTGAAGCATAGAATATGACACATGTTTTACATTCAAAAATTGTGATACTGTTTGAAAGCTATAGATTTTTTTCAATCAACCTATCAATCAAGAATTTAGTCATAATTCAAATAGAAAATGAATAATAATAATTTAATAAATTCAAAGTAAAGCATAATTTATATTGGTGGAGACTTGAGAATCTCATTTAAAAACCCTTTTCATTTCATCAATTTTGGGTAAAAATAAAGTCATCAGCCACATGGGCCATCATATCACTTAGATATTGCTAGCTTTTGGCCCATCATGATCTTGCACATACTCATACACTAAAATATAATTAAGATATAACAATTGATGCATAGGTACCTAAATTCATGAAAGATTTATTGCAAAGATTATGGAGAAAGAACCAATCACTTTTCAAGAAATCAGTTGAACAATTAATGAAAGTGGACAGGAATGAGATGAAATGAAATGAAGTGAAATGACGGTAGGATGGAAGAGAGAGAAAGGTGGAATGGATGGGAGGATGGGTGAATAAGTCGACCCCCACAAAAGTGGAATTCTTTATTATGACAAGTTACATACCTTGGTTAGCGAGAAGGATGGACACTACGTCCACTTCCTTTGGCTACAGGATGTTTGGGTGCTGCATGTTGAGCGAACTATTGTAAGAGCTCCTCCTTATAATTTGTCTTGTGATACAACTAGAGGTGATGACCATTTACAAACAACTTGAATCTAACAGGGTCAATGGTAGTGAGAAAAAGAGCTCCATTAGGAAAAACTTGAGCAACCTCATACGGTCCTAGACACCTTGTATGCAATTTTCCTACATTGTCTTGATACCTTGAGTCATAGAGTAGTGCCTAGTCAACTGGTTGGAATTTCTTATCCTTGATGATTTTTTCATTCCACCTTATTCTTTTATTTTTCCCTACCTTTGTGTGATGCAAAGTTTCCTTCCTCATTTTATCCAAAGTATTTAGCTACATGATTCTATATTTTTGTGCCTCAGAGATATCCATCCCCAGGTCTACTATAGTTCTAAGAGTCTTATGCTCAAATTCAATGGGAATCATAGTTGTCTTTCCATATAACAACTCAAATGGAGTGAATCATATAGTTATTTTCCGTGTATTTTTGTAGGCCCAAACAACTTCTAGTAGTTTTCTTGCCCAATCCTTTCTATGGATGGCTATTGTTTTTATTAGAATGGCTTTAATTTATCTATTAGTCACCTCGACTTGGCCATCAACATAAGTGTGATAAGGAGTAGACTTCTTGTTCCTAATGTTGTAATCATTGACCAACGTTGTAACAAGGGTTGAAATGAATTGAGCCCCTTGATCAGTCACTATCTCTCTTGGGACCACAAACTGTGTGAAAATTTCCTCATAAAAAAATTATGCAACCTTGTGTTCCCTTGCATGATTCATGGCCTTACCTTCTACCCACTTAGTTACATAATCAATGCATACCAAGATATAAGATTTATTTTTTGATGGAGAATCAATGGGTCCTAAAAAATCTAGTCCCCACTTATCAAATGGAGTGATTACTACCTAGGGGTAAAGTGGCATCTCATCAAATTTGGTTGGTCAACCCATCCTTTGGCATCTATCACAATTCCTTGTATGTCTCCCTACGTCCTTGTGGAGTGTGGGCTAGTAATATCCTATGTTAAAAATCTTCATTGTTTTCCTCTTGGCTGCAAAATGCCCTTCATAGGGTTCATTTTTTCATGCATGCAAAATTTCGTATGTCTCATCTTCCCTCAAACATCTCCTCATGACATGGTTTGGTCCAGTGTATAACAAACATCTAGCAATCTATGAAAAAGCAAAATATTTTTCAATGAGCACCCTTTTCTCTTTTGCAGAGAAGTGAGGAAGAAATTTCCCTATGAGCCAATAATTAGCTATGTCAGCATACCAGGGTGTCTAAACACTAATGGAAAATAGATTATCATTAAGGAAAGAGTCATCTACAACTTGATTTTATTTTGATGTAGTTAGCCTCGAAATAAATTCTTCAACAATGTTGGCCTTCCCTAGTTTATCCACAATGGATATGTCAAAGTCCTACACCAACAATAAACCTCTTGCTAGCCTACCTGATATTAGGGGTTTATTAATGAGGTATCTAATGCTGCATGATTAGTGTGTACAAAGATCTGGTAGCCTGTTATGTAGTGCCTGGATTTTTTTAGGGAATAGATCACTGTCAACATTTATTTTTCTATCACTGTATAGTTGACTTCAACTCCCTGCAGGTTTTTGCTAACAAAATAAATAGCACTTTCAATAGCTCCTTATTTTTTTCCTAAGACTTCTCCTATAGTATATTCTGATGCATCTATATGCATGTGAAAATGAAGCTTCTAGTTAAGACCCTTGAGTACATGAGCATGAGTTAAAGCTGCTTTCAAATCAAAAAATTCTTTGTCACAGTCTTCTGTCCATTGGAATTCAACATATTTAGTTAGGAAATTATACAATGCTGTTTCTATTTTATTGAAGTCTTTGATGAACCTCCTATAATAACCTAAATTTCCTAAGAAGCTCCTAACATTTTTATTTTTTTCAAGGATAGGGAGATTGGTGATCACCTTAATCTTTGTAAGATCTACTTGAATTCCTTTGTGAGAAATATAGTGGCCAAGAACTACACCTTCCTACATCATCATGGAGCACTTTTCACTATTTAAAGATAGATTTTGGTCTTCACATATCTGTAGGACTCTCTTGATATTTTCCAACGCTTCATTGAAATCAACACCATAAGTAGTGAAGTCATCCATATAGATTTCCATGCAATCAAGAGAGATATCTAAAAATATGCTAATGACTGCCCTTTCAAAATTTTCAAGTGCATTGCATAAGCCAAATGGAAGGACTAAGTAGGCATAGGTCCCCCATGTATAGTTAAAGGTTCTCTTCTCTTGGTCATCTGGTGCAATTTGGATCTGGTTATAGCTGTTGAATCCATCTAGGAAATAAAAGTACTACTTTCCTACAAGTGAGTCCAAAAATCCATCTATGAAAGGTAAGGGAAAATGATCATTTTTTTGTGGCAACATTAAGTTCCCTATAATAAAAGAAACTTTCCACTTCCCTCATTTTTTGGGCACAATCACCAATGTGGACATCCACTAGCTATCTGAAATGGGGTAGATGAATCACACATCTAGTAACTTTTGTAGTTCCCCTTTTACAATTTCTCTCAATGCAAGGTTAATTCTTCTTTGTGGCTGCCTCACTAGTGTATGGTCATTTACTATGTATATCCTATGATTACAAATCTTATGGTCCAATCTCTTCATATCATGATAATTCCATGCAAATGCACATTGGTGGGCCCTTAGTATGTTTTCCAAGGAAAATTATTGTTCTTCACTCAATTTGTTATTAATATTTAGATATTTTCCTTCTGACACCTGTACTTGTTTAGTTACCTCTACCATTACTTCTTCAATAATTCTTGGTACCTTTATTTCATGTGGTAACAATGTATGAGACATACCTATCGTTGCAAAAAATTTGGTTGTAGGAAGAGTAGCTGTAGGAAGAGCAGTTGCAAGAAGAGTAAGGAGTGTCTTCACTGTATCAACAAAATCAAATGAATGACAACATGATGCTTCCTCTACCTCATAGCGGTTCTGAATTATGTTAGAAAATACTTCATCTTCATCTTGAAGCTACATAAAAGGAATTTTTCTTAACATCACTAGTTGTGCCACAAAATTAATTTCCTCGGCCTCTTCTCCAACATGTGGTCATACAAGATCATTCCTATCCTTGGATGGCTGAGCAAGAGGGTGGATAACAATCTTTTGGTGCTCTTTCCATAAAAAATGGTCATATCTCCTATTCGACATCCAATATAGGTGTCTGCTATTGCTAACCATGGCCTTCAAAGAATAATGGGGTACCCACCTCATGTGGCCTTAGGAGAAAGAATCATAAAATTTATTTGGTACTTCCAAGATTCTAGAGTTACCATAATATCCTATACTAACACATCAAGCTTAACAATAGAACTATAATCAAGGTATAGGATAGTACGAGTAGGTCTCATGTTTGCAACATTTAGTTGTTGTAGGATGTCCTTAGTCATTGCATTTATTTTTTCTCCCAAATCAATTAGAGCATTCTTTGTTTGGATTCCATTTATAACAACTCCTACCAGAAGACTCCATGGGTCATTATATTTGGGAAAATTCACTTTCCCAAGCATGATGTCGGCCAACTGTCCAACCACATGAATTGTAATGGGGTCTTTCTTCTTCCTACCTGGATTCTTAAGGCATGCTTCCTTGATTTCCTTTCCATATATAAGAACAAATTTTATGGATTGAAATAGAGGTATTTGGACACATATATGCTTCAACTGATCTACAATGTGAAAATTTGTGTTGTCATTTTCTTCCTTTTTTTTCACAGTTTCCAACCTCTAGGGAAATTTTTGTTCTGGTTCAGTCTACTTGACTGGGACTAGTTCAGGATTTGTAGGTGCACTTGGTTGAATGGGGACATTCAAAAGCTTGTATTATTCCACAAGAAGCTCAGTGATAGTGGGTGTTGAAGGAGTTGGAAAATTAGTTCCTAAATGCAAGCAGATGTTACTTACACTCACAACACATGCAAAAAATCAATTTCGATCAGTAGAGTATACCGACTACTGTTGTGGTTTGTTATTTGGGCTGGATGTGGGCTGGGCTGGTAGCTGAGTAGTTCTAGTTTTATTTGAACTTAAATTAGTAGGAGGATGCACTATATCAGGTTGTTGAGGTTGAGAAGGTGGTTGCATGTAATTGGTTGTCTAATTTGGCCATTACTATCCTCCCCTCCATTGAGATATTTTCTGCCAGTTTCTTGGAGGTGGCTGCCAATTTCCCTGATATTGCTACCAATTCCCTTGAGGTTGCTTCAACTGGGGTGGAGATTTTTGGTGATTGGGCTATAATTTTGGAGGGCTATTCCAAGGCATTGGTGGATATCCTCTATAATTGGATGGATATGGGGTTTTTCATTGGTTACCAAATGAATAATAATTGAAGTATGGCCAGTCAAAAGATAGTGGATCTGGTGGAATGGCTTGTCTTGGAGCCCATGGTCTCCTTTGTACAACATAGTAGACTTGATCTTCTTCACCCTAGATTGGCTTGAACCCAAGTGCCATCTATTTGTTGTCAATACTAGCTATCATCTTGCATTTGAAGTCATTCTTTTGTCTACAATGAGGGAAATATTCTACCAACATTGCCTTTGTCTCCTCTTATTTCTTCTTGGCCTGAAGTGTATTCAGCTACGTAGCCAAACTTTTTATGATGTCTTTCTTGAAGTCTTCCAATAAGTGAATAATTTCCATCCTTGAAACTCCACTGGTAGATGACTTACCCATGGAGGATTGGTAATCTCTCACCTTATTTGAAGCTACCCTAGAATGGTTCTAATATATCTTCTTGATGTCCTCCCAAGGAACTTAGGTGATATCTCCTCCTCCCATCAGGTCTAAGGCATCTATGTAGCTATCATTGATTCCTCTTAAGAAAATAAACTTCTATGATTCTCCATTGAGTGTATGGTGTGGAAATTTCTATAGGAAAACTAGAAATCTTGAAATGTAATCTTCTAGACTCTCATCTTCCTTTTGTTGCATCTTAAAAATGTCACCTCCTCTCATGTCACCGCCCTTGCAATACTCCTTGCATTTATTAAGTAACTTGGTCTTCATTTCATCCTAGGTCTCTATAGTATCTCTGCCTAGGCTCATGAACCATCTTAATTAAGCTTTTTCCAAAGTTGCAGGGAATAGCTTAAGCCTATGGGCATGAGTGGTATAGCCATAACTCCTACATAGTATATCAAACTCAAACAAGAATGTATCAATATCTTTTATGAAAATTCCATAGAAATTAGGAAGGACTGAAGTAAGGATATTCTTGAGGTTGTATATTTCATTTTGATGAGCAATGGGGAAAGGAAAAGCCGGTCGGTTAGGTCTATTTCCATTTGCATCACCCATGCCTGCTTGATTAAATTCCAAAGCAAGGAGGTTCTCAATCAGATTGTGATCTTCAAAGGAAACTTCAAAATTGGTCAAATCCAAAGATGTATCAGCAAAGAAATGTGTTTCTTCTTCTTCATCATCTTTTGGTAGGTTTTGATACTCAATTATATGGAATAGATCGGGATTGTTAGGAAGGAATATCCCATGAGCATCTCTTCTCATTTCTCTATGCATACGATATCAATTCACTATTAGCCAAATCACACAAATAATTGGCAAAATAATGGTGGGTTCATTACTTTCCTAAATTAGGGGTATACTAAGGACAACCTCCAAAAATACTATAGCAAGAAAAACTATCAATGACTACAAAGAACACACTAGTTTTACACCATGCCCAACAACGACACAAAAAATGTCGAACTCCTACAATGATTCAACAACTAATCCTTCACAACTATGATTCAGAGATTGGGTATCTAACCTGAATAACTATTTCAATAATCATGAAGGTCCATTTAAATTTTCAACCCATGGACATAAAATTGAAACGGGTTAGTATTGTATGTGCACTAGAAATCCAAAGTAGCCATATTTATCCTACATCTAAGAAAGACAAAATGTTGAAAGTAAATTGCTTGGAAGGAAATAACATAAGTGTTGAGCATCAATCGATAACTAAACTAAGCTAAAATGCATGACATAAATGAAAATTTGAGCGAACAAATATGAAACTACTCTGTCTGCTTTTGCTGTAGGAATAGTCACATAATGGAATTCTAGTGGTTGTAGGAATAGATAGTGCCAGATTCTTAACTAATTACTGAACATAAAATAACAACTAAACTAAACTAAGGCATAGGATGGAATAATCACCAAGTGGGCCCCCTTGGATGGGTATGCACTAAAACTAATGTAAAATCAGATGCATGAACTTATAACTTCATTTCATTCATTGAAAAAAATGAGTACGGTATGTGCAGGATCATGATGGACCAAAAAAGTGGTGATATGTAAGTGATATGATGGCCTATGTGGCTAACGATGTTTTTTTTACTCAAAATTGATGAAACGAAAAGGGTTCTTAAAGAAGATTCTCAACTTTCCACCAATATGGATTATGCTTTACTTTGAATTTAATAAATAATTATTATTGATTTTCTATTTGAATTACAACTAAAGCCCTAATTGATAGGTTGATTGAAAAACATATATAGATTCCAAACAGTATCACATTTTTTGAATCCAAAACATGAATCACATTCTACGCTTCGCATACTATAGGATTAAAAAATTAAAAATTGAATTTCATGAAGTTTTGACCAAGTTAAGGTGGTTAGACGTACGAGTTTTAATATTTTTTAAAAGTTGTAATAAAAAAATCATAATAAATTATTTAATTGGAAACAAATTACAAAAAAATATGCATCACATCGAGACATGAGTCCTCTACTTAAATGTAAGATATTATAAAAATTTATTATCATTTTATTATGGTTAGGGTGGTCATATAGACACCTACTTCTTATTTTTTCCTTGAAATTTAAGTACTACTACATTGAAATTTAAAATTTTCACGAGATATATTTTATTTAAAGAATAAATAAACCTAGTAGTTTAGAAACTACATTCAACTTTGAACATATTCTATTCTCACATATTTTTGAAATAATATATATAACCTATTCAAATTTTTGCATCAAATTTCCTAACTCTGATTTTCTGAATTTTCATTGCCACTTATGGGCTTGTTTTCTCCATAATGATCCTGCACATACCCAGTACAATCGAGAAACATGACTGTATTACTGAAAAACTTAAGAATATGAGTACATCATCAGATTGGGCGACCTCTAGAGAAGGAGAATTTGAGCCTTATTTATCAGATCACTTGGCAAGGTGGTCGACTCTGATAGAACCAGAGGACACCACATTAGGGAAAGCATGAAAAGTGGAGAGGTAGTTGAGCATGCACAAAATCTTAGCAGGCATGTTTTCCTTAACAAAAATCTAGCACAATAGTAATGCTTGCATTTTCTCATCAGACAATTAAGACCATTACAAGGTGGTTAGAACTCAATTTAAATAAGGAATCTTTCTGCTATCGAGAGCCTTCCTTAATTGAATGACCACCTTGTTGATCGATATGGTAGATGACCAGCTGGTAGTATATTCCTTAATTGCATGTCCCTAATTATATTTGCATGATAATATTAGTACACACAAGAACTGCATATCTGTAACTATATCAAAGTGACATTCATTAATCACATGTAAAATTAACATAGATGGTTCATATAGTATGTCAATATCATTTACAAGTTGTGAAAATAAGTTCATGTCCAAAGTCTATGGCTTTAAGGAAAAATCATAAAAAGATCACCATCCAAACATCAAAGTCTATGACAACTACAACAAATGGATAGAAAACTCTATCAATAATTATACCATAAACTAGACTCATCACAAAGCCCTCAAGTGATGAGGCCCCAAGGAATTAGGCTTGGCCCCAAGGACTACTCATCTGAGTCTTGTTTTGGACTTATCATTATCTCCATCTATTGTAAACTACCATTTGATTTGTATAGCTTATCTTGGTGATCATGTGCTAACTACCCATTGATCTTATGTTTGCACCGAGTCATGTAGAATTTGTCAGTATAGGTATTAGGAGCAAGGAAATTTTAAAACAATGAAATGTAAGAGGTACTTGAGTAGGAAAGAGGTATGTTAAGTCAACCCAAAATAGGTAGACTTTATTGTTAAAAATAGGACCTCATTTCTATATTTTCTCCTAACTAGTGACATCATTGGCTATAGTTCTAAGTAGAGAATTATGTTGTTATTGCCTTATAATTTTTTTTAATTTTCTTTTCAAAATTAGTAAATTTGTTGCAAATTTATTAGGTTGTTTAGTGTGTAAAATGTGGGCATGAAAAATTACCCTCACTTAAGATGCAAAAAAAAAATGAGGCCTTATTGATAAAGGTGATCATTAATGAAACTACAATTAGGCACACCCTTATAGACAATGGAGCAGGTCTTAATGTTTGTAGCATTGACCTATTAGATAAAATTTGTGTGGACAAGAATCTTATTCAACTTAATCATGTTAATAGGAAACCATTAGGAATGATCGCATTACCTATTGAGGTTGGACCTGTAATTTTACCTACTTTTATCCATATAATGAGGCCAAACACTATTTAGGGAGATGAATCTTTCATCTGGGTCCCTAAAATATGCTTTTAGTTTTGTTTTTAGAAGGGTATGTGCAGGATCATGATGGGCTAAAAAGTGGCGATATGTAAGTGATATGATGGCCCATGTGGCTTACGACTTTTTTTTTACCCAAAATTGATGAAACGAAAAGGGTTTTTCAAGGAGATTCTCAACTTTCCACCAATATAAATCATACTTTACTTTGAATTTAATAAATAATTATTATTCATTTTCTATTTGAATTACGACTACAGTCCTAATTGATACACTGATTGAAAAACATCTATAGCTTTCAAAAGGTATCAAATTTTTTGGATCCAAAATATGTGTCACATTCTATGCTTTGCATACTATATGGTAAAAAAAAAAAAAATCATGAAGTTTTTACCAAGTTAAGGTGGTTAGACACACGATTTTTTATATTTTTTAAAAGTTGTAATAAAAATATCATAATTAATTATTTAGTTGGAAAAAATTACAAAAAAATATACATCACATCAGGACATGAGTCCTCTACTTATATCTAAAATATTATAAAAAAATATTATCATTTTATTGTGGTTAGGGTGGTTAGACAGACACCTACTTCTTATTTTTTCCCTGAAATTTAAGTACTACTGCATTGAAATTTCAAATATTCACCAGATATAATTTTTTTAATTTTTTGGAAAAACCTAGTAGTTTAGAAACTAAATTCAATTTTCTATAGATTCTATTCGGTATGTGCAGGATCATGATGGGCCAAAAAGTGGTGATATGTAAGTGATATGATGGCCCATGTGGCTGACGAATTTTTTTTGACCCAAAATTAATGAAACAAAAAGGTTTTTTAAAAGAGATTCTCATATTTCCACGAATATAAATTATGCTTTACTTTAAATTTAATAAATAATTATTATTCATTTTCTATTTGAATTAAGACTAAATTCCTGATTGATAAACTGATTGAAAAACATCTATAGCTTTCAAACGGTATCACATTTTTTGAATTTGAAACATGCATCACATTAAATTCTTGGCATAATAAAGTATTAAAAAAATAAACATTTCATTTCATGAAATTTTGACCAAGTTAAGGTGGTTAGAAATATGAGTTTTATATTTTTAAAAATTTGTAATAAAAAATTCATAATTAATTATTTACTTAGAAAAAAATTACAAAAAAATATGCATCACATCGAGACATGATTCCTCTACTTATATCCAAAATATTATTATTTTATTGTGGTTAAGGTGGTCAGATAGACACCTACTTCTTTTTTTTTCCTTGAAATTTAAGTACTACTACATTGAAATTTCAAATTTTCACCAAATAGATTTTTTATTTTTTTAATAAACCTAGTAGTTTAGAAAATACATTCAATTTTCTACCGATTCTATTCTTACATATTTTTGAAATAATATAGATAACTTATTCAAATTTTTACGTCAAGTTGTCTAAGTATGATTTTCTGAATTTTCATTGCCACTTGAGGGCCTATTTTTCCATGATGATCTTGCACATACCCTATTCTTACATATTTTTTAAATAATATAGATAAATTATTCAAATTTTTACATCAAGTTGCCTAACTTTTATTTTTTTGAATTTTATTGCCACTTAAGGGCTTGTTTTTTCCATGATGATCGTGCACATACCCATAATTTAGAAATTTGTTTACTTTAGTAATGTGGAAATCATGTTTCTAATTTCAAATGTAAGTTGTAAATTCATGTCAACTTACTTTTAGGAAGTTTCTAGGGAAAAATATGGGCTCAAAACGATATGTATGCAAAATTACCAAAAATGGAAAAAAATTGAGAATTGTCAAAAACTGCAAAAAAGGGTAATTTTTGGTTTTTTTTGGTTTTAAGGTTTTACAAATAAGGTAATTTTCTTTCATTGTAGTAGAAAAATTGGTTAATTAAATAATTTTATTTCCAATCAATTTTTCTATTTTTTTTTTGGTTCTAAGTAAAATATACTATTTCAATTTTCTTGATTATGTTCTTGGCTACATCACCTAGTCCTCTTCCTTGATACTGCATGCTTTGAAATATTTTATTTGCAATAAAGTATTTATTATTTTGGAATCAAGATGTGAACCCATCGTTGTTAATGTAGAAATCATTACTCAAAATTTTCTCATCAACAAGAAATCCTTCTTTGACAAAGGTAGATGATCCTAGTTGATAAGATGTCTTAGCTCCATTGATATGTTGGATAAATTTTTGATTGATATCTTTGGCTTGATTTTGTGAAATATTGGATTTTTATGGTTCTTCAAAATATAACAATGCTTACAAGTTGATGTAGAAACCTTCTTTATAGTCATCACCATAGATTCATATGAATTCAGCTATAGCTTAATCATTTTCAAACATGTCTAGAGTAGGAGACTCTTGTTCTATAGAAAGATCATCTATGTGTCCCATGGAAGAAATTTTATCATCTGAAAAGGTGGGGATGATTGGAATATGGATTTCATTTAAATTACTATTATTTTGATCCAAGATTGGATTATCATGGCTATTACAGTCACCTATAGGGTTTTTTGGATAACTTGGTCTTGATTTTTCTTGGAGTTTATTCCATCATGCTTTGGATGATTCTCTTTAGACATATAAAATGGTTTATGGAATGGAATGATATGTATCTCTTTGATGTACTCAATTTTTTTGCATGGAAATAATTGAGTTTTAATAAGATCTTCTTTTAGGTTAGCATTCAATAAAGGACATGATGGTGAAATATGGTTGGATGGTATAAGATTAGATATGTGATTAGATTTCATAAATTTTTTTAATATGGGAGTCAAACAAGTTCATTTTCTAGTTTTCCTTAGAGAGAATTACTAAATGCACTTTTATTGGATGGTATTGTAGTTTGGGATGGAGTGGATGATAATGGGTTAGTGAATGAAGGACTAGAATAGGTTGTGGATGCTATTAGAATTTATTATTTTGGTGATGAGGATGAAAGAATAGGATATGCATAGGAAATAGGGATTTGTGATATGGTTTGTGGTTGAGGAATAATATGGATGGAAGATTTATTTCTCTTTTCAAGGTTAGGATAAGGGTGGCCAATGGATTTTTGTTGGAGATTAAAGGTATGGATTGTGTGATCTGACCCTTGATAGTGAGAGTAGATGGATGGATAACTAGAGCTTATGGATTATTGGTAAGAGGGATAGATGGGTTTCTAACTCATGACTATGGGTGATTGTTATGGAGGATCTATGAATGGGTTATTTTTTGCTAGTAAACCTATGAATGGGTTATTAAGTCTTGTGGTTTGGTACTATTGATGAAGCATGAGGTTTTCATCTTGACTACAAAGAAGATCAAGATAAATTAAAGACATGGTTGTGAGTTCTGATTGGAATGGATAATGGGGTGTTGGAGCTTTGGCTATGATCTTATTTTTTATTTTTTCTGGTTTTTCTAATTTTGGGATATATGTAAACTAAGAATGTGGATGCAAGATGACAATGAGGTTATATTTTCTTTTTGAGATTTATCGATATAAGAATGTAAGATGGAAATGAAACTAGACTATGTGAGGTGATGATGCAAAGTGATAATGCAACTAGACTATGGTTTGGGATGCAAAGTGATAATGGGGCTATGACTATGCTTCAAAATTTTCATATAGAACTTTAGATTTTGAAAAAGGATGCTAGGGAATCTATGATGGATCAAACTAAGAAGTCAAAATTTCAAGGCCTCAAAAGGATAAGTGCTAAGATGATGATGACTAGATAAAGTGGATATAAACTAGGCCCAACTTGCAGATAATGATAGATAAATAATGATAAGGTCAACATAATAAAAGTTTATGAAAATGATCTACTCAATGATATGATAAGCCTCCTAATCTCAAACCTCAAAGATAGCTATGACTATGAATGAGCTAGGACATGGTAAAGAATAAATTAGAAGTATTGGATAAACTAAACAAATCTCATGTCTGAATTTATGGTCACTATATAAATTAGATCTAAAATGTGGTTACTTAGGTATTTATCTAAAAAAAATTGATTTTGAAAGATGTGGTAGGTTGGTTTTTGATCTAGAATCAATGGTTTCTAAATAAAAAATTTCATTTAGGGTATTTTTGAAATGTGGTATTAAAACATAGAAAACACTTGAAATACATGTTTTGGTTGATGTTGAACCTTTTTTTCTTTAAGGTAAGTAAGTATTTTTTAAATTTTCCTCCACAAAACTCACTTGTCCTTTTTTTCTATTTGAATTACGACTAAAGTCTTGATTGATAGGTTGATTGAAAAACATCTATAGCTTTCAAACAGTATCACATTTTTTGAATTCAAAACATGTGTCACATTATATACTTCACATACTATTAGATTAAAACAAAAAAAATGAATTTCATGAATTTCTGACCAAGTTAAGGTGGTCAGATATATGAGTTTTTTTATTTTTAAAAAGTTGCAATAAAAAAATCATAATTAACTATTTACTTGGATTTTTTTTATAAAAAATAATTCATCACACTGGGACATGAGTCCTCTACTTATATATAAAATATTATAAAAAAATATTATCATTTTATTGTGGTTAAGGTGGTAAGACAAATACCTACTTCTTATTTTTTCTTTGAAATTTAAGTACTACATTGAAATTTTAAATTTTCACCAAATAGATTTCTTTTAAATAGAAATTAACCTAGAAGTTTAGAAACTACATTAAATTTTCTATAGATTCTATTCTTACATATTTTTGAAATAATATAGATAAATTATTCAAATTTTTATGTCAAGTTGCCTAACTCTAATTTTTTGAATTTTCATCACCACTTAAGGGCCTATTTTTTCAATGATGATCCTTTGCATACCCTACTAATGTGGGATTACCTCACCCCAAAAAGATTTGTTTTAAATTTTCATCAAAGGAGTGGGTGAATAGGGTATACCAAAGTCATGGACCACCTTGATACCACTAGTCTTGAAAGAGTGTAGACTCTAGTAAGACACCTTACACTTGAAACATGGATATATATGGTAAGTAACTTAAGGGTATGATCTTCATCCCTTGTACCATAATAGTAGATATCCAAAAAGGTTTTATGCTTCTAATAACATAAGAGGTATAGTTCAAACATGAGACACCTAATCTTCTATTTAATGTGAACGTGGTCCCCAAAAAATATTATTTAAGGTCACCTCCTTAAGTTTGCTGTTAGGATGTGTCTCAATGGTATACCTCCTCAAAAATAAAAGAGATTGATATGTGTTTATCTTACACATAAGATCACATGAAGTGTAAGGGGAAAGGATAAACACACATACCAATCTAAGATTTAACACAAAATGCAAGTGCACCAAACATAAAAAAAACTTGTTCTTTTTAAGTCCAAATCTAAATATTCTCACTTTAAGAAATCAAAGACACATAAAAACCTACAAGAAGATGGACTAGTAGTCTAGATAATATTTTTTTCTCCCAGCAAATTCCACAACTACAAATTAAATATTAGTAACACAAAAACTCTTTGTCCTAAAGAATGAAGAAAAAGGGTAGAAAAATGAAAAACTCCAAATTTATACACTTTTTTACCAAAAAAAAAATTATCACTTTGTGTAACCTATGTGATTGAGTGATGCGGGAAAATGCATCAAACAAGAAAGAAAATGCAGCAATTTTTTTGGTGACTATAGTGGACTATCACACGTATGTTGTGGATTGTCATTCAAATGTTTCGTATTGTTCAATAGATGTGGCACACAATATAAAAGCTACAAAAAATAAATAAGTCTTGCAAAAGGCTGAAAATATAATGGCAAGAATGATGCAAGCAATCTGTGAAAATGTTATAATAAAAACCAAAAGCCAAAATAATGATAGAAAACCACAATAATAAAGATATTTTATGCTTTTTCCTTAAGATAGGTAAATACAATGTTCTCTTCAATAGTTTTCGTGCAAAAAACCTATTATGCATTGTGTTGTACAATAATTGCCTCACTTGGTACAATTATTGTGTTGTATTTTCTAGTGAATGTTTAGTATTGTCAAATGAATGTCTTTGGCCTTTTAAATGCATTGAAAACTTGAAAATTTAAAATTTCTCATAAATTTTTCAAATTTGATTATTTCACATCAAGTTCACCAATGTAGAATAAGGTAAAGTAAAAGTACAAATCATGAATCAATAGTATCAACCACCAACTATTTAAAACTCTAGCCCTAAAGACACTAATCCAACAATGAAGTACGAATGAACATAGAAACATAAATAACAAAATGATAATACCATAATTCTTATGCCATGGTTGAATTGCCATCATTGCTCTTCTCCATTTTTCTTATATCCTTTATTTCCCTTAGATTTTTAGCATGCAATAATAAGACAAATGATAGTGACAACAAAATATCAAAGATAGTGGTTTTTGGGTTAAAATGAAAGGGATAGGTCTCTTTTATAGAGAACCAATTTTAAATGAAGTGTCAAGATTAAATGATGATGATCAATAAATGATATTACTTTGAGAAACAAGGAAATAGGGTTTAGTTAAGGATGGAGTGTGGAGGTTAATAGAAATAAAAGAAGAGAGTTGGGCAAAAAAGATGTTGTTGGAGTAAATTAAATAATTATAAAATTATTTAATTTAGGAGGGAATGTGAATAACTAAATAATAAAAGAAATTATTTAATTATAGAATAAGAGAAAAAAGTTGAATTTTAATTAAAATTATTGAAAAAGATTATTTAATTAAAAAGTGGAAGAAAAGGACAAATTAGTAAATAATTAAAATAATTATTTAATAGTGGAGGAAAAATTGAGAAAAAATTAAATAAATGGGATCTATTTAACTATTGAAGAAAAAGGTACTAATTAGCTAAACAATTATAATAATCATTTAGCTATAGAAGGAAAATATGAAATGAATTATGAAATAAATAGGAATTTATTTGATTATAGAGATAAAGGAATAAATGAATAAATTATTTAATTAAAATTAGAACATGATTTCGCAAAATAGGAAAGGTTTAACCAACCGAGCTAAGTCCCTCACCCCTATAACATTATGATTTTCTATTTTTTTATTAGTAAAAAAGTGAAAATATCGATAAATTTTTATGAAAATTATTCATATTACAATTATTAAAAATAAAATAAAAAATTAATAAAAAACCTATATATAAAATAAAAAGGAGATTTTATAGATCCTAATACTTATTTCACTCTCAATCCACAAAACCATGAAATAAATAGTAGTTGTGTGTAGTGAAATTCAACAATGGGTTGATAGGCAGAGGGGAGGTTAAAATGGTAGGGATGTTTACACACATAGAAGGAATTAAGAATAAGAAATATACATATCTACACAAAGGGAATGATAAGCTATATTTTTTAAAGTTTTTTAAGAATGGCATGGTCAAACAACATTGATACATACTGATACATTCATGGAATCCTTACCCGTATTTTAAGTGTTATATGAAACATTGATGTCACCATTGTTTGCAGTAATAGAGAATGGATTTTCCATATGTGCAAATATGTATGTATGTCATAGTAGATGCAAACACGATTGATACCTAATGATCCCTATGTGTCATATAGAACATTGATGCAACCATTAATTTGTTTTAACAAATAACATAGTCTTTTTTGAATAGTAATGTATCAAAGATTGGAACAATATAGCCTTTTAAAAAATACCTTATCAAAAATGGAAAAATATAGCCTAAGCTAGAGAACAACAATCAACAATACCATATGGAAATCAACATAAAATGTATAACATTAGCTATTTTACAAAATTACAAGCATAGCCAATAAATGGAAGCCATAAATTACACAATATTGCTTTCAACAACAGTCCAAATGGAAAAACCAACAAAACACAAAAAATCATAGTAACAAATATATACAAAAAAATAGTCAGTTTTTAGCAACATGGTAACGCAAATTGAAACAATATACTGACACATTCTTGGAATGATAAGCTATATTTGGAGTGTTATATGGAACATTGATGACACCATTATTTGCAGTAATGGAGAATGTATTTTACCTATGTGCAAATATGTATGTATGTCATAGTAGATGTAAAGACCATTGATACATACTAATCGCTATGTGTTATATAGAACATTGATGCAACCATTAATTGGATTTCACAAAAAATATAGTCTTTTCTAAAGAACACTTTATCAAAGATTGAAACAATATAGCCTTTTCAAAAGCAGCTTATTGAAAATGGAAAAATATAGCCTAAGCTATAGAACAACAATGAACAATGCCTTATCCAAATTAACTTAAACTATATAACACTAACTATTTTATTGCATTGCAAGCATAGCCACAAAATGAAAGCCATAAATAACACAATATTGGTTTCAACAACGACCTAGATGAAATCCCACAAAACACAAAAAATAATAGTAACAAACGGGTGATCCCACAATAGTGGTTTACAATTTTTGGCCAAACTAGACACTGAAATTATTATTTTTAACTAAATCTTCACATTTGGGCACCTATAGCAGCTAAACCAGGAGGAATTTGAAGATGATTCAAACTAGAGTCTCATAAAATTTTGTTTATAGATTCTAAAAATATTTTTTTCAAAATTTTTGGAATAAGATTGTACTTCTTTTTCCATCTCCCAAGAAAACTTGTTTTTTTTCAGAAAACAACATCTTTAAAAAGTGACACTCACCATATACAATACAACTTTTTTTGTATGAAGGATAAAATTCTAATTTTTTCAAATTTAGATTTTTAACTATGATGTCAAGCACTTTCATTTGGTCTCATATTTTTTTATTGAATATTGTTTCCTTAATAGAGTTTTGAAGTCAAACCAATTGCAATTCAGACATAGGCGGACTATATACAACATAACTTTTTTTGTATGTATCAAACTTCAATTTTTATTTTTTTAATGGATCAAGGACATAAATACCCAGCATGAAAATATTTTTGAAAAAATTATTTTGATAATTTTATATTTTGCCACATGTGCAAAACAAAGAGCTTGATTTTCAGTGAAAAACCTATGTTAATAAAACTGAAAAACCACATACATAATAAAACCAAAACATATTAAAATTATATTCACGGGATAGGTCATTTTGAGGACTACCATAATAATTTCAAATAAATTTTAAATGAATTCATTTGATCCCCCAAAAGGTAAATCAAAAGTGATTTTTTTTCAGCATTTTGATAGGTGTAAAAGAGACTCATTTATAGGTATGGTTTAAGACTAGTGAGGTTCTATCCAAGGGGGTTTGAACTAATGTGGTTTGATCAAATCCTCTTCAATTGGAGTCCTTAAAATGGAACTTTTAAAGGATTAAATCAATATATTTTCTAAAAATATATGATTTCATCAAAAATTAGTTCCTCTCAAAAATTGTAAACTAGCTTTGTGGGATCACCCAAACATATGCTGAAATATTGTCCTTTTTTTTGTTTTTGTTGATGAATAGGACCCTTTCTATATTAATTTAAATATAAGAGTACATATTCACAAAAAAAGGGCAGGTGGTAAAAAGGCACACCCCAAGAGTCACATGGGTAGTGCACAAAAATAACAAAATATCAAGTCACATGGGCCTAGCCCAAAAGTCTAAAAATATCAAGAACACGGTAATGAAAATTGAAAAAATATAGCCTTTTCAACAGGATCTTTTAATAGTCCTTTTATCATACCATTATGCTAAGACAATAGAGCATAGATTTCATTGAGATAGATATACGTCATCTCAAAAGGATAATACAATTATGTGAAAGCTTAGAACATAATTGAAATGTCAAATAAGTGTATTTACATAAGTCATGCACACCTTAAGAATAAAGAGATAATTGCATTCATATAATTTTGTTGAAGATTGATACAAAAGTTTTAAATTATATATTTTTATTTTATTTCTATCCATTATGATCGATTTTGCAATCATTGATTATTCTCAAAGGTCATTTATAAGACATTACTTCATCAAAATCCTGATTGTGCGATTTGAAAAACTCAACAAATTTAGGATCATCAAAAAAATCCAAACCATTATGAATGTTGGGAGTTCTGAAAACCAAAAATAAGAATAGTTGATAGAGCCTGGCTGAAAGCCTTGCGGCAAGGTTGACTTCATAGAAGATATAATTCCATGAAAACATCCACAGTACTCATAAATATAAACTAAGATGAAAGATTTCTACCTAAGACATTACTATGTTGTGTGAGACACGATTTTTTGTGTTGAATATGTTCTACAAAAATCAAAGGAAAATTTGAAGTTTAGTGCAATAAACATGTGTCATTAATAGAAAATATGTAAATTAGGAAATATAAAGAGGCCTATGATTTATAACAAATAAGATGTAGGAATACCTTATGGGTGTAATGGGATGTCGTATGAACATAAGAGAAGAATGCCTGATCTCCACCCTACTATATTGGGTGATGTAGGCTCATGGGCTGCTACCAAAGCCCTAAAAAGGAACATACATTGGCCACCACTATGATTAATAGTGAAACAAATATTTCGGCACCTGAGAATTTTCTTTAGTTGAAATCAGTGTCATACATTTTTAAAACTATATATAGTTGTATCATTTATGAGAAATAATTTTGCATGTAGTTGTGAAATAAGAGATGGGATAAAGGACATATAGCCTTACCTTCTATATAAATAGAATGTGGTTGTAGCTTGTACACCATGCCAGACATGTGATCACAAAGTTATTTCGTATTGTGGAGATGTGTCATTACAGTTGAGAGCATTTTCAATCTAAAATGGTTTCAATTAGATATAGTTAGACACAAGGAAAATGTGAAGTTTAGTATGGAGAACATGTGTCATTGATAGAGAATATCTGAATTAGGAAATATAAATAGTCTTATAGTTTATAAAAAATAATATGTAATGAATTTTCAATAGAAGAGATCACATAAACAAGATGCGGGAATACCTTGTGGAGAGAACATGACACAACATGTTTTTGACTAAGGTAAAAGAAGGTTTTGAAGGGAACCCAAAACCCTTTAACATCAAATAAAGTAAAGATAAAGCATAAGAAAGTTAAACATATAAGATAAGAAGCCACCTAGAAAGATAAAAAAAAAGACTAGCACAAAGACAACACAACAAAACACCAGTAGGAGTCCAAAAGAAATCCAGTCGCTAAGCCAGATTGCTTAGGATATCAACTACTTATTTTTCTATATTATCCATATTAATTGATGCTTTCTTCATTTATTGAATATCCATGGGTGATCCCACAATACTAGTTCACAATTTTTGGGCAAACTGGACACCAAATTATTATTTTTTAACTAAATCTTCACTTTTGGGCTCCGATAGCAGCTAAATTGTGAGGAATTTGAAGATGATGAAAACTAGTGATTTGTGACGTTTTGTCTATAGCTTCTAAATATATGTTTTTCAATTTTTTTGGAATAAGATTGCACTTCTTTTTTCATCTCCTTCAAAAACTTGTTTTTTTTTAAAATAAGCATTTTTAAGGAGCGATGCTCATCGTATAAAACATAATTTTTTTTTTGTATGGAGGATAAAATTCTAATTTTTTCGAATTTCGATTTGTAACTACAATATCTAGCACTTTCATTTGGTTTTATAGTGTTTTATTGAATATTTTTTCCTCAATCAAGTTTTGAAGCCAAACCAATTACAATTCAGACATAGGCAGACTATATACAGCATAAATTTTTCTGTATGTATCGAAATTCAATTTATTTTTTTAATGGATCAAGTACATCAATACCTAGCTTGAACATATTTTTCACAATTTTATTTTGATCATATTCTATTTTTCCACATGTGTAGAACATAGAGGTTGATTTATGGTGAAAAACCTCTATTTAATAAAACTGAAAAAATACATACATAATAAAACCAAAACATATTAAAAATATATTCGTTGGATAGCTCATTCTAAGTAATACCATCTTCCCATTGGGTTTGTGAAGTCTC